>OZ022502.1:81013449-81613449 GCA_963989385.1 Ctena decussata | reverse complement strand
AACTAACAAACTGTAGATTAATAATGCCTTCCGTTTATTTTAAAGATTTTTTATAAAACATGTAAGAAAAGGCTCAAAATGGTTTTAGAATCATAAAAAAAAGGTAAAGGTTTCCCATAGCCTAATAGCCGTAGGGGAAGTGGGGGTTAGAGACCCACTGTATCTTGGGCACAGCTGATGAAAGGCAGAGCCCATCCCTCTCCTTTCGCTGCCTTATCCTTCCCTGATTCGAAAAAGGTACCCATTTACTGCTGGGTTGACAGAGAGAGTTTTCCAGTCATCGTATGGCGACAGTGAGCCGCGAACTCACGACCTTACGGTGACTTTCTGCACAATTGCCGAGCCACTCTAACCACTCGACTACGGCGCCTCTCTTTTAGAATCATGCCAAGGGCGATTTGAATACTGTACTCATTACTAGCCACCCATACATGACATTGTACAGGGCAATAAAGTAAAAGACTGAAGAGCAAATTATATTAAACTTACCTCTTTACATTTTCGAAGCTGAATTACTATAAATGACGCAGCAGATTCCGGATAAAATCTCAAAACATAATGATTTCCGACTACTGGTTATAAGCGAAATTTGTACTCTTGATTCAACGCTATGAAAACCGGAAGAGATGGTACAGTGCGTTCGGATACTGTGCATATAGCACCCATGAAGGCTCACTTTGTTGAACATATCTCAGATTTTGTCTATACATATTACATGTACATCTTTGTCCAGCTCAAGTTAAAACATTGCACACAATAATATGGGTACAGTTTTTATTCAGCTATAAAAATGGTTTTCGTCTTTCTAAAATGACCCCAAATTTCTCTGTCTTCTGAAATTCTGATATAAAATGGGTTGTTCCCATCCTAAACAGTCCCAAAATCTAGAGTCATAAGAAGATGTTTCTAGGTTTCGGGGACTGTTTTTGGAAGGGAATAAACCCTCTTGTAACCGAAGAAAAAAGGTGCTAATTATAAGCTTTCTTTCATTTCCAGGATTCTTCAGGCTCCCTCTATCATGTCCACGACATGGGGCAATTTGGAGCCCCCTGCCCCAACTTCCAACAATTCGTCGGCTCCCAAGGCAGACCTTGAAGATGATGACATGGGCGATGATGAGTTGGGGAATGATGCCGAAGGGGTCTGGAGTCCAGATATAGAACAGAGCTTCCAAGAGGCATTGGCCATATACCCGCCATGTGGGCGGCGGAAAATTATTCTCTCAGATGAAGGAAAAATGTATGGTGAGTATGAACCTGAATATGAAATAGGGAAAGTGGCTATTGACAGCCAGTTGACAATAGTGAATGTTTGCTATTGACAGCTTGCTGCCAATAGCGAACATTCACTATTGACAGTCGGTTGCAATATCTTTGCTTGCACTATGATCTGCAGTCAGTTCCCAGCTTTATATTCTTGCCATCAAATAGCAGAAAGGGGATCTGTGCTATTTGCAGCTTCTGCTGTTTTGATTTTGGGTTCTTCAGTGTTAACTCTTTAAGCCCCAGTGACGCAATTAGCAAAATTGGCAAACAGCGTAGATCCTGATGAGGCGGCTCATAATGAGCCGCCTCATCTAGATCTACACTGTTTGCCCTCTAGTCTTTGAATTCTCAATATAAAAAGTCTTGGACAAGGCATTTTTTTACTTTTTGCAGAGGTAAATTTTGTTGTCTGCTTTTTGGTACTGAAAGAGTTAATTGCTTGTGAGACAAAAATGGAAGTGAATGAATTTCTGTGTTTGAAGTGCATTATTTCTTAAGTCAGCAGTTTTCAGTTACAACTGACTTTTATTCTGTGGTATTTAATTTTCATTCATAAATTGAAAAAGTATTTAGGTTACGGTAAATAATTTACCTGTACAATGAAATGTCATGATATGCTACTATCTCAAGAACTTCAAAAATGGTAGGATTGCGGACATTAATTGTGTCGAACATAGCTTAGACTGTTCGTATTATACAATTTCGTGTTCAGATATAGCTTAAAGTTTTCCTTAAGTGTTTGTGAAAAACGCGCTGAGTCGTGACCAGGTTATTGTGTACTTATACGGCAGATAAAGTATAGTTTATGTTTTGACCTTGTCCTAGGGTTGTATATTGAGTAATGGGATTGTCAGGTCTATTATATACGCAGATGAAAATATTATCACTTAAAATATTGGGAAAGTCTTATTTTGTTTGCCCATTGAAGTACGCTAGCAGAGCTCTAGATAAGACGGCGTATTTGATGATAATTAAGGATAATTTTTCTTATTTCTCATCGAAACCATATGTTGTGGCCCCTCATCTGAACCGTCTCGTCGAGACGGTTCAGATGAGGGGTCACAACATATGTTTTTATGCAGAATTAACAAAAATTATCCCTAATTATCACCAAATACGCCCTCTTATCTAGAGCTCTGACGCTAGGCTGTTTCATAAGATTTGGTTTGGTGAGCTTTGTTCAGGTGTTTCACGGATACTAAGGATCTAGTCAAATTGGGAAAGCGGAATATGATCCTTCCTTGAATGACACATAACCATTCCTTCAAATTGGAACCCAGACCCTTTTCTGTCATGATGACTGCTTATAACCCAAATTATGCCTGAATTACTGCTCTTGAAAGTTCCAGCAACACTAATCTTGAGGCTGCAACTCAACCATAAATAGGATTCTCACCACAATTTTAGGGGTCACAACATATGCTTTTTAGTGACATAAAAATGAGCCACAATGTGATTTCCCACAATGGCATTTGTGACTAGCAAAGGCTCTGATCAGACTGCACAGAGCCTTAGCTTGTCACATCAGCCATCTATGGAAGTGACCAACGGAAGGGCCAACAATGAGGTCTCTGATTAGGCTATATATTTGAGACTGATGATCTGAATATCACATGACGATTTTTGGCAGTCGCATGACGTGTCCCAAATTATTCCTTAATTACCATCAAGTTGTCTCATTATCTGGAGCTCTGGAAGACTACTATGTCAGTTTGCAAAAAGGTTGGCAGGAATAATTCAGAAAAAAAAAAAAAAACTTATTTCTTAATGAAAACATATGTTGTGACCTTCATTAGAACCGTCTCACTGAGAAGGTTCTAATGAGGGTCATTATAGAAACATAAAGTAAATTATCCCTAAATTGCCCTGTCACTCATTCTTATCTAGAGCCCTGCAGTATTGGAATGTTTACATAGAAGGTGGTTCTCATGTTTTTATGACAGATTTTATGGCTGGCTTAATTTCATTTGAAAACTGGGACCTGTTTATGCTCATCTGCTTGTGAACTTTTTATAAAAGTACACCTGAAATTTTAAAATTATAGAAACTGGCATGAAGTGCTTATTTTTCAAAACGTAAAAATGCTAAAACTTGGGACACCAAAAAAATAATTACCTTACTTGGTCTAAAATGGGAGAGTTGGTTTAGGATGGTTACTGTCCCACAGCATATGAAATGCAGAGCCCATCCCTCTCCTTTTTCTGCCTTATCCTTTCCTGATTTGAAAAAGATACCCATTTACTGCTTGGTTGATGGAGAGAGTTTTGCAGACTGGCTGGATTTGAACTCACTACCTTCTGCACCATAATAGAGTAGCGCTTACCACTCGGCCACTATGCCTGTCAATGCAGTAAAGCATCCAAAAAAATGCAGATTGAATTGTTAGGAGCAGTCTGAACTGGGTCTGTGCTTTTTGCTGAAGTATCTGTCCCAATACTTACAGTTTTATGGTAGTAGGTCTTGAAAAAGGAATTGATATGTTTGTATCTCAGCATGTTGGTGTCCAGTTTTTTTTTCCAAAAATATGATTACACACCGGGTAGGTGGCAATCAAAAAAGCTCATGCAGTCAACTGGGATCAAACACAATTAGAAACAGCATTTTCAATCGCAAATTATCGCCAATTTGCAATCGAAAACGCTGTTTCTAACGGTCTTTTGATCCACGTTGATTAAGAGCGTTTATGATTGCGCCTACCCAGTGTGGATTAGGCAAGCTGTGCTCTTCTGAAACATCTCTTTTTGCATACATGTTTGATATTTGCAGTGATCTGGGTCATCAGTAAACTCTTAATCAAATACAGCTGAACAAGATATAAATTTAGTTGAAGCCTTCTAGCCCTGGTGGCGAGGCATGAATATCAAATATAAATATTATTCCACCTTTTTGCTCAAGTTATATTCATTTTCTGAAATCGCATTAAGTGACTAATCATCCGAAAGATCGATATCAATTTTAGTATTATGCCGTTGGCATTTTCTGCTTATCTAATGGATAATCACTAAAATTGATGAATTACAATTTTTCTTCATCTTGGATAAGTATAATATTTACAAGGACCATGCACCAGATTTTAATTGGTGCATGTATGGGTCGCTGGATGAAGGAAAGGGTATGGTACATCTTGATTCCAAAAAGGGCTGAAAACAGCATGCCATACATGAACTATGTTCCCTGGAACTGGTTTGAGATCTCAGTTAAGAGATAATTTGAATAACAACTGCTGTCTCTACAAAATGGCAACATCTCCTGTCAGCCAGAAAACTCATCTGGTCGACTGATTGGTACATCATGAGAAAATGTATGATCTTGTATGATCTCATTCATGTCATATGAGCTGGACACGACAAAACCAACACAATGGTTGTGCGCCTAGTGCAGATTCAGATAAGCCTGGGCATTTGCCTAGTCTGTTCAGAGTCTTCGCTGTCCACATGGCGGTAGCTTAGACCCGTAGCTACCCATTAAGCTCTTCTGATCAGACAGGGCATCCAGGCTGATCTGAGTCTGCACTGGGGGCACAACCACTTTGTTGGTTTTCTCGTGTTGTGGCTCATATATGACCATCGGAGACCCTGAACACAAAGTGAATAGTGGTCAGCCAATGCTGTGACATGGGTTGCCCCTAAGATAATGAGAAAGGCTTTCAATTTCGTTTTGTCATATGAAGGCTGATATTCTCTACAGCAACCTTTTATGCTGTGTTTTCTATATATTTGAATGTTGACAGCATTCAAGATCTCCTTACATGTGGCCAACGCTTACATGTCAGCAGTCTACTTTTTCTTGTGACCCCACCTGTATTTACCTGTAAATGGGACAAAACATAGAGTGTAGGCCAATTGATGACTCATCAGTGCCTGTGTAATTTTGGCAAAGCTGTGTATACCTGTCTGATGTCTGCATTTTATCAAGGGAAAAGTTGTCTTGTTGTGCAGTAGGTGTTGCACAAGCAAAAGAGTAAAACAGAGCTGTAGATAAGAGGGAGTATTTGGTGATATAAATTCAAGGGCGTAGCTACCTATACGGCAAATACGCAAGTGTGTATTGAAATTTTGTCAAAATTGACAAAATTTCAAAACGCACCTGCATATTTGCATGCTAAAAATTGATGAATTAGACAAGATTTCAATACCAGCTGTCACAGTGGCTGAAATGCTACCTTTCCCTTCAAGGAGAAGAGTTTCAAAACGATTGTGCGTATCATGAAAGTGGTCCTAGTTATGCCCCTGTAAATTTGGAATAATTTTTGTTAAATTCTACATAAAAACATTATGTTGTGACCCCTCACCTGAACCGTCTATGTTGTGACCCCTCACCTGAACCGTCTCGACGAGACAGTTCTGATGAGGGGTCACAACATATAGTTTCAATGAGAGATAAGAAAAAAATATCCCTCTATTATCATCAAATACTCCCTCTTTATCTAAACATGGGTGCATTGAGCATTTGTGTCATTGAGTGCAGGGGGTGGTTGCGGTCGGGCAATGGTGCTGGGTTACTTTCAGTTCACAGGCGTCCTACTAATTTTTGATGATAATAGAGCAAGGGCCTACTGTGCCTGCAATTGGTGCAGGTTTGAGTTGTTTGGATTTTTCCTCTCGCCTATCATACCTCTTTTTTCTCTGGACAGTTTAACCCATAAAAAACATCCAACAACCAGTGTATTATAAATGTAAACAGCTCACATCAGAAAATTTTAATGTTTGGCCTAGATTTTGTGACATTTCAGTGCATGTTGGTTTAAATGTGCACAAAAACAGTATGATTCATCCTAGCTGATAAGAGGACAGTTACATAATTTACCTGGATACAACATGTTCGGACACCTAATGCTGAATGGGTACACTTTCAGGGGAAGTCGTTTTTGCTGCCCATCTCAATGGGGATCAACTCTTGTAGCAAATTCTTTCTGTTAGGGTAGATAATTATCAAAAGATACTGTGTGCCTCTCATTAGAAATGCCTGGATATTAAGAAATGTCTCATTTTATGGTTTGAAAATTACTTTTCATCCATCCATCTGTATTGTCTCTCGATTCGGATTAATTATCCTGTCTGAGCCTCTCAGTACCTGTCAGAGTGATAAAAGTCTAAGACAATTGTAAATCTTTTGGTAAACAGCCAACAATATCTTGAGTCTAAGGGTAAACAAACCTGGTTTAACCATTTGGATGTCTCGCCTGCACAGCATTATTTGGTTGTAAGATGGGGATTTACCCCGTCAGAGCAATCCCAAAAAATCTAGATCCATATTATAAGATGGATCTTGATTTTTTAGATTGTTTTGAAAGATCTAGATCCATCTTATATGTAATTACCAATTTATTTTGTTAAACTTAAAGATGGGGATTTACTCCTTCAAAACAATCCCAAAAATCAAGATCCATCTCATAAGATGGATCTAGAGTTTTGAGATTGTTTTGAAAGGGTTTTGAGATGGATCTAGGTTTTGGATCTTATGAGATGGATTTAGATTTTTGAGATTGTTTTGGAAGGGTTATAAGATTGATCTAGATATTTGGGATTGTTTTGGAAAGGAAAAAACCTGTCTTACAGCAAAATCACACAATACTGATCTGGATATTTGGGGTCATTCTAGGAACTTCCAAATGGGGTCATTCTGGGAACTCCCAAATTATAGTCAAATGAATAGGTGGCTAACAACCCTAGATATTGGGACTGAAATGCCTGCCCGAATAGTTTTGTCCTAGATTATACTGCAGGAGCAGTACTGTTGGCCATTCCGACATATCTTCAGTTGTTTTGCCATTCTGACCAGCCATGGAAAGAAATACTGCTTGTTCAAGTTCTAGAACAATTATTGTAACAGTGATTAGTTTGATTGCAAGCGTTTTAGAGCTAAAGCTTCTCACATATTTATTCAGCTGTAAGATGGGATTTTTTCCAAGATGCAAGATGGATCTAGATTTTTAGGGCCATTTTGGAAGAGATAATCCCATCTTATTTCACAAGACATATAGCCAAAGTTCACTTGTTTGGGGCCATACTGATGGCTACTCCGAGTTAAGTTTCTACTTATTCGTGAAATCTTGAGTACTGACTCCACAAATATTGGTGTGGGTGTATACCAGTAAACATCGATTGTCTTTCTAAAGGAGATGCAGGGTACATCATCAGAGATTGATCAAACTCACCTAAAGGCATTAATTAAAACAGATGATCTGTAATGAAATCTTTTGATAAAGCACAATAAAGCTTGCATTTACTTGATAACCTTCCTGTGTCAATCAATATTTATTTTTTATGGCCACTGAAAACGGTTTTATCTATATGAGCCACGACACAACCAACAAAGTGGCATGTGCGTCCAGCAAAGACTCAGTTCAGCCTGGGCATCCGCCCATGCTGATCAGAGTCTTCGCTGTCCGGATGGAGCTAGCTTAGACCCTTGGCTTTCCTCTAAGAGGAAGCCAAGACTCTGATCAGACTGGGCGGCTGCCAAGGCTGATTTGAGTTTTCGCTGGGCACACATGCCACTTTGTTGATTTTGTCGTGTCGCTGCTCATAAATATGGAGTTACCTGCCTTAAACCTGACAGGCTTCCTGGTTTGTCCATGTTTTGTGCACTTTTCTGTATGTAGTTCAGTTTCAAATCCATACAATTACTTCGAATGAAATATTATACAGTACTAATGATGATCAAAGTTTGATTTTTCTTCCATACATGTTTGGGCGCCCTTTGAGATGGATGGATGACTTGCAATTTTATGTCTTTTTCAACAGTATTTTAGTCATGAAGGTGATTATGAAAAGCTCTGGGCAATGAAACACCATTTTCAGGTTTGGACAGAATCTCACCCAAGATAAGAAGGGGTATTTAGGACATTTGGATAATTTTTAGATAATTTTTTATTTTTCTTATTTCTTAATGATACATATCTTGTGACCCCTCATTAGAACCGTCTCAGCGAGACGGTTCTAAAGAGGGATCACAAGATAAGTTTTTATGGAGAAGTATAGAAAATTATCCCTAAATTATCCCTGTTCCCCCTTCTTATCTGGAACTCTGCTCCAAGGTGACTCAACTTTGGGACCCTGTGATCAGAAGTCAAGCGTACTAACCACTTGGCAATGCGGACATTGCAAGATGCACATTGAGCAATATTAACAAGAATAGACAAGAATCAGGTACAAATAACAATATGGCCTGGTTGGGTTTGAGCTACTTAGTTTCAAGGTAGCACTTTGGGATATTTCAGGAAGGCAGTATATGACAAGAGCTCCCACTGCGGCAAGTGGGAGCAGGGAGGAGGATCAGGGCAGACAGGAGAGTCATCACCTTCTGTAGGGTTCTTGTTCTTATCCATAGAAACATACTGAGAGTTGACCTGTCTGGAAAATTCTGCCAGCCCCTGAGGTTATAAAACTTTTTTCATGCTCAACTCAGCTGAGCATGAAATTTTTTCTGCTCATAAATTTTAAAATGCCAACAATTGTTGGCATTTTAATATTTATGAGTAGAAAAAAAAAGCCTTCTTGGCTTATCTGAGCCTGAAAAATGCTGAATTTCTTGGTATTTTTATATTAATGGGCATCTTAAATTTCATGCTCAGCTGAGTTGAGCATGAAAAAAGTTTTATTACCTCAGGGCCAGGGTGCCATCAGCTAGCCAAGGCAGGAGCTTACGGTATAAATTGAGAGAAATTTTTTTGCTGCTGGCCAAAGTTATTAAAACCTTAAGTTTTAATTAAACGTGTTTTGTGTATTTTTCAGGTCGGAATGAGTTGATAGCAAGATATATCAAGCTACGTACAGGGAAAACGCGAACAAGGAAACAAGTTTCTAGTCATATACAAGTGCTGGCGAGGCGGAAAGCCAAAGAAGTGCAAGCACAATTAAAAGTATGTACAAATTGGTGTATTTTAGAATTAACATCCCAGATCCTGAGCATCAAAAAAGCAATCATTAATAGATGAAAGATTTAACTTTTCCTTTTTTGCTGCATGAAACATAAGTGGTGGGGCATCATTGAAAATTGTCTCACTTATCCACCAGGGCCTAGTTGTTCAAAGCATTGTTAGCCTAACGAGCTCGTTAAGATGTCAATGTTAAGTTTTATGACTTAATAAGCAAATGCACTGATATTTTTGTTGAAAAATGTGAGAAGCTTTTGCAATGCAAAAGCTTCTCACATGTTTTCAACAAAAAATGTTGGGATATTAATGTTTGAAATTTGTACAGAATGTTAACTAAAGATGCCGTTAGTTGGAACAACTGGGCGCAGGCATACAAAGTCAGAATGATGTATCAACATCAGTAGGACATAGTGTCGGAATGACATCAATACAAAGTCATTTTGATGTTACATGCACGCTGGGTTAGGCTCAGTGAGGCAATTATACTGAATTGTATGGAGTTCCAACATACACTTGTGTGCAAAAAAATAAATAAATCTCAGTATTGATATTGTGAATGTTTGCTTATTTGGAGCTCAGAATAAAAGCAGTTTTGAGAAGAGATCCACAACATATCCAAAAAAAAAAGCAGACAACAAAATTTATGCAGGCCAAGTTTCAAAAAATAAGTTTCGCACAAGCTATATCTTATTCAGAATTAAAGACTAGATAACAGACAGGGTTTATCCAGATGAGGCAGCTCACCAAAATTTTTATGAGCTGCCTCATCTGGATATGCACTGTTTGCAGATTTCACTGTTCTCCCTATTGGAGCTTTATAAGTGTTCAGCCTTTAATATGAAGTTCGAAACCAGTTTCTCATTTACTGATCAATGTCTTAAAATTTGAAAAAGAAAGGAAAAAAAATGTTCACAGCTAGTAATTTTTAAATGAATTACTTGTTGCATCTGCCATGCGTAGAATAGAATGGTTGTGCATGTATTGCATGAATCATATAAGACATTAATTGCACAAAATCAAACAAAAAGACAGGAAAAGTTTGCAGGGGCCATAACTCCTAGAACACATTTGAGGACTGGAATCGAGATGTCTTGCTTTGTTTCATATTAATCCCACAGTTTTCATAAATTCTGTTCTGTTTAGATGATACAAAAAAGACAACAGTTGATATTGTTCAATAGTGAATATGCTTGCATGTAGTATGCCCTGTACAGTAAAACATAGATTGATCCAGTCAAGAGCAGTCCTCCAGTCCATTTTTAGAACAGTCATATTTGCAGGCCTTGTCAGACCAAAGATTATGCTGTCTTAAATTGTGTAAAACAATGTTCTTCACAGGGCTGGAATAAATTGTATCATGACTGGGGTTGATCAGATTTTTTTTTGTAGTAGAACCATGGCATGTCATACTCAGTGCTCCTGATAAGTTGTTTTGATGTTATTTCCTTATTTCTCCATAAAAATATGCTGTGGCCCCTCGTTACAACTGCCTTTGGCCACAGTATTTGAGCCGCAATGCGAAAAACCCAACAAAGTGGTTGTGCGCCCAGCGCAGACTCAGATCAGCCTGGGCATCCGCCACATGGAGCTAGCTTAGACCCTCAGCTACACGTAAAATCGCAAGTCATCCATCCATCCCTCAGCTACCTTTTAAGCGCACAGCGAAGACTTTGGTGTCCAGGCTGATCTGAGACTGTGCTTTGTGCACAACCACTTAGTTGGTTTTGTCATGTCGCGGCTCATTTGTTTTTTATGGAGAAACATAATAAATCCTTATATGGAGTGCTGATGTCGCATGTTGATATTGTGATTGATGAGCATGACCTCCCCTGATGGCATCATCTGTGTTGTGTAGATGCTTGATGGCATCATCAGTGCCTGCTTGCAGCCCATTACATATGATTTATTAATTGGTTAATTATTCCTTGAAGATGAGACTGCAGATATATATTGAAAATGGTTCCTCCTCAAAAATAGTTTTTGCCTGGTCTTCTTAATGCTTTGCTGTATAATGTGCAGAAAAAGAAACATACATGTAGGAGAGTCACGCTAAAAGTCGGCACTTTTGTATGCATATGCATTTCTAAACAGTATGCTCACAATGCACAGATATACCAGATTAAATTCTATTCTCACAGAAACACAGCAGTAGTATTGCTGTATTCTGCATGTTTTTGTGAACCTGACAATGTTCATCAAACCTTGCACTCTGCCAGTTGTGAATTCAGCTGTAAGACTTAAATGCTGTATATTATGTCTTTGTAAAAGTAGATAACTAACGTTGCTATGTTGCTTGTCTATATGATTTAACACTTTTTCTATCTCCTCTGCAGGAGAACTTTTCTAACTTCCAGGATCAGGCCGCTAAAGACAAAGCGTTACAAAGTATGGCCGCCATGTCTTCCGCCCAGATTGTATCAGCTAGTGCCATCCACAGTAAGGCCTTGGCCTCAGGGTTGCCCGGTTTACCTTCCGGGTTTAGTTCTTCCGTCCGCCCAGGTTATCCCGGGGCACCACCGAATGTAAGTGTGAGCGTTGATGCTGATAGCTTTTGAAAGTTTGAAACCATTGCTTGTCACTCAATGTCTCTCTGTACTCATATCACCTCACTGAGTTACGAAGGATACCTAGAAACGCTAAGATGAAAATCTGTAACTGGCAGATAACGCGTCATGTGCAAAGGAAGGGATGTTCAAGGAGCAGTTATATTATTGTCAGAATCCTCAGACAATTGAAATTTCAGCTTTTCTATGTAAGGTTAATGTCAGTCTTATATACTGATAAGTTTCACTTTTGCTAAATGCTAGTACCTACACTGTATTTTTGGTAAATTTTCCAACAGCTTTCATTGAATTCTCAGTTATCGTATTTTGAATTTGGATGAGACTAAGCATCATTTCTGAGGGGTATTTCACAGTAAGAAAAAAAAAAGCAATGTGTAAACCCTGATCATTGTGCTGCAAGCTGTCTAATGTGGGTCTGAAACCTCGGCTTCACTTAAAACTAAAACATAAAAAAGGAAATAATGTTTGTTCTGTAGTTTCATTATCATCATTTCATGTTTTATTAGCATTGTCTTGCTGATGCCATCCTTGATGCTGTCATTTGAGCTAGCTATATAAGCAACAGAAGGATGTAACTATTTATGCAAACAATCAGACCCCTAATCCTATTTGAATATTAAGCTCCTGATAAGCCTTAGCATTGGGGAAAAAAAAGTGAGTGTGAACAGATTTTCCTTAACCCATTGCATTCTGGGTATTTTTTGTCGTCTGCTGAAATTGTCATCTGCATCAAAAATCAAGAATATTTTGACAATAATTGGTCTAACAAAGTCTTGTAAAAATGATGTCTAGGCAGTAGGTAGCAAACAGTTTGGATCTCGGATCAGACCCCACGTTTGTGGGGCCTGATCTGGATCCAGACTGTTTGCCCAGATACCCCCAAAGGGGTATCCCGAGTGGAATGGGTAAAAACTACCCTTATCAGAACCTTTGGTTTCATCTTATACAAAATTTAAATCAGTAATAGTGACAGGGTTTAGAACCTGATCAGACTTACTCATCATGATGTACCCGTAGACTGTTTGCATAATACGGTTTTCTCTTTTATTGCTTGTAAAAGCTCATTTTCTAACTGGATTGTATTGTGAGCTAATAGTGTTTAGACATTATGGTCATAGAGTAATACTCAAGGAAAGAGCTAGAAAGGGCAGACTGGACGCCACATATTTTTCACATACTCTAGAGCTCAGGGTGGGATGGGGGTGTGAGTAAAACCCTATGACCATGTTGTCTTTTTTATGTTGTTGCATGTTATACTTATCGTACAGGTACAACTGTAGCAATTTATTTCAGGACATATAAAGAGCCCCAGATAAGCCAAAATTTGGGGAATAATAAGTTCTTTAAATGACTTTTTATAAAACAGAATAGAATCACAATAGAATTACAGTACCAGCAGGTTGAGATTATTCTGTCGAGATCCTACTACAGATCTGATTATTTTCTGCAGTCTTCCATGTGAAAGAATACACTTTCAGGGGAAGCAACTCTACCATTTTCATATTGCCTCCCTTGTCAGCTTGTCCTCCTCCTAAGCATTTGTAACCACTGCCAGAGTTCCAGATAAGAAGGGGCAACAGGGATAATTCCGAGATAATTTTTCTTATTTCTTAACGAAAACATACATTGTGACCCCTCATTTGAACCATCTCGATGAGATGGTTTTAATGAGGGGTAACAAATATGTTTTTTATGGAAAAATAAGGAAAATTTTCCCATAATTATCCCTGTTACCCCTTCTTATCTGGAGCTCTGCACTGCCTCACTGGGGCTATGATAAAGTAGGAATTTTGACTTGCAACATGCCCTGTTAAATACCCTGCATGGTAGGGACATGCTTTTAGCCAAAGCTATGTCAATAGCCCCACCTAAATCCTGAAAACTGCCCAGCTCATGTGGCCATGTTATCAAAAGCCTAATGTCAGGATACAGCTGAGTTAAAAGCATGGCTCTAAAGCCCAGCTATGTTCCTGCTATTCCTGGCTCAGTGGGAGCTATGGTCACAAATAACTAGTGCATTAAAGGAAATAATTTGCTCCTTTACCCCCATTTGAAGGGTTTTTTTGTCCAGGGAAGAAAATAGGAAGTCACAACAGTTGATTTCATTTGTGAAAATGAGAGGTGCGGATTTGGTGAAAATTAAGGATAATTCGAGTTAAATACCACCAAAACATAAATTGTGACCCCATATTAGAATGGTTTCACTGAGACAGTTCGAATGCGGGGATCACAGCATATGTTTTGTATGAGAAATAAGAAAAAATATTATAAAATACCTTGTCTAGGGCTATGAAAAATGGTGGAAAAACATGGCTGTGTACCCATGCACCTAAAATAAAAAAAAATATATTTCCCCAAATTTATGTTCTATCTAGAGCTTTAATTGTTAATATCTTGTCACTAAAGTTGTATGGCAAGTTACAAAGTATAGCAACAGCGGATTTCGTGATGTCTGGGTCATAGCAGGTCTTGTTTGTCTTAGCGTTTTACTAGATTAGGCTGTAAGGATATACATCTCCAAGAGAGATCACTGACAATAAAGTATTTGTCTCCCTTCTCATAGGTGACTATGCTTTAAGTAAAGAATTTGCTCTCTAGACTACAGAGCAAATGCTTTAAGAGTATAGTCCCCTTCTGAGTTGGGCTATTCTGGTAAAATTGTCTCCCTTGTGAAATGGTGGTATAGCTATACACTGTAGGGCAAACTGTACCATGATGTAGGGTAGCTGTCACAGGCGCTTATAATAAACGCCACAACATATTTTCTTTTTCCTGGGAAATGAACTTGCCACAGGTCCAGCATGCCTCTGGAAAAGGTTTTCATGATCAAAGTGCCTTTTTTGTGAGTTGATCTCTTACTTACATATCCTCAGGAAACTCTGCAGGTAATCTAGATGTGTGTGTCTTTGGTCTAAGGGAGGTAATTTAGATATAATTTTTGTTTTGTTTCTAGAGCATTTCTGTTGTTTGATATTTGTTGTATTTTGGTTTTATTTTCTTGTATTTCAGTTTTGGCATCAGCCATCAGCTAATCCACAAGGAGAGTAAGTAATTTAGTTTCTATATATAATACAACATATATAAAACTAAGAGAAGAAAAAAACATCAAAGAATTAAAGAAAATAGTGAAATATCTGACAGTTACATATCTACCTTTTTGTCACAGCACCAAAGCTTGACAGATTAGCTGAGGCCAACTAGTATACAATTGTAGATTGGCAGTTTTAAAAATAGTTCATGAAAAAAAAATTGCTGGTCACTTAAAAAGGATCGTTATCTATTGGACGGACACGCGGTGCCAGGTGTGTGCAACTATGGTTACGTACCTCTGAGCCACTTGGGAAATGTCGCTATGCAAATTGAAACAGAACAGAGCAAACTGTCTAATAATAAGCATTACAGTAAATTGAGTCAAAAGAGACAGGTGGTTAAAAAAAAGAAAAAAGTAAATATTTTTCTCACTTGCGTAAAATAGCTCTTGATGATGCCGGATTAAGAAAATTATGAATTAACAGATATAGTTAAAGAAAACAACAAATGCTTGAGGCAGTCAGTTGAAATACTTTTGTCAGCAAATTCAGAACGATTGTGTTATGGTTAATATAGTGACTTCCTTCATTTTGAGTTTGTGATTTGGTCATTTGTTATGTTTAGTTTGTTATTGTTGCATTTTGACGTGTCAGATTTTGTCGTCAGTTTGTAACTTTCATCATCCTTGTTATACATTGTGTGGCCTATTATTAAGTTCACCTGTAAGAAAGTATGAAAGAGCTGTTGTTGTCACCCCACGTCTCCATCAGCCTTAGTGTCAGCATCCGCATTGGATGCTTCGCTCAAAGTTTTTATGTGATGAACAAGGCTATCCTGTGTGCAGACACATCTTGTTTTTTAGCTCGCCTGAACGAAGTTCAAGAAGAGCTATTGTACTAACGTCGGCGTTGGTGGTGGCGTTAGCAAAATGTTATAGTTTTATGTTAAAGTTTTTTAGAAGATGGGCAAGGCGCTGTCAGGCGAGCTATCCTGTCCCAGTGACAGGTCTTGTTAATTTGCTAGTTCAGATCTTGTTTCTATTTCTAGATAATGAGCTCTGTTACATGTATAATTTTTTTTTCAGTGTGAAACCTCACTATGGTCCTGGTTACGGATTAGACATCAAACCACCGACTTCTATGAGCAACGAAGTTCAGCCAGCATGGCAGGGTCGGAGTATTGCAGGGCCAAAGATTAGATTAGTAGAATTCTCAGCCTTCCTGGAACAACAAAGAGATGCAGATTCAGTGAGTACAACTGTCAACTCTTGATATCTCCAAGTTAAAATTCATTCAAAACTATTGACATCTCAAAGTATATTTTCTGGTCCCAGAAAATTTACTTTGACATATCAGTAGTTTGAGATAAAAGGAGTTGAAGTTAAAAAAGTTAAAGTTCATCCAAAACTATTGATATCTCAAAGTAAATTTGCTGGGACCAGAAAATTTACTTTGAGATATCAGCAGCTTGAGATAAAATGAGTAGAAATGTAAATAAAAACAGGAATTGTGTCCAAACTATACTCTTTGATATAAGAGGGTACTTTGAGGTACCAGTGTTTGAGAAGTAGAGAGTTTGCTGTATTTTAAGTGCTTGTAAAACAGAGCAAGTAGTGCAGTTGAAGGAGAAATCTTATTCTAAAGGAACAGATTAGAATGCCATTCTAGTGGAACCTTCTACACTGCCTTGTCATTCTTGTAACTGCAGAATACAGTCAAAAGCTTGCTAATTTGTAGGATTTTTATTTTCAAAATTAAGACTGCGCACAAAATTGTAAAAAAAATAGAAGCTCATTCTGTAGTAAAAGCTCTTTAACATGTTTTAGTCTGGACATGCAAACAGTGCAGACCAGATTCGCGGCATCTAAATTGGATCTACACTGTTTGCTTACAGGAATTTCTGTGCAAAATACTATGAAAATAGGAACCTCCACCAGAATCATCTAAAATTAGAAATGGACCAGGGCTACAGAAATTTTGAAATCCAAACCGGTCCGGACGGCCGATGACGTCATATGAATCCAAAATAGACTCCCAAATTAGGGAGAAGAACTCTATAAGCACTCAGCTTTCGTTCTAATCCCAAGATTGTATTGTGTACCATATATATGTATGTATGTAAAAATTTATAAATGAATAAAATATGTTTAAACCAAAATAGACACGAAAACTAATGACTACACTGTGTATTCCACAATCCAAAAAAAAGTCAGGAAAACTAATGACTATACTGGAGCGCCGCTATGACGCGGATATCATCGCTGAAGTAGCCATTTCGTCCACATGTTCTTACTTATCGTGAAAAATGCGCTTTTAAAGCGCAGAGACAGTCAGACCGAAAGTGAAAGTACACAATCGGACATCCTTGCCGATCTTCAGTTACGGAATTGGCCGAAGTATTACGATTGATGTATTTTACTGTATTCAAGTTAATTCCCTTGAATTATGAAAATAAACTTGCAAAAAGGTACCTTCGGACGAAAAAAAAATTTCTGCGCGAGAAATGACGTCGGCTAAAACAAACAACCTGACCAGACTGCACATAATCAAGGCCGGTTTAAATTTTCTTTTTGCTAGTCAAATTCTTTCCTTATGCTATCTTTGAAAGTATACAATAGTCAGTAACCTTACGTTGCACAGCCTTTTTCCGTGCATCGGCACGTGTATGTGTGGAAAACCTTCGCCGCTGGCCAAAATTGTGACACGTGCTAATTATCGAAGATTTCTAGTTCACACCTTTGCAAGACAATCGACACTTTGTTTATCTGTGATAACTTTTGACAGCAGTGCGTGATTATTGGATTAATAATAAACAAACAAATGACACATGGCTAAAATCCAGGTAATCATGTCATCATACATCGCAAATCGTATTTTTTCGGACCGAAAAAAATGTGCCTTATGCCAACTGAATCGGTTTTTCGAACTCAAAATCGGTCCGGACCGACAAAAAATCGGATTTCTGTAGCCCTGGAAATGGACTCATCCCAATAATAATGATGGACATGTCCACTAGTCAAAAAAAGGTTAAAATTTTTATTAAGAGATCAGATCTCTGATCAGAGACCCCTCAGGTTGGAAAGTTTAAATTATCTTATGCAGATTTCAGTATGTGGTGAATTTATAACTGGATAATGTGACCAATGACCGTTTTTTGCTCAGAAAGTAAATCAGAAAAAATTTGTGAAAGTCATACAACATATATCTGTGTTTAATGTCAACTTTGGCTTCGGCCCATGGCGGCGCATGAAATAGATGGGCTGCCTGGTTCCTCTACAGCAGAGCTACTAAGTGCTGAGGGCCTGGGTGTCATTTGTCTGAGAAAGGGTAAATGTCCTACAAATTTGGAGGCAATGCCTCAACATGACTGTAATATTGTTTAATGGGACGTCAAACCACAACTCAACAACAATCACTGAAATGCTAACTTAGGTATTTAGTCTAAGGGAAGTAACTTGACTTTTCTTTTTGTTTCAGTATCATAAACATTTGTTCGTCCACATCAGTTCATCAGCCAGTTATTCAGATCCTGTATTAGAAGTAAGTAGTTTTATCTTGGACATAAAAAATTATCACAAGAGAAATTTAGTATGTGAAGGTACCAGCTACATCACAGATGGTGATAAAAGTATTGCACTTGGGCAGTGAACAGTAGTTGGTGTCAAGCAATATTATTTTCAAGGTAAATCTCGTATCCACAGACGAAAAACCTTGGTGCAGGATGTACAAGAAAATTTCATCTAGTAACATTTAATTGATTTTGTCTAGCTTGTAAGTAGCAGAAAGTAAGACACAAGTATATCAGGGCATAAACTGTTGTTAAGGTTGCTAAGTAGGGGCTAACTGTATTCAAAATTGTCATTTGGGGAGGTAAATCATCGGTTTTATGGTCGAAAATTTTGTTTTACAGCAACGTGTTAGCGGAGCCGTAACGCAATTTGCGACCATAAAACCAACAATGTACCTCCACAATGAAATTTTCAGTATAGTTATCCCCATTCTAATATACCATTTCACATTTTCAACTTTCTAAGTGTACTTCTGTGCACTCACTGCAAGCGCTTTCAACAGCATAAAACCAAACGTCAGCCAATGAAAAGCAACATTTTATAATGACGTCTGGCTTTAGCTAGTATGTCACAGAATATATATATTATATTTGTGAGTGCATTAGAATTTAGCAGTGTTTCGCAGACCATGACCTGACATAATGTACCATGGAATGCTTGTAATGAAATAACATGTTATTATTATAAGTGCATTATGATATATATAACCAGAATTAGGATAATGGTAAGATGATTAGCTGGCAAATTTAAGATTTATCAGTACACTTCAGATAAAAAAACACTAGAAAACTGACAGGCTAGTCTTTTGTTTACAGGCAGTAGATATACGGCAAATTTACGACAAATTTCCTGAGAAAAAGGGAGGTTTAAAAGAACTTTACGATAAAGGTCCACAATCAGCGTTCTTCCTTGTTAAATTTTGGGTAAGTTAATTTTGAAACCTCTTCATTCATTTCATTATTTTTTGTAAGGTTTCTTTAAGGTGCATGATTTCACCTTCCTGTTACTTTTACAAGGGAGATAACCATAACAGACAACCATAACAGACAGTATTTGCTTCCTTGATAGTTAAATCCCTTCTCTAGTGAAGGCTGCTGCTAGGGTGTCTGGGTATGCTAACACCCTTTTCCACCATTATTGCAAATGCAGACATTTGAGGCTTCTTGTTTGCTTCCCCAATCTCCAAAACCCTTTAAGAGCAGCTCCAAAAGGGCAAATTGTTTCTTTTAAAATTTGAACCCTATTACCAAGAAAGACAAAAAAGAAAATGGCAGAGTTGCTTCCCCTGAAAGTGTACCCATTCACCTTAATGATGTTCTAAAGTTTGGAATTTTCACTATGGTCACCATCCCAGACATTTATGTATGCTGCTATGTGTATCATTAATTTGGCTCCACGTATCAAGGGACATGTCAAATAAGTGACTTACAGTGTAAAAAAAAAAAGAATTATAAAGCAACTGAAAGTGGATAACATGACAAATGAGATTATATGAGAGTACAGTCGACTTGAGATATCTCGAACGCTGATATCTCAAAATACTTTTTTATATCAAAGAATATAGTTAAGACTAATTTCCTATTTTTATGTGCATTTCAACTCCCTTTATCTCAAACTACTGATATCTCAAAGTAAATTTTCTGGGACCAGAAAATTAACTTTGAGATATCAGTAGTTTGTGATGAATTTTGACTTTGAGATATCAAGAGTTGACTGTATATGAGAAGTGGTCAGAATGTCATCACATTTGTCTTTTTGAAGTAGAACACTTTGTATTATTTTGTTATCAAGTGAGGCGGTAAAATAACTTGCTGTATCCTTCTCTTGCAGGCTGATATCAATACAAATAATCAAGATGAGGCTGGGGCATTTTATGGTGTAACTAGCCAGTAAGTTCTTCTATTTAACTTATACATTTTCATAGTGATAATAATATGTTGGTTTTATCATGAGCTGCAACTTGCACTTTCACACCACGGCCATAGGATTCAGATCCCTGACACCATGATCCAAAGTTAGGAGCTCTAACCACTGGGCCACTTTGATACTTCTGTATGGTTGGCAGAATGGGTTGAAATAAATTTATTGTTCAATAAGAGACACTTATAGGTAAAATATATTACGCTCTACATTAGAGCCTTAAGCCTATCAAATAGACATTTGCAAAAGCATGGAATAATCATATTAAAGTTTAAATCTGAAAGCGCAAAAAAAAATTCATCTGCAAAATTTCAAAAAAGGCTTGTCGAAGTGTATCACATCAAAAATTCAAGACCAGAGGACTAAAAGTGTAGATTCAGATGAGAAGGTTCATGAGGAGCCACCTCATCTCGATGATGCTTGCAAATTCTTTTTTAAATGTTTTTGGTGTATATGTTAAAAGCATTTTCTATAGTTCAGTATTATGCATGTTTTAAACATGTCTACTCTGTGTTTCAGATATGAAGCTATTGAAAATGTGCCAATTATTTGTTCAACGAAAGTGTGTTCATTTGGTAAACAGGTTGTGGAAAAGGTTGAGGTAAGTAAGAATTATGGATGCAGTTACAACAGAGAATTAAATTATTTGAGTATGAATTGTAGGTTGGAGAAAATCTGAAGTTTCTGTTGTCAGAAAGAATTTCAGTTTTTAGTGTCATTTATTTTAAAAAATTGGCGGAGCATGGCATACACTGTTTGTCATGCTCCAGAACCAATGACGTCATACATCTGCTGCCATAGCAACTAATAGTTCATGTTGATGTCTAAGTGACGCCATCGAGACATCATTCTGTCAAGGAATTAAAAACCAACAGTTGGTGATTTGTTCAGTAATATATTACTGTTCAGAGGTCAGTTGTAAAGTAGATTTGTGATGAGCATTGGGAGCAAGTGATCACTTAACATAGTCAAACAAACATAGATAACTAAAGCAACAAATCACCATTGGAGCTGAACCACTTTGATTCAATTAAAAAAAAATCTAGAAAAGGATTTTCATTTTCTTCTAATTCTTCCAACCATTCTTCTAGGGTGCAAATACATGTAGTCACACAAGTGATGTTGACTATAACAAGTGTCATTGCATTTCTTTTTCTGGAGAGAAAGACACATTACAGTAAACATAAAGAAAGTGAACATTTAACAGGGTAACTCAGGCTGGAGTCATCTGAGCCGCGACACGACAAAACCAACAATGTGGTTGTGCGCCCAGCGCAGACTCAGATCAGCCTGGGCATCTGCCCAGTCTGATCAGAGTCTTCGCTGTCCGCATGAAGCTAGCTTAGACTCTTAGCTACCATTTAAGCGCTTAGTGAAGACTCTTTTTAGACTGGGCGGATGCACAGGATGATCTGAGTATGCACTGGGCGCAGGACCACATTGTTGGTTTTCTCGTGTCGCGGCTCATTTGTTTTGAAGACAGTGTTAGCTGTTAGATTCAGGCATGACAAAACAGTGGGTAGTTGCAGAAGAAGTCACTGAAATTCTCCATTGCTTCTGCAGACATTCTATGTTGGGATACTTTTATTATGCAGGAATATAATTACTTTCAGTTGTTATTGTTGTGTATTTTATTTTATTTATTTATTTTTTTTGTAATTTATAGAATTATTTTGTTTCAGACTGAATATCCTCGGCTTGAAAATGGTCGCTATGTTTACAGAATTCATCGGTCACCGATGTGTGAATATATGATCAATTTTATACATAAACTTAAACATCTTCCAGAAAAATACATGATGAACAGTGTTTTAGAAAACTTTACTATTCTACAGGTAATGAGCCACGATATGAGAAAACCAACAAAGTGGTTGTGCACCCAGTGCAAACTCAGATCAGCCTGGGCATCTGCCCAATCTGATCAAACTCTTTGCTAAGCACTTAAGGCAGATGCTCAGGCTGATCTGAGTCGGTGCCAGGCGCACAACCACTTTGTTGGTTTTGTTGTGTTGCAGCTCAATTATAATATATATATTATGGTGAATAGATACACTTAAACTAGAGTGAGTGAGTCAGTGAACTGGCTTTAACGGCCCACCAACAACGAGGTCATATGGAGAAGGGACCTCGGTTTAAAGTCTCATCCAAAGGACTGGAGAGGCGGGGAATCGATCTTGTGACCCGTGGATTAGTACTCTGGAATGTTATCCACTACACTGCCGCTCCTACTTATACTAGAAGCATGTCTTTCATTTTTGCCTTCCTTCTGAATGAGGGTCAACTTTAAGAGGAAAGAACTGCTTCACTGGGAACTGATTCTTTCCTTTACGAGTAGATCCCATTTTGGAAAGGCTTGTTGTCCAGTGAGGCAAAAGAATGTCACATATACACCTTAACAAGAATAACAGTTCCATATAGAACTGAAGTTTGCTCATATTTGTCGAAAAAAAAAAAAAAAAAAAAAAAAAAAAAACAGTATAGGAAATGTAAGAGTAAAGAAAGGAAAGAAGAAGAAGAGAATATCCTTGCAAAAGTAATAGCTAAATTGTGCCTTATGCAAAGGCTATCCACATGTGCATGTTACGTTATAGTGACTGTAAACTAGGAATTTTAGTGATGGCCTATGATAGCAAATTAGTTTAAAGGAAATGCTCACAATGTTTAGAATTTGCAATTCTTATTATGGTGCATTTTGAATTTATTAAGCTCTTTCATCCCAGTACCAAACAACAGGCATTTTCCCTTTCAAAATGGTCCTGAAAACCTAGATTAGTCTTCGTAAGACGGATGTAAATTTTGACATTGTTTGGATACAACTGATATTATTTTGGAAGTGGGGGAAAAGGGGGAGATGACCTCCTCTGTCCAACCCACCAACTTTTAGCTGAAAATCTTTGACAGTTCTTATTTCGTCATGAAACAGTACCATATGTATTTCCAAAGCAGTCCCCAAAATTTAGAGTCCCTTCCGGAGCGGCTGTAGCGTAGTGGACAACACTCCAGACTACCAATCCAGGGGTCGCAGGTTCGATCCCCCGCTTCTCCGGTCTTCCGGATGAGACTTTAAACCGAGGTCCCGTCTCCATATGACCTCGTTGTTGGTGGGACGTTACATCCGAGTTCACTCACCCAGAGTCACATCCAAAATGACACCAACTCTGATCTTGGCTTTAGATTTTTGGGATTATTTTAGAGAATGAAAATCCATTTTACTTTATTTTGAGTTTGAGATTATTCTCAAATTTTATAACCTCGAACCCAGGTTTAGATACTTGGTCATTTAGAAGAAGAAAGTCCCGTATGATAGCCTAATTATTATGGCTTAGGATTTTCATTTTGCATTGATTTATTTACAGGTTGTTAGTAATCGTGAAACACAAGAGACTCTGCTGTGTACAGCATATGTATTTGAAGTATCAACAAGTGAACATGGTGCACAACATCACATATACAAACTTGTGAAAGACTGAGACATATACACAAATGTTACCCCCCAGCTTAGTAGCTTGATAATCAACTTTAAAGAGTTCACTCGGACATTGGGTGGTGAACTCCTAGAATATGTGCTGCAGTATACAGATAAACAGCGACGTGAGATCGGTGGAATCTAATTTGTGTACAGAAATTATATGTGAAACTGGATCAATACCAGGCCTGTGCTAACCAAGAATGGCCAGGTGATCGGAAAACAAGTTGGAGGAGCTTGTTGGTGACATATAGTGAATTACAGTTCAACATTAAAGAAAATATATCAGATCAGATGGGGTTTTGACCATAAATTTGGGAAATTTTTGCTCACCTGCACAAAAGTACAGGAAGCGCTGTTGCACTTACCAAGGCATCGGCATAGTCATATAGCTCAAGCCTATGACCATACAAAATTGAAAACAATTTGACAAGTAATTATCAGATGCTGAAACTGAATCTTTTTGGTCATATAGAAAGAACGCTAAAAAATATGGAAAAGGGACATAGCAGTACAAGCAGTCAGGGAAAAAAATATTTACGAACTACCGAATTGCATAAGTTTTACACTAAGTGCTTTAATTATTATATAGGCAGGTGGGTTGGGGTGGGTTGAGGTGGACATGGGTTAAGTGGAATGCTGGAGAGTACACATGCAATAAACTTAAAGCAGGGCTGTAGATAAGAGGGAGTATTTGATGATAATGAAGGATAATTTTTCTTATCGCTCATTCAAACCATATGCTGTGACCCCTCATCTGAACCGTCTCCTCGAGATGGTTCAGGTGAGGGGTTACAACATGTTTTTATGCAGAATTATCCCTAATTACCACCAAATACTCCCTCTTATCTAGAGCTCTGTAATAAAGGACTTTTCATACCCATATAAAAAAAAGTTGCCAAAGTGAAATACATTAGCGTTGTTGGCGTCACGATTGTATACATATATCTACAATATTATTGTAATTATTGTACAAAGAGAATATATTTTTACAGAATAGTGTGTGTAAATCCCTTCCTAAAAGATATAAATACTATGCAACATTTAATTTGGTTTGTTTTTATTGTGCTTTGAAGTGTTAAACTGCTAATTTGTGTCTCCCAGATTTTGCATTTAGTAGCTGTCTAGATATGACACAATTGGGGTTAAATGTTTTATGATTTTCTTATTTATCACTAAAAAAATTGTGAGAATTTTTTCTCATTTCTCTACACTACTAGATGTATGGAGAGGTAAGAAAAAAAATATTTAATCCTTCATCCCCCAATTTTCAGCTTATCGGTAGTAGTGGTTTCTGTATTGTTGGAAAAGTTATGAATTTTTTGTTTGGAAGGAATTCGTATTGTCCGATCAGAAGTTTATATTTGAAGTATATAATTTATTAGGGTGTAGCTCTAATTCAGTAGTAGTCTACCATATTACTGTAAAGATACTTCAAGATATATGATTTTATCAGCAGTTGTAATTTTTTTTTATTAAATTCATGTAGATCCAAAGCAACATACAAAACAGTGGACTTCTACTATATTTAAAAAATAAAGACCTTCAGTAAACGAATTATTCTTGCTTAGAGCTGGATCGGAGGTTATAAAACTTGAGTACAGTCTCAAACTCAAAATAAAGCACACTAATAAGCTGCTTCCGAGCACATGCTCGAAAGCAGCCAATCAGTGTGCTTTATTTTGAGTTTGAGAATGCACTCCAGTTTCATAACCTCTGGGCCTGATAATCTTACTGTAAAACTGTTCCGACATTTGAGCCAAGACATGAGAAAATAGATCTTCAGGAAGCTACTCAATTTTGACTGCTCATTACAGACTTTCCAGGCCCCAAGGTTATAAAACTTGAGTACATTCTCAAACTCAAAATAAAGCACACTGATTGGCTGCTTCCGAGCACATGCTCGGAAGCAGCCAATCAGTGTGCTTTATTTTGAGTTTGAGATTATTCTCAAGTTTTATAACCTCGAACCCAGTTTGCTTTAGCAATCTTTGGGAAGATGTGGCATCCAGGTGATGTCTTCATAGATGAGACATGGATGTGCAGTCTCATTTGAGTCTCTTCTATTCACACATTCTGGAAGATCTCTTTTTCTCGTGATCTGGTTGAAATACTAGTAAGCTCATATTACCAGTAAGGAGTTAACTCGTAATGCTTAATATTGTATTAGTTCAGTGAGCTTTCCCAAGAGATGCCATATCTAATGGCGTACAGCAAAGCGTCACATCAGCCTATGGCTTCTTGCAATGAAATATCGGAATATATGCTGCAAATAATAACCATACAGCTGTAATAGGCTGGAATATTCCAACATAACAACTGAACGTTTGAGATTATCTATGTGCAAGGTGGTATTTGGCAAGTTAGAGTTCAAAACCCATTTGCAAGCTGCAGTTGCACTTATTTGTTAGAAGAAAAAAAACTCGTCCTTTTGAAGAGAGCATGAATACAGGCTGATCTTGTTGAACTGTGCCCATGTCTGTAAAGATGTGTTATCTCTTGGTATAAACTAAGTATATGTTGATTGATCTCAGCTCGTGTGACGAGTGAACAGGGGTGTTCAAAATATAGATACCACTAATTTAAACCTTCTCAGAAACATTAAAGTTATTTGAGCCGCGACACGAGAAAAACAACTATGTGGTTGTGCGCCCAGCGCAGACTCAGATCAGCCTGGATATCGGCCCAGTCTGAACAGAGTCTTCACTCAGCGTTTATAGGGTAGCTAAGGGTCTAAGCTACCTCCATGCGGACAGCGAAGACTCTGATCAGACTGGGCGGACAACCACTTTGTTGGTTTTATCGTGTCATGGCTCATTTGTGTTATTCATTACTGTCAGAAAAAGGTGACCGTTTGACATTTTGAACAGATTTCGACCATCTGACATTTTGAACCCAGTTATCATAAATCAGTTAATTTTCGCAAGCATTTAATTTCTTTGCTTGTATTTGTAAGAGCTGACTGTCCTGGTCGTGAATTGAAGCATTTGCCAAGTACTCCAAAGCAAAAAATGGCAAAATATGGACCAGTAGAAAATAAAGAAAGTATACAGTATTTTAACCCTATTGCACTCAGAATGGCCGAAACTCCATAGAGTTTTGGCGGTTCTGAGTGCAATAGGGTTAAACCTCAAGTTAGGGTCAGGGATGGTATTTTTTGCGTTTCCAATGGTTTTGTGGATAGCCTTTTTCGGTACCTGTGCCTTAAGATAGTAATGTATAGTACATTTAGCTGTAAGAGCAGTTTAAATCAGTGTCATCTAAATCATATTGTAAATAGTACTTTGTTGTTTAACAGCTTAAAGTCATAAACAGTCATTTTCAGTCTTGGGCTGGATGTTTTCAAAATATTGAATAACCCATTGCATTTTTGTCGTCTGCTGAAATCATTGTCTGCATCAAAAATCAAGAAAATTCTGACAATATTGGTCTGACTAACTCTTGTAGAAATGATGTCTAAGCAACAAACAGTTTGGATCTCAGATCAGGCCCCGCCTTTGTGGGGCCTGATCTGGATCCAAACTGTTTGTCCAGGGGTATCCCGAATGGAATGGGACAAGGAAGGAACCTCTGGTGTTAAATTGATAATTTCAGGGCACCAAAAGGGCAAAAGTTTTAGGGGTCTTGTATTTTACAATAGAAGGAATATGCATCTCACTAGAAACTCCATACAGAAAGAAGTCTGAGTCCAGTGCAGATACACAATAAGAACATTTTCAGACTCATTTCTGCTTTTCATTATGTGTATTGTTAAGATATGACATGAAAGCAGAATTTGTCACATAAACTTGTAAATATACATGTATAGAAGCCCAAAAAGTGCTACGTATTATTAACCTAGCATCTCTTGAAATGCAAAGCTGAAAAGAGTCTGTACATCATTTTGATACTGCAAGAACTCGGTATTTATTAGACGTTAAATAAAGGAATTGAAAGGTTGTAAACCATCTGCTGCATATATTTGTTATAGAAGCAGTTACTTTATTTTCAGGTTCATCTTTTTCTTCCAAAATCATGAAGACCTTCCAATTTTCAGTTACTATGCATGTAACTAAATACAAACCATATTTGTTTGGTTATAAAACGTGAATTCCTCTCAGTCCTATGAAATTCTACTACAAGAAGGGTTTTCCCTTCCAAAACAATCTCGCAATCCCAATCTGTCTAATGAGGATCTAGATTTTTGGGCTTAGTTTGGAAGGGAAAAACCACCGTCTTATAGCCAAAAAAATATGGCAACTGTTGCACAGGATGTATAGGATCTTATACAGCAGAAGAATAGACCATGAAGATCAAATATTACATTCAGAGTCAAACATTTTTGAGCCCCGACACAAATATACAACAAAGTGACATGTTCATCAAGCATAAACTCAGATCAGCCAGGGCATCTGCCCAGTCTGATCAGAGTCTTTGCTTGGAGCTTAATGGTAGCTTAAGGTCTAAGCTACCTCCATGCCGAAAGCAAAGACTCTGATCAGACTGGGTGGCTGCCCAGGCTGATATGAGTCTGAGCAAGGCACACATGCCACTTTGTTGGTTTTGTCGTGTCGCGGCTCATTTCTCCATTAGAATAATTTCTCAAATGACTTATGTATTTTCAAATTTGCAAAAGAAAAGATAGCAAAAAAATAATAATTGACTGCTTCAGCTTAAACAATGGATACGATTTTATGTTTTCTGGAAATCTGATTTACAAAAGCTGAATACAGGTCATAATTGGCATTTTTAAGCTTGATCCTTATAGTGGTTAAGATTTGGTATAAAATGTCCAAAACTATTCATTTATCAGAATTTTTTGACAGTCGTTGGTGCAGGACTGTCATGATTATTTTCATGGAAAAAATGAAAATACATAAAGTCATTGGGAAAAAATTACATTGAAAAACATCTTTGACCCTTGGATGTAGAAATCATGTTTTTATAAGTGTTTTAGATTAATTTCTTTTCTATTCATAATGTTTTATGCTTCTATGCCCTGCAAACTCTGAATTTTTATGTTTAGAATTAAATTTGAACGCTGAGTTACAAAGTGAGACCTGCATTTATGTTATCAGTATGTTTTTTGTTTCTTCCTAATTTTCTATGCACAACTTCAAATTGACTGTTTTATTTTCATTAAATGCACAACTACGCATTGTAAATAATCATTATCTGTTCATTTCAAATACCATTTTGTCATTACTTCTCTCGAGAGCTAACATTTTACCCTAAATTTCTGGAATCAACTCATCATTCTGTCTTTTAATACACAGGTCTGCTATTTTTAGCTCACCAGAGCCGAAGGCTCCGGGGGAGCTTATAGGATAGGCAGTGGTCCGTCGTCGTCGTCGTATGTCGTCGTCGTATGTCGTCTGTCGTCGTCCGTCAACACTTTTAAACGACATCTCCTCCGAAGCCACTTGGCCGATTGGGCTCAAATTTCATCTGTGGCATCCTTGGGATGGGGGATTGAAAGTTTGTGTTTTTTATGAAAATTGCCCCATTAGTTTGGTTGCTATGGCAACTTAGAGTTCCCATTGACTTATAATGGGGAAAATTGAAAAATGGCATTTTCTGCCAAGCTATTGCAGATGTGTTGATAAAACTTTTATAGAAATGTTTCTTGAGATGTCTACTATCAGCTATGTGTTTTTTGGCCCACTGCTCCTTTTATTGGTTGCCATGGAAACCGAAATGCCAAAAAAATGGAAAAAATACGTAAAAAATTATCTCCTCTGAAGCCACTGGGCCGATAAGGCCCAGGTTTCATCTATAGCATCCTTGGGATGGGGGATTGAAAGTTTGTGTTTTTTATGAAAATTGCTCTTTTAGTTTGGTTGCTATGGTAACTTAGAGTTCCTATTGACTTATAATGGGGAAAATTGAAAAATGGCATTTACTGCCTAGCCATTGCAGATATGTTGACAAAACTTTTATAGAAATGTTCCTTAAGAAGTCTTCTATCAGCTTTTAAAAATTATTGTTTTTGGACCCACTGTTCCTTTTACCGGTTGTCATGGAAACCAAAATGCAATAATGATGGAAAAAAAAATACTTACAAAATTATCTCCTCAGAAGCCACTGGGCCAATAAGGCCCGAATTCATCTGTAGTATCCTTAGGCTGGGGGTTGAAAGTTTGTGTTTTTTTATGAAAAATTGGCTCTTTCGTTTGGTTGCTATGGAAACTTAGAGCTGCATTGACTTATACTGGGGAAAATTGAAAAATGGCATTTACTGCAATCAAAATATGGAAAATAGTTATATATTTTGTTGTCAACTCAACAGACTGTCAGGCTGAGACTTTGTAGTTGTATATTTTGTATTAGCCTGTACAAATGTGACAGCAATTTTGATAGCAATTTTGAGCTAGAGGTCTGGTGAGCTTTGTGGCCCGTGGGCCTCTTGTTATGGATATTTGTTACTCAAGTGAATAGGTACACCTCATTTTTACAAAGGGAAGAACTTTTGTGACTTCCTATTTGCTTCCCAGAGCAACTAGTCCTTCCAAATAGGGTCATCTCTTAAAGGGAAGAATTTGCCCCAAGAGGAGCAAATTCTTTTCTGTAAGAGTTGATCCCAATTGATAATTGAGGCAAAAAGAAAATGGTTGTTGCTTATTCTGAAAATGTATCTATTCACCTTAGTTCATTTCATTAATTCACTTTGGATTTTGTTTTTCAGAGCTCCAGATAAGAAGGGGTAACAGGGATAATTATGGGATAATTTTCCTTATTTTTCCTTAAAAAACATATTTGTGACCCCTCATTAGAACCATCTCATCGAGATGGTTCAAATGAGGGTCACAATGTATGTTTTCGTTAAGAAATAAGAAAAATTATCTCTGAATTATCCCTGTTGCCCCCTGTTCTTATCTGGAACTCTGAATTTTTTTTTTTCAAATTGGTAGTAATCATTGTAATTGTAATACCGTAATTAATCATGCTATAAATTCTGCTACTGAATAAAATAATACTTGTGTACTGAACCACTGTTGAGATGACATATAGAATGGAATTCAGTTTCATAAAACATTTAATAGTGTTAAAGATTGAGTGATAGCCATTGGTCTGTACCAGGGGATAGATGGGTGAAAGCAAACCCAAGTCTTAGCTACTCTCATATTTCCTTGGTTTGGTTAACTTGCTAAAGGATGTTAGGTATATGGGTACACCTCCATGTTTCATCACCATTTTTACAAGGGGGAACAACTTTTGGAACTTCCTGTTTGCTTCCTTGGAGGATAAGCCCTTTCTAAACGGGGTATACTCTTAAAGGAAAGAATTTGTTCCTACAGGAGCAAATTGTTTTAAAGCCGACCCCCATTGAGAAGGGAGGCAAACAGGATAATGCCAGAATTGAAATAAAAAATTCCAGAGTTGCTTCCCCTGAAAGTGTACTCATTCACCTTAATAAGTTATTCTTTATTCATGATTATCACTATCAGAAACATTATACAAAGCCAGCCGGATTGGTGTATTGTGTTGTGAATATCCTTACATTATATCACGAAATCTGCAGGTAGGCCTTAATTTGGGGATAGAATTGTTTTCAATAGTAACTTTTTCACAATCACATACTACCGGTCCATCAACTAATGCAACATTCATTCTTGCACCATGATCAGACACTTTCAGAGCTGTCAAAAGCAAACATTCCAGTGATGATCAAATTCCTTTTATCTTCCCTTTTTTTGTCTTCAGCGTAACGGTTCATTGATTGATCACCTGTCACTGTACCAGATTAAGAGCCGCCCATTTCAAAGCAAGTATCATACTCAGAGTTCAACACATTGTTGATTGGCTTAAAAATTGAGTGATGAACCCGAGTACCAACCAGCCCAAAATCTACCAGCGAAGACACACACACCTACCAAAGTCAATCAAAAGATTTATTTTCTATGACAGCTACAGTTGAAATTAAAAGAAATTGTTATATCAGCAGGTTATTTGATGCAAAGCTTCACATATCAACTTTTCAGACAGCTGGAAGACAGATTGTAGGGGAGAATCGGGTAACTTCGGACAGCGGGTAAATTTGGACACTGACATTGTTTCCTTTATATGTCAGTTGTTTGGAACTAAAACAAAAATCAACCTGCCAAACAGAGAAAATCCTGATGAGATGGCTCATTATGAGCCGTCTCATCTGGATTTTCACAGTTTGCAATTGTATGTCCGAATTTACCCGCCTGTCCAAAGTTACCCGACTCTCCCCTATGTTGCATTAGATGGTGGACTCATAGTATGTTGTTGCTATTCTAAAGATCTTTATGAATTAAGCCCCCAAAAGGTATGGCTTACCTGCAGCCCAAACCACATTAAAAAACAAGATTTGTTATGCAGTACTTTTTGTAGTTAGCAATACATCTGAAAGTCTGTAAATATTTTTACACCCAGTTTGTTTTAATCCCTCCAGAGTTATTGCCCTTTTTCTCCAAGATTGATAATTTGATAATGGTCTGAAAAACATTTTTAAGAGTGATCATTTATTGTGCCTTCAAAATAATTTGATGCATGTTTTTAGTAGCTTGTATCTGATACATGTATATGCATTTAAAATATAGTATATAGAAGTTTTTAAACCAACTCAAGCAGAGTTGAAAAACTTTTGTAAGAAAAGTTCAAAGGTTGATTTTTTTTTCTGCACTCTATATGAGGTCATGTTTTGGATAAGATACAGGTTTTGGAAAATACAGTATACAGGCTGTGTACATGCTGAATACATGTATATAATATTCACCAGAGCTGGAAACAGAGAACGATCAGATGATAATTCTGTGGTATTTTTTTTTCTATCTCTCCATAGACACATGCATTGTGACATCTTATTAGAACTGTCTCACTGAGACAGTTCTAATGAGAGGTCACAATGCATGTTCTGTTAGATAATTTTTGGCATTTTTTCCATATAAACATTGGCTATGACCCCCTTCTTAGAACCATGTTGCTAATAGGTTTCTAATTTATTGGGGGTCACAGTATATGTTTTGGTGGAGGAATGAGAGAATTTATCCCAGAATTATCAGTAAATCCTCTTATCTGCAGCTCTGATCCTGGAAAAATGTGGTATTCAGGCTGTATACCTGCATTTACAATAAACAAGGTATACAGCAAATCTACCTGTTCACAATATTTTCAGGAAATATGTTACATAGGCTGTATACATGCATACAGTCTTATCTGTAAATTCAATATACAGCCTGTACAGTATGCAGCCTATTAACATGTGTATAAATTTTACTGTAAAAACAGTATAAAGGCCTCTTGACCTGTCTACAATGTTTACAGTAGACACAGTATACAGGCTGAACTGGTGATGACATCTTGTACTTTTCCTGTCATGCCTTATATAGTAAAGACTTGGTTGTTTAAAATTGTACATCATTACGTCTCATCTACATTGGAGTAGAAAGAGTCACCTATGCAGACATTTATAACATTTAATACAGGTAACTTTTTAACAACACATAAGCCTAATAATGATCAGTCAAAATGTTGGGTGTAAAAACTTTCATATTTTTGTACTTCCACACAAAATAATGTTTATGGGATCTCTTTAAAGTCATCAATATTTTATTTTATTAATCAATTCACAAGTAGAAACTTAGCGTGGTCATCTTCTGGTCACAAAAGTGTTTTATGAAAAAGGAGTGAAAAAACTTGGGGGTGTAGCCGTACACCTTAATGGAGAAATAGAGAAAAAAAGTAGAGAAGAACACCCAACATTTTGACTCATCTCAGGCTAGAGTCCTGTCTCTTTCACTGTGTGCCTTCACAAAAATAGAATCCATCCAGATCATGGTACTTTTGTTCCAATTTAAGGTTGAATTTTCTGCGATTAACGTTATATTTTGATACACAACTATATTCATTTAAATTCATTATATTGTTCCTGTGGATTTGTACACTTTTCTAAGCCTTACATATTTGTAAGATATGCTATTGAACAAGTTGACTAGAAAGTATGAAAAAAATTAGCATCAAACATGTCTCTAAAATGTATTTGAGGTTATAGCCTAACAAATAATTATTGGACTGTTGATTTAATTATTTTACACGAAAAAAGTGTTTTAGAAAAAATCTCTTATTATCTGCATATTTGGTGCATCATTATCATGTATTCAGTATCCTTGTGTACATGTTAAATTTTAAATATCAAAAATCCTTCTTCAATAATGAATATGTAAATTAGAATTACCATATATATCTAAAATATTGGATGTCCTAATTAACTTCTGTAACTGCTCCGTATCCTAAAGTGTCAACAACTTAATTTTACAATTCAGCAATATTTCAAATAATTTCCCAATGGCAAACATCGGAGACCCTGATCAGACTGCTCCTTAGGAGCAGTCTGATCAGGGTCTACACTGTTTGGTCAGGAACTTATGTCCCAATATTTAATGTCAGTATGGTTCTGAATATACATGTATATAGGCCTTAAAAGGTCTGTAGTATTTTACTCGCTGTTAAGAAATAAGGATTGTAGTAATAAATATTTTTCTGTCTTTAACCGGTCTATTGTATAGAAATATTGTTTCCGTTATTATCATAGAATACAGACACTTTTTTTTTTTTTTTTTTTTAAATCCATAATAAAACCATAACTTTTCTATCTCTTGGTTTGTCATTATTCATGTTCCTCATGCCTATGGTGTATAATCTTCTAGACCATGGCCACTCCTGTGAATGTGAAAGTATGTGCACTTAGTACTGGTTAACCACTAAGGAGCTCTAAGCCTGCCCAGGAATAGTGTGGTTAGGTTAACTGACCGTCCCAACATGACCATAGCTGTTTACCGTGGACGTTAAACAATAACACACAAAAACAACTATGAAGGATTAGATTCACCTTTCCGAAGCCACACTAGTTTTAAGGTAAAAATCACAGACTAACATACTGTGGGACATTCAGCATGTACAACATCTTTGAAAGCAAAGGGTACTTTGTTTTTAGCTCACCTGAGCACGAAGTGCTCAGGGTGAGCTTTTGGGATACAGTGATGTCCGTCGTACGTGTGGACGTCCGTCCAGACGTCCGGACGTCCGTCAACTTTTGCTTGTGTACACTCTAGCGGGCACAGTTTTGATCCAATCTTTCTGAAACTTTGTCAGAATGTTTATCTCCATAAAATCTAGGCCAAGTTCGAAACTGGGTCATGTCGGGTCAAAAACTAGGTCACTAGGTCAAATCTTAGAAAAACCTTGTGTACGCTCTAGAAGGCACAGTTTTCATCAAAAGTTCATGAAACTTTGTCAGAATGTTTATCCTCATAATATTTAGGACAAGTTCGAAACTGGGTCATGTCAGGTCAAAAACTAGGTCACTAGGTCAAATCATAGAAAAACCTTGTGTACGTTCTAGAGGACACAGTTTTGATCCAATCTTTATGAAACTTTGTCAGAATGTTTATCTCCATAAACTCTAGGCCAAGATCGAAACTGGGTCATGTCGGGTCTAAAACTAGGTCACTAGGTCAAATCTTAGAAAAACCTTGTGTACACTCTAGAAGGCACAGTTTTCATCCAAAGTTCATGAAACTTTGTCAGAATGTTTATCCTCATTATATTTAGGACAAGTTTGAAACTGGGTCACATCGGGTCAAAAACTAGGTCACTAGGTCAAATCATAGAAAAACCTTGTGTACGCTCTAGAGGACACAGTTTTGATCCAATCTTTATGAAACTTTGGCAGAATGTTTATCTCCATAAACTCTAGGCCAAGTTCGAAACTGGGTCATGTCGGGTCAAAGACTAGGTCACTAGGTCAAATCTTAGAAAAACCTTGTGTACTTCTAGAAGGCACGGTTTTGATCCAAAGTTCATGAAACTATGTCAGAATGTTTATCCTTATACTATTGGGGACAAAATTTGAAACTGGGTCATGTCGGGTCAAAAACTAGGTCACTAGGTCAAATCATAGAAAAACCTTGTGTACACTGTAGAGGACACAGTTTTGATTCAAGCTTTATGAAACATTGTCAGAATGTTTATCTTTATAAACTCTAGGCCTAGTTTGAAACTGGGTCATGTCGGGTCAAAAACTAGGTCACTAGGTCAAATCTTAGAAAAACCTTGTGTACGCTCTAGAAGGCACAGTTTTCAACCAAAGATCATGAAACTTTGTCAGAATGTTTATCCTTATTATATGTAGTATAAATTTGAAACTGGGTCATGTCGGGTTAAAAACTAGGTCAAATCATAGAAAAACCTTGTGTACGCTCTAGAGGACACAGTTTTGATCCACATTTTATGAAACTCTGTCAGAATGTTTATCTCCATAAACTCTAGGCCAAGATTGAAAGTAGGTCATGTCGGGTCAAAAACTAGGTCTTTAGGTCAAATCTTAGAAAAACCTTGTGTACGCACTAGAAGGCATAGTTTTGATCCAATCTTCATCAAACTATGTCAAAATGTTTATTGTCCATATATCTAAGCCCCCTATGAAACTGAGTCAGGTCGGGTCAAAAACTAGGTCACTAGGTCAAATCTTAGAAAAACTTTGTGTTCACCCTAGAGGGCACAGTTTTGATCCAATCTTCATGAAACTCTGTAAGTTTATCTTTATGAAATCTAGATCAAGTTTGAAACTGGGTCATGTCGGGTCAAAAACTAGGTCACCAGGTCAAATATAAGGAAAACCTTGTATACGCTCCAGAGGGCACAGTTTTGATCCAATCTCAATGAAACTTTGTCAGAATGTTTATTCTTACAATAGCCAGGCCAAGTTTGAAACTGGGTTATGTCGGGTCAAAAACTAGGTCAAATATTAAGAAAACCTTGTGTACGCTCTAGAGGGCACAGTTTTGATCCAATCTTTTTAAAACTTTGTCAGAGTGTTTGTCACAATATTTAGGCCAAGTTTGTAAGTAGATCATGTCACGTCAAAAACTACGTCACTAGGTCAGATATAAGAACGACCTTGTGTACACTCTAGAGGGCACAGTTTTGATCCAATCTTCATGAACCTTTGTCAGAATGTTTATCCTCAAGATATCCAGGCCAAGTTTGAAACTGGTTCATGTCAGGTCAAAAACTAGGTCACTAGGTCGTGCACACCCTAGAGGGCACAGTTTTGATCCAATCTTCATGAAACTTTGTCAGAATGTTTATCTCCATAAAATCTAGGTCAGGTTTGAAACTGGGTCATGTCGGGTCAAAAGCTAGGTCACTAGGTCAAATCTAAATTAAGTTATCCTGCAAGAATCAGAACTAACATTGCAATGATGCCAGCCACAAACTCCTTGGAATACATTAGTTTCACCATAGTGAGATAATGATGCTATCATTCTATCATCTGTCTTTGCTTAGTTCAGTCTAGTTCAAATCCATCAAAGGAACTCAACATGAATGGGAACTTTTCGAAGAAGGAACTCAACATGAACGGGAACTTTCCGGAGAAGCGACTCTGCCATTTTCAGCTCACCTGAGCCTTACAGTATTGGTGTTAGCTGCCTCTGTCATCCATCCATAAACATTTTCAAACATCTCTGAAACCACTGGGCAGACTAAACTCAAATTTCATATGGAGCCTGCACATGGGTCAAAGGATTGAAAGTTCGTCAAATGATCTTGGTCACGTGACCAAGGTGGCCGCCATTCCCATGTATGGTAAAAACTCTTATAAATCTTCACCAGAGCCAGTGAACTGATTAATGCTCAGGTGAGCGATTCAGGGCCACCATGGCCCTCTTGTTTATGCACCCTTGGCCGATGCCCTATTTGCAAATCGGAATTCCCGCAGTGCCTTTGGACTGCGGCTAGTTGTGCTCTGCTTAACCTGTCATATGATTTAGTTAGAGGAGGTAAACCAAACTAGGCTGTGGTGAGTTATTCGCATTGACGTGTTTATTTTTGACCAATCAGAAGATGCTACATGTGGGATGTGTTCCATAACATCACATAATTGTTCAAAAACACTAAAGAATTTGTAAAATAACAACACAACATTGTTTATCGACAAGGGTTCCTGTTATGCGGAAAATATTTATGGATAATTTGATTGGATACGATGGAAGTTGCTTGCATCCAATGAAATGGCACAGCGGGAAATTCAATTTACGAATAGGCCATGGGCCAAGGGTGTGCTACGAATAGGCCATGGGCCAAGGGTGTGCAAGGAACGAAGTGGACTTAGTACCCTTGACTTGCTAAGATGCATGCATGATTTTAACTTACATTGTCATCCAATGAAATGGCACAGCGGAAAATTCGATTTACGAATAGGCCATGGGCCAAGAGTGCACAAGGAACAAAGTGGACTTAGTACCCTTGACTTGCTAAGATGCGTGTATGATTTATGTGTGAAGCTATGTGACATGCTAAGTTTTTGTTGGCTTGGTCAGGTGACATTATTGGAGTGGCTCAGAAAGTGTATTACATCTGAGTGAACTGAGAAATATAGATCAAGGTCATTGGTAGATGGCTTTTCTTCTCATTTCTTCTCAAGTGTAAAACAGCAATTATGACTTTAAACCAATACAGGTTTTGAGAAATATGCAGTCATTGTATCATGGCCTACTTTATTTCTCTTTGAAGTAGCCCATTCATTAATTGTGTTAGCTTGCACTCTGAGAAAGATTCAGCAGATTATTTAAGTAGGCGGAGCCAAACTTCAAAGAACTGTGCTGGTATAACAGTTCGGATATCAGATATACGGCATGGGCATAGTTATAGCACGGTTCTGTCAACTTTTTGATTCATGTACCAATTTTCTCTTGATATAAAAAGAGATCAAGGTCATTTCAGGTTACAGCAGCAATTTATTTACAAAAATAGCGTATTCCTACAGTATTCAGACAAAGAGTGTAAACCCAGATAAGACTACTGAAGGCACAGTATGCTAACTCCACTATGAGACTGCATTATTCGTTATTTTTCAGTATTCACTTTTTAGTAAAAACATTTTTTTTCTTCAAATTTTATGATAAATGGTAATTGGGTTAGACTCCCAATATCAAGGGTGATTACTCTATTATGCACTGTCTTCTGGTAACTTATTACAAAGCTATTAAACCCAAGATCAAAAGATGCTTCTTTTGATACATCAATATCATACACATTGAAGGCTTGTGACAAAGTCATATCCAAGAAGTCAACAGCTTGTGTTAATAAAATGTCATCAGTGCTATCATTCAGAGCCTGATTCATGGAAAAATATTGTTTCTCTAAAATATCTGCCAACTGGCTTAACACAAAATCATCCTCTGTATCCATGTTGAATATTCAACAGAAAATCGAGACAAAATAATGATTTAAACCCAGGGCTTAAGCAGGTGACTCTCAAAAAGATCATGTGACAAATTTTGAATTTGAAAATTTTCAGTTAGTCTCTGTTAATGTTTAATTAGATTTATGGACTGTAGATAAAAATTGTTAGATGTCTGACCTTGAGGTCAGGAGCAGAATTATTGTGGGGAATGTAATCACATAAATATGCCACTCTTCATTAGCAGCCATTTAGGAATTATTTTGAATCCAAAATAGACGAAGCTGATTGGCTGCCATGATACAAAACACATATAGAAAGGTGTCACTCATATTTAGGATAACCTTCTTGGGGGCTACGCCCCCTCGAAGGTTATCTTAAATACTCGTGACACCATTCTATATGTATAACGTGGACCATAGAGAATGGGTCAATTTCAGAAGTTGATAGTGGCCTTGAAATGATCTTGTCAAAATGTAAGTCTGTGCCAAGTCTCACGACCTAACCTTTACAAGAATGGTAGATGAAGCATAAAATATACCATAGGTTTAATTCAAAGTGGAAGGTTATGTAACATCACAAAGTAGTAAAGCATAAAATTGTTCTCATACAAAGAGCCATGTTGGCATTGTATCATGATCCTAGCCTATATACCGTATTAATCCTAATCCCCTGCTCTAATAAACACCCCCTGCTTCTTTACTGGAAAAAGAAATTATTCACATGAATTTCTTTTTGCTTTTTTGGTTGAAGTAGCTGTTTGAATTGGAGTTTACACTTACATGAAAGAATTTGGTCCTTGAGGAGCAAATTCTTTCCTTTAAGAGTTACCCCCCCCCCCCACCACCACCCCTACTGAGAAAGGAGTCAAAATGGTAGAGTTGCATGCCCATTCACCTTTATATTCTTTATTCAAGGTACCAGTATTTTGGCATTGGCTGATTTTCTATACTTTATGCACTAAATAACGCACCCCCTTTTGAAAAAATGCAATGCCCCCGGGGCATTTATAAGATTAATACAGTAGTTATTGAGAAACAGACTGGGTATTGAACCATTGAACCAGAAAATTTAGACCATTATCAGGTACCGGTATAGATGGTTGTTCTCAGATGCTTTCATCCAGATGTAAGTGTGTACCGACAGACTGAACATCCATCTGAGCTAAGAGCAGCCATAGTGAAGTGGATAAGGCGCAGGACCACCAATCCAGGGATTGAATGTTTGATCCCCAGCTTCTCCTTTCTTTCGGATGAGACTTTATTCATAAACTGAGGCCCTGTCTCCGTACGACTTGTGTTGGTGAGATGTTAAACCTGAATTCACTCACTTGCACGTTTGTCTTGTGTCCAAGGGACAAAACTCTTCAATGCCAATTAAAGGGACTAATAATACTCTTTCCCTTGCTGCTGTCTTTACAGAGGCACTACTCTGCTTAATACTGTTTAATATTATACACTGTTTGCCTCCCTTTCCATAGGACTTCTCTAACTCTTTAAGCACCAAAAAGCAGAGGACAAAATTTACCTCTGCAAAAATTTAAAAAATGCCTTGTCCAAGACATTTCGTATTGAGAATTCAAAGACTAGAGGGCAAGCAGTGTAGATCTAGATGAGGCGGCTCATTAGGAGCCGCCTCATCAAGATCTACGCTGTTTGCAAATTCTGCTATTTTTGTCACTGGTGCTTAAAGTGCTAAATTAGGTGGTTGGATGACTTGTGACTTTGTGTCCTCTCTATAGTATTTCTGTCATATCAGGATGATGGGTGATAATGAATGGTTGCCTGCCTACGGCTGAAAAATTTCCTCCTCTAGTAGGAATCAAAGCCAGTGGTAATCAAATCCAGGACCACTAGATCAGCAGGCCACCCTGTGTTCCATGGCCCTGTTATGTCATTACCTATGTGAGATGGTACCTATTTCCTTTGATGAAATATCAATTAATTTCACTGAACTATTGCATAACAGGATTATAACACCCAATAAACACAAATTACCAAAATTTTGCACCCCAAGCTCCCAACGAGGATGGATGGATGACTTGTGATTTAACGCCCTTTTCAACAGTATTTCAGTCATATCAGGACGATGGGAGGATGATAATGGAAGGCTGTGTGCTAAGGAACCCCGTTTACGGTAGGATTCTCGCCTCCAGCGAGACTTGAACCTGAGTCTGCTAGATCACTAGGCCAGCGCTTAACCCACTGAACTACTGGGGCTCCTTCCCAACGAGGAGCAAATTCCTTCCTGAGAGTATGTTTAGATGTTTGAATTCTTTCCAGATATGTGTATCAAGTTTCATTCATGACTTAGAAATATCACAGTCAGTGAAGAGTAACATATAGGTCACTGTTATATGTGGACTATTGAAATCAGTTGCTCTCATCGAAATGACCATGTTGGTACTGTATAATGAAACTGCGTAAAATGCAAAATGGACCTTACTAGTAAGCATTCTATTAACTCTTTAAGCCCCAGTGAAGAAATTAGCAAAATTTGCAAGCAGCGTAGATCCTGATGAGGCGGCTCATCATGAGCCGCCTCTTCTAGATCTACACTGTTTGCCCTCTGGTCTTCAAATTCTCAATATGAAATGTCTTGGACAAGCCATTTTTTTTTAATTTTTGCAGACGTAAATTTTGTCGTCTGCTTTTTGGTACTAACAGAGTTACAAGTCAGTGAACAGTTAAATATAGGTCACAGTCAGATATGGGTGGTTGCACTAAGATGCTTTCATCCAGATATAAGTGGGCCACCTAAATGCAGAAAAGTTACATACCATAATGACCCTAAAATTTTAGACACCCGAAAGTCGGACAATTACTCGAAAATTCCTAGAAAGTGCACTTTACACAGTCATGTTAATGCATCTGAATGGAAACATCGTAGACCCACATCAGACTGCTCCTTCAGGAGCAGTTTGATCTGGGTCTATATTGTTTGTTCAGACCCGTTTCTTGACCAGAGTCAGGAGTTCATCATAGTTTCCAATGGCTGCTTGGATCTTTCTGCGAACCTCCTCATTGGTTGTATGGTCCTTGTACGAAATGTTCAGTAACCTTTGGTAGCATTTCATCTGAAAGGCCTGCGTTCTTTTCCCTAACTCTGCTGTCAAGGTCCACGATTCACAGGCATACAGAAATATGGAAATGACAAGGGAGTGCACAAGATCAGTCAATTTTTTTAGCTCGCTTGTGCGAATGTACAGGAGGAGCTACTGCACTACCCCCCCAATGTCGGCAGTGGCGGTGGCGGTGGCAGTGGCGGTGGCAGTGGCGGCGTTAACAAAATGTTAAAGTTTTACATTAAGGTTTTTCATGTGATGGGCAAGGCGCTGTCAGGCGAGCTGTCCTGTACCGCAGACAGTTCTTGTTATGACAGTTGTTGATGTTTCAGATCTTGCAACATGTTTTTAGCTCACCTGAGCACGAAGTGCTCAAGGTGAGGTATTGTGATCGGTCTTTGTCCGTCGTCCTTCGTCCGGCGTCAACTTTTGCTTTAAACGACTTCTTCTCCAAAACTGCTAGCCGGATTTCAAAATAATTTCACAGAAATGTTCCTTGGGGGACTCCCTACCAAAATTGCTCAAATGGTTCCGCTCCACTGAACAATATGGCCGCCAGAGCTAAAAATAGAAAAACCTTTAAACGACTTCTCCAAAACTGCTGGGCCGATTCTGAAATAATTTCACAGAAATGTTCCTTAGGAGTCCCTTTATCAAAATTGCTCAAACGGTTCTGCTCCGCTGAACAAAATGGCCGCCAGAGCTAAAAATAAAAAAAAACTTTAAACAACTTCTCCTCCAAAACTGCTGGGCTGATTTCGAAATGATTTCACAGAAATGTTCCTTTGGAAACCCTCTACCAAAATTGCTCAAACGGTTCAGCTCTGCTGAACAATATGGCCGCCAGAGCTAAAAATAGAAAAAACCTTTAAACAACTTCTCCTCCAAAACTGCTGGGTCGATTTTGAAATAATTTCACAGAAATGTTCCTTAGGAGACCCTCTACCAAAATTGCTCAAACCGTTTTGCTCCGCGGAACAATATGGCCACCAGAGCTAAAAATAGAAAAAAAGCTTTAAACATCATCGTCTCTGAAGCCGATCGCTCGATTTCAAATAAAAAATCACAGAAATGGTTTACTCATGACCCTGAACAAAAATTGCTAAAACGGTTCCACTCCGCTGAACAAAATGGCCGCCAGAGCTAAAAATAGAAATAAATCTTAGAATGACACAGAGGGCACAGTTATGATCCAATCATCATGAAACTTTGTCAGAATGTTTATCTAAATGAAATCTAGACCATCTTTGAAACTGGGTCATATGGGGTCAAAGACTAGGTCACTGGGTCAAATCTTAGAAAAACCTTCTGCACACTCTAGAGGGCACAGTTATGATCCAATCTTCATGAAACTTTGTCAGAATGTTTATTTATATAAAATCTAGGCCAAATTTGAATCTGAGTCTTGTGGGGTCAAAAACTAGGTCACTAGGTCAAATCTTAGAAAAACCTTGTGTACACTCTAGTATAGAGGGCACAGTTATGATCCAATCTACGTGAAACCTTGTCAGAATGTTTATTTTCATGAAATCTATACCAGATTTGAAACTGGGCCATGTCAGGTCAAAAACTAGGTAACTAGGTCAGTTTTTAGAAAAACAGTGTGAACGCTTTAGAGGACACAGTTTTGTTCTAACCTTCATAGGGCTTTGTCAGAATGTTTGTCTTCAACAAATCTGGACCAAGGGTGCAACTTGGTCATGTTGGGTCAAAAAGTAGGTCACTAGGTTAAACCTCAGAAAAGCATTGTGTACACTCTAGAGGGCACAGTTTTGATAACTGTGTCAGAATGTTCATATCCAAGAAATCTAGACCAGGTTTGAAACTGGGTCATGTGGGGTCAAAATCTCGGTCATTAGGTTAAATCTTAAAAAAACCTTAGGTACACAATAAAGGGTTCATTTTCCATTTAATCTTTGTGAAACTCTGTCTATCGGTCATATGGATGTCTCTGAGGTTAGGTTCACAGGATACTCAGGTGAGCGATCCAGGGCCATCATGGCCCTCTTGTTATGCCTTGTTTGTGACAGTGTTGTTGTTGTTTTTAATCTTATTCTCATGGTAGGCTCAGCAGCAGTATCTGTAACTGCACCTCCTTGCACTGGGTCTGTCCATGTTTGTGACTGGTTGTGAAAGAATTTATAAGCAAAACCCAGTCTGCATTTTTGAGAGCAAACAGGCTGTTGGTTTACATAAAAATATGGTAAAACAGCTAATAAGACACTTCATGGAATTCAATCAACGAAAACATTGACTGCATTACAAAGAGTTTCATTAATTGAAAGCTTGGCAGTTTTACTGTTGAATTCAGTATAGATACAAAGAGCCCTTATTAGCTCACCTGAGCCGAAGGCTCACAGGTGAGCTTATAGTTTAGGCAGGCATCCGTCGTCCGTCGTCCGTCCGTCGTCTGTCCGTCATCCGTCAATATTTTCAAAAGGCATCTCCTCTGAAACTACAAAGCCCATTGTTACCAAATTTCATATATAGCATCTATAGGCAGGGGGAACCAATAATACTGTTTTTTATCCAAATCGCTTCAGAACTTTGGTTGCTATGGCAACTTAAATTTTCCATTGACTTGTATGGGAAAAATTGAAAATTTGCATTTAGTGCTATGTCACTGCGGATATTTTGACAAAACTTTTACAGAAATGTTCCTTGAGTAGTCCTCTATCAACCACATGAAATTTATGTAAATTGCACCATTAGGCTGGTTGCCATGGCAACCGAAAGGTTAAAAATAGAAAAGATATTCAAAAATCATCTCCTCAGAAACTATACAACCAATAAAGCTCAAACTTCACAGAAAGGATCTAGGTACTACCGTCTATAAAAATACTGTTTTTCTTGGCAATTGCTCCAGCAGTTTGGTTGCTATGGCAACTTAAAGTTGCCATTGACTTATAATGGGAAAATTGAAAATTTGCATTTATTGCTATGTCACTGCAGATATTTTGACAAACTTTTACAGAAATGTTCCTTGAGTAGTCCTCTATCAACCACATGAAATTTATGTAAATTGCACCATTAGGCTGGTTGCCATGGCAACCGAAAGGTTAAAAATAGAAAAGATATTCAAAAATCATCTCCTCAGAAACTATACAACCAATAAAGCTCAAACTTCACAGAAAGGATCTAGGTACTACCATCTATAAAAATACTGTTTTTCTTGGCAATTGCTCCAGCAGTTTGGTTGCTATGGCAACTTAAAGTTGCCATTGACTGATAATGGGAAAATTGAAAATTTGCATTTATTGCTATGTGACTGCAGATATTTTGACAAAGCTTTTACAGAAATGTTCCTTGAGTAGTCCTCTCTCAACCACATAAAATTTATGTAAATTGCACCATTAGGTTGGTTGCCATGGCAACCGAAAGGTTAAAAATAGAAAAAGATATTCAAAAATCATCTCCTCATAAACTATAAAACCAATAAAGCTCAAACTTCACAGAAAGGATCTAGGTACTACCATCTATAAAAAAAAATGTTTTTCTTGGCAATTGCTCCAGCAGTTTGGTTGCTATGGCAACTTAAAGTTGCCATTGACTTATAATGGGAAAATTGAAAATTTGCATTTATTGCTATGTGACTGCAGATATTTTGACAAAACTTTTACAGAAATGTTCCTTGAGTAGTCCTCTATCAACCACATGAAATTTATGTAAATTGCACAATTAACCTGGTTGCCATGGCAACCGAATGGTTAAAAATAGAAAAGATATTCAAAAATCATCTCCTCAGAAACTATACAACCATAAAGCTCAAACTTCACAGAAAGGATCTAGGTACTACCGTCTATGAAAAGACTGTTTTTCTTGGCAATTGCTCCAGCAGTTTGGTTGCTATGGCAACATAAAGTTGCCATTGACTTATAATAGGAAAATTGAAAATTTGCATTTATTGCTATGTAAATGCAGATATTTTGACAAAACTTTTACAGAAATGTTTCTTGAGTAGTCCTCTATCAACCACATGAAATTTATGTAAATTGCACAATTTGGCTGATTGCCAATGCAACCAAATGGTTAAAAATAGAAAAAATATTAAAATATCAGTTTTGCAGAAACTATGTGGCCGATAAAGCTCAAACTTTACAGAACAGATCTTTGTACAAGCTTCTATATAATTACAGTTTTTTTATGGCAATTGCTTCTGTGGTTAGGTTGGTATGGCAACTTATAGTTTCCATTGAAATATAATGGGAAAAATGGAAAGCTGCAGTTTTTGCTATCTCCCTGCAGTTATTTTTGGATTTTTTATCTACAGAAATGTTGCTTGAGTAGTCCTCTATGATTCCTATTAATTTTGTCCAAATTGCAGAATTCGATTTGTTGCCATGGCAATATTAAGGAAATATTTTTGAAAAAAATATTTAAAAATCTTTTCCAAACACCATATAGGGGGATGAAGCTGATTCTTTGCATACATGTTCATGACATCAGCTGCTACGTAAATATTGTTTTTTATTATTGTTGCCCACATGGTTTCATTACTATGGCATTTTAAAGTTTCCATAGACTTGTATTGGGAAAAGTGCAAATTGGCATTTATTTCTGTGTTACTGCAATATTTAGGCAAAAAGTTTTACAAATATGTTTTTTTTTTTATTGTCACTTCATCAAACTTGCTAATATTTACTAGGACAAGCATAATAACTCAGTCAAAGTTGAAAATTAGGCCGAATTGTACAACTTACTTCAGTGTTTCTTACTCTTGAGTGCTAAGGATGAATGGACTCAGGTGAGCTACAGGACCAATGGTCCTCTGCTTTTCAAGGGATATGACTCTTCAAAGCAAATTGAAGAAATTTGATAATCTTATTTCCCTTGCTGCTGTTTTACAAGAGCACTACTCTGCTTGTACTATTTAATAATATACACTATTTGTCTCCCTTACCATAACAATCTCTTGTCCAGGGTGGAGGCTCTTGCTTTATAATGGTTTACATTAAATTGCATGCATTTAAGTTTGTCTCAATCTTGATTTCATCCATTCCGCTCTTGTCTCTCCTTTCTGGTTTCAGGTCCTCTTCTTGCTGTTGTACTACTTGGTCTTTTCGTAGCTTGTCAGTGATCTTTTGTTAAGGTGCGTGAATACAGTCAGTGAAAGTGACTCTAGTATTTTCATTTTTGCCACTATTCCCAGTTTGGGTCATCTCTTAAAGGAAAGAATTTGCTCCCATAGGAGCAAATTCTTTCCATTAAGAGTAGACCCCATTTTGAAAGAGCTGTTATGTGGTCTAGGGAAGCATATAGGAGGTCTCAAAACTTGTTTCCCTTTGTAAAAATAGCAGTAAAAGATAAAGGTGTACCCCTATACCTTAAATTGTATAGATAAACCTCCAAGGGAGAACAATCTGACATGTCACAGTTTGCCACCTTTTTCATAGGGAGCTACCAGGTAGTAAATATTTGGTAGTAAGTATTCATCTGTTAAAGTTGTCTCCCTTGTTAATATGTGTGGGTGTGTGGGTGTGTGGGGGGGGGGGGGGGGGGGGGGGGTTCAGCCCTTTCAATAATAGTTCACTAATAACAAGCCAATTGTTAAGAAGAGGTGGGCAAAAACAGGAGCTCCTGGGGGAATATCCACCAGACCTTCTATAAGCAGAACTTGGCTTTCTTACATATGTACATGGCTGAGGCTTGAACTCACAGTTACGGTGAGAGACCTAATGTAAAGAGGTGTTCTAATTTTTACAGAATTTGAATTTTTAGTTCATTTGCTGAAAAAGTCATTGCTAGATTTATTATTTTAGACATCATCAGTAAAATGTAGTTTCTATTGTTTGTAAGTTGCAAAATAAGTTTTCTTTTATTAAATTTTAATAGCAAATATCAACAAGCCTACATGGCCTAATGGATAAGACTGCTGTTGCAAATTACTGCAGAAAATAATTTAAAACGTTTAGAGAATTTTGAATAGTGGCAGTTTTACAGAAAAGTCAATTTTTAGAAGTTCAGTCACTATGTCATTTGGCAAATAGTTGAAAATTATGTTACCTTACTGTGAAAATTAAAAAAATCGGAAACAGATAAGTTTGAGCATTCAGTGCAGACCCTAGTCCAGTGCTCCTTAACCCTATTGGACTCAGAACGGCCAAAACTCGACCATTTCACTTGCTTCCTGAGATGCATTTCTTCTTCATATAGTCAACTGTTTCATTTTTTGGACCATTATATGGTATTTGATTTAGGTGTCCCAATTTGCAGAATTTTAACGTCTCGCCAGTTTGGTCCAACACTGCTGAACGCAGCACATTTGAATTGTGGCCATATTCACTTCACTGTTTGAAATGTTATGGTTGTGGTCCAGGGCATGCATACCCAACATCGCAACCATCAAATTTCAATCAGCACAATTATTTACTCATTATAAATTTCTAAAAAGGAGCCCAGAAGCTCAGTAGGTTAAGCTCTGTCCTGCTGATCTTGTGCTCCCAGGTTCGAGCCTCAGTGTAGGTGGGAATCTTTTCAACCGTAAACAGGGTTCCATTGCACAATTATCACCCACCAGTTGTCCTGATATGGCTGAAATACTGTTAAAAAGAATGTAAAATGGCAAATCATCCATCCATCTATAATTTCTAAAATTCAAAAGTGAAAAAAAAAACAAAAAAAAAACCAAAAACAATGCCTTTTGCTGGTTAAAATTTTAGGCCATGCAGATATATGGTCCATTCAAGATGTAAAACTGTGGACCCCACTGATTTGGATCTTGGCATGCTGTTTTGTTTATCAGCATAATGTTCAACTATTGCATATGAACAAAAATTGCACTACCAAATAAAATTTTGAATGTTTGAAGGCAAAGACTCCCACTTTATTTATTTTCCCCTGTTTGTTCCACAGGACAATAAAAGAACAATAAAATAAAAAAAAAGTAGAGTTAAAAACACAGTGGTTAAAAAGTGAATAAAAACAAAAAATTTCATTGTGTTTTAATTCAACAGGCTACATAAAACCATCTGCATTAGGCAAAACTGTTTAATGTCATCAAAATAATTGACAGGATTTCCAGCAATAATTGGATTACAACTGTGTGTATTGCTTCAATTATGCCCCACGTGGCCTATATATAAAACCATTATATACATTGTCACGTGATACAAATGGAATGTCAACAATGCAGCCGATGGGCGTAGCGAGTGTCAATCAAAGGGATAACTTGGCATCAATAGACGATATCGTTTTAGAGGGGTGGCAGGTTGTCGTGAGAATTTCGCTAATTTCACAAAAGTGTAGAAATGTTTTTAAAATATTTGAAAACAATCATGTTATAGTAGTTTACTTGAGCTGTGGAGATATTTTCCGAGTTTACAGCCTATTTAAAGAGAAAATACAAGCATTCCAGAGAAAAATTATACAATCAAAATTTACCTCCCCTATCTTAAAATCCCTCATGTGAAACATACCCGATTGTGTGTTTTCTAAATATTAATTGGACTCCTTAATACGAGTGTTTTGGGAAAATATTTCGGGTAGGTAAAAGAGAAAATAATTAATTTAAAGTGATCGAGATCTTGGTGGATATGTGTACCTTTGGAATATGATTTTTCATAACTTCTGCGCAAGCAACCGGTGGTTTAGTGACGGTAAAGCGATACCAACAAAGTGTTACGCTAAAACAACATGGCGGATATTTCTTGATTGGGATATATCTACGAGGAATTTATGAGGATTTAAAGACTTGACAGCTTCATGCATGCACGCATCAATGTTACAAACGCATTATACCTAAATATGGGGGTAACATACGTAATTTAAAAGCATCATAAGGAAAATATAGCCAATATAGAGCTGTTTTCACGGTAACAGGTGCCCCTTTTATTACCTGTAAAAATGTGTATTGTGGAAAAAATGATATTGTGTGACCATTTGTTTTGTGTGAGAATACTTTGCTTTCTCAGTTTGGAATATAGTTTTGCGGTGTTATTGTTAATGATAAATAATTATAAATACCAGAGCTGATGGTGTTTTTAAAATCAAAACAATATAGATTCAGTGGATTTGTTACAAGCGGTCGCATGAAAGGGAACCTTGAGCCTTGCAGGAATAGTCTGATTGGAATACCGTATTAATTCTTATAAACGCCTGCTCTTTTCCGAAAACTTGCACAAATTCCTGTGCGTTTCTCTGGATAAGGTAGTTCTTTGAAATGGATCAACTCTTTAAGGAAAGAATTTTCTCCTACAGGAGCAAATTCTTTCCGAAGAGTTGACCCCATCAGAGAAAGGAGTTGCTTCCACTGAAAGTATACCCATCACCTTTATATTGCTTATTAGAGGCATTTTGGCAGTACCTGATTTACTACACTTCAGGCTCTAAATAATGTCCCCCGTTCGTGAAATGCAACACCCCTGAGGCATTTAATAGGATTATAGTGTCTATTTGTGCAGTCTGCTCAGACTTTGCTTTTCACTATATTTTTTTGCCGAAATCCAGCATTTATTTTACCACTACTAGCACATGAAAAAATACACTTAGACGAAGCAATCATACATTTAAAATTTGCCATCACTTTTTCACTTTTATCCTGTAATACTATACAGACCTGACCAGTACATGGATATTTACTTTTGATAGTCAGCCTCACGCTTCAAGACAATCAGACTGGTTTATAGTTTGGATAAAATTGTGTTTCTTGATATAGCTGAAACAGGCACATGAAAATATCGTCTGCGCATGCGCAACATTGTGTTGAAGAAGCCATGCGTTTGGTGTGTAAAAAGCAAATTTACTGGAAGGCGCATACAGTAATATCCAATGAAATTGAGAGAGAATTTAAACGATACAGCTGCAATACATTTAATGATGAAAACTGTATAAACACTGGAAAGAATTGTCCTGTTTTTATAATGATTCATGGCTGAGTGCTTCTTCTGTTTGCATGATTGCCACAACCAACTATTGCATCAGTTGTGATATCCATCTTAAATATCCCTGCAAATTTGAAAAGAGGTAGTGTAGATATAAACGCGCATGACAGCGCTCTAACAGGGTTACAGGGAGAAGTTTTGCCACAGGTTCAGGATTTGGACCAAAAATATGGTTCTTACATTTAAACTTCTCCCTCGTATTAAAATAAGGAAAAGTCAGCCTCTTAAAGAAGTCACCCTTTTGGCTGAACCTTGTCAGCAGATAGATTAAGGACTTGTGCCTAGTAATGATTGTCATAAGTTCAGTTAAATTCAAAAGTTACTTATTTCTTCTTCGTTTTTCCATCCTATAACATCTAGACTTTTTGGATTGTTTTAGAAGGGAAACCCCCATCTTATAGCTGAATTTCATAAGACTGATTAAGATATTTGGGGTCATTTTAGAGACTATCCCTTCTTGTCTGATTGGTTCTTGGATGCCAAACATAAAAGTGTCCAAGTATTGGTTGTACAGGGAAGATTAATAAATGCTGATGCACAGGCTATAAATCTGATTCTCTGCATGTTTGAACTTCATTGCCAGGCCCCTTTTTCAGATAATGCATCTAAGAAACATAAGTTATTATTATAATAGAATTTCTGGCGTTGACACCTACAGAGCCCCAGAAAAAGAGGGGGTATTGAGGATTTTTTCTTATTTCTCAATGAAAACATACATTGTGACCCCTCATCAGAACCGTCTCAGTGAGACGGTTGTAATGAGGGGTCACAACATATGTTTTTATGGAGGTATAAGGAAAATTTCCCTAAATTATCCCTGCTACCCTTATCTGAAGCACTGACTTATACAGGGATACAGACTAGCGGTCGCCCACTCGCCCACTGCGAGTAAAAAATCGGGTGGGTGCCTAAAATTGAATGACAGTCGCCCAGCTTGCGATTTTCAGCTGTCAGCAAGTGTCTGGCATGTTTTTGGCTTGGGGTAAAATCCACCACCTCAAAGCACATTGTTAACTTCCGCGCAATATCTGCGTTGAATATTCGGTGTTCCGTCATACTTGTGTGTTGGATTTTACTCACTATCAAGAAAGAACATAGCCGCCTCCTCCGTTTGACAGCTAAAAAATCTTGATAATGTAAATTTTTCACGCATAATGTGGCGATACATAGCTGGTGTTTCACACCAGGTAGCTAAAAGGAAGCAAAACCCTGAAGAAAGGAGGGTTTACTACAAAGCCTACGGAAACGGCGCAAATCTCGCGCAGATTCTGAATGAAAATTATCATGTTTCTGACGTTTTAAATGTGGGCCCCTAAATTTCTGGCTGGGCGACTAATTTTCAGTTTTTAGGGGCCCAGCTTGCTCCTATGAAAAATGAGTTTGCAATCTGAGTAGATTCAGATGAGGCAGCTGAGCTCATAACAACCCACCTCATTTGGATCTCCAGTTTGAATTCTCAGTATGTTATAGCATGGATGAAACATTTTTTTGAGATTTTGTAGATGTAAATTCTGTAGAAGTTTTAGGAGTTAAAATTCTCTTGATCTTTTTTAGATCTTGCAGAAAGTAGGTTGTGGGCATAATTTTCTGATTCAATTTCATCTGATTCTTCGCAAAAAACAATGTTTTGGCCCCTCATTTTAACTCCTAGGTAAGGGATATTCTGTGAAGAATTCAACAAAATGTCCTACAAACTGCCATCAGAGTTCTGGAAGATATATTTGAGCAACAGAGCTCCAGCTAAGAAGGGGTAACAGGGATAATTCAAGGATAATTTTCATTATATGTCCATAATATATGCTGTGACCCCTCTACTCGTTAGAATTGTCTCACTGAGACATCTGTTCTAATGAGGGGTCAGAACATGTTTTCATTGAGAAATTTAAGCTGAATTATACCTATTACCCCAGTGCTCCAGATAAGAAGGAGTAACAGAGATAATTTAGGGATAATTATCCACATTTCTCCATAAAAACATATTTTGTGACCCATCATTAGAACCGTCTCATCGAGACGGTTCTAATGAGGGGTCACAACATATGTTTTTGTTTAGAAATAAGAAAAATTATCTTCAAATTATCCTCAATACCCCCTCTTATCTGGAGCACTGATTACCCCTTCTTATTGTGAGCTCTACAGTGTAAGATATATGGTCCCCACCCTTTGGCAGCAGAATCATCAACAAAAATGCAGCCAAGCAACAATACTGGCTGATCATTCCTGACAAGGTAACATTTTTGTGAGTCATCAAAATTAGTTCCTTATGTCATTTATGTCATAATTATTCCATGGTTCATCCATTGCAGAATCTCTGGGCTGCATTCTGTTAGATCTGAAGAGTTTTATGTGAGATGTGATCTACATCAGTCAGTCTTCATCCCCCAAGCCATTTGTCCACACTTTATGTTAACCCTAGCTTTATATCCATCTCTGTACTGAACCAATAGATCTTATGGATTTCCACAAACTTGCATGGGTGTATTAATGGGACAATCTGAAGAATTTATAAGGGTTTGATGACCTTGACCCTATTTCCAAGGTCACAGGATGACTAGCCTTAGCATTAAATCCTTCTTTGTCCTGAACCAGAAGATGGATTTCTACCAAACTTGCATGGATATAATGTGGGATAGTCTCAGGAGCTTGATAGGTTTTTGTGATCTTGACCCCATTTTAAATAAATAATAATTTTCAAGATCACAAGGTCTCTTGCATCTCCTGACTGATTTTGACTTACCACCATAATTTCATAACTAAATTTTTGAGATAAGGCTAAGAGATGATTAGATTTGGTAACACAGACCCCATTTTTAAGGTCACAGATAATGATCTCCAATTTATTGAGAAATTTTGACCAAACTTGATATATTATGTAACTAGGAACCTAACCATGTTGATTTCTGATATCAAGGTCAGCATGCCAACTTGTCAAGTTTGTAGGAAAAAAGACAGTGTGAGCAGTGCACCATCATCCACACTTGAGTAGGCAGGGCAGGTATGAAACAGCATTCCATGGAATTCTTGTGTCAAAACCACTGAATGCCTTGTAAACAAATAGTTAGAAGAGCTTACAATGAGCTTCTTAAAAATGATGCTAATATTAGGTTGGTTTCATTATTAGCTTATAATCGTACGATTATGACCCTAAATATTTAGATAGACAGGTCTGAGCAAGCATTGTAGACCCAGATCAAACTGCTCCTGAAGGAGCAGTTTGATCAGGGTCTACAACATTTGCCATTCATTCAGCATCATTTGGATGCATTAATGAACGTAAAATCCACTTTCTAAGAATTTTCGAACAATAATTGTCTGACTTTCGGGTGTCCGAAATTTTAGGGTCATTACAATAATCATCAAGAAAGTCAGAAGCGATGCATCAGTGATCAGTCAAAAAAAATCCAGGTCTTTTTTGAGTCCAGTTGCCAACATACTTTTTCATGAAGTATCACTCATCAGAGACTCAGAGCTCACAGATTGCAGGCCAGAACCTGTATGTTATAGGCGAGGTCTGCTGACAACCGGTTGTCACCAGACTTTTTGGCCCAAATTTGTCTGCTGACAACTGGTTTTCATTAAACCAAAAAGTCTGCTGACAACCAGCTATATTTATTCAATAAATGGTTCCATATGGGTCTTCAGTTATCTAAATTTGTATGAATGCAATACTGTACACTTTGTTGTGGCAAAACCTGTTGCCATCAGCAATTCAGCATTACCATGTTGTTTTTGAACTGGCACTTCATTTAGCTTAAAACTGTACTTTATTCGTGCATATATTTGATCTTTATCATGGTTATCAAGTTCCAAATTCAAACTATTATACTGGTTTCATTATTATTTATATGCCAATAAGGAAGTGGCTATTGACAACCGGTTGTCACTAGCCTCACAGGCTACTGACAACCGGTTGTCACTAGCCTCACAGGCTGCTGACAACCAGTTACTATAAATCATATTGTTTTCAAATAATAAAACTCAAGATATTTTTAGAATATTAGTTTCATGGTATTACTATTATATCATGATATTTGTTGATATTTGTTTCCACTCTGATCAAGTTTTAAGTTGATTGTAGAAAGCAAGAAACTATTAAAAGAATCAGATGTAAATTTCTGTGTGTTTTTTATTTTTTTATTTATTATCTACATTATTATTGTCTGGAAGTCATTTGGGTTATTCATACAAATAGCTAAAAGAATTTATGCAAATTATACATTTACCTTGATAGAAAAAAGGTTTTACACAAATTCTCCAGTTAGCATTACTTGATCTTCCCTATAGTTATATTCTTGCTGTTCAGTCAAGCAAATTGATTCTATCCACTAGGAAAAATAAACTACAAATTTATAATAAGAATACAAGAATAACTACTATGATCATGGAGGCAATTGTGCAAACAGAATTAGCACATAAACATTCAGAGAAAATTTGTAAGCGGTATTTTGAGTTAGTTCCCTTACAAAGTATGGTTTGAGTTACTTCCCTTGGAAAATCTATTTTTAGAAGATATCTCTTCTCCATATTTTTGCCTTTTTATTTGCAGATATTTTGTTGTTGTGATTCATATGTAGCTTGATTTAAAGCTTAAACCTATTGAGAATTACTTGTGATGTTATTACAATGAACCAATGCTTCCTGTCCTTCAAAATGCATATTAATTTATTAGCTGGTTGTCACTAGCCTCACAGGCTAGTGACAACCGGTTGTCTCTAGCCTGTGAGGCTACTGACAACCGGTTGTCACTAGCCATCGCCTAATTTATATAGGTAGAAATTGTAAGTCAGTGCCCATATTTGTTGTTGCCCTTAAAAGTACCTGGACCACCTCATGTGACGTAGGCACAAACATGGTAGGTTGAAATCCACTGATATTCAGAAACTGCGTCTTTAATAAAAAATGTATAGTATATCTTGAGGTGCTTGTATGGCCCTGTCTAAATCTAAAAGCAAAATTAATGGTTTTCAAATTTTAAAGTACCAAGAATTCCCATTAATATGCAACAGAGTGCTGAAAAATGCAAGAATGGAAGTAAAAATGGTTATTTGCCTTTTTTGTACCAGGAATACTGCTATTATAAAATTGTTTTAACGTATTAATACTAATTCAGATAACTGAAAACCCATTTAGACCTATAAAATATAGCTGGTTGTCAGCAGACTTTTGGTCTAGTGAAAACCGGTTGTCAGCAGACGTTTTTGGGCCAAAAAGTCTGGTGACAACCAGTTGTCAGCAGACACTTCCTATGTTATATTGAACTATTTCAGTGCTCCAGAAAAGAAAGGTAACTGGGATAATTTAGGGATAATTTCCCTGAGACGGTTCTAATGAGGGGTCACAATGTATGTTTTCGTTGAGAAATAAGAAAAAAATTATCTTTGAATTATCCCTGTTACCCCTTCTTATCTGGAGCTCTGTATTTCAGTGCTCCAGTAAAGAAAGGGTAACAGGGATAATCAAGGGATAATTTTCCAGAAAACAAAAGATATGATTCCCTGGTTAGAACCGTCTGGTCTTTACAAGACATTTCTAATGAGAGGTCACATCATATGTTTCCATAGACATCTCCAAATTATCCTTAAAATCTCAGTATCTGGAGCTTAGTTACTTTGAACAACCTTTTTTGTATCTTTTTCAGACTTCCCCAAGGCAGGGTAAGGGGTGCCTTTAGAACTACACACATCGGTTCCACTGCATACGTATCATTGTAACTACTACAATGGCCACTGAACACGCAGATGATGTTACTTAATAAAGACCGTGAAAATGGAATAAAATATGGCTGTATGATTTACAATGTAAAAATGTAGCAGTAAAATGTAATCCTATAACTTTAGGTATATTTCCACAAACTTGAATGCATAGGAACATTTTCATGTGACTTTCGTTAAATAAAACAAAGAAAAAAAAAGAGAAAAATGCGGAAAGGTCAGCCACAGCGCCGACCTTTAGTCTGGAACCAAGATAATCGAGAGATATTTGAAAACTTAAAAGCATCTCTCCAAACTCAAACAAAACAAACAGGACAGAGTCCAAACGGCAGGCAGTCCCACAATGGGGACGGGCTGTCCCAGAATACTTCAGTGCTATCTAAGCCAAGTGCCTTAAGTTCAGGCACACAAGTGAGAAGAGAGAATTATACCCAGAATGCCCTTGATGAAATTCGGAAAACTCTACATCCCTTCAAAACTGGAGATGTGGCCAATACGAGTATGGAGTCACAGGACAGCTTCACTGATGTTAACAAGACATTTCTTCATCAGTTGGAATCCTTGGGTTATGATGAGGTAGGTCAAAAGGTCTTCTTGTAAGGTGTGCTGGGGCCCTTACCTTTTTAGCTCGCCTGAACGAAGCTCAGGAAGAGCTTTTGTTCTACCCCCGGTGTTGGCGTCGGCGTCAGCGTTAGCAAAATGTTAAAGTTTTTTATTTGATGGGCAAGGCGTTTTCAGGCCAGCTATCTTGTACTGCGGACAGGTCTTGTTAAGGAGCAGCAGTAGGGTCAAGTCAGGTCAGTTCGGACAGCAGGTAAATTGGGACAGTGACATTGTTTCCTTTATGCGTCAGTTGTTTGGAATTAAAACAAATATAACTGAGCAAACAGCGAAAATCCTGATGAGACAGGCTCATTATTATGAGCCGTCTCATCTGGATGTTCGTTGTTTGCAATGGAATGTCCGAATTTACCCGCTGCCTGAAGTTTCCCGACTCTACACTGGTGTAGTGGTTTATGCATTGGACTACCAATCCAGGGGGTTACTTGTTTGACCCTTAACTCCTTCAGTCTTTTAGATGACATAAGATTATTTATATAGTTGTTTAATAATGGAATTGGGAGCGTGTGTTTCAATTCTCGTAACAACGTTACCTCCCGCACCTCAGCGGAATGTATCCGCAGCTGCAGGGTCAAAATGAGCTGCCTCATCTGGATCTTTACTGTTTGCAAATTCACTATTTTCATTTATTGTTTTTTTTTTTCCTTGCCTGTAACTAGCACAAGCTGACAAAGGTATAACTTTCTGGTGTTGGTGGCGGCAGCATCACAGTGCATCAGATGTTCTGGTTTAGCTCTGTTTTATACAATGGCAGACAGGCGAGACATTGCATTCCATGGAATTCTTGTTTGTACTAGTCATGTCAGAAAATTGAAGGTGTACATTCTTTCATTTATCATACGTGCCCTCTAGTTTACTTGCTTGTGTATGCTCTGGCAATGGGTTTTATATGTATTTATGTACACTGCCTTGGAATGTTGTCAATATAAATAATTTCTGGCTACTTTACAAACGACCCCCAACAGGAGAATAAATACCTTAGATCACATTGACATATGCTAGCCTGCTTGCCAAAGCATTTAACCCAAGGTCCTTAGTGTTTCCTTATACCATCTTTAGTCGGAAGCAGAAATTGTAAAATGGACATTGGAACTGTAGACTGACCTTGACCTTAGCGGATCGCTCTGTTATCAAGGTAGCTTTTCCCAAAATAGGGTGAAATACATTATCATAATGGCCAAAGGTATGTCTTACCTGGCCGATGAATAAACCTTGTAATAAGACATACTTGTATACATTAAGTTCATTGTAATTTTGACAAACATACCTTTAAATGGTCAGTGTCACATAAAACAGTACCAAACAATGTGTGCAAACTGGAAAGAAACAGAGCGACTGGTGAATCTCCACAGTTTGATCTGAGTCTTCCGGTTTCCATGAACAGTCTGGGAGATCTATATACCAAACAGCAGAATTTTTATAAGCTGATTTAAAAATTTTCAGAATGCATATGCTCTAATTAAAGTCCTTTTTCATATGAAGTTACTTTATATGGAGCCGGCAAACATTCCACTAGAATATGAGCTTATAATACATATTGTGTTAACGAAAAATAAACCGCCATGCAAAATGGACCACAGTTTAGAACTAGCAAACACAATTCATTCAAAGTTTATATTTGTTGATTTGCTTGTCAGCTTTTGCTGTTAAGGTTAAATCTCATTTCTCAGGGTATAGGTATATCTTACACTTGTTAAAACATGAGGTTCAAGCTAGATTTTACAGAAACATGGTAGAGAACAATTAAAATTTCTTTTGGGTCCAATACAAATGGCATCCCAAATTGAGCTTATATTGTGATATGGTAAAGTGTTAGCCTTCTGATGCAGAGGGACCATGGTTAAATTATCTGCCTAGGCATTTAGCTTTTTTATTTGCCCTTGACATATGGTGACAAACAACCAAGTCTTAATTAAGTCCTTACATATCTTCTTTGAGGTTTTAGAGGCCTTTCAACAATATTTCAGACATATCTGGCTGATTTGGAATGGGTGAAATGACTGAAATCAGATAAGAAGGGATAACAGGGATGATTTTGGATAATGTTTTATATTTCTGCATAAAAATGTATGTTGCAACCCTTCATAAGAACAGTCTTAACTGAGATGGTTCTAATGAGGGGTCTCAGTGTTTTCATTCAGAAATAAGAAAAATTATCTAAGATTTATCCTCAGAACCCCACCTTATGGTGAGATGAGGATGTTATGGGAAGAATCATGAGCTTGGCCTGAATCAAACTCATAGACTGTTGGCATATAAGTAGAGCAGAGCTCTAGATAAGAGGGAGTATTTAGTGATAATTAGGGATAATTTTTGCTAATTCTGCATAAAAAATATGTTGTGACCCCTCATCTGAACAGTCTCGATGAGACGGTTCAGATGAGGGGTCACAACATACGGTTTCAAGGAGAAATAAGAAAAATTATCCCTAATTATCATCAAATACTGACCCTCTTATCAAGAGCTCTGGTAGAGGATAATTTTGCAGAAGTTAGGCATAGGTATCGCTTTTCCAATGGCAGAATTGCCGGCATAATCTTTTGACTACGTAGAGTTTCCGGCTCTCTGTTTCTCAACTAGAGTCATGAAACTTGGGTCATGCGCTTTATATTTGACATGAGAAGTTGAAAACAACTATCACAGTATCAGTATTTCTTTTCAACCTTTATTTTATTATTCCCTGACTCATAAAAATTGGCATCAACTTTTCTGGATTAGTTTTGTTTCTGTAGAGCTGTATAGACTTAATTGGGTCATGCTTAATCTGGAAGAAATAGGTCAAAGCAACCATCAGCATTAGGTCTTGACCTGTATTTTATGGTTCACTGACTTCTGTTATGTGGTTTAGCTCTTTTTGTGACATGGAGCACACGGGTGAGACATAGTATTGAGTAGAATTCTTTTTTTTTCAGTCACGGAATTTTAAATGTCATACAGATCCACAAATGTCTTGATATTCATTGCATTATTAAAGTGAGGCTTCTAATTTTAATGCATGGTGTAATTTTTCACAGGTTATCTTAAAAAACATAATGTGTTGCACAAGAATATAAGATTTCTATCTAACATTTGTTGAGTTATATATTTTTGGAACTAGTCATTTGATCAGCCCATGAATCATCCAAGTTTTTAAAATGCAAGTAGTCCTATAAGATGGTCGCATCAGGCAAGTAGGTGTTTCATGTCATGTGCATAATTCTGTTTATTGGCTTAGATGGACATTCTGGGCCTGATTGCTCAGGTCTTTTGGCAGATTAGTCCAGATTCGTATATTTATCTGGCCTGCTACTAGCAGAAGCATAAATATTACCAGTCCTGCCAGCCGTATAAACTTTTGTTGCGTTTTCTGGGTTACCTCAGTTTTGTGACAGTGCCTTGGCAGGCGAGAAGACCCCCTCTGTTGCCTCGTTCCCAGGCGACTAAATAGACTGTAGTGAGTCATACGAAACGGAAGTTGTGGAAGGAACTGGTCTACCCCTTCTGCGGCATTGTTGTTGGAATTTATCCTGGTTTCAGAATAAAAATGGGAAACTGGATCCAAAAAAAAGCCCCATAGAAAACTTGATCTACTTGTCTGGTAGACAGCTTCTGCCAGAAAATGCTGAAATACATGGGTTTTCCCTACATAACCTATACATTTTTCTGGGCAAGTAAGAAAAATTTTTACTTGCCCAGCAAAATTTTTAACTTGTCCCGGGCAGCCGGACAATTGATTTGTCAGACCCTTCTTATACATTAAGATTTAAATCAGTGACTAATTGTTGTATCAAACCGGTGCTCTGGATAAGAAGGGATAACAGGAATCACGGGTGATGATTTTTCATATTTCCCCATAGAAACATATATTGTGACCACTCGTTAGAACCGTATCGCTGAAACGGTTCTACTGAAGGGTCACAACATATGTTTTCATAGAGAAATAAGAAAAATTATCTTTTTATTACCCTCAAAACCTCCTCTATCTGGAGCTCTGAAAATTTAAACCATTCTCTAGAAAGGTAGGGGCCCCAGGAGCTCAGTAAGATAAGGGCTGCATGGCCTGATGATCAAGCAATCCCGGTTTCAATCCCCGTTTGAGGCTAAAATCTTTTCAGACGTTAACAGGGTTCCATTGCACACAGCCTTTCATTATCACCCTTTTGTTGTCCTGATATAACTGAAATACTGTTGAAAAAGACGTAAAATCGTAAGTCATCCATCCGTCCTATCTCTAGAAGAGTAGCAGCATAGCAAAAATTGACAAAATATGCCAAGACTCAGTTGCTGTAGAAATTCCTGTCATGAGTAAACAGTGATTCACACATAAAAAAAATTAATGCACTAGTCCTGTCAAACCAGCTACCCCAGGGCTGAGGAACTGATGGGGATAATTACCGGCTAAAGTATGGTGTTTTTACCTGAGTGTTGTCTTTGCAATTCCATGCATGTGTGGGGCTTTTGACTTGCTGTCAATGATAGCAACCCTATTTATTGAACATATTCCCTTGGGGGTGGGGATCTTTTAACTAGGAGTTGATCAGATATGTTTCCCCACAGTGCAGAACGTCAGAAAAGTCAAATCTTTGCTATTCCTCGGCCATGGGGTAACTGAAGTCACAAACAACAGGTGCATTAGTAGAAATAATAGCAGATCAGAGAGATCTTGTGGCCCGCAACTCCTCCTTCAGTTTTCAGCCAATTTTCACCAAACTTTCGGGATATTTATATCAGCATTTGATGTTGATCATATTTATTGGGGTCATGATTGGACCCTTCCTGCAACAGTTATGGCCCTTTGTTAGTCTGGTCAAATTTTGTGGCCACAACTCCTCCATTAGTTTTCAACTGATTTTCACCAAACTTTCAGAATATTGTAATAACCATTTGAGGTTGATCATATTTTACTGGGGTCATGATTGGACCCTTTCTGCTTTATGCTAGAGTGACAGCATTTTGTAAGTCTGGTCATTTTGTAAGTCTGGTCTTGTGGCCACAACTCCTCCTTCTGTTTTCAACAGATTTTTATCAAACTTTCAGGATATTGTTATCACCATTGGATATCAATCATATTTTATTTTGGCCATAAAAGGGTCCTTTCTGTCATAATTATGGCCATTTGTAAGTCTGGTCAAATCTTGTGGCAGCAACTTCTCTTTCAGTTTTCATCCTATTTTCATCAAACCTTCAGGATATTGTTATCAATGTTTGACATTGCTCTTTTTTATTGGGATCCTGATAGGGCCCTTACTACCAGAAGTATGGCCTTTTGTACCTCTAGTTAAATCTTTCGGCTGCAGCAGATGATTTCTGTCAGAATTGTGGTTTTTATAAACTCTAAATATCCCCCTTACTGCAAGTTACTGACATGTCCATATGTCGGGGGACATTTGGCCTTAGGCCTTTTATTGAAGCACTTTTTGAAAGCTAATACATGTTATCATATAAGGTCTGTGGTTCATTTTTTGCGCACTTCTGCCCTTATTTTCTTTTGGCAGAGGGCACCTGTGATGCGGCTGAATTTACATGTTAACTTTTCTTTAAATATTTGAAAAAATATTCACATAATCAGTGCAATATTTATGACAATTAGGTTTGATTTAGAGCATTTTCAAAGCCTCGGGTTGTCATCATTTGAATGTTTGAGGTTATTTTAAAAATGATTTATGTTTTTTTTTTTCTTGTTTACCGATTTACCTGAATTTCTTATACATTTGATTGGTATTGCGTGAAACAGTACCTGAAGCGATGCACATACATCTAGTACTTAAATCAGCCTGCACATAAGTCTCCTGACAGCTTCCACCTTTTCGATTCCATAGGAAAATGATTGTATATATGAGCAGGGAAGACTCTGATCAGACTGTGCAGATGAGCAGGCTGATCTGAGAATTCCTTGTTCATACTTTATGGTACTAGCTCAGGGGATACCAGTCGCGTATTTGGTGCATTTGAATGTTTTAGCACACCTTTTTATAGACACCCATTATTTCGAGTAATGTATGAAATTCCATTCACTGTCAATATGTATTGTGCACACAAAAAAAAAATGAAGGAAAAAATCAGACAGACTGCACCAAAGTTATAATACACTGGTCTGGCGCATTCAAGGGCAGATGTGATTAGAGGGATTGGGAAAAAAAAAAGTGAAGGATGAGAAGCCAGCTAAATGAGAAAATTTTAAATACATAGTTGGGTGGCTGCATTTTAAATGAAGAGTATTTTAAACACTAAGAAAAGGGGGAAAAATGCATGTATTTTAATTAGCATAAGATACAACATTGTATTCTGATGTTTGGTGGAGAATAAATTCGTAATTCGTAATAAATAAATCTAGATTTTAATGAAAAAAATCTATATTTTTATAAAAAAAAATCCAGATTTTTTGTTTGACCATAATTATCAGGACAGAATACAGAGAAAGTTACAGTAGTTTGGTCGGGGTCTGCACTGTTTGTAAACTTGGAAAAGTCCATTACAGTAAATTGTGTCTGATCTACCTTTCAACACTTTAAGGGTTAGACACAAAATTTCTTAATTTGCAAACAGTTTAAATCCTGATGAGGCAGCTCATAATGACATTTTTTTTGAAGTTTTGCAGACGTAAATTGTGTTATCTACTTTTTGGTGTTAAAGAGTTAATATAAAGCACAGAAAAAGCAGAAGTGAAATCTAAAAGAATTTTTCATCAAATTTGTATCATATTAAGAATTAACTCTTTCACTACCAAAAAGCAGACGACAAAATTTACGTCTGCAAAAATTAAAAAAATGCCTTGTCCAAGACTTTTATATTGAGAATTCAAAGACTAGAGGGCAAACAGTGTAGATCTAAATGAGGCGGCTCATTATGAGCCGCCTCATCAGGATCTACGCTGTTTGCAAATTTTGCTAATTGCGTCACTGGGGCTTAAAGAGTTAAAATACTATAGCAGGCAAACAGTAAATTGGACCCAGATGGGGCGGATATATAATAATGAGCTGTCTCATCTATATCTAGACTGTTTTCAAATATAACTGTTTCGGTACTTTTTTCTTTCTTGGTGCTTCAAGTGTTTATTGTAAAAAGTATTGTAGTTTTGAGGTGTTTACAATAGGTATTTGAAGATTTTTTGTGAGGACAGTGAATCTTAAAGATTTCCCTCCCATTTCCTTTGATCGTTTTCAGAAAATTACTAATTTCCACTTCAGTACTGAGGGATGGGTATAATTAAGATTCCTCGCAAAACAGTATTGCCAGGGGCAAACGTTGGCCAATATTTTTCTTTGCTGTTTCGGCCATTGATTCAGCAAATAAATATTTTGTTGTAAGTTTTTAGACATCAGGGCAACCTCTCAACAATAAGATAGGCAATTTTTAGGGAAGGAAAATAAAAATGGACAGTTGAATAACCTCGCTGGATAAATAGGATAAATAAAAATATGTGACACATTTCCGATTATGAAAAGAAAGAAAAGCATTAAGCCAAACAGAGGGTTTGACCGTTGTAAAAAAGTTTGCAAATGTTTGGGTACACAGAATTTGTGGTTCTTTTTGGCACTCCGTAATTTATTTGAGCCGCGACGTGAGAAAACCAACAAAGTAGTTGTGCGGCCAGCCCAGACTCAAATCAGCCTGTGCATCCATCCAGTCTGGCCAGACTCGTCACTAAGTGCTTAAAGAGTAGCTAAGGGTCTGAATGACCTCCATGCAGACAGCGAAGACTCTGATCAGACTGGGCGGGTGCCCAGGCTGATCTGAGTCTGCACTGGAAGTACAGCCACTTTGTTGGTTTTGTCGTGTCGCAGCTCATTTGACCATACATTAGTATGTTACATCACTGATTCAATATAATTGAAAGGAAATAAGTACTTACTGCTTTTAAGACCACACAAAAAGACATTTTCGTCTCCAAAAGCTGCAGTGTTTGTTCATGTTGGTTGAGGGGTTCACAACCTGGACTTGTATTCCAGAGATCTCAGGCTCAAGCCATGCACCTTGATAGGGTTTTATCACTGGCTTAATCCCCTCATAATCACCTAGATAAGATAACCCTTTGATGTGAGCTATGGATCTAAGTATGTTTATTGGGGGCAATTATTTTGTGCCACCATTCTTCAATAGGAGAAAAAATGTCTGTAAACCCAAAACAACCAATCAGCCAACTTATTCTTAACTCTTTAAGCCCCAGTGACGCAATTAGCAAAATTTGCAAACAGCGTAGATCCTGATGAGGCGGCTCATAATGAGCCGCCTCATCTAGATCTACACTGTTTGCCCTCTAGTCTCTGAATTCTCAATATAAAAAGTCTTGGACAAGGCATTTTTTTAATTTTTGCAGACGTAAATTTTGTCGTCTGCTTTTTGGTCGTGAAAGAGTTAAGGGCTGCAACCTCCTGGGAAGCAAAGAGGAAGTCACAAAAGTTGTTCCCCTTTAAAAAATGATGGAGAAAACATATGGCATTTGTCCATACACTTTAATAAAAATCATTAGAGAGTAAATTGTTGTTTTGCCAATCCTGTTTATAGATCCACAAATAAAGATACCGGTAGTTGTGCTGCACCTTGCATTTCTTTATCGATATCAGGAAGAATGCTGTCTTTGACATATGCAAGCCGTTGCACCAGAATTAAGCGGCAGCATCATGCCAGTGTTTATGCTAAAATGGATGCTTACATAGCTGCAGATACGAGAAATTTTCAATGATAACTTTGGCATAATGTATTTCTTCTAATAAACACCTACTTTCTGGTAAAAGCCCCCCTCCCCCCCCCCCCCCCCCCCCCCCCCCCCCTCTAAAAAAAATATCCCTTTCTTTCCGGGAAAAACTGGCCAAATCTAAAAAGATAGCTTAAAACTATCAAATTGGTTATTTGTTTGCCCAGAATTTGTCTAAAGAATTTCATCAACAGGAGTTGTGAATTTTAATGCCTGGGGTGTTTATAAGAAGAAATAGGGTAGTTACAAACATTGACTTGGGTGGTGGAATCAGATGAACTGTAAGAGATAATCTCTTCCCATAGGAGAGTGGAGAGAGGGGTAGGCATCTGGATCTTCAACTATTTTCATTTCTGGCACTTCATTCAATGTTAACCCATTGCATTCTGGGTATTTTCGTGTTGTCTGCTGAAATTGTTGTCATCAAGATTCAAGAATATTTTGACAATATTGGTCTAAATAACTCTTGTAGAAATGATGTCTAGGCAGTAAACAGTTTGGATCTCAGATCAGGCCACATTGTTTGTGTGGCCTGATCTGGATCCAAACTGTTTCCCCAGATTCCCCCTAAAGGGGTATCCCAAATGGAATGGGTTAAATCACAGGGTATAATCGATTCCGCTAATTTTCGCTTCCTGCAGAGACTGTACATCATATTTGGCTTCTGTCAAGACTGTCTGCGATCTCTTGCTTCCTGCCGAGACTTCTGTACATGATAAAGGGCTTCCTGCAGAGACTGTCCGCGTGATTCTGCTTCCTGCCGAGGCTCTCTCGGCAAGAAGCAGAATCACGCGGACAGTCTCGGCAGGAAGCCATTTTTCGAGGACAGTAGTCTCTGCAGGAAGCAAAAATTCGCCGACAGTCTCGGCAGAAGCCAAATATGACGGACAGTCTCTGCAGGAAGCGAAAATTAGCGGAATCGATTATACCCTGTGTTAAATGTAAATGCCATGGCATATGTATTTGTTGAGGAATAAGAATATCAAAATCTTCAAGCCAAAAATATAGCTTATTGGAAGCCATGGGCGTTACATAATTATGAAATATGGCAGCAAGCAAAGTTCCCAAGCTAATTCAGCAGACATGAAATGGCAATAACAGACATTAGTATTTAACAGAAATATGCGAGACATGCAGGTACTCAAACAATATGTTTTGGTAGACTTGCTCAATTTGCATTTGTGAAATTTCTTATTTACTAGACTGCCTAGTGCAGATGTACTAATGGATTTGAAATTTGCAATACCTTATAACAGTATATTAGTCATTTTGAGTAGATAGAAGGACGATTATGCTAACATGTATGGCTTTCACAAAAAGTTTGGTTGGTGCTTATGTAGTGACCATTAATGGTTGGTGCTTACCATTAATACACCATTTCAAAACTCCAGAACAAAACTTTTGTTAATATCTCAAAAGCCTTCTGACACTAAAATCTCCAGTAGTGGATTTCAGGCATGGTTGTGGGTGGTTGGTTTCATTCCATTTTACTTCCATTATCAGCCTTCCATGGCTGAAATACTGTTGAAAAGGCCGCAAAATCACAAGTCATTCTTTCATTTGTAGCTTAAAAATGTGCTACATTGTACTACCTTGTGATTCCACATGCAGTTCTAGAGGGCAAACTGTGTAGATCTAGATGAGGCGGCTCATTATGAGCCGCCTCATCAGGATTTACGCTGTTTGCAAATTTTGTTACTTTCGTCACTGGGGCTTAAAGAGTTGCAGACTAATGAGTTCTTGACTGTACCCATAAACAAACCCAAGTTCTGATGAAAAGGTCAAAGACATAAACCCATACATGGCAGTATTTGGTCAAGACATGTCATAATATTGATTGCCTGTTTCTTGCTCTTGACTGACACCTGACATATCTGTTTATCAGTTTACCCAAGTATTTGAAATATGTTCAAACCTAAAGATAAACTTTAGTTTTGGGTTGAAAACTTTACATTTATTCTTGTTATATTGAGACTTCAGGATATCTGTCATGCTCATTTGTATTGGCTAACCATGGTTAACCATAAAATACATAACTTAAATAGCACATTTCTAATGCATATGTGGATCATATGCAAAACAATATTAACTTATCACGGTACATGTAATTGCTTAATTTTAGAAGGAACAGCTATCTAATATTTGTTGTCACATAGTTTATTCAGTTGTTGAAATATCTGTTGTTCAGTCATCAGCCTGTTAATACTGTTTTATCAAACAGTCCTTAAAAGTATCGGAGTCTTTATAGCCTAAATGAAGAAATGATTGAAGTTCATGATTTGATGGAAAAGAAAAAAAAAAGGAAAAGAAAAAAAAAAAGAAAAAAAAAGAAAAGCTGTTTCTTTTTATAATTCCATCTTTTGAAATATAGCGCATACTTTCATAGCATGAATCTTTTGTATTTATTAATCCTCCAAAATATGGCAGTAAACATCAACTGTCTACTAACCCTTAAATTTGCCAAAAAGCTGCCGACAAAATTTGCGTCCGCAAAATTTAAAAAAATGTTTCATACAGAAGTGTATGATATTGAGTTTTCAAAGACTAGAGCACAAACAGTACAGATCCAGATGAGGCGGCTCATGATGAGCCGCCTCATCTGGATTTGTGCTGTTTGCAAATTCAATCATTTTCTTTTTCGGCATTAAACAGGAGTATATTTGAAGCTAACACTGGATGTAATGAATGTATGGTGGTGAAAGTAAAAGCCTTTTATTCAACTGAAGTGTCGTCTTTTATGCGTGACATGGTAAGATGAATCACCTTTTCACCTGTCATATAGCAGGCTTCTCGCTATGCTTACCAAGCGCAACTTGCCACGGAGATGTTTTGTGTTGTTGTTTTTATCAGGCATTTTAACGACAGTAGTTGAGAACTATTATAGATATGGATTTTAAGTCGGTAAGATTATTTACACTGATTTCGACATTTTTGTGACTTCTGTTATCTTGTTTTATTTGCCAAAATGATTTCACCTGTATTATTGATGGTAGCGTTATCAGGTTGGTTAGGTAATGCAGTGATACCATAGTTGGGGTTTGTTTGTTTTATACCTGAAATATTTGACCTTCCTAGGTGAAATGTTGTTTGCATATACTGGTAGCCATCTTGCATAACTTTATGCCTATTAATTTAAGGACACCTTTGTGAAGAAAGTATTTTATGATTCTTATGTTAGATATTTGGTTTGTCTTTCACTGAATTTGTTGTTGCATAATTAAAGCTGAGGTTGGGATTACAGGGATGGTAGGAATGATGTGATTTAGTGGAGGTACAGTAACCATTCACCCCACAGCTGCAAAAAACATTCTGTGGTTGCTGATTTCGGTACTAAATATCAGGACAGATTGGTCTAAGCAAACAGTGCGGACAGAGATCAGACTGTTCCTGTTTTTGGACAGCTACCCTATATGGCTTAAGTATTGGAACACCTAAAACCATTAATTTTCCATTTTGGACAGATGGAAAATTAATCTTAAAACCATTAATTTTCCATTTTTGACACCTTAAACCATTAATTTTCCATTTGTCCCAAATGGAAAATTAATGGTTTTAGGTGTTCCAGTGTTAAAGTACATCAGGGTATGGTGATTATTTATATGTCCCAATTTTTGTGTGGCCTGTGACTGGCAAAAGTGAGGCAAAGGGCAATGGGCTTACAGGCGAGACACCAACTTCCTTGGAATTTTTGTAAGAATATCTATGGCACTTAGACCTCTTTTATGTTCTGGTTGAACAGAAAAGTACTTGTGAGTTTTGAATTGCATGGCTTTTTATCACAGATGCTTAAATTACTTCAGGGCTCCTTGCAGCCTGTGCTTTTTCTAAAAGCTGATGCTTGTAGACTTCTTTTTTTTATAAATGAATAATTGTATAAATTGAAATTGTATTTTAGGTGACTTTATGACTTGTTTTTAGCTTCTTTTAAAATATTGAGCCTTACCAAATGAACAAGTGTTAATTGGCGAACAGCAAAGACCAAGACGTCCCACATGGTGATCAGTATTTTCACTGTTCACTTTGTTGGACCCTTTTAGGCACTCAAATTAATGTTAGTGAAAGGGCACTTAGATGCTTTTTCACCTGGAATGACACATTTTTCAAAGTGAGCATATTGATAGCCTAATTAGCATTGCAAAATTGGAGCTTCTGATAGATGGAGTTTTGATGGTTATCTGAAATAATTTCTGTTTATTCTCCATAAGACATATGTTGTGGCCTCCCATTAGAACTGCCTCACTGAGGGGCCACAACATATGTTTTCGTGGAAAAATCAGAAATATTTCCCCAGAATTATCGTCAAAACCTGACGTTACCTGGAGCTACGCAAACATACAGTGATTGTCCCCACCCATCAATAACTGTCTGTACAAGAATGTAATGTGTACTAAATATTAATATTAAGTATGTATGGATAATATCAAAAGTTAAATAATGATTGAAATTTGATTGCGGAAGTTTGTCCTTGCATTTTAATATTTCAAGTTCCCTCACAAAATTTTTGTATGTAATGAAATTTTGTGATAATAATTAAATGATAAATGATATTGAGATAGGTAGTTACGTTTTTGTTTATTATCTTGAATTTTTTACGGTAAATTTTTGCAATATAAAAGCTTGTTTCAAAGTGTTCTCATTGATGTCAGACGGAAGAATGGTGCCCTGTACTGTGACCATGGATTCATGAGGGGGGCTGGGACGGGGTTGTTGGGGGGGGGGGGGGGGAATATTGTTTTGAGAATTGAAATACACTCACACTTCTCGTTGATGTCACATGACTAAAGCATATTTTACCGGTCAGTTCCAGTTCTAAGCCCATCTAAGGCAATTTGCGTCGAAAAACAACAATGTGTCTTTTGTTGTGTGCAAATATGTGAGCAACTTCATGAGAAAAGTGGCATAATTGCATGTCTAAACAACAAAGACTAACATTATTCTGTGCATTAGTTCAGAATGATCACATTGGACTGTTAGTTGTAGGGTCTGTGGCTAGCCTTTCATGCATAGGGAAGACTCTGATTGCACTAGGTGGATGGCTAGGCTGATCAAAGTCATCACTGTACCAACATTGTAATCCACATTTTCTTGTGGTCCTGCTCATTTGATAACATACTGAAACAGTTGTATTAATTTCTGTGGAATCTGAGCTATTGGAGAAATGCTGGAGATTCTGCCAAATTGTCATATTCTTGTATTACCAAGGGTATCATTATGAAATCAAAGCAGACATTTCTTTCTGATTATGTGGTTATCATAACATGATTATCTGATCTTGGCCAGCAATTCTCTCTGCATTCTTCATTTCCCCAAGGCCTTGAGGTCAGGAATCTTTAATTAGTGGTTTATTAATAATTGATCAGAATGACAGACTCAATATGAAATAGAGGCATAAAATAAGGTTGTGGTAATTGTATTTCATGGAAAATTAATAGAAATGGCACCATTTATTGTATTCATGATTGAAATTTGTTGAATTCTTTATAAATGATCTTCTGAAATTGGGAAAGGATAGAAGAGAGTATTTCTTGCCAGAGATGGTTGCACATGAAGACACAGGCATAGGGTGCGTGGGGAGGGGGGGGATTGCAGCCAAATGGTAAATTGATGGTTTTTAGGTGTTTTAATGTTTAAGCATATGACGGTAAGATTAATTTCACAGAATTGACAACAATTAGCATATAGAGTCTTTACTAACCAAGTTGCACTGTACGGAAATGATCTGAATAATATGTACCTTTACCAAATTTAGTTTAAACTAATGCCTTAATCCCATACAAAGTTGAGGAGGAGGGGTAATATTGTTGTCTCTCCAAAAATCAGCAGCGTTGAAGGCATCTTTATGCTGCCATCACTGTTCAATTTCATCTACCTGTTTTAATGGGCAGTCTGTGAGTACTGAAGAGGTATACATAACCAGCTGCAAGCACATGGTGTATATAGGTTTCATTTAGATTGTTTGGAAGTTTGTTTTATTCTGCAGCATTTGTAAGCTTGTAAATGACACATCCTTGAGCCAATTTGACCACAAATTGGCTTAGATTTTCAACTTTAGACGTGAGGTAGTGTTGGCCAGAAAAAAAATGAAAAAGCAAAACTGTGAAGGCTCAGATCAGAACACCTTACAGTCTGATCTGGGTCAGCTCTGTTATCTAAAACATATCTTTCCCCAACATCTGAAGCTCAGTATTTAATTGAATAGCTACACATCCATTTTTTCTGCCATTATTGCAAAGGGAAACAACTTGACTGATTTCCTGTTTGCATTTATGTTTGATAGAGCCTTTCCAACATGGGGCAACTCTTGAAGGAAAGAATTTGCTCCTTGGTGGAGCAAATTCTTTCCTTTAAGAGAAGCCCTCAATGGAATGGGAGACAAATTCTTCTGGGAAAATTACCTCCCCTGGAAATGTTTCCGTTTACCATAACTCTCTCTTTATACATTCCAGGACAAGGCGGTCCAGGCTCTGAAGATGACAGGGAACAAAAGTGTAGAGCAGGCCCTAGAATTTCTGAACAACATGAAAATGATAGAGGGCAAAAATGGCATCAACAAGGGTATGTAGAAGTTAAGCCTTATAGTTCAGGGCCCAGTTGTTCAAAGCATCATTAGCCTAAGAAGCTCGTTAAGAGGTCAACTCATTAAGTGTTTTACAACTTTATAATCAAATACACTGATATTTTTTTGTTGAAAAATTGCAAAAGCTTCTCACATTTTTTCAACAAAAAATATTGGCATATTTGAGATATTAATGTTTGAATTTTTAACAAAACGTTGACTAACGAAATTGTTAGTTTTGAACAACCGGCCCCAGCTGTACAACAGGGTTTTCACCCCCCCCCCCCCCCCCCCCCCCCCCCCCACTTCAGAATAACCCCAAAATTTCTGATCCAGTCTTGTAATTCTGCTGTAAGATAAGTTTTCTATCCAAAAATAATAACAAAAATTGAACACACTCTTTGCCATTCCATCTGCATCTTTTGAACACGTTATTAAGAGGATAAAACATTCTTTTCCGTGTTTTAACATTTGCCAAGCCCGAGTGTATTAATGTGTTGCAGCCCGAACCGTGAAGCGGTGAGTGCTGCAACATGTTAATACATGAGGGCTTGGGCAAACGTTAAAACACAGGAAGAGAATGTTTTATCATCATTGTTATATACCCTCTTAGGGACGCCATCTTGATTCCAGTGCTCTGCAGACGACATTAAAGCGGGCTTTAATGATGTTTGAGCCCTAGAGCACCCGTGTTTTAATAGTGTTGAAGCCCTGTGTCAGTGATTCTGTCGCATCGCGACAATTACAACAATTAGAAATAGATGGAAACCAACGTAAAATGTTGTCGATTTACAACACAGCTGTTTTCTATAGTAAAGTCTCATTAGGTATACAACAATGCATGGTAAAACCAAACTGCTCCATTTTAGAACAGTTTCCGTGACTGTTTGGTGTCCCAATTTTCAAAGTTTTTTTACATGATTATGTGGCATTTGTCTCTCTATCAGTAATTAAACACAAGATCAAAGTTATAACTAATGACACTGATATGCAAAAGTAATAGTTATACCATGGTTTGTCCGCCTGTACGAGGAGATAATCCACGAGCTTTAGAGAGTGGATTATCTCCCGTACAGGCAGACAAATCATGGTTTAACTATTTTATACCACCCTTATCAGTGTAGCCCTTGCTCATAGCGTAAAATTTCGTGTTAAAGTTGGCATTTTCTGGTAAGGGTGGTATAAGAAATAGTGAATGAATAGTTACATATGTATGAACTAAGCGAACAGAGCCCCATACACGGATTGGTTTTGGTGATACTTTGAGAAAACTTTTAGTATATTTTCCATGAAAATTTAATGTCAACTGCCCCACCCACATTGGAACTCCCTCACTGAGGGATACCTAATGAGAGGGTCATAGAGAAAAAAAAAAACCTCAGAATTATCATCAAAAACTCCTTTCATATGTAGCCCTGATTGTAATAGTGTATATGAAATAGAAATGGCTACTTTGCCTTTGTTCATAATAGATTTTGGAACAGAGCTCCAGATAAGAGGGGGTATTGAGGATACTTTGAAGATAATTTTTCTTATTAACGAAAACATATGTTGTGCCCCCTCATTAGAAGGGTCTTGACGAGACGGTTCTAATGATGAGTCATAAAATATGTTTTTATGGAGAAATATGGATAATTATCCCTAAATTATGGCTTTAACCCCTTCTCAACTGGAGCACTGTTGGAAATTCCAACTTGGAATCCTAAATATTTACTTTATGAGCCACAGGTGATACACAATTTTTTGTTTCTTCTAACTTAGTTATGTTATGAGAGATCATCCAACTTGCCTTTGATATCTCATATTTATCCCATCAGTGAGAGGATTCTAATGAGTTCTTGCAAAAAAAAAATTGTCATTTTGTGGAAAAATGAGAAAAAAAAAAAAAATAATTATTTGTGTAAAAATATTGTGGAATCCGAGTTATGCAGATGTCATTTAAAGCAGGATTTTCCTAATGGATTGTAAAGCTGTTGGTAATTATTGAGAGTAATTAAGGAAAAGTCATTTGGTTCATAGTATATTGAAATATTTCAAAAATTTATGAGAAAATTTGCTTAAATCTGCTTATTTTGCACTCCCTATTTTCCTTTTTTGTGAATATATTCATCAGACAGTGTAGACCCAGATTATGAGCTTCCTCATCTGTATCTACTCTGTTTGTAAATTTAGTTAGTTTCGTTTTGGAGCTAGTTGAAAGTTTAAGATAATACATATCCTTTTCTGTTTTCAGGCTTATGGAACAAAGGTGGAAGAAAACAAAGCATAGGCACGGCGAGTCCAGGCTCGGACAGTGGTAGTGTTAGATCAGAAAGCCCTATTGTGAACCCTTTACAAGGGTTGAATCGACCAAACCCTCATGGTGAAATGCCAAAAACTTTGAGTTCACATTCAAGTCTTTCTAGTTCATATCAAAACTCATTGCTACAGGAAAATGGGCATCAGACTCCTCCCCCTGTGCCTCCTAGGTTACCCTTAAGTCAGACTTCTGTTGGTGGCATGTCACAGACATTGAGCTCAGACAATTCTGGTTATGTTACAAGCCCCAATCAGATATCTTTAGCCCATTTTACACCAACATCACAGTCAACACCAACAAACATTAATAGCAATATTACGCATATGATTCCAGCAGGGGTATCTCCCTTGTCACCGTTTGTTAGAGATACGACACCAAGAAACTATCCTAGTAGTAAAATAGTTCACACTTCATCACCACAGACACAGCAAGTGTCAAGTGGGCCTGTGTCGCAACATCGTGGTGTGAGCCCAGTTTCGCTTGGTAGACATAATGTTACAGTGGATAATAACGGTACTTTACCTGCATCTCAGCAGATGTTGAACTCTAATGGGAGGCCTGGTGGAATTGTGAATATTAGAGTGAACACGCGACCCCCTCCTCCGCCTTACCCTATGGGGTCTGGACAGCAACGTACGGGTCAGCCAACTGTTATCATAGAGGAGAAAAATAATGGTTCACACATAATTCCTGACCTTCAGAAACCTTCTACTTATGAAATATCATTAGGACATGCTGCTAATCGCCCTGAGAGTATACAGATCAATGTGAGTAAGCAGCAGGCTGGACATTCAGGTCAAGCAGTGCCTGTACCAGCCTGGAACGCCAAACAAGACAAGATCCTCATAAACCAGGTTCAGTCTCACCCTGTGCCAAAACCTGTTTTACGAACTGCTACAGCGCCTCTGTCACCCTTGACAACCCAACAAGGGCAGAACTACAGATCCTCCGTGGAGACACATGTGAATGGTCCGTCACCACAGGCAGACATGCCAAAAGGCAATGTTCAGATTAAGTTTACTTCTCAAGGTGCAGGAAGATCACATGCTAACAATGGACGATTAACACCTGATCAAGTTGCACAACGGCAAAGACAACAAACTATTAATATAAGAATAGAAAATCCGTCAGGTCAGCCTAATTTTCAAACACCTCAATATGGACAAAGTTATCAGATGCTACCACAGAGTTTAGAACGTTATTGTTCAACATCAGACACTCCTATGTCAACACCTAGATCAGGCTCACCAATGTCTGGTTCAAGACTAACTAATCAATCGCCGTTGTCAATATCGTCAAACCCTTCGACAAGTTCAGATATTCCAGATAGACCCCCTCCCCCATATCCTGGCAAACCTTTAACTATTAATGCACAGTTGCCACAAGGACATCCTGTTCAGGTAGTGCAACCGATTCCACAAATGCCCCATGGACATATGATACCACAGATAGTGCATTCCCACCCTGCGGCAATAAGAACTGGACAGGCATTACCTCTTGAACCATCTAATCAGCCTACACAGCCGCCGCTACCACCCCGTGTTCCTATAACTCAACCTCAGGGTAAACCACCCCCTCCCCCACCCCCAGAAAGTGAATCTCAACCCCCTATTCCTCCTAAAACATATCAGTCTAATAATGAACAAACAAGTTATAATGAAGGTGATACAGACACTGAAACCATGTCAACAACATCTGACATGAGTTCAACGCAAGATAAACATAGGTGTACATCTCCGATTCCAGAACGGAAACCGGAATCGGAAGAAAAAGACAGGTTGAGACGTGATACTTTAGTACGCAACTATTCACCTCAGGCATACAAATTCTTCATGGAACAACATGTAGAAAACCTTATGAAATCTCATCAGCAAAGAATAACACGGAGGCAACAGCTAGAGCAAGAAATGACTAAAATTAATCTTTCTGATGAAGCTCAGCTCCAGATGAGGAGAATGCTTCAACAAAAAGAATCAAACTATATTCGAATGAAAAGGTCAAAAATGAACAAAGACATGTTTCAGAAAATCAAAAAATTGGGTGTGGGAGCTTTTGGAGAAGTGACGCTTGTGCGCAAAAAGGATGTACGTCAGTTGTATGCAATGAAAATGCTCAGAAAAAGTGAAGTGCTAAAGAGGAATCAGGTTGCTCATGTTAAGGCTGAGCGTGATATTTTAGCGGAGGCTGATAATGAGTGGGTGGTGAAATTATATTACTCGTTTCAAAGTCGTGATAATTTGTATTTCATTATGGATTACGTTCCTGGGGGTGATTTAATGGGGCTTCTTATAAAACTGGAAATATTTGAGGAGCCGTTAGCATGTTTCTATATTGCTGAATTAGTGCTAGCTATTGAAAGTGTGCATAAGATGGGATTTATACACCGTGATATTAAGCCAGACAATATTCTAATAGATCGGCATGGACATATCAAGCTGACGGACTTCGGATTGTGTACAGGGTTTAGATGGACACACAACTCCAAATACTATCAACCACCAGGTAAGTTTAGGCTAGAGTTATATGAGCCGTGACACGAGAAAACCAACAAAGTGGTTGTGCGTCCAGCACAGACTCAGATCAGCCTGGGCATCCGCCAAGTCTGACCAGACTCTTCGTTGTCCACATGGTGGTAGCTTAGACCCTTAGTTACCCTTTAAGCACTTAGCAAAGAATCTGATCAGACTGGGCGGATGCCCAGGCTGAACTGAGTCTGCGCTGGGTGCATGACCACATTGTTGGTTTTCTCGTGTCGTGGCTCATATGCTCCTTAATCAGCACGTGATCAGAAGAATCCAAAAATTTGAACCACCAAATAGCTAGTGGCATAACTGCCAGACATTTAACCAGTTCAACCCTTAAAGTACCAAAAAAGCAGAGGACAAAAGTTCACATCTGCAAAGTTTCAATATATGCTTCATCCAAACTGTGTCATATTGAGAATCCAAAGAATAGAGGCAAACAGTGTACATTCAGATCCGGTGGCTTCTGAGTGTACATTCAGATCCGGGGCCGTATTCATAAAGCCACTTAAGTCGTTGCTATGCGGTTGCTAAGGCTAAATATCTATAAAGGAGATTCCCTACAACTATGAAATTTGGTCTGGAGGAACAGTCTTTGTAAGACTGTTCCTCCAGAGCAAATTTCATAGTTGTAGGGAATCTCCTTCAAAGAAATTTAGCCTTAGCAACAGCATAGCAACCATTTAAGTCGTTTTATGAATACGGCCCCCGGTGGCTTCTGAGCTGCCTCATCTGCATTTACGCTGTTTGTTCATTCAAATATTTTTGTTTCTGGAACTTGAAGCCTTAAAGGGTGTAAATTTTGGACTCTTCTGATCTCATGCAAAATGAAAAACAGAAAAACAGTTTAATAGTATAGACAGGGGAAATAATGGTCGTAAAATCGCCATTTGAAAGTTTAAGAAGAGCTTTTGAACTCCGATGTCTGTGTCTGCACCAACGGCCCTTTTTGCATGTTATGGTTAAAGTTTCTTTAGTGTCGGGCAATGTGCTATCAGGTGACCTGTCTTCTTTGCTGACAGGTCTTCTTGAATTACAAGAGAAGTTGCGGTCCAGAAGCAGTGATGTTGTAGGATCAGTTAAAAGAGTTGGACTTGGCCTATACAATGGATGGATGGGTATACCCAGACTGTATATACAATGAGACAGACAGACATATAGACTGCAGTACTTGGATAGTTTACTAGGCAAAACAGTAGGAGGGTACATGTAGCATTAATTAAATCCCAGAATCCCTTGACCACCCACTGCTGGTACATGTATATGTGATTACCCTACCCACTCTTGTTTCAAGACAAAATCAGACTACTGTTGAAACAAATTAGACAAATGAATTATGCCAAAAGTCTTAAATCTTTCTCCTTACTTTGTTCTAAAGCTTCTCCTAGTCACAAAAACTAATGACATTGTAGGTATGTCAGGTTTTAGGCACTTTTGGACCAAACAGTTAGTGCCAAATGGAACAAGTCACTATCTAAACTTTGTTCTGCATCTCTGCCTAATCAGGAAACTTCCTTTTCTTGTGACCTTTTCAAGTTGGTTACTGCTCTTAAACTTTTGTAATCTTTTATGTGAAGAGCTTTGAAATACAAGTTACAGCTTTCAGAAATATTCCCAAACTTTCAGACCAAGGTTTTTTCGCCCTTACAACCTCTCAAGGCGAAATTTTGCAACCTAGGGCAGCCATTTTACCCTAGTCACCCCTAGTGTGATCCCTGTTCTGTACAAGCTCTTAAAACAATAAAAAGGATTTTGTGTATATTGAGGGGAAAATGAGAAATAATTGCTCCTTTGCCTTCTATTCCTTTGTTAAAAAAAAAAAGAAAGAAAGGGATATTCAATAGCCTTGTGGTGTAGGATGCAGAGGCCCACTATATCGTACCAGATATGACAGGTGGGGTCCTATTCAATCCTTCTGCTGTCTTTTCAACCATCCTTGATTCAGATTGGGTACCCATTTGCTGCTGGGTCAGTAGAGGTTTTCAAACCCATGACCTATTGCACCAAAGCCTTAGCCTTAACCAGTCAGTCAAGGCACCATTCTGCTTGTTTTTGTCTCGCCTGAACTCCCAGTGGTGTTGTCTTTGGTGGCATAAATTTAGAATTAGTTTTGTGACAATGCACAAACAGGCCAGACCTGGCCTTCCACGGAATTCTTATGATTTCATACCAGACCATGACATGATAGGGTTATCAAAATAGTGTTTCAAACTTGTGAATTATTTTCATAATGAGAATGTACTGTCTAAAATGCAGCTGGTTACATCTTTTATAAGGTAGTCTTTATGTGTTAAGGCTCCTGTTTTGGATATAATTTATGTAAAAAATATGATATTTGTGCCATCCCACAAGAAAAGATATCTAAGGGTATGCAGTGCCAACAACAAGCCATGCGCGATGATACCATTCTTTGCATATGTGCAATCTTCAGTTTTTGCTTCCTGGAAATCTCAGAATCCACAGGTTTTTTTATGGAGACAGGACAGATTCTGATCAGACTGCACTAACATGTAGAATGATGAGACTTGTTTCTATTAGCGTTACCCTGTTTTGCGGTTTAACCGTATCTTGTGACATGGGTCATTTCATAGCCAAGGTATCAAATGTAAATCATGAGTGTCATTATGATTTATGCATAAATTTATCATGCAGGTGTTTTTGAAGGATTTGAATAATGAAATTAATTTCTGAAAAAAATAAAGATAAAAAGAAGAATAAGATAAACCAAGATTTAAAGAACGAAAAAAAATGGAATAATGGGATGTAAACTATAATATCCGACAGCATTAAACGCATAAAGCGCCAATAATGACAAGAAAGTGTCTGCTGACAACTGGTTTTCACCAGACATTTTGGACCAATACCGTCTGCTTACAACCTATTGTCAGCAGTTCTCGCCTAATGAAAATAGTTGAATTTTCAAACAGGTTGTTCCAGAATAGGCTTATGGACTGGTTCATTTTCTGGCCAACACAGGTCAGAATTTTCATACTCATCCAAGACAAGTGGTCAGCCCCGTTGATATATTCAGAGCCACTGTACCTAATTGGTGCCATTGTTTATTTGTTTTCAATTTCTGTATTTGCTTTCAGTTCATGGGGGACAATCAGTGTACACTGTTTGACCACCAAAACCCTCACTTTATATCAGTTCAACAGGAATATCAATGAAAATGTTGGAATTTTCAGCCAATATTTTTAGAGCCCCACATGCTCTGGAAGACTATCTCACAGTCACTGGCTGCGATTATGAAGATCCTCACTAGTGGCCTAGGTTCTGATTCTTTTCTAGCCTATGTTGCTTTCATGTGACTTCCTGTTAGTTTCTCTTGATGTCAAAATTCCTTTCAAGAAGGGATCAACTCTTAGAGGTAAGAATTTGCTCCTAGAGGAGCAAATTCTTTCCATTAAGAGTTGACTTTATTGAGATGGGAGGCAGAAACGAATATAGCAGAGTCCGTTCCCCCTAGAAAGCGTACCAGTGTCCAGTTAGTCCTATTCTATTGGCGTTCTAGGTCTTCACTATTTCACATATGCCAGCTATTTGCATTTCCCAAGATAGGCTTAAATATGAATGCTATTCAAGCTATTTTCTTGAGTGGAAATGTCAGTTATTACTGTTGATATAGTTTTGTGGGGACAAATAAAAAGACGCTGACATTTTGTGTCAGATGACAGCATTTTATGGTGGATTTACTGAATGAAGATTGTCCCAAGGCTGATTCAGCTGTTCACCCCCTAAATACAGTCATTTTGCCTATGTAGAAGAAAATGAAAAGGAGATTGACAAGAAAACTGATTCTTTAATATGTTTATAAACATAAGAAACTGCTGGGCTGTGTAGCTCGTCTGACTCAAGAGCCAGAGGTCCCGGGTTTAATACCCGGTCTGGCCACTAACTTTCATGAAGATTTATTCTTCCCTATTCACTGATTCTCAGTTACTGGCGAAAGTACGTGCTCTTAGTACTGGACGATAGAGCTGCTAACCGCTTAGGAGGTGTAAGCCTGCCCAGGAGTAGTGTGGTTAGGTTAACTGACCATCCGGACATTGCATAGCTGTGTACCGTGGACGTAAAGCAACAGTACAACATAAGTAAAGTCAGAGTATTCAAAACTCTGTATTTTGAAAGAAAAGTGTTGTTTGATGAGTGTTTGTAGATACAGAAGTTCAGCTGTACTTTATCACAAAATTGAATTTGCATGTTTAGCGCATATGTTGCAAGTGTAGATATTTGCATCAAGTGGTAATTTTGTGGTTTTCCGTGATTTTATAAAGACATAATGTAGGCCAAATAATAATGTCCTCAAGCGTGAGGGTGATTAGCAAAGAGTGCTTGTGGTTGCATGTCTTACTTCTGAAACAGCAACATGCACTCAAGTACCTGGTACCGTATTAATCTTAATAAATGCCCTTGCTTTAATGAACGCCCCATGCTTCTTTTCATAATGTTCTCTGGATGAGGTAGTTCTATGAAATGTGATCTACCCATCAAGGAAGACAAGACAGCATTTTTAGGTTTTAGGTTTTAGCATTTTCAGGACTTAGGCCCTGTATCTCAGCTTTCATGCTCAGCTTTCATGAGTCTCAGGCCTTTAGAACTTAATTAGTTTTAGGTACCAAACTTCTTCAGGTCAATAAAAAAAAGAAAAAGAAAAAAAGAAAACAGTTTCCACCAAACTGCCCAAGGTCACACACACACCACAAAACAATATGTGTGCTTGCTTAGGCCTCAGACATGGCTTCCACAAAACTTGGTCAGAGTTACTCACTTTTGCAAAAATTGACATCATTTCTAGTTTGGTCATTTCCTGATATATAAAGTCATTTCTAGTTTGCAAGATCAGCCTCATAAGCCTCAGGCTTTTGAAACTCAGTGCATGTCCCTAAAGCCCCCGTCACACTGTCACGACATTACTGGCAACATGCGGCGATAAACGGCAAGATAAAACTCGCCATCAGTCGCCGCGGATGGCCATGAGTTGTAAGCTGAAATATTGGTCAAAATATTTGTACAAGTGCACCACGACATCTCGATATTACTCGCGAAAGGGCACGAGACTATTACGATGACAGTTGTTCGACATTTATACTACAGGCTTGTTCGAGTTTGGAAGAGTTTTGTTTGAGAAGATACGAGTTTATACAATATGGTACGATATATTAGGACATTAGTACGATATTAGTACGACTTAATACAATACAATACGATTTTTGCTCGACTTTGTACGTCATAGTGCAATTTTTGTACGAGTAACTACCATTTATGGTTTTTATAGGTGTGTACTGTTGACCAATGGTCATAGTTCACATTTGGAGAGTGGAGGTGGGGCGTCACTAATCGTGGGAGGTGTGCAGGCTATTATCCTAGTCAAATTACCTTTCTCTTCTACTTTGGAGCCATTATTTTCCACCAAGTTCATATATATTCAGAAAGAGTGGTCCAAAAATGAATGCCGAGAGGTAGCGTTTATGAAATTCTCCCGTGTGATTATACCTTGACATTAAATGCGGGAAAACAACACGGTATCTACATGTATTTATATGACTTTGTCAGGTATCTTAAGGGAATTCGAACTAAACTCTTACAAATCTTGCGCATTATCGTACAGTTGTCGAAAATACTCGAAGAGATGTCGCAGTGAACCCGCCAAATCTCTGCATAATATCGTACTATAAATCGCAGCAAGTCGTGCGTCACTCGCCTTATGTCGTACTGCGACAATAGGCGACAATGTGTACGAGAGTTGTACGACAATGTACGAGTGAATTGCGAGATTCGTGCGAGAAGACTTTGGAAGGCGAGAATTTCTCATAGGCACTTCCCGACAATGTACGAGATATGACAAGTGTTCGAGTTACTATGACATACAGCGACACCTCTTCCACACTCTCTCGACATGTGGCGAATTAGAAACTCGCCACATGTCGTAGCTTAACTCGTGACAGTGTGACAGGGACTTAACCGTTTCAGGTCACCTGCCCCCAAAATAGGTAGGCATTTCCTACTTATTGTGGGAATCAACTCAGTTTCTTGTTTCCAAGCTAGGCCCTGTATTTCAGCTTCCATATTATGCTTCATGCCTTTTGAAACTCCATCAGTACATGCATCCAACAGCTTCAGGTCATGTGCCACAAAAATAGGTCACCTTGACTTGCCACCATGGCCTACCAAGTTTTAAAACACTTAAAAATAGTAGAATTTGCAAACAGCAAACAGCATAGATCCAGATGATGTGGCTCATAAGAACCACCTCGTCTGGACCTATTCTGTTTGCCCTCTAGTGTTTGAATTTACAATATGATAATAGCTTGGATGAAACATTTTTTGAAATTTTGTAGACCTAAATTTATTGTCTGCTTTTTCTGCACTCTAAGGGTTAGCAGTAGCACACTAGCATTATAAAAACATCATAAACTGGTTTCAGGAGTCACTCACTGTTTTGATATCACTTCCATAAAAGTAGGTTTCATTATGGAGTCAGGAAGAATTTCAAGTGTTATCTAATATAATACTGTGCAGACTCAGATCAGCCTGGGCATCCACCCACTCTGATCAGAGACTTCACTTAGCGCTTGAAGGATAGCTAAGGGTTTAAGCTACCTCCATGCGGACAGCAAAGACTCTGATCAGACTGGGCGGATGCCCAGGCTGATCTGAGTCTGCGCTGGGCGCACAACCACATTGTTGGTTTTCTCATGTCGCGGCTCATATATTTACGACATTATTAAAACCTTTGAGGAAGTAAATTCTTGAATTCGTGATCAGCTTTTGAGCTGTGTCTTTCCTTAGACTTGCCTCAATTATGTGATAAAGTTGTCTTTATCTTATAAATGCAGTCCTCCCTCCCCCTAAATTTTGGCTACTTAAGAATGTGTGTATCGTTTGTATGTAGACTGAAATACACAGCAAGTATTAAAGCTTTCACAAATAATTTTATCAGCTACCACAAATAAAAGGGGCTGGGGAGCCTACAAAGTGTCATTCATGTTCAGCAATGGTCCAAATCAGATTATATATACCAGAGTTATTGTCCCTTACTTAATATCATCCTGAAAATGCAATAGCAGTCATAACCATTTTTGCACAGTATGTTTGTTGCTATTAGGTGTAAGTCAAGTTTGATAATTAGCCATATTTGATTGTTTACATCCCAGAGTTATTGCCCCTTACTTACTAAAAATGCTTTGTATCTTCTTGTGAAGACAATAGAGACTACACTTTTTTAGCTATCATAACTAGATCTTCACAGTATGTATAATGGCCACAAGCTTTTGTTCATATATGGTTATAGGCCAAATGAAACCCTTCACATCAGTTTCCCTTATTTAGTGAAAACGCTCTATCTCTTTTGTTAAACACATTAAGGCTACATTTTTTTGGTTATGGCAATTAGATTTTGTTAAATTTGATAGTGGGCCAATCAGACATTTAACTCTAGAGTTATTGCCCTTTACAATGCCAAACTGCTGCACATGATCCTGTGAACACCAGTATGGCTGCTTTTTAGCAGTCATAACCAAGCAGGCTCAGTATGGTGTGGCTATATTAAAGCTCTAGGCCGAGTTTAATGATCATATTGAACAAGAAAAGATATGCCAGAAACTGCCATATCCTTTCACTTACTGTGATGAAATTGATAGTTATGTTAGCTGGCCTGAGGACAAAATGTTCATGTGTGGGATATCTCATGAAAAGCAGTTGGATGCTATTGCAACCGAAAGTCCAGTTCTCTTAACTGACAAAAATGATGAAGTTTCAAACTCATGCTTAAGCTGAGGTTAGCAATTCAAGGCCATCATGACCCTCTTGTTTGTGGAGAAATGAGAATAAAAAATCCACCTGATCTTGAGCTTAATGCTCAGGCAATGGTGTTTGCGGAGAGCTAAATAGATTTATTTTTTCTGTATGGGTAGATTTTCTTCCCCTCTATTGATTCTTTGGAATGTTAATTTTGCATTTAAACACGGGTGGATTATGCATCACGTTTCAAACACGCAATAGACTATTGGCACTCATTGGGATAAGATGACATGTCGATGAATTACCGTGATAATAATCAAATAACAATTTGTACATTCCATACACAAAGGTCCTAATCTTGTGATTAACTGATAAAGATATGAGATCGGGACTGCTGATAACTTAAGCGCATAAAAAAACAAGATTCACGACACCATTTTTAAGTGAGATAAAAATGGCGGTGTAAAAATTAAAAGCAATTTTAATGATTAAAGTGTTTTTTCAAATGAATTTTTGGCCTTTTCTTCCTCATTTGATAGCATTGTAGAAAGTTTTAATCATGATTTTATCAAATAAAGATTTGTCTGATATTTGTCTGATTATCTTTTCCACGTACCTTTTAAAGAAAGTTTTATAAACAGACTGTATTAATCCTATTAAACGCCCCTGCTCTGATAAATGCTCCTTCCCTCCTTTCTGAAAATATTATATTAATTTGCGTGAATTCCTGTTTGCTTTTTGAAATGGGGTATACTCTAAAAGGAAAGAATTTGCTCTTAGAGGAGGCAAAATTAGTAGAGTGGCTTCATCCGAAAGTATACCCATCACCTTTAATGGCTTTATATTGCTTGTTAGAGGTATTTTGGCTGGGTCAGATCTAAATAATGCCCCCTTTCCAAAATGCAAGGTCTCCTTGAATAGGATTAATACATTATTATTCAAAAATTGTTGATTAGTCAATTGGTTTGATTTAAAATAATTCCATCTTTTTCAACAACTGTTTTACTACCACATATATTGCAATACATATGCCTTCCACTACTATAAACATCCCTTCCCTTTTTAGCTCACCTGAGCACGAAGTGCTCAAGGTGAGCTATTGTGATCAAAATTTGTCCGTTTTCCGTCCGTCCGTACGTCATCAACAATTTCTTCAAACGACATCTCCTCCTAGACCAGTTGAATTTCACACATATGTTTCTCTTATAGCCCTGTACCAAAATTGCTTAAATGGTTCTGCTCCACTGAACAAGATGGCCGCCAGAGCTAAAAATAGAAAATCCTTTAAACAACATCTCTCTGAAGCCAGTGGATGGATTTCAAAATAATTTCACAGAAATGTCCGACTTATGGCCCTGAACCAAAATTGCTAAAATGGTTCCGCTCCACTGAACAAGGTGGCCGCCAGAGCTAAAAATAGAAATTAAACCAGAGCTAAAAATAGAAATAAATCTTTAAATGACATAGAGGGCACAGTTTTGATCCAATCTTCATGAAACTTTGTCAGAATGATTATCTTCATGAAATCTAGGCCAAGTATGAAATCAGGTCATGTCCGGTCAAAAACTAGGTCACCAGGTCAAATATGTACAGGTCTACCTCATTATAACGCGATGGGTGGGGTCCATAGATCTCGACCGCGTTATAAGTGAAATGCGTTATAGCGATTAGGATGAGGGGGCTACCAACACAAGCTCAACTGACTTCGATTTTGCCCTAACGGTTGTGTGTGTTGGTGGTTTGAGTCAATGTTTGACGTAAATAATGGTTTTTGATACGTATTATTGTATTGCTAGATAGATAAACACTTACAGCATGTATCACATTGTTCCAATCATATTATTAAACTGTCTTGTCAATAAAATATGCTAAGTAACACATGTGTTTCGTTTTTAAATTCCACGAGACGCCATCTTGGCAGATTTCCGGTGATCATGTAACTTAACATTGCGGTGTTGGGGTACAGTATCATCGGACCAAAATTATCCGTGTCTTTCACGGAGAAGGCTTTACGTTTCTTTCTTGGAGTCTCCATTATGCAGTATGGTTTCAAATTTACTGAATGAATGAATGACCAAAGTCGGACAATTTTTATCTGCATCGCGCACTTTAACTCAATTAGTCAATTACACATTCTTTTACCCATAAACCCTCTCGCTCACTCTGATTGGCTGATTGTTAATTTTATGCAACGACAACAATGGCGGTGCCTTCAAACTGCGAGTTCGGCGTGTTTGAAGTGTATTCCAGGTTTTTAAGGGATAAATATGAAAGTTTTCATTCCTTTAAGCATGCGGTCATCGGTCAATAAATAAGGTAATTATTCAGGTGTTACATAAGATTTGCTGTCATTGCAATTTACCTAATTGTCACCCGACGTAGGCGGAGGGGGACTATAGAAATGACCCTCGTCCGTCCGTGTGTCAGTTCGTCCGTCTGTCCGTCCGTCCTTCCGTCCGTCCGTCCGAAATCTTGTCCCCGCAACTCCTCCTACTTCTTTCATCGGATTGATTTGAAATGTTACAGATTGTATTCTTATGATATGAAGATGTGCATGTGGTTTTTAGCTCACCTGAGCACGAAGTGCTCAAGGTGAGCTATTGTGATTGATATTTGTCCGTCGTCCGTCCGTCTGTCCGTCCGTCCCTCCGTCCGTCCGTCCGTCTGTCCGTCCGTCCGTCCGTCAACAATTTCTTCAAACGACATCTCCTCCTAGACCAGTGGGCCAATTCTAAAATAATTTCACACAAATGTTTCTGTTATAGCCCTGAACCAAAATTGCTAAAATGGTTCCGCTCCGCTAAACAAAATGGCCGCCAGAGCTAAAAATAGAAAAACCTTTAAACGACATCTTCTCTGAAGCCAATTGCTCGATTTCAAAATAATTTCACAGAAATGTTTGACTTATGACCCTGAACCAAAATTGCTAAAACGGTTCCACTCCGCTGAACAAAATGGCCGCGAGAGCTAAAAATAGAAATCTAAAAATAGAAAAACCTTTAAAAGACATCTCCTCTGAAGCCAATGGCTCGATTTCAAAATAATTTCACAGAAATGTTTGACTCATGGCTCTGAACCAAAATTGCTAAAACGGTTCCACTCCGATGAACAAAATGGCCGCCAGAGCTAAAAATAGAAATAAATCTTAGAATGACACAGATGGCACAGTTATGATCCAATCATCATGAAACTTTGTTAGAATGTTTATCTGAGTAAAATCTAGACCAAAATTGAAACTAGGTCATGTGAGGTCAAAAACTAGGTCACTAGGTCAAATCTTAGAAAAACCTTGTGTACACTATGGAGGACACAGTTATGATCCAATCTTCATGAAACTTTGTCAGTATGTTTATCCTTATACAATCTAGGCCAAGCTTGAAACTGAGTCATGTGTGGTCAAAAACTAGGTCACTAGGTCAGATCTTAGAAAAACCTTGTGTACACTCTAGCGGGCACAGTTATGATCCAATCTTCATGAAACTTTGTCAGAATGCTTATCTCTATGAAATCTAGACCAGGTCTGAAACTGGGCCATGTCAGGTCAAAAACTAGGTCACTAGGTCAGATCTTAGAAAAACCATGTGAATGCTCTAGAGGGCACAGTTATGTTCCAATCTTCATGAACTTTGTCAAAATGTTTATCTCCAACAAATCTAGACCAAGGGTGCAACTGGGTCATGTTGGATCAAAAACTAGGTTACTAGGTCAAACCTTAGAAAAACATTGTTGATACTCTAGAGGGCACAGTTTTGGTTCAACTGTCATGAAACTTTGTGAGAATGATTATCTTAATTAAATCTAGGCCAAGTTTGAAACTGGGTCTTGTCAGGTCAAAAACTAGGTCACTAGGTCAAATCATAGAAAAACCTTGTGTACACAATTGTGGCTTTACTTTGCATTGAATCTTCATGAAACTTTGTCAGAATGTTTATCTTCATGAAATGTGGGCCAAGTTTGAAACTGAATAATGACTGATCAAAAAACTAGATCGCCAGGTCAGATCTTCGAAAAACATTGTGTACAGTCTTGATCCAATCTTCATGAAACTTTGTCAGTATATAGATTAGAAAGTGCAAAACTGCTCCAATTGAAACTATCATCAAATCGATGATCTTCCATGTTATTTTATCATAACTCAGGTGAGCGATTTAGGTCCATCATGGACCTCTTGTTTATTTTTGTTTCGGCCATTTTTGATGGAGTTACGGCCCTTGCTGACTCAGGCCTTGTCCCCGCAACTCCTGTCACATCTTTTATCAGATTGACTTGAAATTGTGCAGAATGTTTCATCATGATCTGAAGATGTGCATGTGATTTTGGAATTTCAATTGTCCTATATTTTACAAAGTTATTGCCCTTTGTCGTTTTTGGTATTTTTCCAACTTTTGAACCGTTTGATTTGATGGAGTTACGGCCCTTGCTGACTCAGGCCTTGTCCCCGCAACTCCTGTCACATCTTTTATCAGATTGACTTGAAATTGTGCAGAATGTTTCATCATGATCTGAAGATGTGCATGTGATTTTGGAATTTCAATTGTCCTATATTTTACAAAGTTATTGCCCTTTGTCGTTTTTGGTATTTTTCCAACTTTTGAACCGTTTGACCGAGAGAGCTGAAATTTGGTATGCTATTAGCATTTGGTAAATTGAGTATTCTGATTATTGTTTGGATATGCTGAATTTATTAGTGACAGAGTTATTCCCCTTTCATAGATAATAGACATTCACTTAAAGGTAAAGGGATAACTCAAGAACTATTCATATTAATGGGCTGAATTTTCATAAATGCATTGTTCTTTTTCATCAGATTCATATTAGGAGGATTATGGCCCTTGTTATAATGTTATTGGGTATACAGTCTTATGTTTTGGGCATTCTGTAAGGGCCTAAAGTTTCAGTAGCCTGATTTTACACATATACGCCCAGTTCTGAACTCAAGTAGTTTATAACCTCATAGAGGCCAAGTAATTGGGGTATATGTCTCTGCTTATGCTTCAATCATTATTTGCTTACCAGGTTCTGTTATACACATATTTTCTGGTTTTACACATAAATGCCCCTTTCTAAACTTAAGTATTTTATAACTTCATAGAGGCCCAGTAATTGTGCTTCAGTTATTATTTGCTGACCAGGTTCTGTAATACACATATTTTCTGTTTTTGGCCATATAGTTACTCTGAAACTGAATAAAGGGCTGCAGTTTGTGACACATTTCAAACGTCAGGTGACACTTGGCCGATGGCCTTTTATTATGTGTGAATATGCTCGGCGTACCTTCAAAACAAAACACAATAATAATGGCTTGTACACGTGGGGCGATCAAGGGTAATTAGGGCGAAAACAAACAAAGATCAAACAATTATCATGTAAGTACTTTATTCATAATTATTCTTACAAACAACATAATTTCTCGTTCACCTAGCAGCTTTGAATCAGCGATCTGAAAAAAAAAATGATTTTTTTTTTTTTTTTCAAAATCACTGAAAATAGTACCTTGGGAAAAATATGGGGTCCAAGACAGGTACCGCGTTATAACGGAAAACGCGTTATGTTGAGGGGCGTTATAATGAGGTAGACCTGTATGTGCCAATATGTTCAACTCATCACTTCCACAAAGTATTTCATGGAAGTGTCCACTATTTAAGCGATGACAGAAAGCAGCTATAATGTGCTTTGGCATTCTTCAGAATCTAAATATCGCTCACCCACATCCCCCATTTCGCAAAATGCAACATGGCAGTAATTTGCAGAATTGTCATCGGCTGACAACCATCTGTGGTTTAGCTTTATGTCTTTGACATTGCCCAGACAAACAAGACAGGTCTGTGCAGTGAGCAGTGTGCCAGTTAAGAAAGGGATACCTTAAGGAATTTTTTTCTTATTTCTCAGGGAAAACATATGTAGTGACACATCATTAGAACTGATGAAATGGTTCTAATGACGGGTCACAACATTATGTTTTTGTGGAGAAATACAGAAAATTATCCCTTAATTATCCCTGTTATCCCATCTTTAATCTGGAGCACTGAAGTGAGAATGGTTCTTGCTATGGGGATTATCCCAGAATCATCAAACAGAGCTCCAAATAAGAAAGGGTAACATAGAGGGCATAAGCAGCAGGGTAATGCTACAACAGATATACGACAACAACAAGGATAATTCAAAAATAATAATTGTTCTTATTATTAGACAAAAACATATATTGTGACCCCTCATTTTAACCGTCTGAATGAGATGGTTCTAATGAGGGGTCACAAGATACTTTTTTGTGGACGAATAAGGAAAATTATCCCTAAATTATCCCTGTAGCCCCTTCTTATTTGGAGCTCTGAATTCAAACCTGCTTGTTGTCTGAAGCTCTAGAATATTTTAAGGATTTTCTATTTTGCAATGTGTTAAGAAAACTAAGTGAACTATGAAAGAATGTTAATTTTGTTTATAACTATGTAATGGTTGAAAAATCAAGAAAGGTGGTGCAAGTAAACATTGAGTAAGACAAACAGTAAACAGTAATGTGTTGGCACCCCTTTAAATCTTTCACTACCAAAAAGCAGACGACAAAATTTACGTCTGCAAAAATTAAAAAAATGCCTTGTCCAAGACTTTTTATATTGAGAATCCAAAGACTAGAGGGCAAACAGTGTAGATCTAGATGAGGCGGCTCATTATGAGCCGCCTCATCAGGATCTACGCTGTTTGCAAATTTTGCTAATTGCGTCACTGGGGCTTAAAGAGTTAATACTTCAAATTATTTTGTGCAAGACTTTCCATCTCTGATATTTGGACTAATCTTTTTATTCTGCAAGGGGTATTTTATAAAATGACAAATAGTGCACACTCCGATCAGACATAGTGTTTGTCTACACTGCTTGTTGAGTCTTTTCTAGTTGAGTGGTAAAAGTTTTTTCTGCAAAGAGAATACAGACCACATTACGCGGTTTTGTTACAAATGTACTGCAGTTTAAACAATGGTCTAGTTTTAAATAATGGTGTAAATACTTTGCATTTCATTTCAAATCATTGTCAAAAGTATAATCCTGCTGGGCTAACTCTTATTTTTGAGATTTATATTTCTTCGGTTATATAAGACAGAGGTTTTAATTCCAAAAATGTAGATCCATCTGATAGGATGGATCTATACTTTTGGGAGTGTTTTGAAAGGGAAAAACGCATTTGTATCAGAATTTCATAGAGTTAAATAATTGCAGTGCATGATCTAATCTGCAAGGTGTTTCATGGACTTGTTCGCTAATTCAGTGCAGGGTCCTTATTCAGACTTTTGAAAATGGTAGTCACAGACCCACTTTTCATAAAAAAGGAGTCCAAGGCAAAAAATTATGAGTCTCGGACTGGAAATATATCAACTGAGGCTATGCCCCCATAGCCCAGTTGGTAGCGTGTCACTGTATGACTCAAGAGCCAGAGGTCCCAGGTCCGATATCTGGTCCCACCATATACATTGTACTTTCGTCTCGGGTTCGATATCTGGTCTGGCCACATACTTTCGTTTCTCCTTCTACTGATTTCGTTTCTCCTTCCGCTGATTCAAGAAGGGCAGTTGTCAGTTACGGGCGAAAGTATGTGCACTTAGTGCTGGTCAGCAGCTTATGCCCCTATTCCACACAGACCATGAATCCAACGAATCGCCACGGATTGATAAATATTAGGATTTGTGGCGATTGTAAATTTTCTGGTCCAATTCGTGATGCTCTACGATTCAGTTATGATACAGGTACGAAGGGTTACGAATATTCGTGGGATTTGACTGGATTCAGCTGGACTCGCACGAATATTGTCAAGAATTCATTACAATTTACAAGAATCTCTTGGGAAATACTGCACGAACGTTTAGAATAAGTTACAAATCAGTTAAGAATACGCGGAATGCACATACGAATCCGTCACAAATAAAATGATTTTGAGACTATTCTTGAAAATCCATGGGTTTTTCTCTCAAGATAGGTATAAAAATGCCCCAAGCCTGATCAGACCCTTTGCTGTACGCACATATTAAATATGAAAATCATCAGAAATCTATGGCCACAAAATGAAGTTTCTACCCATCAAGCACATGACGTCGTACTAAGGTCAGTGCGAGTTCGACGTCATTTGCCCGCTGGGTAGATAAATGCCTGCGTCCAGAGTCGTCACTGTGCGCAAATGCGTCATGGTACAAATTCACGAATCCCCCAATGAGTTGAGAACACCTACGAATGCCTCCGAATCGATTTCGATTCAGTTACAATGCCTAAGAATGCATTAAGAATCTTTTACGAGTTAACTACAATTTTTTGGAATCGGGAGTTCGTGGCCAAAATTTTGAACAGCTCAAAACTTTTGCCACGAATTCCAGATTGCTCAAGAATTGCAAGAACTGATTATGAATATACAGTAGAACTTCATTGGCTCGAACAGGCTTGGGACCATGAAAATAAGTTCCAGCCAAGGGTAGTTCTAGCCATCCAGGGTTAGTTTCCATATAAAGTGACCTCTAGTCTAGGGACCAAGAAAAGAGTTCTAGCCAGGCAGGGTGAACGAACCATCAGGGTTCGAGCCATTGAAGTTCTACTGTATGCGATTCAGTTAAGAACTTCACGAAGTGATTACCAATCAGCTACAAATCCTAAAATTTATCAATTCACGGCGATTCGTGGTCTGTGTGGAATAGGAGCATTAGGAGGTCTAAGCCTGCCCAGGAATAGTGTAGTTAGGATAACGCAGACCGTTCCTACATGAACTGAGCTGTTTACCGTGGACGTAAAACAATAAAACAACAAATCTGAGGCAACGCTGTTTTGAGTAGTCAACGTAGGCATACTTTCTAAAAAAGAAAGGGTGTTTATTAGAGCAGGGGCTCTAAGTCTTATTAGCATTAACAGAGCCCTAGATAAGAGGGAGTATTTGATGATAATTAAGGATAATTTTTCTTATTTCTCATTGAAACCATATGTTGTGACCCCTCATCTGAACCGTCTCGTTGAGACGGTTCAGATGAGGGGTCACAACATATGTTTTTATGCAGAATTAACAAAAATTATTCCTAATTATCACCAAATACTCCCTCTTATCTAGAGCTCTGATTAATATGGCAGTTGAGGTGAATATGGTATCCACATTCCTTTCTTGGCAAGTTATAGAGTGTATCTGACACCTAACTTAAATCCTATTCAACTTTGAAGTACCCATTACAACTTAAATGTGTTTTAAACACATAAGAAAATTGGTCATCTTTTCAGCGTACCGACAAGAGCACTTTGAGCTTAGTTTCACTATGCTTGGGGTCATGCTAACTAAAAACTAAAAAAATGAGATGTATGTGTACCCTTCTTTTCTTTTTTCCCCTTCCTCGATTGACGTCTGAGACTGTTCTGTGGTGGAAGAAAGCCCAGATATTTGTAGCTGTACACCCTGAAACCACCACATAATTGCCAGCCCTAACTCTTTAAGCACCAAAAAGCAGAAGACAAAATTTACGTCTGCAAAAATTAAAAAAATGCCTTGTACAAGAAATTTCATATTGAAAATTCAAACACTATAGGGCAAACAGTGTAGATCTAGATGAAGCGGCTCATTATGAGCCACCTCATCAGGATCTACACTGTTTGCAAATTTTGCTAATTTCGTCACTGGGGCTTAAAGAGCTAATGCATCTTCTAAACTGCATGGTAAACAAGGTATGTAGGTGATCGTGAGACAAACCTCGCTGAAGGGAATTGAAAATTGGTCAAAAATTGTTACTGAAATGAATTGAAAATTTGTTCAAAAATTGTCAGAGAAGTGAGTTTGTTCATAAATTGTTACAAAAGTTTACTGAAAATTAGTTCAAAAATTGTTACGAAAGTTAAAGGTATACTCCCTCGCATTTCATTACGAAATAATCACAAAATTAGGAAACTGGCTAGTTGTATGCAACACAATTAAGACTTGTACAAACAATCTTCAGTGAATACATCTTTGTTGCGGAGGCAGAGACGATATATCAGTACATACTCTTGTTGAATATTCACAAATATTTTGTCATCACAAATTTACTGACTCCAGCGTGGCAATATAAAGGCGTTTCTGCAAGCACACTTTGAATTTTATGATTGGTGGAGTAAATAACTTAACAATAGCATTAACCTCTAATCCGTGCAAAGAGTTCATTTCAGCCAATAACTGTCTGAAGGCGATTAAAGAAAGGTCTTGAAATTATTCATGATATAACTTTACCCTGATTAACTATGATTGCTGGGCGTATCTAGTCTTCATTTTTGGCACTAATAGCGGACCGCTATTCCCGCCAATTTATTTATTTTCTTTAATTCTCCTACTTCTAGTGACCATCACAAATCATAAATTAGACAGATAAAAGTACTTTTACAAGCTATCGTTACCATGCCTAAGATATAGTTTTTTGTAAGAAATTTGAAAGTTAACAGAAATATTGAAGGCCTATATCTTTAAATGAAAAATTGTTGAAAAATTGTTACTGTGGTTAAAATGAAAATCTGAAAATTTGTTCGAAGACTGTTTACAGACATTTACTGCATGGGCTATAAAGGAAGTGTAATTAATCAGAGGAGTTATGATGTGATTTTATGGATTGTGACACACATTTAACTGTAAAACCACATATTTTTCCGCAGGCAATATGTAGTTTATTGCCGTGACAGTTACACCTCCTCAGGACAACATCTTCACACCTTCATGTATGCTAATAAATGTACATGATAAATATCTTTGAATTATTATAAAGGTTATAGTTCAGGGTCTGGTTGTTCATAGCATCTTTAGCCTAAAAAGTGGTTACCGTAATGACCCTAAATATTTGGACAGACAGGTCCGAGCAAACATTGTAGACCCTGACCAAACTGCTCCTTTTGGAGCAGTTTGATCTAGGTCTACAATGTTTGCCATTTACTAAGCATCATTTGGATACATTAACGTGTGTAAAATCCACTACCTAAGGATTTTCTAACAAAAATTGTCAGACTTCTGAGTGTCCGAAATTTAAGGGTCACTACGGTAGTTAAGTATCAGTTTAGTGTTCTATACTACACAAAATCAAGGCTGCTTATATTTTTGCTGAAAAAATATGAGGAGCTTATGCTCTGCTAAAGCATTTTTGACAGCAAAAATGAGAGAAAGTGCAGACTATAATAATATGATAGGGACCACAATTGGAGCATCAATGGGAGATGGAAAACATGTTTTAGAGCAATTTTGATTAGCTTTTCCTGTAAACACATACCTATCTGGGTCAAAGTGACATGCTATTGTAGGTAAACTTGCATTGGTGGCAAATTCATTCTCCCTAAGGCAAAATGAATCGCTCTTTGCTTTTATTCATAAAGCAAACTTGCTTTTGTATCATATTGGTTTACCCGAATGTATACCGTAAAATTCTGAAAATTGGGAGTCATAAAATAATATCTTAGAATTGTCCTGAAAATGGTACAATTTTGTTTTACTATGCGGCAGTAATGCATCCTAAAGATGCAGATGGAATGCCAGACAGTGTGGTCCTGAGTAGACTGTTTCCCTAGGAAACGATATGTCCAATGCTTAGAATTTTTGCCACTTGGGGAAAGTGTTGTAGTAATTTAACCCATTGCATTCTGGGTATTTTTTGTCGTCGGCTGAAATTGTCGTCTGCTTCAAAAATCAAGAATATTTTGCCAATATTGGTTGTAGAAATGATGTCTAGGCAGCAAACAGTTTGGATCTCAGATCAGGCCCCACGTTTGTGGGGCCTGATCTGGATCCAAACTGTGCCCAAATACCCCTAAAGGGTACTGTCCCGAATGAAATGGGTTAAAGAAGTCCAGGGCCCAGTTGTTCTGAGCATCGCTATCTTAATGATATTAGGATTAAGGATTCCTTGTCTTTTAGTACAGATAAAAGGAAGTGCGCTAATATTTTGGGCAAAAAAAATGTGAGGAAATTTAACTTAACATCTCGTTGACTAATGACGTCGTTACTTCTGCTAAAAACGTGTTGTTACTCTTCGAAAGGACAGTCTCAGTGAGACAAATCTAATTGACAACATCGGTTTTAATTTAGAAATAAGAAAATTATCCTAGAGTTATCGGCTAGTACTCGCATTATCTAGGGCTCTGAGCCCCGGCTACCTCCAATTGAACTGAGTGTTCAAATTTAGGTCTCCGCTTTTAAGTCAATGTGTTCCTTATTTTTTGGCACATGGTAAGGTACTAATAATTCAGGTGTTTAAATATGTCATTTATGCCAGTTTGATTGATTACATAGTCCTATACATGATGTAATTTTCAAACACAAATGAGCCGCGACACGAGAAAACCAACAATGTGGTTGTGTGTCCAGCGCAGACTCAGATCAGCCTGGGCATCCGCCCAGTCTGATCAGAGTCTTCGCTGTCCGCATGAGGGTAGCTCAGGCCCTCAGCTACTTTTTAAGCGCTTAGCAAAAAGTCTGATCACACTGTGCCGATCCCCAGGCTGATCAGAGTCTGCACTGGGCGCACGACCACATTGTTGGTTTTCTCGTGTCGCGGCTCAAATATGTCACTCATTGAGAGTTATTTTAGTACTGTTTCCTTTGAAGTTTAATTGGTTGTGTGAGCTGAGCACATAAAAATAATTCACAAGGGGAACCAGTAAAAATTTTGAGAGAAGACTGGAGGGGGGGGGGGGGGGGGGGGGGGAGGGTGCAACCTTTGACCCCTGGATTTGTAGTCTAGGGTATTGCACTGCTTCTGAATGTGGCGAAGCAAGTTCATTGAGATCCTGCAAAATTGTTTTTCTGGAAAAATAGACAAATATTGAAAGTGTGTGAGTACCCCTCTGTGTTTTTACCTGCAGTTTTAACAAGGGGGCATCTGGACTATGAAGCCCTTCCAAAATGGGGTGTACTCTTATAGGACCTTCTTTCTTCTAAGAGTTGATCACCATTAAGAAGGGAGGCATAAACCAAAAAAATTTTTTAAAAAATGGCAGAGTTGCCTCCCCTAAGAGTGTATCCATTTCACCTTAACTTTAGCAGTGAAATTTTAGTTATCAGGGCTCAGTTGTTCAAAGCATCGTTAGCTTAACGAGCTCGTGAAGAGGTCAGCTCGTTAGGTGCTTTATGGCTTTATTTCCTAATACACTGATATTTTTTGTTTTTGCATTGCGAAAGCTTCTCACTTTTTTCAGCAAAAAATGTTAGCATATTTGAGATATAAACATTTGAAATTTCAATGAAACATTAACTAATGACGCGTTAGTTTTGAACAACCAGACCCAGGTATTTAGCATTCTTGTGGTTCCATTAGGAAAAGGTTTCTTTATATATTGTTTTGTTAGGAGTGTTACCAATACTCCTGTATGGTGTTGGGAAGGGCCTTCGTAATGGTGGTAACCCTCTGGCATCAGACCCTACAGTCTAGTGGTCATGATAGCTGACTGAGGCTTTTATATTTTGACATCATAATCCACTTACATATAAAGAGGTTATGGGTTTTAAGTCTACCTTAAAAGTTCTAGAAATTGAGACACTTATAATAAATACTGTATATGTCCTGAAAATTAAACAGTTTGGTTTTACAATGTGGTAATGCATCCAAAAAATGCAGATGGAATGGCAAACAGTGTAGGCCCTGATCAGACTGCTCCTTCTGGACTGTTTGCTCAGACCCAATATTTAGAATTTTTAGGGTAGTTCATCCTCATCATCAACTTACCCCTGAAATTATAAAAAGGCCTGATCCATTCTGCCAGGAGTAACTCACTTATATCTGAGAATAATTCTCATAATCGCTCCTTACCAAGCATTAATTGTCAGCTTATAATACAACCAGTGTTATAAATTCCTGCTTCTCATTTGCAGATGGCTTGCATCGGCCGCAAGACTCCATGGACATGTCAGGTTGTATGGAATCTCCAGCTTCGGAAGAATGTCGATGTAGCAAAATAAAGACATTAGAGCGGAGAAGAAAACGGGATCAACAACGATGCTTAGCCCATTCCTTGGTTGGGACTCCAAACTACATAGCACCAGAAGTACTACTACGTCAAGGTAACATTTTGTGTATTCCACTTTTTACAAGCACATTTTTGACGCACTTGGAATGGCTGGATGGATGACTTGGGATTTTACATCCTTTTTAACAGTATTTTAGTCATGTTAGGACAATGGGTGGGTGATAATGAAAGGCTGTGTGTAATGGAACCCCGTTTACAATTGAAAAATTTTCTGCCTCCAGCCGGGCTCGAACCTGGAACTGCTAGTTCAGCAGCTCAGGGCTTAACCTACTGAGCTACTGGGGCTCCTGGCTCACTTGGGACTAGCAGAAGTGAGACATTGGTATTACTTTTTTGGTGTCGATAGTATCAGCGGCTTAAACTTTGCATGAAGCTTTCTGGTTCCCCTCTGTTTTGTGACAGTGCACAAACAGGTGAGACATGACATTTCATGGAATTTTTGCATAAATTTACTCGAAACTGTATTTGATCTCAGCACTTTGCACTAAAACATGGTAAAGTTTTCCCCTGTTATGTGCACATTTCAAATAAGATTACATGAGTAGCTACACAACAAGCTTTGCCGTCCGCAGGGAGGTAGCTTAGTCCCTTGGCTACTCTTTAAGCACACAGTGAAGACTCTGATCAGACTGGGCAGATGCCCAGGCTGATTTGAGTCTTTGCTGGGCTCACATGCCTCTTGGTTGGTTTTCTCATGTCGTAGCTGACATGAGACATGCGATGCTAAAAGGGTGCTTAAGAATTTTGGGAACAGCGAAAATTTCAATATTCTAACTGCTTTATAGACTGTATGTCGACTTTCTTTACTGTAATTCCTCAGGGTCCATTCAAGGTGTGTGCAAACAGCAATGGTTCTGACCAGACTGCACACATGCTAAGGCTGGCATTAGCCTTTGCTGTTTGTCTATATGTTTAGCACCTTTTCTTGCATGGCAGAATTTAATAGTAAAAAGCATTTCACAGTACAGAATAATACAGACCTTCGTGGATGAAACCATAAGAAGATTCTGTTCGTTTATTCCACTTTTGTAAGATCAAGCAGAAAAATATGCATCTGTCAGAAGAAATTCCCATAGAGTGCGCTTAATACAGTATTTGCAGTAATAAGGTTGAATGAAGTTTGCTAGTATAGTCATAGTATAAGGGAGACAACCACAAAATGGTATTTATTCAGAGAGCTGAAGAGTTGACTACAGTAGCTTTGTAGCTTGCTTGTAGACTTTAGCGTCAGTATTAGTGTCTATGTCTGCACTTGATGTTTTGGTCAAAAGCTTTGTCTCAATCTGTGACCAGCAGAAGTAAGACATGGGTATTACTTTCCTGGTGTCATCAGTGGCGTAACTTTGCTTAAAGTTTTCTGGTGTAGCTCTGTTTCATGCCAATGCTCAGACAGGTGTGACACTGCATTCCACAGAATTCTTGTTTTATTCTTGTGAGATGGGCAAGGCATTGGTAGGCAAGCTATCCTGTATGCAGACAGGTCTTGTTGTGTGATGGGCAAGTGCTAGGTCAGTCAAACCAGCTTGTCCAGTGACAAGTGTAACATATGTCAACTCTTAATTTCTTTTCAGGCTACACTGCGTGCTGTGATTGGTGGTCTGTGGGAGTCATACTTTATGAAATGCTTGTGGGCCATCCACCATTCTATGCACAAACTCCACAAGAAACTCAGTATAAGGTATGAGAACATGCTATTACTGTATTTACCCATTCATGCTTAGTGTCATAAATAGGATTTAGGCAAACAGTGCAGGTCCAGATCAGATGCTGCAAAACATGGCATCTGATCAGGGTCTACACTATTAGCATATGACAAATGTGTATTTCTCTTTAAAAGAAAATCAAAATGATATGCATAAACCAAACTGGACATCCCTTAATTGACAATTAGGCTCTTCCATTTGATAGGGTAGAATAGTCCACTGGGCATAAATGAGCCGCGACACGAGAAAACCAACAATGTGGTCGTGCACCCAGCGCAGACTCAGATCAGTCTGGGCATCCACCTAGTCTGATCAGACTCTTCGCTAAGCGCTAAATGGGTAGCTGAGAGTCTAAGCTAGCTTCATGCGGACAGCGAAGACTCTGATCAGACTGGGCGGATGCCCAGGCTGATCTGAGTCTGCGCTGGTCGCACAACCACATTGTTGGTTTTGTCGTGTCGCGGCTCAAATGGGTTAAGCCAAGTTTCTTATGCATCTCACAATAGTTGCATTTTGCTGTTTCTCTGTATTAGTGTTTGGCCAGATAATAATCCAATCAGATCATTGGAAATTATTGTTAATTTACAGAAGCTTTAATTTTTGCTTTCCTTGAATGGGATTGTGCATGTATAGAGGCATGTTTAAGATGATGGAGAATGACTTGCTTAGAGGTGTCTTATAATTATACCCTCAAGCATACAAATTATGTCAGGAGGTATATAGTTTTCGTCATTCATTTCATTTGTTCATCCGTTCACTGGTTCATTGGTTTGGTTACATTTCACAATTTGTTTTTACCAGTGGTTGCATTTAAAAGTAAAAACAAATTGAGCAAATTTTTGTGATTTAACCAATCACATGATCAACATTTCTGAAAAATAGTGCATTTGTAACGTTTAACTTAGTGCTTATTGTCTTATTGGAAAGGTTTTTTGAAGCTATAATTTAAGCAAGAAAGAAATTTTTATTCACACAAAGCATTAATCATTGTGATTATAGTATAACCGCATTTTCATGAAACTTTGCAAATTTGGGATAGAGCTTCATTATCAGTACCTTCTTTTTTCAGGTGATTCATTGGGATAAAACGTTGTCGATTCCAGCAGAACCAAGGCTGACTGAAGCAGCTGTAGACTTGATCATTCGGCTGTGTTGTGATGCAGACAACAGACTCGGTAGAAACGGAGCTACGGAAATTAAATCACATTCGTTTTTCAGCACAATTCAGTTTGAAGGATTACGTAAACAGAAAGCTCCGTATGTGCCTAAAATTTCGCATGCAACGGACACTTCCAACTTCGACCCTGTGGAGGAACATGATAGTGACACAGGTTCCGACTGTGAAATTAAGAAACTGGATCATCCAGTAAATGGGAGACATCCCGAACACGCATTTTTTGAGTTCACATTTCGGAGATTCTTTGATGATGGCGGGCACCCATACCCAACTGTGAGACATGCAAAAGACTGTAACAGTGATGAAACAGATTCAAATGCATCAGAGACAAACTCGCCGGTGTATGTGTAGCACTGGCTTGGATGTAAATTGCCATTTTCTTCCTCGTGTCAACCTTATTTGCTCAATTTAGTATTTAATAACAGAACCCCAGCTACACAGGGTATTTGAGGATATTTCTGGGGTACTTGTTGCCATATTTGTTTGGTTATAAGCTGGGAGATTATCCACCAAAAGTTACCGCGAATATGCAAATCGTTCTTGGGTAATTTAGCTGTAAAATGGATTTTTCTCTTTCAAAACAGTCCCAAAGATCTAGATCCAGCTTTTAATTTAGAAGGGAAAACACTGTCTTATAAACCAAAGAAATACAGTAATTGTCCATAAAAAGATACAGTTTATCCAGTTCTAATGATGGGCCACATTGTATAATTTTATGGAGAAATAAGAACAAATATCCCAGAATTAACAAATACTTCCCTTCATTGTGGCTCTGTTAAATAAATAAAATCGAAATGTGTTCAATTTTGTGTGTAATGCATTGCCATTTAGATGTCAGTTTCATGATAGTTTACAAGCAATTTTGCTCAGTGGTTAATGCATTACTAAATGTTTTAAATTTGGTTCTGTACCTTCTTGGTACCACTTAATTAAATTATGTCTCCCCACCAAAGTTGAGCAGGAACATTGTTTTCAGTTTGGATCCGGTATTTTGCATAAATACTTTTACTCAAAAAAAAAAAAATCAAAAAATCTTTACTTTTGTTGTTAAAGAAAAAGAAAATCTTTAAAGAAATGTAAAGTTTGACTATGTGATTTGAAATGCCATCTGATTTTTAGGCTGTATTTATCTTTAACTCTGGCTAGAATACCGTAAAAACTCTACATATTGGGACAGTTAGGTCTGAGCAAATAGTGCAAACCCAGATCAGACTGTCTGATCAGGGTTTACACTATTTGCCATCCCATTTGCATTTTTTGGACACATTACTGCACTGTTTAACCAAACTGTTCCAATTTTAGGACAATTACGGTAATTATTTTTGGTGTCCGGATATTTAGAATTTTTATGGGTAGTGACGGAGGCTGTTTGTCACAGTGATTTAAACATAAACAATGATATCAGAAAAGCTGCAAGTGCTGACTCACTGCATTAAAGATGCTGACAACTGAGTATTGTGTTGTAACTTAGCATGACATATAGGAGTTGACGTCAGAGCCACATCAAGAGAATACCTGTTTTGAGGCACACATGCGCTGTGCATATCCAGACCAGCTTGTACACTCAGTCTGATCAGAGCAAAGCAGTTTGCTACCCCATATTTATTTTCGGGACCAATACTATCATCTGCTTGCGGGTAATGTTCATGAATGTTATATTTTCGCTAATACTCACAAAATAATTTGGGAATTCAAGCATATCACAAATATATTCAACCAGTTGATGACCAGACGGTCATTACCAATCAACAACTCCACTTGATCAGGAGTTGAAAACTTGCCAATAATTCTAAACCCAAAAAATCGCCAACTGAAGAACACATGAACCTGCGCCTGTAAAGACTGCACCTTTACTCTGGTGTGGATATGCTCAGTCGGCATATGCCAACTGACAGGAATTCTCACAATGGGGCTCACACAGCAAGCTGATTGGTGTCACATAAAAAGGGTCCTTAACTACATGTGCATACTATAAAACTGCAATCGGCTTTTGCTTTTGCCCAAACTGAGCAGAGTGTTCTGTTTTCATTTGCAGATTCCTTAATAAGATGCACAAATTATATAATATGTAAGACTGATCACACTGCATGGATGCGAAGGCTGGTGTGAGTCTACCCTTTTTGCACTTTCAGTAAGTTCCCATTTCATGTGACACCAATCAAGCTATATTTGTTAGTAGTATCAGAAGAAAATGGCATTTTACTGACATTTCAGTGTTAAGGTGTCTGGTTGAAAACAAAAGTGTTGTCTTTATATGTTTTAGCAGGATGCTTCAGAGTGCGTACAACAAAAATCATCAAATGTGTATGCATATCTGCCATTTTAAGAAAAGGAAACAATTTTTCAGAACTGTCAGTCAGTATCGCAGAACTGTCATCAACTTAGACCTTACGTTGGGCTCTGAAAATATGTACGATGCAGAAAAAACAATCAAATTTCAAAATGACTTTTACACTGTGTTCAGAAGCTGCTTTGAAGCTTTCTGTTGACATCACACAGGTTCAGTCTGTGATGCATTATGGGTAATGTGGCTCTGTGGTGCCTTGTGGGTTAACTGTGATAAAAATAGATCTGAAACCTCTTGTTCTAAACTGCCTGCTGTGCTTTACTTGAATTACCTGTTTGTGTTATGCAAGAAACTTTCCACAAATTTTTATTTTTTGGACTGAAAATCAAGTGGCCTTCCTTCTTTTTGAGCAATAAAGCATTATGCATTTTGGTAAGAGAAATACAGTATTGGAATAGTTTAGAACATGAGGTTTGTGTTCTTAGTGTATTGAATTGTTTTAAATTTAAATTATGTATGTATACGTAAGCCAGTAAAATGCTTAGAGATGATATCTATTTATATACCTGTGGTGCTTCTTTAAGTTTGTAATAGGAGCATGGCCATGGGAAAAGATGTCTTGGAGCTTGTGTTTAGTTGCGGAGACACAGAACAGCCTGCAGAGTCATGCAGTTGAACCAGAGTCTGTTCACATCAGCTGTTTTTTGATACAGGAAATCTATGACATAAAAAACTATGAGTACAGATTGAGCTAGAACTATAGATAGGGAGTTTCATATGATAGGGATAATTTCCATTTAAATTGCCCCTGAAACATATGCTGTGACGTCTAAAAGAGACAGTTCTAATGAAGGGTCACAACAAACTTTTTGTGAGAATAAATGAGCCGCGACGCGAGAAAACCAACAATGTGGTTGTGCGCCCAGCGCAGACTCAGATCAGCCTTGGCATCCGCCCAGTCTGATCAGAGTCTTTGCTGTCCGCATGAAAGTAGCTTAGACTCTAAGCTACCCCTTAAGTGCTTAGCGAAGAGTCTGATCTGACTGGGCGGATGCCCAGGCTGATCTGAGTCTGTGCTGGGCACACAACCACTTTGTTGGTTTTCTCGTGTCGCGGCTCAAATAGAAAACTAAAAATATCCCATAGTAATCATGAAATTCTCCCTCTTAATCTAGGTTGCTGATGAGTAGAAGTTGCAGGCTGATCTTCATAGTGGATGTTTGCATAAGCTACCATAAGGCATGTTTTCTCATGGCAGTGCTCTTGTGAATGTGGTTCTGAATGTTAAAATGAGCAGCGAGATGACAAAAAGAACACAAAGTGGCATGTGCACCCAGCGAAGACAGATCAGCCTGGGTATCTGCCCAATCTGATCAGACTCTTCCCTGTGCACTTACAGGGTAGCTAAGGATCTAAGCTAGCTCTCTGCGGACAGCAAAGACTCTGATTAGACTGGGGGCTCCCCAGGATGATCCCAGTCTTTGCTGGGCGCACATGCCACTTTGTTGGTTTTGTCATGTGGTGGCTCAAATAGCTATGCAGAGTTCTAGAGACAGGCTTTGACCTATATGACTTTTGGGGGAGCCTAGAACTTTTGTTTCTTTGAGACAAGTGAATGTCAAACTTTGTTCCACAAGACTTACTTAGAGCTCTGCTATGAGTGAATAAATTTTATGTGGTCAACAATTATATGTATTAACATGTTAACACACCGAGACTATGTTCTTAAAAAATCTTGACAACAGGAATGATATTTTATTCAGAAACTTTAGTTTGTGTCAGGTTTTAATCCCAAATACATGTATAATTAATGATTTTTAAGTAATTTTCATTTTTAATTGCAGATTGTTACTAATTTTGGTTCCATAAACTTATATAAAACTTATATAAAATAATTTCAATTAGATATTTAAGAGCTAAACATAATGACATAATCTGATATTTTCCCCTACTTGTCTTTCCCGTTATTTTTCAAACTTTTAAGAGGTTTTGGGGTGTTCCGAGAATGTCAAGCACCTTACATTATGCTGTCTGTTATAGCTGACTCTTAAAGCTTTGGGGGTTCTGTTTTTCATGCAGAATATACATTCAGCATGTTTTCATACTGCATGTATGCTGATAGAAATTTTTGTGAAACTTCATGAATACAAAGTGTCAGGAAAATAAAACCATTATGAAATTGTTAAAACTGTTTCAGAATCCTTGTTGCTTTTTTCAAGTCACAAAGCTAAATGAAACTGCAAAAATTTAAATTTTGCATTTTAAATCGTAAAAAAATAAGCATTCTAAAATATTTCCCTTTATATTAATTTTGTTGAATTTTTGCAACGTTCAGAGTAAATCTTCTAAACTTCTAAAAATTTTAACATCAAAACTGTCTAGGCAACCATTTTAGACCAAGATCAGATGTCTCCTAAAGGAGCAGTCTGATCGACACAACATGTATTTGCGATGCCACCAAGATTTTACAGGGGAAAAAAAGCAAGTTAAACATCTTTTCTTTGATTTTATGTATGGAATTATAGAACGACTTGTAATATTGTAACTGAAAGCAGTAGGATATTTGTAGATGATTGGCATATGAAGACACAGAGAATTTTCTGGTATGGAACTACATGCAGGGCTCTAGATAAGAGGGAGTATTTGATGATAATTGCGGATGTGACCCCTCATCTGAACCGTCTCAATGAGACGGTTCAGATGAGGGGTCACAACATATGGTTATAATGAAAAATGAGAAAAATTATCCTTAATTATCATCAAATACTCCCTCTTATCTAGAGCTCTGTACATGTATTGTTATTTGGCTATGTATGAGTAAAAGTGTGGTATTTATTTAATATAGAACATATCAGTTTTCTTTTCTCTATTTAATGAGATTTGGCATGGAAAAAGGCTTCAACGGATGTAATATTATCTTTGAAGAGTACAGTAAAATGTGAAAGTTGCACTTTTGTGAAAAACTTCGCTAAACTAAAACTATCAACTTTTATGAAATCCAGGAACCAGAAAGCAACAAATTTAAACTGCTCAAATATTTCCTTTAATTCAGATTCATGAAAATAAACATTTGCAAAAGATCCAAGTTTACATTATTCAAGACTGTGCAACATGACAGTCTCTTTACTTTGTCCCATGTTAGTGTCTGGGGATGAAAGAATTTAACCTTTTCAACTGTTAATTTTGTTAGACTGTGAACCAGATCCAGAGCCTTAGATAAGAGGGAGTATTTGGTGATAATTAGGGATAATTTTTGTTAATTCTGGATAAAAACATGTTGTGACCCCTCATCTGAACCGTCTCGACGAGACGGTTCAGATGAGGGGTCACAACATATGGTTTCAGTGAGAAATAATGAAAATTATCCCTCAATTATCATCAAATACCCCTCTTATCTAGAGCTCTGTAGATCAGTCAAAAGTGTTGGAGAAATGGCAGAGATATGTTTGTGGACCATTGCAATTACCACAACATGCATTTATGAACCATGTCATACAAACAGTGGCTTGGTAAATCTACATCTGTGAACCTGTGCAGTCTAGCTAGTGCCTTTGTTTTATGCCTGTAGATTTTTCAGGATCCATACATGGTGTGTGCAAACAGCAAATGGTCTGACCAGACTGCATGGATCTGCTGGTTGAAATAAACCTTTGTTTTAAGCACCCTTTTGCATGTCACGCCTTACATAATTTGAGAAAAAACCACACACACAAAAAAAAAAAAAACACTTTGCTGAGTGAGGCTCCTCCATATGTCAGGTTGATTTTGTTTCCATACCAAGTCTCATGAACCAAATCCTTGTTGTTAAATGGCATATGTAACAAATGGGTAATAAGAACAAAGCTTGTTTTAATATCTGGGCCCGGTTGTTCAAAACTAATGACGTGGTTAGTTTACAAGATGTTAGAATTTCAAACGTTACTATCTCAAATACGCCAATATTTTTGTTGAAAAAACATGAGGTGCTTTTGCACTGCAAAAGCTTCTCACATTTTTTCAACAAAACAATATCTGTGTATTTGGTTACAAAGGTGTAAAACAGTTAACGAGTTAGATTTTTAACGAGCTCGATAGGCTAAAGATGCTTTGAACAACTGGGCCCTGATATTTCTGAACTAGTGTAAGTTGGGAGAGGGATAGAATTGCCTGTGCAAGACTATTCAGATGAATTTTGACAATGGAGGTCAAATGCAGAGAAATATAAACCAAAAAGATACGATTTATTTAGAGGCATGATCATTTTACCATATTTTGTAGGATTAAAATACATGGTACTCTGGTGTTAAAAAAATTTAACAGCCGCAGACCAAGCCAGAAGAATTTTGTTTTGATGGCTTCAGTTTTCAGCATTTAGATTTTGCTTCAAAAGTGATATGTGTTATTTTTCTCTGTTGCTGTTGTTAAGTAAAACCTGGTTTGTCTTGTTGAAATATTGGATTATTTCCATGGCATTATTACTGTTATTAACTACATTCAAATAAGTGCCTGATATGCTTAAATGACAGAGCTCTCGATAAGTAATAAATTTTGGTGTAAAAAAGGTGTTTTTCTTATTTCTCCATTGAATATTGTAGTGGAATTTCTTTAGATCTACCTCATTGAGGTAGCTCCATTAAATGAGACTCCATTACAAGTTTTTTTTTTTGTGAGACATAAGAAAAACAACCAAATTTAATCACCAAACTATTGCTTATCTTGGGTTCAGACATATATTCTGTATGAATTAGGCAGTTGTACATAGTGTATAGGTGTATAAAAAGATACTCGTTGCTTCCGTTCGTGTAATTATACCCATTTTCACTTACATCATTTGTGTAAATACTCTCATAATTCCCAAGATGCTGTTTGTAAATTTGACCTATGTATGTAGTGAATGTTGCTCCGTTGCATCTTGGGAATGTAAAAAGTTGCATTGTAGGGAGCAGCTGTGTTATGTAATGGGTGAAATGACTGAATTATCTCCCTTAACAACAAGGGAAGTAAACATTTTTCAAAGGGAAGAAACCATTTAAAGCAAGGGGAGCACAAAATGTTCCCCTTGCATTTACTGGTGTCGTCCCTTTGGAAAAATTAAAATTTTGGAAAAGGAGGTGATTGAATAGCCTCTCCTGGCAAAATTCATTTCTCTCAACAGATTGTTTAAGGGTCATAACTCAGTGATGCATTCCTTTGTTGCTATGGTTACAGCTTATATTGTAGATATTATGCATACTTATTGTTGTACAGAGTTTATATGTCACTTCTTGCTGAAGTGATTGTGAAAATTTAAAAGAGCTAAAGTTGAAGTATAACAAGCAATATCCTTAATAAATAAAAAAGAAAAATTAAATAATACTAAAGGAGTTATGTTCTCTTTTCATGCCAAAATGTTCTTAGAAGTTAGTCATCATTGCTGTTCTCAACGTAACTTTTTAATATCCTGCCATATGACAGTGGCCATCTTTGATTGTTTGTAGACTGAGTACATCTTATGGGCATGTCTTTTCCAACCAATATCCACGTTGCCCTCTAATGTACTTAAAATAAGGGGTTAGAAGACAATATTAAGGAGCACTAGTGGAGGGACAGACTTTACTAGCGCAAGCAGGGCAGGGAAGACAGGGCTAGGTGGAAAGGGATTGTTGTAAAGTCATATTTGAGGGTGCCCAAATGACCTATCAAGGCAATGGGATAGACTAGACATAGAGACTAGACTGGACTAGGTTACTTATTTCAGATTGTTGTGGAAGGGAAAAAAATGCTGTCATAACTATACGGCTTGCAGTGTTTTTGTGATATCTAATTCCATATGAATTCCTAAAAGTGGATTTGGCTTACTTTCCAACAAAGATGATCAGGTGGTCTAACCATGCTGTTTCACACCATACTTTAAAGGCAGAGTTAGGTTTATTAAAAAGACATTAGCTTGTTACATCAAGCCAAACAGTATATGTTAACAGAGGATAATTAAAGAAATACAGGCGTAAATGATGGCAGAGCATTTGAGAGCCAAGGATCATTGGACCCTAATCTTCTTTGGTACCAACACAGGGAAAATTGATTGAAAATTGAACCACAAACTTTGAGCCACAACACGAGAAAGCCACCCAGTCTGATCAGAGTCTTTGCTGTGTGCATAGAGCTAGCTTTAAGTGCATAGAGCTTTTGCCCTTAAAGCGCAAAATGAATACTCTGATCAGACTGGGCGGATGCCCAGATTGATCTGAGTCTGCTCTGGGCACATAAACACTTCATTGGTTTTCTCGTGTCGGGGCTCATTTGTCTTCAGCTTGACAGATCAAGGGCTTTGACTCTGACAGAAAGGGTCCAACAACGACCCTGATCCACTTCAGTTGAAGAGAACAATTGTATCAACTGACTTTTCGCTCGGTACTGAAAATTTCTACAAAAGCACACTTAAACTAGCACCGTGCCCTCCCCATCACACCCCTCTCTCCAAAATAATAAAACCTATGTTTAATTAGTAAATAAGAAGGCACAGGACTTATCGGTTTAAACGTATTTTATTCAATTTTTTTTTTCAAAACATATATATGGGACATACATTGTAACAATACAAATAATAGGATTGGAATGAAAGCACAAGTACTTATAAAATTCCTATCCTTAGCATTATCTAACATGCAAATGTCATGGCAATAACTTTACAAAATAAGTTAAACAAAATTTTCATTAAATATACATGTATATGTAATATCGTATACGAAAACCAATGCTAGAAAATGAAACCAAATAACAGAGAATAATGTCCAGACAAGAAGGGGAAAAAAAATAAAAAAGTAGAAAAGGAGCATAAGAGAAGATACAGCTTTGCAAACTAAGCAACAGGGGATGAGAGAGGGGGATGCAGATTTGCAGTGACAGTTGCATTAAGCACCCTGACTACCATTACTAACAAAAATACCAGCTGCTTGCCATTAGCTAAGAAAATATGCTACCATAATGTGCGTATTCATTGGGACACCCAAAAATTACGAATTTTCCATTGGGACAAATAGAAAATTTATTATGTTAGGTGTCCCAATACTTAAGCACATTAGGTATTCAGAAAGGCTTTTAATCCAAAATAGATCTGTGGACCTTTTCAAATATAACCGTATTTGTTTCAAGTGAAAAAGAATGGTTTCCATACGAAAGGAGAGACAATGAGGGAATCTGATACTGGGATATTGTATTTGTGAGTTAGATTTGTTCGACTTGATAGTTTCTGCAGTGAAAAAAGTAATGTTGGGCATTTTCCACACAACCACACTGACAAAAAGGAGAATCGGAAATATTCCTTATAAAAAGATCTAAGTTAAGCGAGCTGCAATTAGTCCTTAACAATTGTCATGAAAACTCCTGCATTATGTCATTGTATAGACCTTTTTGTATCTAGGAGAATGTCTAAATTTTAGCTAATTAATGAAAGTTCATAATTTAATTTAAGACATATTGTAACTCACACTTCAATAACACAATAATCCAAAAATATGCCTTTTAAGTCTACAAACGTAGGTCACCGCCATGTCAGTCATGTGAACAGGACTTATTCAAAGACGGGTACAGAAGCAGTTGATAACATTTGCCTTGTTGTGTGTACTGTTTATAAAATCATGCAGATGTTATGAAAGGTGAAATATAAGCAACTTTATGCCTCGTCTTCCGATGAGTGACTTTCCCCAATAATAGTGTACTTGAATCATACTAAAAAGATCTCTGAATTTAGTAACAGCTACCATATTTTTTCATAATAACTGTCCTGTCTCAAATAAGCACCCTGTACTATTTCATCAGAACATTAGAGCAAGGAATAAAGCTACCATATATTTTCCAATAAATGCCCTCCCAAATAAATACCCCATTCTGTAAAAATGGACAATGGTTCCAGACCACCAATGTTTATTTTTTCTTGCCCAAATTGTGTCCAAAGAGTGTCTTGATCTAATGCTCGAGAAGTAGAAGAGATCTCTTCTACCTCTAGAGCATATGATCAAGATACTCTTTGGACAAAATTTGGGCAAGAAAAATATACCGTGTTAATCTTATTTTATCATATGACGTCGCATCTGAGAGTGTAATAAAGCCATGCATTAAATTCGATAATCCACTAGTGGATTAAATATGCAAATTACGTCCTAATTTTATACGTTGAAGTCCGTAAAAACGTCGCGTTTTCTAGTGGCGAAATTGTGACGTTTTAGTGCAAATTTTGATAATAAAACGCGATTTTAGTGTCATATGATAAATAGAATCTTGCATTCGTGCTCCTGTATTATTGAATTTATTAAACTCGTTGGGGAAAACCGATAAGATGCTTGGCAAAGCCTCGCATTCTATCTTTTTCCCCAACTCGTTTAATAAATTCAATAATACATGAGCACTCATGTAAGATCCTCTATAAATGCCCTGGGAGCATTGCATTTTACAAAAGGGGGCATTATTTAGAGCCTTAAGTGTAGTAAATCAGCAGCTGCCAAATACCTCTAATGAAAAGTACAAAGATGAATGGGTATATACTTGCAGAGGAAGCAACTCTACTATTTTGCCTCCCTTGTAAGTAGGAATCAACTCTTAAAGGAGAGAAATTCTTTCCTTTAACAGTAGATCCAACGTCAAAGAGCTACCTCATCTAAAGGAGCAAACATGAATTCAAGCAAGTAAAGATATCATTATTTTTGGAAAAAAGGCAGGGGCGTTTATTATATTGACTGTTTTGTAACCATGTAGTTTGTACTACATAAAATGTTGTTTAAACCAACATTGGTGGTCTGGAACCAATTTGATACTGTATAAACTTTGCAAAGATTCATGATAACCTGTTTCTTTTACCAGTCGTCGACACTAATATGTCTCTCTGACTTCTTCAGGCGCTTTTTGATACTGTCCATCAGAAGGACCTGCTTTGTAGCACGCAGCTTCAAACTTCACAGGATGATATCTCCAATGTTTGTTCAAGCGATTTTTGAAGGCGTTAAGGGAGGGTGCTTCTACTACAGTTTGTGGCAAACTATTCCAGGAATTTATTACTCTGTTCGAGAAACTATTTGCACCCACAATGAGTCTTGATCTTTCTGTATATAACTTTAGCGAATACTTATCTGGTATTTCTTCATTCATTATTTTTGGTTGCTGTTACAACAAATCTTAACATGCCCTTTTTGTGAATTGCAACCGTGCACACCCCATCATCTCCGCTCACCCCGCCTATACTTGCCTTACCTTTTCCTTAATTTGGACTCGTCCAGTTCTGGACTGGTCATAAGTTTTAGTCTGTGAACCAGTGAAAAAGAAGAGAAATTGAGAGAACCGGCCAACAAAATGAAGTTTCGCGGGACATTTTGACAGCAGCATCAGCAGAAATACGCAGAAATCATAAACAAAAATATTGGTTAGTGTTTATTTTTCACGTAAAACCGCCTGTGCACACGTAAGAGTCACTGTTTTAAGTGTTAAAACACAAGGGAGACGAAATTAACAAGAAGTGTCAACTGACGAAATGGACGCTAGACTTGCCACCTCGAATTGTCGAATGATAATCGGTGGATCTCTTTTTGACTAAATTTCTATCTTTTGTTGGAGTCATGTGTTAAGAAATGGCAGAGTAGATGGGGGCAGTCAGACAAGGGAAGAACATTGTATGCTTACAGACCAAAGTACTATATGCTCCAGCCTATGGAATGTCCCTTGAGTCAAGGCTCAGATAAAATTGTTATAGTTATTTGTTAACTAGCCTCTAATAGAGAACTTTTCCAGTACAAGCCGCAGATAGATCCGAAACCTAAACATGACTTCCCAAACCATAGATTATATTCAGTGTTATTACAATTAGGAACAGGATACTCACAGTTGAATGACTACAGGAGTAAAATAAGACAGATATCTTCAAATCAGTGTCTTTGTGGACAAGTGGAGACAGTTGAGCACTATCTTCTTGAATGTGAACTGTATGAGGAAGAAAGATTGGAACTTATTCATAACTTGCATACCCAAGTGGGAGAAACACACCTAGATATGAATGTACTCCTTGGTTATGACCAAAAAGAAAATTTCCCAGAGTGGCGAGACACAGTTATCAGGAATGTGTGCCAGTACATAGAGAAAACAAACAGATTCTCAACTCAGAATTAAGTCACAAGATCTCAAAAATTTAAATTTTACATCCCAAATCTATACAAAATTAACCATCTATGACAAATTACCAAGAGAAAATTACCAGTGCGCATAGACATACAGAGTGAACATTTACCTAGAGTACAGTACTGCCTGTAACGGCTGAAGATTCAAGATTCAAGATAATAGCATAAGAAAACAAAAAGCTCAAAGACACACATACAAACTTTCCCTATTACCCTTGGTAAATAGTCAATATGTCAGAAACCAACCAAACTAGGACAAACTAGGACGGTAACCAGTTGCCGATTATGCGCAGTAAGCGATTTCACCACGTGAGTTGCTAAGGAAGCGTATATAGGCTACATTCGCCCAAAACGATTTCGGCCGAGAGTATTGACTTTAATGTCAATCTCTGTGCAATTTGAGTGTTTGTTAATTGGCCTAGGATAACCAAACCCATTTCCTAGTCAGATATGACATTAATCCAGTTTCACCTTTGTTACCATAGTTTAATTGGGTATGAACAACGAAAAAGTACAGCGAAATGACATATTATAAGCGTCATGCTTACTGTCAGATCTTTATTACTCCGCTTTGTTATTTATATATATATGTAAAATTTTTCTGTAAACCAAAGGATATGTAGCGATTTAAATGACAAAACCTGCCGCCGTTAACTTAAATGTTATCAGCATGATCAACAAACTTTGAGATGGTAAATCCATGATTGGATTTGACAGCCAGAAAGTTTAATTCGTCATATCGATAAGTAGTACCCTACGGGCATTTGTGCATTTGTCCTTTTATATAGATTCATGAATATCAAACTAGGACAGATAAAGCAGCTAAATACCATTTTATTTATTTATGGCATGCTTTTCTCACGTCAGAATAAATAAGACAATTTAAATATCTTTTATCACAAAGCTGACAGGTTGAAATTTAAACATCACAGTGGAAGCGCGTGGCAGTTTAGCCCCTGCTGTGACTTCAGAGCTAATGTTTACCTTTAAAACTAGTATGTTTACCATAGCAACAATATATTTTTATATTGTATAGTCATCGTAGAAATAGGGAAAAATATTTGTGAACCAGGTAAAATTCGGAAAAGTCTTATTTTTTCATTAAACCAAGTAGATGTTGTTTTGTGGATATCGAAGCAGACAGATATAAAGTTGCATTTTAAGGTTAAAGTTTACTGAAAATGTATCTTTTCTTTGTTTAAAATGTTATATATTATGTACGCGAAAGGTATTTGGCTTATGCGCACATGTAGATAATGTCTAAGATTTTTAGGATGCAATGCGCATACACTACCCGCAAAATGTCAAGGGAGGCAACACGAGCTGATTGCGCAACAAAATGGCGGATCTAAATTACCCAAGGAAGTTTGTATGTGAGACAGCTTGTAAAATCTCTAACATCAAACAGTTTGATCAGGGTTTGGCAGCAGGATGCCACTTAAGCAACAGTTACAGCGGCTTATCAGCCATCTATGTAAACAAACAATTTCATGCTGAAAAGTTCACCAGAATTTGAACTTGTAGCCTGTGGACAAAATTGAAAGGTGGATGTAAAGAAAAAGAAGTACTGCAAGCCCAAATTTCCCCGAATTATATCAAAGTTACGAACTGGATATTGCTTAAATGAACATTTACACAAAGTAGCCCTTTCAGATTCTCCAGACTGCACTTGTGGGGAGGTAGAATCAATTGAGCATTACATACAGGAGTGTGAAAACTACGAAAACCTAAGAGAAGAATTATCAGTATCCTGGGCTCATGTGTTATCAATACCTTAAAAAAGTATCGCGGTCTATAAGCAACACAGCAACGTCAACATATATTTGTCTTGTATGCATGAAACTTTGCCTTTTCCCCCTTTATTCTTGGTGAAAACGCACCATTTTCCACGCCGACTGTTTTGCTACTTGACCCAGAAACATGACCTTCGAAATTGACCAATGCGTCATATGCTATCGATACTCATTTGCATATCTAAATTGACACGCGCTGTGTAAGTGTAACAACAAAATCTGCGGTGGGGTATTAAAATCATTCATTTTCGTGACGAAAATCGTCTGTCACTTTCTTCTTTGTTTTTGTAAGCTCACATTACCCATTAATGAAAAAGGTGTGTTACAAAACTTGCTTAAATAGATACTGTTACACATTTATTGAGAGCATGGTGTTGAAAATCATTCGTTTTTTAGAAACAGATAGACTCCCCATACTGTCTAGTACATGTAGTTCACGCCTGGAACACTCTACAATAAATATACATTGAATTTAAATTGTAATAAAATCTAAGTAGCTTTTCAGCAGCAATAACAGGTGTGAGCTAAAAGCAAGAAAAAAATCAAATTCCCTATGTTGTATGATAAGGACCTATGGTACGTTTGCACTTCCGTACTTTTGAAATCCAACACAGTCACTCGCTGCAGCCTGTTCTATTTATAGCCCCATTGAGTAAATAAACAGACAAGAAAGCGTCCATAGTTGCAGAAATTTCAAAAGTGGAATTTTCAATGAATTTATGGCCAAGAAATATAGATATAAGTGAAAATGAACAAATTACATGTTGTATTGTAAGTACAGTGATCATGCTTTGATTCTAAGCATGTTTATTAGCTCGCCTGAGCACGAAGTGCTCAGGGTGAGCTTTTAGGATACCGTGATGTCCGTCGTCCGTCGTATGTGTGGACGTCCGTCCGGACGGACGTCCGTCAACTTTTGCTTGTGTACACTCTAGCGGGCACAGTTTCGATCCAATCTTTATGAAACTTTGTCAGAATGTTAATCTTTATAAAATCTAGGCCAAGTTCGAAACTGGGTCATGTCGGGTCAAAAACTAGGTCACTAGGTCAAATCTTAGAAAAACCATGTGTACGCTCTAGAGGGCACAGTTTTCATCCAAAGTTCATAAAACTTTGTCAGAATGTTTATCCTCATAGTATCTAGGACAAGTTCGAAACTGGGTCATGTCGGGTCTAAAACTAGGTCACTAGGTCAAATCATAGGAAAACCTTGTGTACGCTCTAGAGGACACAGTTTTGATCCAATCTTTATGAAACTTTGTCAGAATGTTTATCTCCATAAAATCTAGGCCAAGTTCGAAACTGGGTCATGTCGGGTCAAAAACTAGGTCACTAGGTCAAATCTTAGAAAAACCTTGTGTACGCTCTAGAGGGCACAGTTTTGATCCAAAGTTCATGAAACTTTGTCAGAATGTTTATCCTCATAGTATCTAGGACAAGTTTGAAACTGGGTCACGTCGGGTCTAAAACTAGGTCACTAGGTCAAATCATAGAAAAACCTTGTGTACGCTCTAGAGGACACAGTTTTATCCAAGCCTTATGAAACTTTGTCAGAATGTTTATCTCCATAAACTCTAGGCCAAGTTTGAAACTGGGTCATGTCGGGTCAAAAACTAGGTCACTAGGTCAAATCTTAGAAAAACCTTGTGTACGCTCTAGAAGGCACTGTTTTGATCCAAAGTTCATGAAACTTAATCAGAAAGTTTATCCTTATAAAATCTAGGATAAGTTTGAAAGTAGGTCATGTCGGGTCAAAAACTAGGTCACTAGGTCAAATCATAGAAAAAACCTTGTGTATGCTGTAGAGGACACAGTTTTGACCCAATCTTTATGAAACATTGTCAGAATGTTTATCTCTATAAACTCTAGGCCAACTTCGAAACTGGGTCTTGTTGGGTCAAAAACTAGGTCACTAGGTCAAATCTTAGAAAATCCATGTGTACGCTCTAGAAGGCACAGTTTTGATCCAAAGTTCATGAAACTTTGTCAGAATGTTTATCCTCATAATATGTAGGACAAGATTGAAACTGGGTCATGTCGGGTCAAGAACTAGGTCACTAGGTCAAATCATAGAAAAACCTTGTGTACGCTGTAGAGGACACAGTTTTGATCTAATCTTTATGAAACTTTGTCAGAATGTTTACTTCTATAAACTCTCGGCCAAGTTTGAAAGTAGGTCATGTCGGGTCAAAAACAAGGTCACTAGGTCAAATCATAGAAAAACCTTGTGTACGTTCTAGAGGACACAGTTTTGATCCAAAGTTCATGAAACTTTGTCAGAATGTTTATCCTCATAATATGTAGGATAAGTTTGAAACTGGGTCATGTCGGGTCAAAAACTTGGTCACTAGGTCAAATCTTAGAAAAACCTTGTGTATGCTCTAGAAGGCACAGTTTTCAGCCAAAGTTCATGAAACTTTGTCAGAATGTTTATCCTCATAATATCTAGAACAAGTTCGAAACTGGGTCACGTCGGGTCGAAAACTAGGTCACTAGGTCAAATCATAGAAAAACCTTGTGTACGCTCTAGAGGACACAGTTTTGATCCAATCTTTATGAAACATTGTCAGAATGTTTATCTCCATAAACTCTAGGCCAAGTTCGAAACTGGGTCATGTGGAGTCAAAAACTAGGTCACTAGGTCAAATCTTAGAAAAACCATGTGTGCGCTCTAGAAGGCACAGTTTTGATTCAAAGTTCATGAAACTTTGTCAGAATGTTTATCCTCATAATACGTAGGACAAGTTTGAAACTGGGTCATGTCGGGTCAAAAACTAGGTCACTAGGTCAAATCATAGAAAAACCTTGTGTATGCTCTAGAGGACACAGTTTTGATCTAATCTTTATGAAACTTTGTGTTTATCTTCATAAACTCTCGGCCAAGTTTGAAAGTAGGTCATGTGGGGTAAAAAAACTAGGTCACTAGGTCAAATCTTACAAAAACGTTGTGTAAGCACTAGAAGGCATAGTTTTGATCCAATCTTCTTGAAACTATGTCAAAATGTTTATTGTCCGTATATCTAAGCCCCCTATAAAACTGAGTCACGTTGGCTTAAGGTCAAATCTTAGAAAAACTTTGTGTACACCCTAGAGGGCACAGTTTTGATCCAATCTTCATGAAAATCTGTCAGAATGTTTATCTTAATGAAATCTAGGTAAAGTTTGAAACTGGGTCGTGTCGGGTCAAAAACTTGGTCACTAGGTCAAATATAAGAACGACCTTGTATACGTTCCAGAGGGCACAGTTTTGATCCAATTTCAATGAAACTGTGTCAGAATGTTTATTCTTACAATATCCAGGCCAAGTTTGAAACTGGGTCATGCCGGGTCAAAAACTAGGTCAAATGTTAGTATGGTAAAAACTCTTATAAATCTTCACCAGAGCCAGTGAACTGATTAATGCTCAGGTGAGCGATTCAGGGCCACCATGGCCCTCTTGTTTGATTTTTTTCACTGAGTTGGCGGCAAAGCTTCAGTCTACAGGACCAAAGGTCAACGTGACCAAATGACTGTAATATCTGTGGAAATCTCACGACCTAAAGGAAGGTATCGATAACATATGGCTGGCGATAACGTATGACATCACGATAAGACTATATCAGATAACTGGAATAACAGGGATACAGACTAGCGGTCGCCCACTCGCCCACTGCGAGTAAAAAATCGGGTGGGCGCCTAAAATTAAAATGACAGTCGCCCAGCTTGCGATCGTCAGGTCAGCGAGTGTCTGGCGTGTTTTCACCTTGGAGTAAAATCCGCCACCTCAAAGCGCATTGCAAACTCCCGCACCGATATCCGCGTTGAATATTCGGTGTTCCCTCATACTTGTGTGTTGGGTTTTATTCACTATTGAAAAAACAACATGGCCGCCTCCTCCGCAAAAATCTTGACCATTTGTAAAATTTTCGCGCTTAATGTGGCGATACATCGCTGGTGTTTCACACCCGGTAGCTAAAAGGAATCAAAACCCTGAAGAAAGGAGGATTTACTACAAAGCCTACGGAAACGGTGCAAATCTGGCGCAGATTCTGAATAAAAAATTCTCATGTTTCTGACGTTTTAAATGTGGGCCCCTAAATTTCTGGCTGGGCGACTAATTTTCAGATTTTAGGGGCCCAGCTTGCTCCTATGAAAAATGAGTTAGTCTGTATCCCTGAATAACGGAGTGGACCCCAGCTTTATTTCTAGACATGAAAATAAGGGATGATCATGAAGAAAACAGACTGCAGTTAATTGAGATTTTTGACGACTTTGTGAGGAGATCAGCTCGGTTCACAACACACTAGTCTTTTACTATCAATTGAGTAAGTGCGCACCACCAAAAAAGTACCGGCGAGAAAGTACTGGGTTTTACCATTGAAGATACCATTTACCTGCGAGATACTTCGGCCATTTAGGGCTTGGATTACAACGATTACAACGATATCTAGCTATCTATCTATCTTCCCGTCTTAGCCCCAGAGGGGTTCACAGATGGTGTATTTGTGTACACTCTGGTGTTGCAGGATGAAAGCCTACACAGGGCTCCAGATAAGAATTTATGGTTAATTGGGTATTACCCACTGATTTTTTTGTTAATTGGGTATTCTGAATTTTAATTGGGTAATGCAACTTGCATTACCCACTGATTTTGCTTTTAATTGGGTATTCTGATTTCTATTTGTGCAATTTGGTAAAACTGGAGTTAGCAATAGTGCTGCAATCTTAACATTTTGCATCACCATGATTTTGCATCGGTATCTATCTATATATATAGTCCAGGGATCTCGGGGACGCCGAATTCAGCGGCCTTGGACGCGAAAATTTCGGCCCGGACGCCAATAGTTGCTTTCCGAGGATTCCCGAGGACGCATTATTTTTACCGGCTGTACTTCTTTAAAATCTTCTCAAATGTCAGTTGTTGCAAGTTTTGAAGAAGCCACGCATTGCTCGCACCTTTGACAGAGCTACAGAGGGACTGTTTATTTGAACCAGAAATCAATAAAATCATCGTAAATGCCACCCCACATTTACCTGGAATTTCACACCTTCTTAATCCCCACTACCGTATGTCGTTAATCAGCAGTAGCATACGGCACGTGCCAGTATTTCACACTTTCTTGATCACTGTTTGATCAATAAACGAATTGGGTCAACGCGGTATCTTTGTCTTAGATCTACCGCCTCACGTGATTGGTCAGTTTACGTCTTTAGAAGTATCGCATCGCAATAATTGACAGCTTGTAAGAAGGTGAGACTTTTACAGTGGCTTTCCAGCGAATTAAAATTATATCACTGGTATATCACGGCCAAAGGGATGAACCCGAGAGGGGCAACTCGGCCAACTCCGGTCTCATTAAAGAGTTTGCAGAATCTTTCACGAGAAAAAAATTTTTTTAGGTTGCCTGCCGAAGTTATGAGCCTTTTCCGAGGCACGTTTTTCATTTCCTGTCTGTTTGTATTACGCACGTCGCTGTGCTCGATGGGCATAACACGTGTGTTAAATCAGTTTTCAACTTGGAAAATGCAGTCGGTAGCTTCAAGTTGCTAGAAGCGGTCGTCAAAGATAATTACTGTATTTAAGCAAGACCAAGTCGTTGCAATTCCCGGAAACCGGTGACTTGATATCTTCGGTTTGTGCACTTTAAAATTCTTTCCCGCTGTTTTTAGTCTGTTTCCCGCCATTTCTCGCGCACCATGTACAGAACGAGTACCAGTATATCTATAAATAACGCTGCTGTAAATCTGTCAGGTCAACACAGATAGTTGAACACGCGGCATAGGAATTACACCTGGCGCTTTTGTTTACACATGACAGCCTTGGATAACACCGTCGTTACGCTTCTGTCTTTTGGGTCTTTGCGTACCGGGAATTTTGTCTGCGTATTGGTACGCTTACAGGAAAAGGTCAATTGTGTTTTTCAATTATTTTATTGGGTATTTACGCAAATACGCTGCTTATCTGGAGCACTGCCTACATATAGCCATGTAGCTGTAGTAGGGATCTTTAACCTGCACAGGAGATGACTCTCCCTGCACAGGGGGCCTCCAGTTAACGTCTCTATCGAAGGACAGCACACTTGTTAACATCATCCCTGCAAATGATGCTAGAAAAACGCGTTCGGACATAGGAAGACTTCGGCCCGGTTGGGGATCGAACCCACAACCTCTGGCTTCAGAGTCAAGTGCACTTACCATTGAGCTACCGCCCTTCACATTGTTAATTTCATTTGATTGATTTTTTTTTTTTTTTTTTGCTCGACTGAGCTTTCAGAGTGCCTTGATGGATATCTTGAAGAGCAGGGTGATTGCTCACTTCGGACTGGGCATTGTTGTTTTTCGATTCTCCCAGATGCTTAGACCTCTTTCACTTGGCTGTTGTGTACTCTGCTGTTGTTGTTTAGTGTATGTAAAACAACGTTATAGTAATGTTATAGTGATAGGTCGGGTAACCTGGACTACCTAATGTCTATCTATCTATCTATCTATCTATCTATCTATCTATCTATCTATCTATCATCTATCTATCTATCTATGTTTACTGCGTCACCCTCTACTGAGTGTTATGCGCAGGGTTAGTAAGAATAAAAGTAAAAAAGTGATAGCGAGATCTAAAAGAATGATAGTGAGATTAGAAAAAAGATGAAAGTGTTAGTAGTGTTAGCAAAGTAATGAGATAAAAGCAGGGTAAAAACAGATCTTATTTTCTATGGCCTTTGATGATTTATCTTGCTCACTTCTAGCTTGAAGGAGTCAAGATCTTTTAAGAGAACTATACCTGTAGGGAGCCGGTTCCACAAAACAACAGTCATTGGAAAAAAGGAATACCGGTAATAATCTGTAGTAGCATGTACCTGGCGGAAACTTAGTGGATGCATGTGACGAGATAATCTGATGGGACGCTCAAAATATGAAGGCAATGTTCAGAGGTAGGTAGCCATGGCCATACAACAGGGCACCATTCATCTGTCCATGTCTTCTTGCATAAAAGGCAACCATAACAACGGGTCTGCTAACTATCTACCTATCTAGTTATACTGCAACACCCCTCACGAGGGTTACGTGCAGGATGATTGCTCACCGTAAAGAAAAAAAGTGAGATGAATAGGTGAGACTAAAAGTGCAAAAGTGAGATGAAGAAAGATGAAAGGGTTAAAACTGTTAACAAAAGTGAGATATTTTTAAAATCAGGTTAAAAACAGGTCTGTTGTATTTATGGCATCTGGTGGTCAAGAGACCTGACTGCCACACTGAACTGAGTCAGCACAGGCAGCAAAACATCTGCTGGTTACGAGTCAATTCCATTGCACAACAGCCAGGTGGGGGGGAACGAATATTTATAGAAATTTGCTTGAGTGTGAATTTGCAGTAATGCGAGGGGGTGGCTGTGAAATACGATGGGAGAGGTACAGCAACAATATTGTGCCAAATTTTGTAAAACATTGAAAGGCGAGTGTCTGCTCTCCTCTGCTCCAGAGACATTCAACCAAGGCTAGACTGCATAGCAGTGACACTGTCATAGGATGAATAATTATTCAAAGTCCAGCGGATAGCTCTACGCCGTATCATTTCGATTTTGTAAATGTTTGATTGTGTATATGGACTCTACACTGTAGAGGCATATTCTAGCTGAGGGCGCACTATGGTTTTGTATGCTGCTTCGCGGACACTGGGATGTTTTGTTTTAATGTTATGTTTGATAAAGCCGAGTGATTTATTGGCATTTTGTACAAGATCTATTAATATGACTGTTAAAGTTGAGATTGGTGGACAAGTCAACACCAAGATACCTGGCAGAAGAAACACTTTCCAAAACCTGGTTATGCATTATGTATGGGGTCTTTGTGGGAGTTCTTGCCCTTGTTATGTGCAAAACTTGGCACTTACTAGTAGGGCTGGGACGGGTAGAGTTTTTTTTACCCGGGTACCTTAGTCCCTATTACCCGCGGGTACCCGAGTACCTGTTACCATGGCATTTGAACATGTCCACAGTTAGAAAACATACGTTTAGCTCAAATAATAAGTAAGGTATATGTCATTTGCTTACGTATGCATGAGAAAGCCACGAAAATGTAGAAATCTCCATGTAATATCATACAAAAAATGATTTGGCAATATATGATGGAAATTAATACAAGACAGTCACACAAAACTTTGCTCTATTTGCTTGAAATTCTACTGAAATTGACTCATAAATTACATAATACTAAACATTAGGGTAACTGGTAGTAAATATGTACTCGGGTAATTGGTCTACCCGACCCGGGCTCGGGTACCCGGGTACTCATCCCAGCCCTACTTACTAGGATTGAACTCCATGTCCCACTGATGTTCCCATTGCTGGAGTTTATTGAGGTCCTTCTGGAGGAAAGCTGTGTCTTCAGGATGGTTTATGGTCGGGTATACCGCAGTTTCATCTGCAAACAGGCGTACTTGGGACTGCACATTATCGGGCAGGTCATTTATATAAAATAGAAATAGAATTGGGCCTAAGACAGACCCCTGCGGTACACCTGATGTGACTGGAACCTCGCCTGAACACTCACCTTCCAAGACAACTGTCTGGCTTCCCGGAACTCCACCATGGTGGCAGGCAACATCAGTTTTCTTTCAAAACAATAATCCTGGTTAGGGCACACATCAGGAGTAGGGTGCCGCGCAACTGGCTTGCCACATAGCATTGCTGCTCTTGCACTGCATAGAGGCCCCTCCTGTTCACATTCTGGAAGAGGGCATCCATCCCTCAGTGTGATGCTTTTGTTAGTGCTGCATGTTGGGTCATAAAAGATATGTGTGTGCATGTATGTTGGGGTGTAGAAGTGATAATCACTACCTTAGCCTCCTTCGATCGGCATGGTAGTCATGGGGGTAATACCAATTTGGCTACCTGTGCTTTCGACCGAGTCAGTGAAATACCATACATGCAAAAGTGGCTGTCGACCGAGACAATCAGCAGCAGTATCAGCTCGGTCAACAGCCATAACAATAGTACCATTTACCATCATTTGTTAATGCTTACGATCGTATGCTCGGTCGAAAGCTACTTTGTATAGTACAGGCTCGGTCGAAAGCACAGGTAGCCAAATTGGTATTACCCCCGTGGTAGTGATCAGGTTCATTTTACTAATCGATATTGGATTTTTACAACAGATGGTTTCAGAGGCTACGCGTTTGATTTATACATTTGAAACAAAGACCTTTACATGTGAATATCTTTTACCGTTTTTCGTCGTAGGAAAAAAATATCATGAAATGTGGATAAAAAGAAGTTATTTGGCATTGGGAATGGGGCCAAAATTCGACTCCGTGGCTATGGCAGAAAATGCCCTGGAGAGTTTTGAAATTTCACATACGGATTCAATATCACATATGGATTCAATATTGATACATTTGAAACAAAGACCTTTACATGCGAATATCTTTTACCGTTTTTCGTCGTAGGAAAAAAATATCATGAAATGTGGATAAAAAGAAGTTATTTGGCATTGGGAATGGGGCCAAAATTCGACTCCGTGGCTATGGCAGAAAATGCCCTGGAGAGTTTTGAAATTTCACATATGGATTCAATATCAAATGGTAGCTGACCCCAAATTTTTTTCTTGTCTGAGTTGTCTCCCTTTTTGGAGTTCTGCCCTTTGGGAAAAATCATAGTGAAATCTTGTCAGCAAGATATCTAAAAAAGTATTTAAGCTAGGACTTGAAACTTGGTCAGCTGATTGGAGATAAGTAGATTAACTGATTAACTTGTGAATAATTCCATCAATTTTTGTAGGAGTTATGTCACTTAGAAAAGTTTGGCATTGTAAACTTGTCAGCAGGATATCTCGAAAAAATATTAGAGCGAGGAACTTAAATTATTGTCGGCTGATAGGAGATGATGATTAAATTTTGAATAAAATCTCAATTTTTGTGGGAGTTATGACCCTTTGAAAATTTTGGTTTTTCAATTTTGTCAGTAAGATATCTCAAAAAATATTTAAGCAAGGGACTTAAAACTTTTTCAGCTGATTGGAGATAATAAGTAGATTAACTGATTTCGGTCCATTTGTTTGTTCGTCCGTTAGTCCGTCCGTCTGTTTGTCAACTTAATGTCAAAGTTTTGTGTTAAACCTGTTTTGATTGCTCATATCTCTTTAACCACTCATCAGAATCTTTTCATATTTGGTTCATGATATCTCTATAGCATTACCTTTGATGTACACTAGCTAAGCCCCTGTCAGGCTCCAGGGTGGGGCCAGGGGTCAATAATTAGGACTTAGGCATTTTCGTTATGTTAAAGTTTTGCATTAAACCTTTTTGATTGCTTATATCTCTGTAACTGCAGGGAGGATTTCTTTCATATTTGATTCATATTATCTGTATACCAGTGCTGTCCATATAGACTACTAAGCTGCTGGGTAAAGCTCATGGGTGGGGCCAGGGGTCAGTAACTAGGACTTAGTCATTTACTGTAGTTTTTTGGCTTATAGTTCTAATGTACACCAATGGAGCCTAATGATACATCACTAGGTTTATTTCATACTAGTTTACCTCATTATGTCTCCCCCCTTCAGGGTCGGGAGACATATTGTTTTTCCCCGGGCGTCTGTCCGTCTGTCCGTCTGTCCGTCTGTCCGTCCGTCCGTCCGTCTGTCCGTCTGTCCGTCTGTCTGTCACAAATCGTGTCCGTTCTATAACTTGAAAACCGCTCAAGCTACATTCGCGAAACTTCATATAAATATCAATCAACATGAGACGACGTGCAGAGTGCAAGAATGGTAACTCTGGCATTTATACTTTTTGAGTTATTTCCCTTGGAACTTAGTCCATCACAAAATTGTGTTTAAATCGTGTCCGTTCTATAACTTGAAAACCGCTCAAGCTATATTCGCGAAACTTCATATAAATATCAATCAACATGAGACGACTTGCAGAGTGCAAGAATGGTAACTCTGGCATTTATACTTTTTGAGTTATTTCCCTTGGAACTTAGTCCATCACAAAATTGTGTTTCAATCATGTCCGTTCTATAACTTGAAAACCGCTCAAGCTATATTCCCGAAACTTCATATAAATATCAATCAACATGAGACAACGTGCAGAGTGCAAGAATGGTAACTCTGGCATTTATACTTTTTGAGTTATTTCCCTTGGAACTTAGTCCATCACAAAATTGTGTTTCAATCGTGTCCGTTCTGTAACTTGAAAACCGCTCAAGCTATATTCGCGAAACTTCATATAAATATCAATCAACATGAGACGACGTGCAGAGTGCAAGAATGGTAACTCTGGCATTTATACTTTTGAGTTATTTCCCTTGGAACTTAGTCCATCACAAAATTGTGTTTCAATTGTGTCCGCTCTATAACTTGAAAACTGCTCAAGCTTTATTCACGAAACTTCATACAAATATCAATCAACATGAGGGGATGTGCAGAGTGCACAAATGGTAACTCTGGCATTTATACTTTTTGAGTTATTTCCTTTGGAACATTGTCCATCACAAAATTGCGTCTCAGTCGAGTCCGTCTATAACTTTAAAACCATTCAAGCTATATTCATGAAAGTTCATACAAATACCAATCAACTTCAGACGACGTGCAGAATGCACTCTGGCGTTTATACTTTTTGAGTTATTTCCCTTGGAACTTTGTCCATCACAAAATTGCGTCTCAGTCGAGTCCGTCTATAACTTTAAAACCATTCAAGCTATATTCATGAAAGTTCATACAAATATCAATCAACATCAGATGACATGCAGGATGCAAGAACCATAACTTAAGCATTTATACTATTTGAGTTATTTCCCTTAGAACTTTGTCAGTCACAAAATCGTGTGTCAGTCGTGTCTGCTCTATAACTTGAAAACCATTCAAGCTATATTCACGAAACTTCATACAAATATCAATCAACATTAGAAGAATTGCATAGTTCAAGAACCATAACTCTTGCATTTATACTTCTTGAGTTATTTCCCTTGGACCTTTGTCAGTCACAAAATCGTGTCTCAATCGCTTTATTACTTGAAAACCGGACAAGCTTTATTCACGAAACTTCATACAAATGTCAGTCAACACTAGACAACCTGCAGAGCACAGCATTTATACTATTTGAGTTATACTATTTGAGTTATTTCCCTTGGAACTTTGTCATTCACAAAATCGTGTCTCAATCGTCTAAGCTCTATAACTTGAAAACCGTTTAAGCTATATTCATGAAACTTCATACAAATATCAGTCAACATATAAGTAGACGACGTGCAGAGCACTGTAACTCTTGCATTTATATTTTTTGACAAAAACTAAATATGAATATCAGTCAACATTACATGACATGCAGAGCATAACAACTATAACTCTTGCATTTATACTTTTTACTTATTATGAATCCCTGCTTCAGGGTAGGGAAACATATTGTTTTTCCCTTGGCGTCTTAATGACTGATCCTTTTGACATCAAAAAGGGGGGAGACATTCTGTTTTTTCGTAGAAAAACAATTCTAGTATGGATGCTGCTGCTGATTTAAGGTCAAGGTCACAGACTTTGGATTTTGTACATGGATAACATTTGCATTAAAGTTGTGTGTTAAAGTATGCTTTCGTGAGGCTGTGACACTGGTCAGGGGTATATGGAGCCCCTGCTCACTTGCTCTAGTTGTAGGAGTAATGTCCCTTTGAAAAATTGGCATTTTACACTTTTCAGCAGGATATCTTGAAAAGTATTAGAGATAGGGCCTTAAAACTTTGTCAGCTGATTGGAGATGATGAGTAGAATAACTGATTAAATTTTGAACAAAATCTATCAATTTTTATGGGAGTTATGGCCCTTTGAAAATTTTGGCATTTCAGTTTTGTCAGCAGGTTATCTTGAAAAGTATTTTAGGGAGTGATTTGAAACTTTGTCAGCTGATTGGAGATGACATGTAGATTAACTGACTAAGTTTTGAACTAATTCTGTTAAATTTTATAGAAGTTAAGGCCCTTTGAAAATTTCAGCATTTTAAACTTGTCAGCAAGATATCTCAAAACCTATCTGAGCTAGGGACTTGAAACTTAGTCAGCTGATTGGAGATGATAAGTAGATTGACTGATTAACTTTTGAACGTATTCCATCAATATGTTTTAGTACAGATCATTCCCTTTTAGAGTCAGTCATATGGTTGTGGACATAGTGTTTTACAAACACCTTTTCTAGTTCTAGTTTAATTTTACATGATTGCTTTTACAAGCAAACTGAAGCTAGTTGATCTTGATGCACAACAAAAAACATCAAAATGAAAATAAGTACATAGGAGCATCTAACTGGTTGGACTTTACAAACATACTTGAAAGAACTAGTCATCAGAGGCATAAAATTGACAATATGTGAAAAATTGCTCCAAAATCTTAACATGTTCATATAATGGAAAAATGTGTTTCAGGTGAAAGTTCCCATATTGGACTCTATTTTGGTTGTCATGGAATCAGAAGGGCTTTCAGAGGAAGAATTGATTGACAGCTTGTTCTACAGATGTGATATCCATGAAGAAGGGAAAGTACAGATCAACACTATCATAGAGTTTCTCAAAAACTGTCTTGGAAATGGAAATGTTTGTATACCATATGAGCAATGACACAAGAAAGCCAACAAAGTGGCATGTGTGTGCAGTGCAGACTCAGATCAGCCTGAGCATCCACCCCGACTGATCAGAGTTTTTGCTGTGTGCTATAAGGGTAGCTTATGGTCTGTGCTAGGTCCGTGTGATCCCAGCCCAGACTGATCTGAGTCTTTGCTGGAGGAGGGGGGGTGGGCACATGCCACATTGTTGGTTTTGTTGTGTCTCGGCTCAATTATTACATCCACAATATCCAAATGGAAAGGTCCTTGCAAATTATGTGGACTCAGACTAGAATGCTGCTTACACTTGGCTTCACAACATGAGCTGTAGGTGATTCAGTAGGTTTAGACTTGCTAAGCTCTCGATTCAGGTTTGAATCATGCTGGAGTCAGAATTCTTTCCAACCATAAACAGGGTTCCATTGCAGCATTTCATTATCACTCTTCGATCAGGTTGATATGACTGTAGTCCATCTGTATATCCGTATTTCTTCGGTTTTCGAACAGAGTTTCATCTCTCTAGAAAGACGGCAGAACTCATAAGGACAAAGAGAAAGTGATTTTAGGTTAGTGTTTCTCCACTTATCACTGTCCTTTAATCCACACTCGAAAATATATTCACTCTTAAATATTGTAAAAATTCTAAAACTTCGGACACCAAAATTATTACCGTAAGTTTGGTTTTACAGTGCAGTAATGCATCCAAAAAATGCAGATTGAATGATTAACAGTGTAAGCCCAGATCAGACTGCTCTTTCAGGAGCAGTCTGATCTGGATATGCACTGTTTTCTCAGACCTACTTGTCCTAATATTTTGAAATTTTTATGGAATAAGCAGATACTGTTCTCTCCATAGCTGAAAAATTGCCTTTTCCTAATGACAAAAATTAACAAATGGGTAAATGCTGTAAAAAAAAAAAAGTCAGGAGCGGCAGTAATGTAGTGGGTAATGCCCTGGACTACTAATTCAGGATTGCATGTTCAATCCCGGCCTCACTGGTCTTTCAGATGAGACTTTAAACCAAAGTCTTGTCTTTGTGTGGTGTATGTGTTGGTGGAAAGTTAGACCCAAGTTCACTCGCTCACTCTCTGTAAAAAAAATCAGTCATTGACATACATCCCAAATATGGTTGCCAACTTTTTGAACGCTGGGTTGCCAACTTCATTTTACACAGGTAAACAAGCACTGAAAGATGTTGGCAATGGCTGAATAGGATATTATTGGTGTTCAGAGGTATTTACCGATTGCCTACACATACTTGCTATTATATAGCTCTAAAATATTAAATGCGTTTATAATGTATGTCTTGTGTCGTATTCTGCAGAATGAGCCAAAACTGGTAGAACTTGCAGATATTCTTGAAGAGGAGAGTGTGGGAGGGGACATCACTTTTGCTGCCTATAGAACTGCAGTGAAGCAGTGGATAGCTGAAATCAGACAGAGATGGTAACTAATGTGTTGCAATACATAGTTCATAATTTAGCATGTTTTACCCCTCACAACTTGACACAAAGGTCAAATTAGTGTCAGCATCTGTGCTACATTGTGACGTCGCACTGACATTGAAAGGCATCATTTTGATGACATCATATTTTCATCAGTGCAGGATTTACCAGCATCAAAACCACATAATTTTGATGTTACTTGCCTGCTGGATTGTTACGAAAACTCGCTGGGATTGACAGATCTTTGGTGCAAACACTAATTCAGCTGCATTCATTTCATACCCTGAATTATAATCCTCTTTCAATACCCAGCTTAGAATGCAGGATTTGTTATAGAAATGCTTACAAACACTGTACACCGTTTTAAGGTATTCATAAAAATGAAAAAGCTTACAAAAACAGATTTTGCCTTTCCTATGGGCCCCTCCTCATCAGACCTGCCAGACAGATGGTCTGCTTGGTGTCCTTACAACAGGGCTGCCAATAGCTTTAGCTGGATTTGAGTCCATCATTATGCCCCCAACTTCGGAGAAGTTGAGGGGGCATATTGGTTTGGGCCTGTCCGTCTGTCCGTCAGTCCGTCCGTAACGCTTTTTGGCAGCTGGGAAACTCAAGAACTGCTAATGCTAGGATCTTGAAATTGTATATGTGGCACGTACATGAAAAATAAGCGGACCCGTATTTTTTCTTTATTCCGCCGGTCATGTATTTCCAGAGTTATGCCCCTTTTTCGACTTAGTCTATGGAACCTTGTGAACAAAATATCTCGAGAACCCCTGATGCTAGGATCATGATTTTTTGCAGGGTGAATTTTTGACCGAGTTATGCCCCTTTTTCGACTTAGTGCATTGTAAGCCTATGGAACCTTGTGAACAAAATATCTCGAGAATCCCTAATGTTAGGATCATGATCTTTTGCAGGATGACATTGCCCAAGGTGTAGATGACCTGATTAGTTTTTGAAAAAAAATCGTGAATTTTTGACCGAGTTATTCCCCTTTTTAGACTTAGTGCATTGTAAGCCTATGGAACCTTGTGAACAAAATATCTTCAGAACCCCTGATGCTAGGATCATGTTTATTTGCAGGCAGACATTGCCCAAGGCGTAGATAACCTGAAACATAGGTTAATTTTTGACTGAGTTATGCTTCTTTTTCGGACATAGGCATTTTGTATAGGAATGAGCTTGTGAACAAAATATCTGAAGAATCACATAAGCTAAGATCCATATATTTGGCGTGCAGGTTTGGACTAAGGTGTAGATGACCTGATTAACTTTTGAGCCTATTTCATAAATTTTTGGTAAAATTTGTCCCATATTTAGAAATAGGCATTTTGAATACAAAGAAGCTACATGTACATGTGCATATGAATAATTAGGTGAACAAAATATCTGAAGAACTGCTAAGCCATTTTCCTTATATATTTGGCATACAGTTACAGGCTAAGATGTAGATGAACGGATACATCCTCTTTAGAGGCAAGCATAAGGTTGGGGGCATAGTGTTTCATAAACACATTTTCTAGTTCATTTAAGCTTGGGTAAAAGCCCTACAAATTCAGAGGCAACTTGTGGACATGACTATCGTATTGTTGACAGGATCCACGCCAGAACTCACTCACTTGTCTTGCATATGACTGGCTGGTTTTCTGATGTCAGCACCATTAACTTTGGTACAGTTTTCGGGTTTAGCTCTCTTTCTGTGACAATACACAGACAGACAAACTATAGCATTTCTCGGAGTTCTTGTGTTAGCTTAAACTTAGTTCTTCTTTCATATGACATCGCTGTTATTCAGGGGGTGTCATTGTGTCATAAGAATCGTATGACCACACATGTAATAACACTTTGGCGCATACATGTAACATCATTTACTACGACCGTATCAACAATGCATTTTCTTATTGCAGTAATGTCATGTTTGAAGGCAATTGAATACCATTTTAAAGGATTACATGATAAACAGAATCTTACACACGTGGTCATTTCATATGAAATTTATGAAAGTCACTGAAGGCTCATTTCATAAATTTTAATGAAGTGAACTTGTGTAAGGTCCTCTATGTCTTGTACCAAAACTTATTTTGCTGCTTATCAGTGATAGTATCTTCATATTCTATGTATGAGCCATGACACGAGAAATCCAACAAAGTGGTTGTGTGCCCAGCGCAGACTCAGATCAGCATAGGCATCTGCCCAGTCTGATCAGACTCTTCCCCAAGCACTTACAGGGTAGCCAAGAGTCTAAGCTACCTCCATGCGGCCAGGGAAGACACTGATCACACTGGGCAAAGCTCATATCATGGGAACAGGCTATCCTGTCTCCTTGTTTATGGATCCTGTCTGTTCTGTTCTGATCAGCATTTTAAAAAGTTATAAAATTTGTCACAGAAAGGGCAGTTAGTGTAGTATGCACATATTGTTCTGTTTGCAGTGAGAGCACGAGTTTCCTAGAATCGGAAGGACTTTTGATCAGCACTAATAATGGGGACATAATCAATATAACTGAAAGCTCTGATGGTTTGTACCTTTTGGTTATGGTTGAAACCTTTTTATGTTCTTACCACCATAGGCTAGGCATTGTCTGAGACAGACATTATTGTCTTACATGTAACATCTATTGCCAGGTTATGCATTAGCACCAAGGCATCAGCCCTTCTTTAGACTTAATTCTAGCACAGTCTGTTTGTCTATATTTAGGGTGTCAGTTAAAAGCTGCAGGTATCTTAAATAGTTTGTACAACATATGTCTTGGCTTAAATCATATTGTAAAAATTATTTACCTGTAGATGTTTATTTTTATATTGAGAAATTTAGCATTTAGGAAGTTTCATAACCATTATGAGAATCACTTTAAGGTAAAAGGGAAACAACTCTGCTGTTTTCATTTTGCCTCCCTCTACAAATGAGACGTGACACGAGAAAACCAACTACGTGGTTGTGCGCCCAGCGCAGACTCAGATCAGCCTGGGCATCCGCCCAGTCTGATCAGAGTCTTCGCTGTCTGCATGAAGGTAAGTTAGACCATTAGCTACCATTTGAGCACTTAACGAAGGGTCTGATCAAACTTGGCGAATGTCTAGGCTGATCTGAGTCTGCGCAGTGCCCACAACCACATTGTTGGTTTTCTCATGTCGCGGCTCAAATTATTTCCTCCAAGAGTCGACCTGATTTTGGAAGTGCTTTGTCCATGGATGCAAACAAAAATTCACAGAATGTGTTTCCCATTGTAAAATTGGCAGAAAAAAGGGATGCAAGCATTCTGACTTCTTTACCTGCACATGTACATGCAATATGAAACCTTGATGACCAGAATTTTGATAAAGCTTTTAATATGGTGAACAAGAGCATTCTTTATTCAGTAACAATAACTACCAATTACTGGAACTAATTTTCATGGTCATAAATGTGTTCCTATTATTGAAGGTTTGACTACATGACAAGCTTAAATCTTTTTAACTTGATAGTGATAAAAACCTGTGGAAAATGTGTGATTTCTTTCAGGGTTGTCTGGTTGCATTGAAACATCTGGTATTGGTGATGGGCCCTTTAGAAATGAACAGTAAGTAGACTTGGTCAACCTTCATGCATGCTAAGTTTGGTTAGAGTTAGCCAAGAGATTAATTAAAAAACAAAAGAAATAGGATTGTCAGTCTGAAAGTGCATTGCATTATGATTGTGTGGGCATGTGGGGAAAGACAGATTTCCTCAAGAAACTGCATATCTTTTCATGGGAAGCAACTACCATTTTATATTTTGCCCCTCTTCCTAATGGGTCAACTCTTAAAGGTTAAATGGAAATTCTTTCCTTCAAGAGAAGACACCATTTTGGAAGGGTTTCAAGAAGTAAACAGGAAGTCTTAGTAAAAGTTGTTTTCCTGTGAAAAAGTGGCCATTTTGGAAGGCCAGGGAAGCAGACAGTTGGTCACAAAAAATGTTTCTCTGTGTGAAATGGTGGAAAAACTTGAAGGTGTATCAACTCATCATAATCCTTAAAGCGCCAACCCTTAAAGCGCCAAAAAGCAGACAACAAAATTTACATCTGCAAAATTAAAAAAAAATGTTTTGTCTAAGCTATGTCATATTAAGAATTCAAGGACTAGCTGACGGCAAACACTGTAGATCATGGTGAGGCGGCTCATTACGAAGGAGGGTGTGCCAGAATTTTCTGGCAGAATGGCAGACTGATTCTGAAGAGACCTTGACTCTATAAAATCTGATTAGGGTCCACAAAGTTTGCACACAATGTCTGTCTCAATGATTAATGTAATTCTGGTACATTTTGGATGGAATTTGATTTAATTTTAGGGATATTGGCGATCTTCTGGGTCAGCTTGAAGATTTAAAGTTCCAGAATCGTAAACTGGTAGAAGAGAACACCAAACTACACTATCAGTTGGAGTCTCAGGAAGAAACAGCGTCTACATTGGCCAGTGACATACAAGTGAGAAAACAAGAAGAAGAGCATTTGAAAAAGAGGGTGAAAAGGTTTGTCAGTGTGAGCAACAAATCAGTCGGACTTTGAGGTTGTCTCTGCAAAACCATGGTAAAAGCAGGATTTATTAAACAGGGAATTTACCTTTAAATATGGAATATGTGAATTATTTGGATGAGAGTAAACTGCTGAAACACAGATTTTGGCTGCAATATTGACTTGAAATAAATCATAATAGAATCAATTAAATGGAATCCCATTATTATTAATTTGCTGCAAACTGTAAACTCAGCGTTCTCATTAGTATCCTGTCAAAACCATGTACTCAAGGCATGTACTAATTTATTACATAATTGACTTCCACTGCAATACATTCTGATCATGGTTGTATATTAAAGTTGTAGTACATAAAAATAAAGAGCTTTGATTAGTCAGAGTCAAGAAAGGTCTTAGTTGGTAAAAACACTTGAGTGAGCCGCGACACAATAAAACCAACAAAGTGGCATGTGCATCCAGCTTAGACTCAGATCAGCCTGGGCATCTACCCAGTCTGATCAGAGTCTTTGCTGTCTGCATGCAGCTAGCTTGTTAAGGGCACAGCGATTGAGTCTTTGCTGGCGCTTATGCCACTTCGTTGGTTTTGTTGTGCTGTGGCTCACCGCCACGGTGGTGAGGTATCTAGTGTTTGCTTTTGACCTTTGACCCTTCATGCGGCTTTCATTGGCAGTTTGTCAAAAACTGATCAGACCCGCAAGTACCAGAAAAGGAACGCCACGGACAGTTTTGTAGTGTCACTAAATGCCAAAGCATTTCTAAACACAGCCTAGCAGGCGCACAATGTTGAATCAACATTGAACCAATGTTGATTCAACGCCATAACGTTGAATCAATGTATATTTCAGTATTTGATTTAGTGTTGTGTGCCCAGAGGGAGGTAAGTTCTATTTGGTCACCACACCTGCCAGCTGATTTAGGACATCCTGTCTAAGCGCTCTTACAAGTACAAACGTAATGACAATTCAGAAAATGAGTGAAATGCTTAACGTTTTGATATGTAAAGAATCAGTAAAATTTGTTGCTGATGGTGAGGGAAGCTTTCTGTGAAAGCTTATACTTGTATAAGTATTTTTCATTACAATGAAGCTATTATATAATATACTATGTCATTTAGTCTTCAGGAGCTGGTAGACTTCCGACAAGCTGTAATGGAAGAGAATGAAGAACTGAAGAGCAAGATGTCTAGATTAAAAGAGAGGAAGAAAGAATTGGAAAATAAAGCCAGCTCATTGGAGAGAGACAATATGAACTTAGAAAACTTGACTAGAAGTCTAGAAAATAAGGTATCTGAAAATAATGGATATACTAGTTGGTTATACAGAAGGGTTTTTCCTTTCAAAACAACCCCCAAAATCTAGATCCATCTTACAAGATGGATCTAGATTTTGGGAGTTGTTATGGAAGGAAAAAACGATCTTGCAGCTGAATAACACAAGCCTGGCCCCGAGGTTATAAAACTTTTTTCAAGCTCAACTCAGCTAAATACAGTTGTTTTCTTGCTCAGTTTAGCTGAGTATGAAATTTTTCTGCTGATAAACATGAAAATGCCAACTAATAGAATGGAATTTTCTCTGCTTATGAATATGAAAATGCCAACATTAGTTGGCATTTTCATATTATTTCATGCTCAGCTGAGTTGAGCACGAAAAAAGTTTTATAACCTCAGGGCCAGATTTACATAGACTTTTAAAACCAAAGTAGTTGTAAATGAAAGGGGAAAAAAAGAGGGCGGCAGACTAATACTGGTAGTCGGGTGGTTTCGAATTTGGATAACCGACTACCTCCGGTCCAACCTTACTATTATATAGTTCTAGAATATATATAAACCTGTCAGTTTTACTGACAACAAGTCAGGCAGTTATAAGTTTGCATAATTTTATTAGAAAGAATTGGCTAAATTCTAAAGCTATGGAAGATTTAAATTTTATTCTCTACAACTGGATGCAAGCTTCTATAAAAGGATTTTAATTATTTGAACATTTTACAATGTTAAGAGGCTGCTTGGATGACCAGCTAAGCATAATATTGAAGTTTGCAGCATGCGGCAAGGATATAAATATATCAGTTTTTATATTTAGCCATGTAGTTGATTTGGGAATACCAATATTTATGTTTAACCCAGCTGGGATAACCATGATCTATTTATAACTCATGTCAACTGTATGTCAGTGCAGTAAGACATCTTTACCTTTTTATAAGGCTTATATCATGACTTCTGTTGGGGTGTGGTTACACTTTAGGGAAAGCAACCCTGTCATTATCATGTTTACTGTCCTTCTAAATAGGGATGACTCAAAGAGTATGCCTCCAGGGAAGCAAACAGGGAGTCATCAAAGTTGTTTCCCTTTGACAAAATGGTGGTTAAACATTGAGGTGTACCCATACACCCTAGTATCTACCATTCTGTTATTTTGTGCTTCCTTTTGCAAACACTATTAATATTATTGTATATTTTTAGCTCGCCTGAACGAAAGTTCAGGAAGAGCTATTGTTGTCACCACGGCGTCGGCGTCCGTGTCCGCGTCCGCGGACGCTGACGTCCGCGTCCGCGTCAGCGTCCGCGTCCGCTTCAGCGTCGCCGTTCGGATTGGATGTTTTGGTTAAAGTTTTTTAAAGACCTATATCTCCTTAACCCGTGGATGGATTCTTTTGATACTTGCACTGTAGTTAGATATTGGTCTAAGGTTTAACAGGGTACCACCCCCACCCCACTCCGTGACCTTGATGTCAAGGTCATGGACTTAGAAAATTGTTTTTTTTTTTTGACTGGATGTTTTGGTTAAAGTTTTATAAAGCCCAATAGCTCCTTAACCCATGGATGGATTCCTTTGATACTTGCACTAAAGTTAGATATTGGTCTAAAGTTTTCGAAGGTACTACCCCCACCCCTCTCTGTGACCTTGATGTCAAGGTCATGGACTTAGAATATTGTCTTTTTATTGATTGGATGTTTTGGTTAAAGTTTTTTAAAGACACATATCTCCTGAACCCATAGATGAATTCTTTTTATATTTGCACTGTAGTTAGATCTACAGAGTACTACCCCAACCCCGCTCTGTGATCTTGATGTCAAGGTCAGGGACTTGGGAAATTTTTGTCTTTTTTAAAGTTTTGTAATTGCGTACTGATTCATAATGCTTTGCAGAGATTTAGTTTATACTTGAACTGATGTTAGACTCTTTTTGGAGTTTTTACAAAACACCTTATACTTTCCCCACTGAAGGTCATCGACTTAGAATTTTGTCTTAAAGATTTTGGTTAAAGTTTTATATTTATGAAGACATAATTTCACAGTGCCACGATGATGGACTCAGTTGATACTAATACTTGGACTGATGTTAGATAATTGTTCAGGGTTTTGATACATCCTAGTAGCCCCCCCCCCCCCCCCCCCCCCCCCCCCCCCCCCCCCCCCCCCCCAACTCCCCCCCTCCCCCCTTCCCCCCTACCCGTCAGTTTTTTTACCTCAAGCTCATGGACTTTGAAATTTCATTTCATTTTCTTTTTATTTTAATTTTATTTTTAAGACTTATTTCTGAGATAGCTTTTGTTTATAAATGTGTTTTCATTATGGACATGCTTGCCTGAAGTTTTATGCATACCAGTCCACATAGCCCCCCCCCCCCCCTCTTACACTTATTGAGCATGATTTTTTATGCCCCCCTGACGATAGTCAGGGGGCAATAAGATTTGCCCCTGTCCATCCGTCTGTCTCTCAGTCACACTTTAGGGTATAGAGTTTGTGTAATCAACTCCTCCCACAGTTTTAAATGGGTCTTTTTCAAACTTTGGATACTTATTGTGGACATATAGAAGTTGTGCATGTGGGTTTTTGATGGAGCTTAAATTAATTTTGACAGAATTATGGCCTTTTGAACTTAGTCATTTTAGGCAAACATCACACTTTAGGGTATAGAGTTTGTGTAATCAAGTCCTCCCACAGTTTTCAATGGATCTTTTTAAAACTTTGCATACTTATTGTGGACATATTGAAGATGTGCATGTGGGTTTTTGGTGGAGCTTTGATTAAATTTGACAGAATTACGGTATTTTGAACTTAGTCATTTTAGGCAAATTTTTGCACTGTTGAGTATATGGAGTTTGTGTAATCAACTCCTCCCTCAGTTTTCAATTGACCTTTTTCAAACTTTGCATACTTATTGTGGTCATATTGAAGATGTGCATGTGGATTTTTGATGGAGCTAAAATTAATTTTGACAGAATTACGGCATTTTGAACTTAGTCATTTTAGGCAAATTTTTGTATTGTAGGGTATAGAGTTTGTGTAATCAACTCCTCTCACAGTTTTCAATGGATCTTTTTCAAACTTTGCTTACATGTTTTGGCTATATTGAAGATGTGCATGTGGATTTTTGTTGGACCTAGAATTAATTTTGACAGAATTACGGCCTTTTGAACTTAGTCATTTTAGGCAATTTTTTGTATTGTAGTGTATAGTTTGTGTAATCAACTCCTCTCACAGTTTTCAGTGGATCTTTTCAAACCTTGCAATACATGCTGTGAATGTATTGAAGATGTGCATGTGGGTTTTTGTTGGACCTAGAATTAATTTTGACAGAATCACAGTCTTTTGAACTTAGTCATTCTAGGGAAATTTTTGCATTGTAGGGTATGGAGTTTGTGTTATCAACTTGCTCCACAGTTTTCAATGGATTTTATTACGCCCGTTTTGAAAAAATGGACGTATTATGTCATGGCGCTGTCCGTCCGTCCGTCCGTCCGTAAACATTCTTGTGCGTGCCATAACTCAGTAACCGTTTGGGATATCTTCATGAAATTTTGTAGGCATATGTATTAGGTAGGGGGAACGTGTCGCGTACAAGAATGGTTGCTCCCTCTTTCTTGGTTTCAAAGTTACGCCCCTTTGATTGTTTTTTACCCTACAGGTCTTGTGCGCGCCAGAACTAGATAACTGTTTGGGATATCTTCATGAAACTTCATAGCAATGTGTATGAAGTCCCAACGATGTGTCGCGTACAAAAATGGTTGCTCTCCCTTTCTTCGTTTCTGAGTTACATCCCTTTTATTAGTTCTTTCCGGCTATTTTTGTGTATACTTATGTTGTGCATACATTAACTCAGTAACTGTTTGGAAAATCATGATGAAACTTTATAGCAATGTGCATGATCACAAGATAATATGTTGCATAAAAGAATGGTTGCTCCCCCTTTCTTAATTATGGAGTTAACTCCCTTTCCTCCGTCCATAAACATTCTTGTGTGCGCCATAACTCAGTAACCATTTGGGATATCTTCATGAAATTTTGTAGGCATATGTAGTAGGTAGGGGGAATGTGTTGCATACAAGAATGGTTGCTCCCCCTTCCTTAGTTTCCAAGTTATGCCCCTTTGATTGTTTTTTTTCCCTGCAGGTCTTGTGCGCGCCATAACTAGATAACTGTTTGGGATATCTTCATGAAACTTCATAGCAATGTGTATGAAGTCCCAACAATGTGTCACGTACAACAATGGTTGCTCTCCCTTTCTTTGTTTCTGAGTTACATCCCTTTTTGTTAGTTCTTTTCGGCTATTTTTGTGTATACTTATGTTGTGCATACATTAACTCAGTAACTGTTAGGAATATCATGATGAAACTTTATAGCAATGTGCATGATCACAAGATGATGTGTCACATATAAGAATCGTTGCTCCTCCTTTCTTAATTTTGGAGTAACCTCCCTTTGATCATTATTTTTAGGCATTACCATTCACTCCATATCTCCTTAACCCTTTGAAATATTAGAATGAAACTTTGTAGGAATGTGTGTAATAATGGAGCAATGAATCCTGAGCAATAACCATGACTCTGGCATGCTTACTGGATTATCTGCCCATGCATAAATTTCCTGTTTACTCTGTACCTCCTTAATCGGTTAGAATATTTTAACACAACTTAATGGAGATGTGTATATTGTCAAGGGAATGTATTAGAACCAAGAATGGTATATCTAGTATATTTAGTCTGAATTATCTCCCTTGTTTGACTTTAGCATTACTCAGCTTAAGAGCCACTTCACCTTGGAAGCTGATTTTTGGTATACTAATAGTATTTGATGTGTTAAATATTTAAATAATATTGCCGTCATTAATCAAAGTGTGGTTTCCCCTGTTTGTCTGCCTGTCTGTCCTTTTGTAAACAGTCTTGTTCATTCTATATTTCCTTTACGACATTAAAACGGGCGTATTATGCGCCGCTTGCGAAGCCCTTGTTTTCAAACCTTGTCTGCATATTATGGACATATTTGAAGATACATTGTATGCATGAGGCATTTTGATAGATCTAGAATTAATTTTGAAAGAATCACAGCCTTTTTAACTTAGTCATTTTGGGCAATTTTTTACATGGTAGGGTATCTTGGTAGGTGCTTTATGGATATACACGTCATGTGACAGGCGCTGCACGGGGGCATCATTAGTGTCTTACAGACACAATTTTCTAGTTTTAATGAAATTGAATTTCATGATTTATTTGCATGCTAAGATGCTTCAAAATATATTTTTTCCTTTCTATCACACATGTATGTTCATAGCGAAACTTTATAAAAGTCTAGATGATGTAGCGTGTAAAAAGGAAAACGGAAAATACAACGAATGAACGGATGAAGAAACTATTAAATGAATGAATGACTGAATAAATGGCAGTGAATCGTTGATGAATGACTCAGATGCATATCTTTTTCTTTTATATTTCTTTAGTTCAAGCTTTTGAACTTCATGTAACTTTCAAAAAGTTCTGTTGGCTTAGCTCTTTTATAGAATTTTATAAACTGTTCTAAAATCAATATTTTATGTGGAATTTACTTGTTTTAGGATATAGCTAAAAGCTTACACTGAAACGAGGTGAAATGCGAAATTCAATTTTATCATTGAATTATTGTTAGCAGTAAACTATTCTTAACTTGTTAGATCTCACATTTACAAAATACAATATATACTTTTTATCATAGAAACTCTAATAAAAAGTAGCTGAGTCTGTATCCTATGTAAATTTTCTGAATTAAAAATGTTTGTTTCCTGTTGTATAATAGTATCTTCGCTGTCTTCAGTGGATCCTTTGATCAAGGACTTATCATAGTTCAAAAAACGCCGCTAGTTTCCTGTGGTGAAAATTTGAAATAAACATGTATCTAAAATAAACTGTTTGTGTGCTAAGTGCGGCTAATTATCCGCTAGTACAAACGTATGGCTTCCTCTATTTTATATATTTTTCTTTCTTTCTTTATTGTTTATAAAATTTTAAGAAATGCAACCATCGATAGATATCATTATTTCTATTATTTTTGTTTTTAATTTTCTTTTCCCTAAATTCGATTGACATTTTACAGTAATTCCGCTTATGTTCTTTTAGATATAACATTCTACTTTTTATCTTCTTGTTTTATCTTATCCTATTTATACTATTTATACTAATAAATATACTTTAAAGTATAAAAGATTAAGACACTGATCTACATTATTTTCATTTTATTATGATAATATTTTTTTCAGTTGATGGGTATACACAAATACGCGGTTAAGTTGATGGGTAAACACAAATACGCGTTTTACTAGATGAATTCAATTAATTAAATGATTTCTTTTTCGTATGACGGGTGACTAAGACCTTATTTCCAATTGTTTTAAATCGGAAGCTATTTATTCACACTTATTTTTTACGCATTTATGCGATTACACTTCAGACTATCCTATAGAAAAACACTGTCAGCTGCTAATCTTTTGTCAACCAAGCTACCCACGTGATCATCCGATGACGTCACTGCGGGGATTCCCGTTATCTCCTATAGATTTAGAAAATTAGACCATTTACAAAGGCACAGCTGCTAGAATTCAACTGCCCCAGAGCTATGAAATCTTGAGCTGACATATGCAAACTGCAAACATGCATTATAGTTCTTGAGTGTAATGTATGGTATTGTATACAAGTAAGCATTTTATTGGCAGGATTGGACTGGAGGTAGTTGGTTATCAGAGTTTGAAACAACCCGACTACCAGCATTTGTCTGATCACCCTCTTTTTATTCCTCACCATTAATTTTCTGTATGATTTTTTTTATCCACGCCACAGGCAGAGGGGTATAGTTTTCTCCATGTCCATGCGTCTCTCCATCTGTCTGTCAGTCCTTCTGTCCAGAATAAAATACATATATGGCACTATAACCCGCTGATGCACATGAAGTGTTATCAGACTGGCTTCAGTAGTGCATAAGTTAACGCCCTTGATTTGACTTAAAATCAATAAAAAGAGCCATAACTAAGTAACTAATTACCGAAACTTCATGAAACTTATACTAAATATGTATCACCATAATATGGCTATGCACATAAAGTTCCATCAGAATGCATTAGTAGTGCATGAGTTATTGCCCTTGAATCAGTTTAAGAATGACAAATTCAGCCTTAACTAAGTAATCAATAAACAGAATTCTATGAACTTATAGTAGAGATGTATCACTATAACATATTGGTGCATCTTACATTTGTCGGAATTGCATCAGTAAGCACTGAGTTATTGCCCTTGAATTGGTTTAAAATCAACAAACTGAGTCATAACGAAGTAACTAATGAATGGAATCTCATGAAGCATAAAATAATTATGTATTGTCATGACACAACAGTGTGCATTAAGTTTTGTCATAATCGCAGCAATAGTGCATGATTTAATGCCCTTGATTTGATTTAAAATCCACGTTAGCCATAACTAAGGTACCGGTGAACAAAATTTCTTGAAGCTGAATGAGTTATAAATGTATCATCATAGTGCAGTGATGCTTAGGCAAATGTTTAAGAATGGCTTCAGCTTATAGCTCAGTTATGCCAGTTATTATGTCTCCCCCCTTTAGGGTCGGGAGACATATTGTTTTTCCCCGGTCGTCTGTCTGTCCGTCACAAATCGTGTCTGTTCTATAACTTGAAAACCGCTCAAGCTATATTCGTGAAACTTCATATAAATATCAATCAACATGAGACGACGTGCAGAGTGCAAGAATGGTAACTCTGGCATTTATACTTTTTGAGTTATTACCCTTGGAACTTAGTCCATCACAAAATCGTGTTTCAATTGTGTCCGCTCTATAACTTGAAAACTGCTCAAGCTTTATTCACGAAACTTCATACAAATATCAATCAACATGAGGCGATGTGCAGAGTGCACAAATGGTAACTCTGGCATTTATACTTTTTGAGTTATTTCCCTTGGAACTTTGTCCATCACAAAATTGCGTCTCAGTCGAGTCCGTCTATAACTTTAAAACCATTCAAGCTATATTCATGAAAGTTCATACAAATATCAATCAACATCAGACGACGTGCAGAATGCACTCTGGCGTTTATACTTTTTGAGTTATTTCCCTTGGAACTTTGTCCATCACAAAATTGCGTCTCAGTTGAGTTCGTCTATAACTTTAAAACCATTCAAGCTATATTCATGAAAGTTCATACAAATATCAATCAACGTCAGACAACGTGCAGAATGCAAGAACCATAACTTTAGCATTTATACTATTTGAGTTATTTCCCTTAGAACTTTGTCAGTCACAAAATCGTGTCTCAGTCGTGTCTGCTCTATAACTTGAAAACCATTCAAGCTATATTCACGAAACTTCATACAAATATCAATCAACATTAGAAGAATTGCATAGTGCAAGAACCATAACTCTTGCATTTATACTTCTTGAGTTATTTCCCTTGGACCTTTGTCAGTCACGAAATCGTGTCTCAATCGCTTTATTACTTGAAAACCGGACAAGCTATATTCACGGAACTTCATACAAATGTCAGTCAACTCTAGACAACCTGCAGAGCACAGCATTTATACTATTTGAGTTATTTCCCTTGGAACTTTGTCATTCACAAAATCGTGTCTCAGTCGTCTAAGCTCTATAACTTGAAAACCGTTTAAGCTATATTCATGAAACTTCATACAAATATCAGTCAACATATAAATAGACGACGTGCAGAGCACTGTAACTCTTGCATTTATATTTTTTGACAAAAACTAAATTTGAATATCAGTCAACATTACATGACATGCAGAGCATAACAACTATAACTCTTGCATTTATACTTTTTACTTATTTTGAATCCCTGCTTTAGGGTAGGGAAACATATTGTTTTTCCCTTGGCGTCTTAATGACTGATCCTTTTGACATCAAAAAGGGGGGAGACATCTGTTTTTTCGTAGAAAAACAATTCTAGTTGCCCTTGATTTAATTTACAATCCACAAGTTCAGCCTTAACTAAGTAACCAGTTACTGAAACTTTATGAAACTTGAAATAAACCTTAAATAAACCGAAATTAACCTTAAATAAACCAAAGCCACTTTGACGGGGGGATATAAATTCACCAATTTGCTTGTTCTCCTCAGCTATAGCCTCTGTCTTTTATGTTTCTTGCTCACCTAAGCTGAAGGATAAGCAGGCTCTGTTGTTGTCGTCATTGTCCGTCAACATTTCAAACAACTTCTCTGAAACAACTGGGCCGACTAGAACCAAATTCCATGTAGAGCCTCCAGGGGTTGGGGGAACAAGTTTATTCAAATGGTCTGGTGACCAACATGGCCGCCATGCTCATATATGGTTAAGACTTTTTATATGCCCGTTTTAAAAAAACGGACGCGTTATGTTGTGGCGCTGTCTGTCCGTAATCATTCTTGTGCGCGCCATCAGTAATCATTTGGGATATCTTCATGAAATTTGGTAGGAATATGTATTAGGTTGGACAAGAATGGTTGCTGCCCCTTCCTTTGTTTCCAGGTTATGCCCCTTTGACTATTTTTTCCCTGCAAGTCTTGTGCACGCCATAACTAGATAAGCGCTTGGGATATCTTCATGAAACTTCATAGCAATGTGTATGAAGTCTCAACCATGTGTCGCATACAACAATGGGTGTTCTCCCTTTCTTCTGTTCAGAGTTACATCCCTTTCATTAGTTCTTTTAGGCTATTTGTGTATAATTATCTTGTTAAAATCTTATTCTCCAGAATCATTTGACCAATGGCCTTGAAACTTTGTATGTAGCATTTGGTACTGGAGTACTGCCAAGATTTTCAAATGATGACCTTTGGATATCTTGACATTTTTACAGCAAGGTCAAATTTGCTTTCTGATCCTTTTTTAATGGAAATGCAATAATACCAGATTTCATGAAAATTGTAGAAGGTTTTGGTATAAAAGTTGGCCTACTAAATGAATACCTGAAGATTTTTGAGTAATAGAGATCAAGGTCATTCTTTAACCTTTGACCAAGGTTTCTTATATTTCAGCAATTTCAAACATCCCCTAAAGTTGTAACAGAATTTCATATGGAGCATCCAGGGGTTGAGGAGAATGTAACTATTCAAAACTGTTCTGATCCCCTTACCAATATGGTTGCTATGCCCAATATAGTAAAAACCTTTTAAAATCTTCTTCAGATTGTTGACCAGTGGCCTTGAAACTCTGGTTCTAAAGCAATACCAAGTTTGTTCAATGATGACCTTGCCTTGACCTAGATAGGGCATCTGGATTTTGAAACTCAAAGTTCAGAAATTTGGAGGATGAAAAGTAAATAATGTAGAGTTGTTAGGCTGCTGCTGAGATGGTTCTTATGAGGGGGTCACAACATCAGTTTTTATTAGGAAATAAGAAAAGTGAACCAGAATAATCCTAAAAGATCTGCGGAACTCTGATGATGAAAGGTTGGAAAGGAAACTTGCCTCATTCTAAAAAGTGCATAACCCTACTTTGTGCTTTGTTCGCTGCTGTGAAATAACACGATATTGAACATAGCACAAATTACTTGATTTGAAGTCTTTTAAAGCATTTGTATAGCAGTATTTACCTTTGAAAAAAGCTAACTTTTTAGCCTTTGATTGTGAGGTACATTTCTGATCTAGGTCTGTACCATATGCAAAAGCTTCTGGTAGACATTCGGCTGTTAAGGATTGGCTGGCTATTGAGTTCAGGGGCATTTCTCATTTCTTTTGGCTATTCAGGGGATAGCGCGAACGCAGTCCCCCACACTAAGAAATTGCGTACCCGAGTTACCCACATTTGGGGTAATCGCAGGCGTCAACCCAACCGAAGTGCAATGGAAGGGTCTCTTCCTGAGAGAACCGCCTTGCTGATCACGGTATCTCTTGTACCAGGTAAGTATGAATTCACTGTTTTGAAAATGGGTTTTATTCGGAAAGAAGATTATTTACAAATGGTAGTCGGAGACCAATGTTTAGCTGCAGATTCATTGTTAAAAAGAGTATTAATCTGATATGTATGTGTACAAAGAGTTCAGCCTGTTGTGTATTAATATCAATTTTAACATGCTGCAAAGTTTCAAAGTCTTTGCTTATAGAGATTGTATAGTCTCAGCAGTTATCTGAAAATTTGTCTGACTAAGACGATCATCAATACTATTTACGCAAGTTAGAGGCTATAAATAGCTCTGTTTAGAGTGCCGTAGGACTATCTGTATAGGTAGCACAGGGTTGACAAGTTGATAGGTGATAAGTAGCTTCAAGCACTTGTATACAAATACGATTGTGTGAACTTGTATATACAAATACAATCGTATGAGTTTCCCTATTCATAATAAGATAATTGGCTTTTAGCTGGTTTAATTTGTTAATATTGTTTTCCCTTATGTGCTTATTTATTTAGTAAAGTATCGGAATGCCTAGAACCATTAATTTTCTATTTGTCCCAAATGGAAAATTAATATGTTTTTTTTTCAAGTGTGCCAATATTTAAGCATATTAGCCCTCTAGTGCCTAAACTTTGATTTTACGTGATGAATGAATAGGGCTATGATGAAGGATGGAAGTATCCATAAACAGAGACTGGAACCCCATTTTGGGGACCGTTTTGGGGATGTTTGCAAACAGTGCAGACCTGGCCCAGAGGATATAAAACTTTAGTACATTCTCAAACTCAAAATAAAGCACACTGATTGGTGTGTGCTCGGTAGCAGCCAATCAGTGTGCTTTATTTTGAGTTTGAGATTATTCTCAAGTTTTATAACCTCGAACCCTGGTTCAAACATCACAGAATGTGGCATCTGATTAGGGTCTATACTGTTTGCCTACAGGAATTTCTATGGAAAATACAACAGTAGTGAAAGCATTCACTTGAATCACTTAGAATAGAAATGAACTCATCCAAATGATAAGAATGGACAAGTCCACTGATCAAAGAAGGGTTAAGGCAAATCAGTGGGGGAGGTTGGGCAATGGTGCTGGGTAGCTTTCAGGGGCTTAGAAAAACCAGTGGAAAAGGAAGCCTGCATATAGTGAATGGATTCAGCCCATTAAGGGTGACAAACTGAAAGCACTCTGTTCAGCCTTTGATCTGTTAATAAATATTTCTAAAATGGGGAATTGGCAAATAAGTCCAAAGCGGAACAAACAATTCCAGTGTGTCCCACAGATTGATTGACTGATTGATTTGTTGCTTTACGTAAACAGCTATGGTCATATGGGGACAATATGACCAGTCAGTTAACCTAACCACACTACATGTATTCCTGGGCAGGCTTAGACCTCCTAAGGCCCCTGTCACACCAAACTAGTTCTCAACACGTCCTACCCCGTCCATAGAATATCGTGAAGCGGGCTGTGGTCGGGGTAGAACGTGTAACTTTTGGCCTAAAATGTCTATAATACAATTCTGGTTCATTCATAAACAGTCATCAGTACGTCCATCTCGTCTGTATCCTGTCTGCAGTCGGTTTGTACCAAGTTCATATCGTGTCAGATTCCGTGTTCACCTCGTGCACCATTTCCAAGCAGTCCAGGCATGTCCGTGGTCAGTTCAACCCTGTTCGTAGCTTTTTCTGCTAAGTCCCCAATATGTCCAAACTAGTTTGGACCTCAACTACCTCATTCAAAAGCAGTTCTTCTCATTCTGACTACATCCTCATCTCGTTCCTAGTGGGTGCAAAACGTAATCGCAATCACGTTTTGGTTCGACAGCTTCTAAAAACCGACGCGTTCTATCCAGTTCTCATTCGCATTTGTCACTTCAAGCTTTGCAGAGCATTGCATCCTTATGAGTATCATGCCTCCAAACAAGAGTGGAGCTAATAAGACGGGCCATACTAAAGCAGCTACTGTTAGATCCCAAAGGTGCATCTCATCTGAAGCCCATTCAGCTCATCTCCAAGTTGCAGAGTCTCCTGGGCCTTTTCCTGACTCTGGGAGTCAAGAGAAGAAGAGAGTGCTGCATACCCTGGTCGAGTTTGGTCTGTCTGCAAATTGGAAGAACAAGCTACAACCGACTGGTCATTAAGCACACATACTGCCAATAGTGCCCGACCGCACCACGTTGTAATACGTCCTAGTAGGATTGAAGTACGGCAATTCCGTTTGTAGCACGTCCATCTCATTTTAAGAACGTTGCCACTCCGTCTAATTCCAGAACGGGATAGTTGCCAGAAAATTTTAAACATGCTCGACGTTCTGGAGCACCCTTCACATCAGAACCCAGAACCCATCCGAGTCCATCCATGAGGTTCATCCAACAGACCTTAAAATATTGCTACTACGTCCACTCCATTTGCGCCCACAGTTTGAGCCCATTTGGCAAAATTTTCCAGAAATTGGCAAGAACGAGTTTGGTGTGATGGGGGTGTAAGCGGATAACCAGTACTAAGTGCACATGCTTTCGCCAGTAACTGACAACTGCCCTTCTTGAATCAGCGGAAGGAGAAACGAAAGAATGTAGCCAGACCGGGTATTGAACCCAGGACCTCTGACTTATGAGTCTGGTGCCCTACCGACTGCTCTACGCGGCCCGGCTTGTGTCCCACAGAAAAAAGGCTGAATCTTCCCAGAAAATAACAGACTTCTTTGGCTCACCAAAAACAGAATTGAAATTGACTCAGTAAGCAATGTTAGGTGAGTAAACCATCAATAAAATGGAATCCTGGAAAAAGGAAAAAATCCTGGAAAAGTCCTAGAAATAACCTGGAATTCTGTTTTCTGATTTCTGTATGAACCCTGGTCCCAACATGACCATAGCTGAGTACCATAGATGTAAAGCTTTGTAGTCAGAGGCTAAATTGCTACATGAAGAAAAAACAAAAGAAAAATGAGGAAAAACAAATGTTAAAACCACACAAAAAAAAAAAGAAAAAAAAAAAAAAAGGGGGTGATCGGACAAATGCTGGAAGTCGGGTTGTTTCAATCTTTGATAACCAACTACCTCCGGTCCAATCCTACTAATATAGAATACTAACTTGTATATAAACCATAATGTTTACTTGCTTACTATGAAATGGGTTTGTACTTTGCATATACTGGGCTTTGATGTATTTGGTTTGATTTCATTTTCTTCAAACTTTTAAATTGTTATTAAATATTGACAGCTCTATCATGTCAAAAAGCAGACACAGGATCCAAAATACTTGCTATGATTTTAAGCACAGAAACTGCAATACCTGTTACGGTGAAAATTATTTTTGACGGTGAAAATTATTTTTGTTTAAAGCAATAAGGCTATGATATTGTTCAGTACTAAGTGGTCATAGAAAAGTTTTCGTAAGCTGTGTGCAAACAGGGAAGCCTGAGGTATCCTGCACATCTGTGCAGTCCCCTAAGCCTTCCCTACTTGCATGATTTGTCTGTAATTGCTTGGGAATTGGAGAAATGAAGATGTCAGTTTGTGCAGATGTGCCTGCTGATTTATTATTGTTATGCTTAAAGGTAGGTTCCTGTACTTTGGAATGCATCATAATTTTGATGATATTTCATCTAAGTTGTTGGAAAGCACTTATAAAAGGGAATGAATAAGTTTCACTAAAAAGTGTAAATCAAAAAAATATTAGAAAAGTTGTTTTGCAAGGGATTTCCTAACTCTGCTTCGCACACCAGATAGCGCTATTTTTAGTTCGCGCCAAAAATAGATAACGTAGCTGAGGTCATGCTGCATTGCATTTTGGGATAGTTTTAACCCATCCACCATGCCAGGACCTCTAGGAGAGCTCATGACAAGGGAAAATTGACCTTTGGAGAATGGCATCAGAAATAGCGCACTTATAGACATAATAAACTTAGTTATTTTTAGAACTGGAATTCCAACGAAAGAAAATAAACCAAAAGGGAAAACGACTATTTTCTTCAACATCTGACGAGTTTCTCAGTAGCAACTAATTCAGAAATATAAGAGAATTTAATACTGCTCAGAAAAAGACGAAATTATTTTGTGGACATAATTGTTATCGCTAGTACAGGAACCTACCTTTAAAGCTCCTTGTCACGTTACACCACTCTTATGTTTTATTTATAACAAACTACTAACAGTAATATTTGCTGTGTTTGTGTTATTGTATTAATCCTAATAAATGCCCCTGCACTAATAACAGCCCCCCTCCCTTCTCATGAGGATGTAGCTCATCCATTGGGGTCAACTCTTCAAGGAAAGAATTTGTTTGTGGAGGACAAAGAATTTGCTCCTAGAAGAGCAAATTCTTTCCTTTAAGAGCTGATCCCTATTGAGAAGGGAAGCAAAAAAGGGAAAATAGTAGAATCGCTTATCCATTCATCTATATACTGTCAGTTAGAAATATTTTGGCAGTAGTTGATTTAGTACTCATTAGGCTCTATATATAATGCTCTTCGTGTAAAATACAACGCCCCTGGGCCATTTAATAAGATTATTACGCTATGTATCTCTTTCAGATTCACTGACACCAGTGAATTAATCTAGTTGTGATGATGGGTTTATTAAATTTGAGCTTTGCAAAACTAAAATTTGAGCTTTGCAAAACTTGGCCTCTCTGAAAAAAAGGCACGTTTATGGAAAAATGGAAGATAAAAGCAAAATACAAACAAATGCACCAGGCATGCTATTTATAGATTCTGGTTATCCCATATGGGTAAAAATAGATATACTGGTATTCCAGGATATAAGATTTGGCTAAATATAGAACTGAATACTGCCCTATATTGCCGACTATTGAAATCAAGATTAAGGCCCTTGACATTTACGCTTCTTTCAAATAAATCAAGATTTAGAGTAAAATGTTGCCTGTGTAGTGCTTGAGGTTTCTGATTTTAAAAAAAATGATATAGAAGTTTGCTCCCGCTTTTATTAAAGATTATTTATAAGCTCCATTACTTTGAATTTTGACCAGTTCTTTCGTAGAGATAATATGCAAAGTCCTAAAGCAACTTAATGTTGTCAGTAAAAACGATAACTTTATATAATACTTGCTGAACACAGAATAGTATGGTTGGACCGGAGGTAGTCGGTTATCAAATTCGAAACCCACCCGACTTCCAATATTAGTCTGCCGCTGTTTTTTCCCCATATTTTTATTCTTTTACATGTTCAGACTGGGCTGAGTGGCAGGCTGATCTGAGTCTTCTCCATTTGCACAGGCCATAAAGTAATTTTTATGTGATGTGATGTTGATAAGCTGATTTTATTTTTAAATATACTTCAATAAAATTATTACAGTATTAAAACAAGATTTTAGGCATTATGCTTTCTCACAGTTTTGAGTGAGAAAGGCTTTAACAGTTTTAGGACATAAGCTACAGACTCTTTATTGCAATACTCATTTTTAGCTCACCTGGCCCGAAGGGCCATAGTGAGCTATTGTCATACCAATGCGTCCGGCGTGCGTCGTGCGTAGTGCGTCGTCACGGAATTTGTCCGTCAACACCTAAAAACAAATATTCAAACATCTTCTTCTGTAAAACTACTGGTCCCATTGTTCTCAAATTTCACATGGAGCATAACCTGACTCCAGAGTCTCAGAATTGTTAAATTGGGTCAGGTTGAAATCCAAGATGGCCGCCATTACTAAAAATAGCAAAAACAACAAAATAAACTTCTTCTCCAGAACCACTGGGTATATTTGTCTGAATTTTGGCATGGAACATCAGTGAAACCTTGGTATACAAAATTGTAAAAATGAAAAAAATCTGTATTTGAGTTTTGTCACAGTGACCTACTTTCTGTTTACGTGTGTAATTTTGCTCAAATGCCAATGTCAAAAAATGACCTATTTAAACAACTTCAAACAACTTCTTCTCTAAAACCACTAAGCCCATGGATCTCAAATTTCACATGTAGCATGACCAGACTGCAGGGTTTCAAAATTGTAAAATTGGGTCAGGTCAAGGATCCAAGATGGCTGCTGTTACTAAAAATAGCAAAAACAACAAAATCAACTTTTTCTCCAGAACCATTTGGTATATTTGGTTGAAAGTTTGCATGGAACATAAGTGGGACCTTGGTATTAAAAATTATAAAAATAAAAAAAATCTATAGCGGAATTAGGTCACAGTGACCTACTTAGCGTTTACAAGGCCGATTTTGCTCAAATGTCAATATCTAAAGAAAATGCAACCAATTATGACCAGATTTGGTCAGAAATGGTTCTTGAATGGAATTATTTCAATTTTGTGCCAGTTGACTATCCAAGATGGGCACCATGGGGGCCGTTACTAAAAATAGCACAAACATAAAAATGACAATTTCTCAAGAACCCTTGAATGGAATTGGACCAATTTTGTGTCAGAATGTTCCTTGCATGAAGCTGTTTCGATTAATTGCAATTTGGCATTCCAAGATGGCCGCCATCTGGTGTTACTAAAAATAGCACAAACATAAAAATGACAATTACTCAAGAACCCTTGAATGGAATTGGACCAATTTTGTGTCAGAATGTTCCTTGCATGAAGTCGTTTTGATGAATTGCAATTTGGCATTCCAAGATGGCCGCCATCTGCCATTACTAAAAATAGCACAAAACATGAAAATGACAATATCTCAGTAACCGCTGAATGGATTTTGACGAAATTTGTGTCAAAATGATTCTTGCATTGAGATGTTTCAAAAATATCTAACTGTAGACCAGTCATATTGGCCTCTGTTACTAAAAATAGAAAAATGTGAAAATTAGAAAATCTCAATGGAATTGGATTAATTTTGTGTCAGAATGGTCCTTTTATTAAGCTTTTTCTATTTTTTTGCATTTTGGCATTCCAAGATGGCCGCCATCTGCCGTTACTAAAAATAGCACAAAACATGAAAATGACAATATCTCAGTAACCGCTGAACAGATTTTGACGAAATTTGTGTCCAAATGATTCTTGCATTGAGATGTTTCAAAAATATCTAACTATAGACCAGTCATATTGCATTGGCCTCTATTACTAAAAATAGAAAAATGTGAAAATTAGAAAATCTCCATGGAATTGGACCAAATTTGTGTCAAAATGGTCCTTGCATGAAGGCTTTTCGATTTTTTGCATTTTAGCAATCCAAGATGGCCGCCATCTGCCGTTACTAAAAATAGCGCAAAACATGAAACTGGCAATATCTCAGTAACCCCTGAATGGATTTTGATGAAATTTGTGGCAAAATGATTCTTGCATTGAGGTGTTTCAAAAGTAAATATATAAAGACCAGGCAAGTTGGCCTCTGTTACTAAAAGTAGCAAATTGTGAAAATGAGAAATTCTCAGTGGAATTGGACCAATTTTGTATCAGAATGGTCCCTTTGCACAATAGCCAGGTGAGCAATATCAGGCCCATTTGGGCCTCTTGTTATGTTATCTATCACCTTGTGGCCCTCATTGAGACTAAACTACAATATAAGGCAAGTGAGCATTGATGCTTATTTGCCTTATACACTCTTGTAGTTTATACTCAGTGTATTAGGCTGTGCCTTTCTGTGGTCCCAAGCATGGTGTAATAGGGACTGAAGTGTTATAATGAATTTGAACTTCGTTCAATTGTAAACATTATTATTATATGTTTATATAATCACCTTAATGTGCTTAAGTATTGGGACACCTAAAATAATTAATTTTCCATTTGCCCCAATTGGAAAATTAATTGTTTTGAGGTGTCCCATAATTTAGGCACATTACAGTACCTTAAAAATTGTGTAAGAATTGGGACAGACAGATCTGAGCAAACAGTGCAGACCCAGATCTGACTGCTACAGGATCGATGACTATACTGTTAGCCATTTCATTTGCATCATCTGGATGCATTATTGCATGGTAAAACCAAACTGTTCCATTTTTAGGACAATTACAATACTTATTTTAGGTGTCCCAAGTTTTAGAATTTTTACATAAATTAATAGGGTAAAGTCGGGTTAGTTCGGACAGCGGAGAAATTCGGACATACCGTTGCAAACAGTGAAAATCCAGATGAGACAGCTCATGATGAGCCGTCTCATCCGGATTTTTACTGGTTGCCCATTTAATTTTGTTTTAATTCCAAACAACTGATAGATAAAGGAAAAAAAAATGTCAGTGTCTGAATTTTTCCGCTGTCCGAATTAACACGACTTCACCCTAATACAATTGTTTATTAAAATAATTATCTTTTATTTATGATTAGTGGCAGAAAACTCACCATGAGCTGGATCTTACCAGGACAGAACTACAAGAGCTACAGATTGCTTGTACAGAACATAAGGTATAGAAGACAAGCTGGTCTTAACCTGTTAATACCTATGGTCCCATAAAATGGGTCTCAGCTGATAGTGCACACCCAGATCAGATGGCACAGGATGAGAGCCTACACTGTTGGCATTAAATAAAGGGATTTTTTTTATGAAAAACACGAAGTCAAATCATACATCCCTTAGATTGGAAATGTTCAAATTGTGAGATAGAAGGGTTGACTCAGAATTGATGGGTTAAATGCCTGCATGAACTGTGTCAAGCATTCTTTTGTTAGCTCACCTGAGCCATAGGCTCAGGGTGAGCTATTGTGATCACCCAGTGTCCGTCGTGCGTCGTCCATCGTGGGTTGTGCGTCAACAATTTGCTTTAATTGACATCTTCTCTGAAACCGCTAGGCATAGGGCATTGATATTTGGTATGAAGCATTGTCTAGTGGTCCTCTACCAAGTTTGTTCAAATGGTGACCCCAGGGTCCAAAATAGCCCTGGGGCAGGGGGTCTTGGGTTCGAAACTAAAAAATACTTAAAATCTTCTTCTCCAGAACTGCTTGGCTCAGATGCTTGAAATTTGGTATGTAGCATTGCTTAGTGGTCCTCTACCAAGTTTGTTCAAATGGTGGCCCCAGGGTACAAAATGGCACTGGGGCAGGGGGTCTTGGGTTAGAAACTCAAAAATACTTAAAAATCTTCTTCTCCAGAACTGCTTGGCTCAGATGCTTGAAATTTGGTATGTAGCATTTCCTAGTGGTCCTCTACCAAGTTTGTTCAAATGGTGGCCCCAGGGTCCAAAATGGCCCTGGGACAGGGGGTCTTGGGTTCGAAACTAAAAAATACTTAAAAATCTTCTTCTTCAGAACCACTTGGCTCAGATGCTTGAAATTTGGTATGTAGCATTGCCTAATAGTCCTCTACCAAGTTTGTTCAAATGGTGGCCCCAGGATCCAAAATGGCGCTGGGGCAGGGGGGTCTTGGGTTCGAAACTTAAAAATCTGCTTCTCCAGAACTGCATGGCTCAGATGCTTGAAAATTTGGTATGTAGCATTGCCTAGTGGTCCTCTACCAAGTTTGTTCAAATGGTGGTCCTGGGGTCCAAATCACCCTGGGGCAGGGGGTCTTGGGTTAGAAACTAAAAAATACTTAAAAATCTTCTTCTCCAGACTGCTTGGCATAAATGCTTGAAATTTGGTATGTAGCATTGCCTAGTGGTCGTCTACAAAGTTTGTTCAAATGGTGACCCCAGGGTCCAAAATGGCCCTGGGGCAGGGGGTCTTGGGTTAGAAACTAAAAAATACTTAAAAATTTTCTTCTCCAGAACTGCTTGGCACAAATGCTTGAAATTGATATGTAGCATTGCCTAGTGGTCCTCTACCAAGTTTGTTCAAATGGTGGCCCCAGGGTCCAAAATGGCCCTGGGGCAGGGGATCTTGGGTTCGAAACATAAAAAAATTAAAAATCTTCTCCTCCAGAACTACTTGGCTCAGATACTTGAAATTTGGTATGATGCATTGCCTAGTAGCCCTTTACCAAGTTTGTTTAAATGGTGGCTCCAGGATCCAAAATGGCCCAGGGGCAGGGGGTCGTGTGTTTGATACTAAAAAATTCTAAAAATCTTCTCCTCCAGAACTACTTGGCTCAGATGCTTTAAATGTGGTATGTAACATTGCCTAGTGGTCCTCTACTAAGTTTATACAAATGGTGGCCCCAGGGTCCAAAATGGCCCTGGGGCAGGGAGTCCCAGGTTTGAAACATAGAAATATATTCAAAAATCTTCATCTTCAGAACCGCTTGGCTCAGATGCTTGAAATTTGGTATGTAGCATTGCCTAATAGTCCTTTACCAAGTTTGTTCAAATGATGGCCCTAGGGTCCAAAATGGCCCTGCAGCAGGGGGTCCTGAGTTTGAGCCATAGAAATACATAGGAAATTATTCAAAAATCTTCTTCTTCAGAACCACTTGGCTCAGATGCTTGAAATTTGGTATGTAGCATTGCCTAATAGTCCTTTACCAAGTTTGTTTAAATGCTGGCCCCAGGGTCCAAAATGGCCCTGCGGCATGGAGTCCTGAGTTTGAGCCATAGAAATACTTCTTCTACAGAACCATTTGGAAATGGTTGCAAACTATAGGTCTTCTACGAATTTTAAAAACTGTTTACACTTTCTAGTTCAGTGGTGGTAAGGTTTATTCACTGAATAAGGGATGTCACACCTGTCTGATTTAGCCTACTTTGCATGTGCAATCAATGCACTGTTCAAAATCTCTTACCTGGCTAATTGTGCGTAAATACATGCTTAGAAGCCATGCGTCCTATGACTCCTTAAAAAGGCCAAATTCTGAACTTCATGATTCCAATGCTAATACTCTGCTGTTGAAATATTTGAACTGGTTTCTTAACTAAAACTAGATATTTGTGGAAACTGGACCTAAAGACAGCCATTCAGAAGACCTTGAATAAAGGACATACTGAAGGTCTTGAGAAACAGTTTTCAAACTATTTATAAGAACTTGTTGACTGGCTTTTGCCATGGCAGTATAGGCTTTGCCGAACTGATGCTTATCAATATATCTCTTTGCATAGACATCATTGGATTCTGATATCTTTCCCTCTTCATCTTATTATACCCCCGGCATACAAAGTATGTCGAGGGGTATATAGTTTTCGTCTTTCCGTCCGTTCGTCCGTCTTTCCGTCTGTCCATTAGTCCGTCCGTCCGTCTGTCCGTCCGTCCGTACGTAAGTTAACATTTGCGTTAAAGTTTTGTGTTAAGTTTTTTATTTTGCTTCTGTTAACCAGAACTTATTCATACATGCTTATTATTTTAGTAGAGGATGGAAACTGATTAATTTGCATCATCTAGATGCTGCTGCTGGCCTAAGGTCAAGGTCACAGACTTTGAAATTTGTACAATAGCTGCGTTAAAGTTTTGCGTTAAGTTTTTGCTTTTTCTCTTTTTTTCTGAAAGACTTAATTGTAACTTGTTCATATGTGCTCAGTGTTAGTACAGGATAAATAGATATTAGTTTTCATCATCTGGATGCTGCTGCTGACATAAGGTCAAGGTCACAGACTTAGAAATTTGTATACCATTTGCGTTAAAGTTTTGTGTTCAGTTATATTTTATGCTTATATTTTGAATATACTTGAATAAAACCTTTTACAATGCTACTAGGTTTACTTCTAGGTTGAAACAGATCAGTTGACATCATCCAGATGCTGCTGCTGCTGACTTATGGTCAAGGCCACAGACTTTGAAATTTGTATACTCTTTGCATTAAAGTTTTATTTTACAATGGAAACTTTTATTATGCTCCTAGAATGACTTCTAGGTTGAAACTTATCAGTTTACATTGTCAAGATGCTGCTGCTGACTTAAGGTGAAGGCCACAGAGATGATTTGTGTTAAATATTTGTGTTTAATTTCTATGTTTTTTTCTGCTCATGCAAATTTTAAATTGAACCTTCTGGCTTTTGTCTATGGGCCTTTCACTGGATTTGTTATAAATTGTCCACCTGTCTGTTTGTTAACATTTGCTTTACAGCTTTGTATTTAATGTGCTTTTATTAGCTCACCTGTCAAGGTGAGCTTATAGTATAGACTTAGTCCGTCGTCCGTCGTCGTCCGTCGTCGTCGTCGGCGTCGTCGGCGTCGGCGTCCACAATTTTAAACATCTTCTTCTCCGAAAGCACTGGGTGGATTGAAGCCAAATTTCATATGGAGCCTTAACAGGATGGGGGAACGAAAGTTTATATATTTGGTCCAGGTCACATGACCAAGATGGCCGCCACGCCCATATATGGTAAAAACCCTTCAAAAATCTTCTTCTCCAGAACCAAAAGGCCTATGACCTTGAAACTTGGTATGTAGCATCGGGCATGCGGGCCCATCATAATTTATATAAATCATGACCTTGTGATGACCTTGACCTAATTTATGACATGGTCAAGTTTGGTACGTTAGGCTTTTATATGGGAAAACGCTTAAACGGTGGATTTCTCAGAAACTATTTAAGTCTAAGGTACAATACTTGGTATACATGGTTGACTAAATGACCAGATGAAGATATTATGTCACTAAAGGTCAAGGTCATTCCGTCGGACCATCCGTCGTCAAGATTTTCAAACATCTTCTCCTCTGAAACCACTGGGCCGATTGAAGCCAAATTTCATATGGAGTCTCAGTGGGATGGGGGAACGAAAGTTTATATATTTGGTCCAGGTCACATGACCAAGATGGCCACCATGCCCATATTTGGTAAAAACCCTTCAAAAATCTTGTTCTCCAGAACCAAAAGGCCTATGACCTTGAAACTTGGTGTGTAGCATTGGGCATGCGGGCCCATCATATTTTATACAAATCATGACCTTGCGTTGACCTTGACCGAATTTACGGCATGGTCAACTTTGGTACGTTAGGCTTTTATATTGGAAAACTCTTAAACAGTGGATTTCTCAGAAACTATTTAAGTCTAAGGTACAATACTTGGTATATATGGTCGACTAAATGACCAGATGAAGATATTATGTCACTAAAGGTCAAGGTCATTCCGTCGGACCATCCGTCGTCAAGATTTTCAAACATCTTCTCCTCTGAAACCACTAGGCCGATTGAAGCCAAATTTCATATGGAGTCTCAGTGGGATGGGGGAACGAAAGTTTATATATTTGGTCCAGGTCACATGACCAAGATGGCCGCCATGCCCATATATGGTAAAAACCCTTCAAAAATCTTCTTCTCCAGAACCAAAAGGCCTATGACCTTGAAACTTGGTGTGTAGCATCGGGCATGCGGGCCCATTATATTTTATACAAATCATGATCTTGTGTTGACCTTGACCTAATTTACGGGATGGTCAGCTTTGGTACGTTAGGCTTTTATATGGGAAAACGCTCAAACATCGGATTTCTCAGAAACTATTTAAGTATTAGGTACAATATTTGGTATACATGGTCGACTAAATGACCAGATGAAGATATTATGTCACTAAAGGTCAAGGTCATTCCGTCGGACCATCCGTCGTCAAAATTTTCAAACATCTTCTCCTCTGAAACCACTGGGCCGATTGAAGCCAAATTTCATATGGAGTCTCAGTGGGTTGGGGGAACGAAAGTTTATACCCGGGGTCTGGGTCACATGACCAAGATGGCCACCATGCCCATATATGGTAAAAACCCTTTGAAAATCTTCTTCTCTAGAACCAAAAGGCCTATGACCTTGAAACTTGGTATGTAGCATTGGGCATGCTGGCCCATCATAGTTTATACAAATGATGACCATGTGTTGACCTAGAATTAATTGACGACATGGTCAACTTTGGTATGTTAGGCTTTTATATGGGAAAACGCTTATACAGTGGATTTCTCAGAAACTATTTAAGTCTTCGGTACAATACATGGTATATATGGTCAACTAAATGACCAGATGAAGATATTATGTCACTGAAAGGTCAAGGTCATTTTGTCGGTCTGTCCGTCATCAAGATTTTCAAAACATCTACTCCTCTGAAACCACTGGTCTGATTGAAGCGAAATTTCATATGGAGTAATTTGAGCATGCATATACTGGCAGGTGAGCGATCGTTGCCCTTGGGCGACTTGTTAGGGGTTGGCGCTGGCCGGGGGTATACGTGAGCCCCTGCTCACTTGCTCTAGTTCATTTTACTGTTTACCATGTACATGCATATACTTGGATTTTTACTCTAAGTGATATAAAAACACAGGTGTGAATGTGGTCTTACAAGCAAATAAAGTTCCAAAAATGATCTGTAAAACTTGCACCACCTCACTAAATATTGGGACAGGAATGTCTGGGCAAACACTGTAGACCAAGACCAGACTGTTCAGGGACAGCAATAGTATTTCCCATTCTTCCAGCATTTTTGTGCCAAATTGATGATAGTCAAATCAGTGAAGCTTCTGGTAAAATCAACTTAATTTAGGTTTACAATGGTATCTGCTGCAGAGATGGATTCTGTCAATATTAAGGTATTATATCAGGCATAAGCAGTCAGCTGTAGCAGAATAGGTTTAAATTGTGCTAAAATGGGCAGTCAACCTTAGCAAAAAGTGGACTTGGCGGTTCCGCATCAGACCTGTTCTTAAAATTTGTATAAGAGCTATATCAGGTTTGTTCAAATGATGACCCTAGTTTGACCTTTGACCTTTTTGTTCAGGTGAGCGATTCAGGGCCTCTTGGCCCTCTTGTTTTAAAACATGTCAGTCCAGTTGAAAGGAAGCCCAGCAGAGCTCAGAAGCTGGTGTGGTCTGATGGTGATCCTGGAAATACTAGCCTTATAAACTTCTTATTGGACTAACCCAGAGTTGGGTATAAACTGGCCTGGGTGGTGAGTAGTTGGTACAGCAAAGGGTACCTGTTCATGCAGTACTACATGCTTTAGCTAGATGCTGCCAAGCCAGACTAACACATTGGTCAGACTAATACATTACCATTGCTCGAGAACATGCACACACACATGCAGGCATGCACACACACATGCAGAGCAATGTAATGATAAAGGACCTGTATCAGAATCAGAATCAGAACTGTTTACTGGTGATACGTCCAAGGACAATCATTCACCAGGACCTGTGAATCAGGGAAGCTAGTAGTCCCTAGCCCTTATAAGAGAAGTAAACTTAGTAACTGAATCCTCTGCACCCTCAGCAGCAGAAATAAGTGAATCTTCCAGGGAATTCCAATCTCTAATAGTCTGGGGGAAGAAACTGGACTTGTAAATGTCAGTCCCAGCCAATGGGGTTTGAAATGTCAGGGAATGATGATTCCTGGTACGCCTATTTGGGGGAACAAGGTCATTTATGGGTATAAAAGTTGAGAATCCTGACTAGGTACTTTGTTTCCTCTACTTATAAATTCTTCCATGTTTGAGTGGCAAACAGGTGATTCTGCATCAGTGCAGTTTCATCCAAGTCTGCTGTTTAAGGCAGATTCCATGGGAGCCTGAAGTTGATGTAACTAGGAAAAGGTGATTACTTTGCTACTTTATGCAGGCTGAACCAGTTCTTTTTAGCTGATACATATTGCAATAAGGCTCCTTTACCAAGGTTTATCAGCACCATAAAAGCAGATGACAAAATCCATGTCTGCAAAATTTCAAAAGTTTTATCCAAGCTACATCATACTGAGAATCCAAAACTTAGAGGGTAGAGAGAGTAGATCCAGATGAAGCAGCTCATTATGAGTCACTTTATTTGGATCTACACTGTGGGCAAATTCAGATATTTTCATTTTTGGTACTTTTAAGTTTTCATATACAGCATTAAAATTGGCAGTTGCACATGCCAAGAGTATACCTGATCCTATGTGAACCGGTCACTGGTCTTCATGGTCACATGTACTTATATTTCAGGACTTACTCCTTCAAGCCCAAGATGTGAAGAATTCTAAAGAAGTTTTACTTGCAGAGGTAAACTGTCAGGGTTCGAGGTTATAAAACTTGAGAATAATCTCAAACTCAAAATAAAGCACACTGATTGGCTGCTTCCGAGCATTTGCTTGGAAGCAGCCAATCAGTATGAAGCACACTGATTGGCTGCTTCCGAGCATTTGCTCGGAAGCAGCCAATCAGTATGCCTTATTTTGAGTTTGAGTTTGTACTCAAGTTTTATAACCATGGGGTCAGAATGTTCGTTAGTATCAATGATACAAACATCTGAAAAAGAAGGAATATACCCATAGAAGTGACAAGTCATTTTGTTGTATGGGGTCTGCTAAGGGAAGCAAGAAAAGACGGATGATTCTTTTGTACAGGTCCATTGGCACTGCCTTCAGTTCCAGTAGTGAAAAGGTGCCTGCTGAAGACAAATGACCATTTAATAAAGTGATCCTCAGTAGCCGGTTTGATTGGTTCAAATTGTCCCGCCAATTTTGGCCTGCTTTTGAGTGCATTATTGCAGTTTCCATCACTTCTCAAAATATGATGGTCAGTTATATCTGGCCTATTTAAGCTGCTTGTTAATGTCTCAAAATAATCATTGACTGAGGTTTCTGTCTTAATGCATTTCAGTTAGGTAATAAGAATTAACTGGTTAGGTATAGTTACCATATTTGAATTTGACCCAAGCATACACCTTTCCTTATCAGGAGATTTTTCCATTATTGTGAAGTACTTTCTCAGTATTGATTTGACTACCATTGATAAAAGGGAACAATTTAATTACCATTTTACCATAAATTTTGGGACACTTCATTCTTGAAATGGACTCTCGCATCTTCCATCTTTACAATTCTAGTTTTGTTAGGGGTCATTTTAGCTGCATCATGCAAAACTTGCTTGAGGTAAATGTGACCAGCTTAGACTCAAACCAATCTGTGAGTCTGTAGTAGAGCTAGTACCTTTCTGTACCTGCAGATTCGTCGAGGTCTAATACATGGTGTGTATGATAAGCTAAAGCTCTGATCAGACTATGCAGATATGTTTGCTGGTCTGTGTCTTTGCTGTGTCCATATGCAGTAAGCAACATTTAGCAAACAGCAGATACCCTGATCAGACTGCTCCTATGAGCAGTCTGATCTGGATGCATGCTGTTTGCCTTAGTGTTTCTGTCCAGATATTGAGGAAAAAACAGTTAAGAGTAGTATTTTGGAGGTCTTGCCTTATTGAATAATGATGAACTATTTATTGTATATTAAAAGTCCATAATTTGTTCATGTCTTAAGTGGATAAAAGGATTGAAAAACAGTTTGATACAGAGTTCATATAATTTCTAGTGAAGAAGACAGCTTGAGATATAAGAAATGTTAAAGCTTGAAAAGTTTGTGAAATATTGAAAGTGCTAGTGTATATAATAAAAATTACATATATTCTCTTAAAAATTATTAGCACCGTAGGATGGAGGCTGACAGGAAGGTTGTTGCAAATTGACTTTTCGTTGTGGAATTAAATTGGAATTCATAATTTTTGTGAAAAGTTGAAGTAAAAGGGAGAAGAACTCTATAAGCATATAGCTTCCGTTCTAATCCCAAAGTTTGTACAGATATCTTACATATCTATGTATGGATAGGTGTGTGTCAGTTCAGAAAGCAAAATAAAATATGATGAAACAAAGTAAAAGGGTCACAGTGAAAAGATTACTGCAATCTTTATGGCTATTTTGGTATGCTCTGTCAGTGTCTATGCAAGTGATTGACTCAGACTTACTAAAGTGATCCTCATTCTGTTCTAGAAAGCCACTGAGCTTGCTGAATTGAAAGAGAAGTTTCAAGAGCTGGTAGAATCAAATGAGGTAAGCTATCCTATCAGGCACATGAGGTCAAAATGACGTCAGTCTGACATCATTTCATATGACATCGAAATGACGTCGGTCCGATGTCATTTTGACATTGTGTACCAGCTGGGTATACTTCTTATTTGTGAAATGAGGTACATAATTTGACCTGTAACTTATACAGACTGTGCTAGCTCTGACTGGCCTGCACATGTATGCAGTCTGATCAGAACATGCAGTTGCCTACACTATTGGTCCTTGTAGACTGTGCATCCATTTTCATAAGTTAATTGAGTATAAATGAGGTGAAAGCTTGACAGTCATTCTTTGAATTCTTTCAGGTGGATGAGACTCTTTCAGGGGAATTAACTCTGCCATTCAGAGCTCTAGATAAGGGGGGTATTTGATGATAATTGAGGGATAATTTTCTTTATTTCTCATTGAAACCATATGTTGTGGCCCCTCATCTGAACTGTCTCGTCGAGACGGTTCAGATGAGGGGTCACAACATGTTTTTATCCAGAATTAACAAAAGTTATCCCTAATTATCACCAAATACTCCCTCTTATCTAGGGCTCTGGCCATTTTCATTTGTGCCTTCCTTCTAAATAGTAAACTTTTTCTTTCCTTTAAGAGTAGCCCCAATTTTTTTTGGAAGGGTTAATGTCATCTGGGGAAGTAAACAGGGCCCAGTTGTGCAAAACTAACGACGTCGTTAGTTAACATGACGTTAAAATTTCAAACGTTAATATCACAAATATGCCAGTATTTTTTGTTGTAAAAATGTGAGAAGCTTTTGCATTGCAAAAGCTTCTCACATATTTGCAACAAAAAATATCATTGTATTTGGCTATAAAGTCACAAAACACTGAACCAGCAGACCTCTTAATGAGCTCGCTAGGCTAACGATGCTTTGAACAACTGGGTCCAGGATGTAAAAAAAGTTTGCTTTTGTAAAAATGGTAGATAAACTGAAAGGTGATCAGAGGTGTCTTATCTTGGGATGCTTTATAAACAGGTATGCAAACTTGCACAAGCCTTGATCAGAAACAGATATTGTTTACTAAATCAGCCTAATATATTGTATAGTAAAACTGATTATGTGTATCAGTCATTCAGAGATAAGGTTTTGTTACATATCAAAAATCAGGTCCCAGTTGTTCAAAACTAATGACGTCGTTAGTTAACGTGACGTTAAAATTTCAAATGTTAATATCACAAATATGCCAGTATTTTTTGTTGTAAAAATGTGAGAAGCTTTTGCATTGCAAAAGCTTCTCACATATTTTCAACAAAAAATATCAGTGTATTTGGCTATAAAGTCACAAAACACTTAACAAGCTCGTTAGGCTAACGATGCTTTGAACAACTGGGTCCAGGATGTAAAAAAAGTTTGCTTTTGTAAGAATGGTAGATAAACTGAAAGGTGATCAGAGGTGTCTTATCTTGGGATGCTTTATAAACATGTATGCAAACTTGCACAAGCCTTGATCAGAAACAGTCTGATCTGAGTTGATATTGTTTACTAAATCAGCCTAATATATTGTATAGTAAAACTGATTATGTGTATCAGTTATTCAGAGATTAGGTTTTGTTACATATCAAAAAACAGTTGTTTAGTATATGTGATTAAATTCCTTGATCACAATAACAAGTATCACTTAGCATATTGATAAGATTTGGTTGAAGGGTATAAATTTCATGTATTTTACTGTATTCTATGATGAGTTGGTAACTCACAAAAAGTTTTGTTACATAAGTTTCATGGTATATTAGCCATTTTCCACAAATCTATATGCTGTGCAGCACAGTGGCGCAGTGGTAGTGTGCCCGACTCATGATCGAAGGGTCCCGAGTTCGAATTCCACCAGGGCCCTAGCCTTGTGACCTTGAGCCAGTCACATATCCACAGCTCAGCTTGTATATATGTATGTAGTTTTATTAAGTCGCAATAAAAGCTCTACAGAGCTTATGTTAGTTGTTAATAAAAAAATAAGCAACTATAAATAAAGATTATTATTATTATTTTTTGACTGCAATATTCAGACATTGAAAAGGCTGTGGTCACAAAAAAAATCTGTAGTACTGGCCAATGCTTGGCTTGAAAAGGTATAAAATTACTCCATTGCATAGTCATCCTTCCAGACAGAGATTTTGCCCAGTAGATACTGTAAAATATTTGTGTAGTGTAAATTGGCAAAATAGAAGCATGTCTTGGACAGTTAGCAGCATAATACTGCCCTGCTATGTTTTATTTTCCCGTTTACACTGCATTATGAGAGATAAGTGCTTGGAAAAGTCCACCAAAGCTTGGCCTGGTTGTTCAAAACTAACAACATTGTTAGTTAAAGAGATGATATTTCATTAAAATTTCAAATGTACTATTTGCAAAAGCTCCTTCCATTTTTTGCTGAAAAATTTTCATTTTTGCAAAAGTTCCTCACAGTTTTTCAGCAAAAAAAATTAACCACAATTGATTTTGTGAGTACTGAAAGACTGAACGTATCCTTGTCTAACAACTTTGTTAACCTAACAATGCCCCTAGCGCAGTTGGTAGCGCGTCTGACTTAAGAGCCAGAGGTCCTAGGGTTGATACTCGGTCCGGTAACATACTTTTGTTTCTCCTTCCGGTGATTCCAGAAGGGCAGTTGTCAGTTACTTGCAAAAGTATGTGCACTTAGTACTGGTATACAGCTTAGGAGGTCTGAGCCTGCCCAGGCATTGTGTGGTTAGGGTAACAGACCATCCCAACTCGACCATAGCTGTTTACCGTGGATGTAAAACAATAAAACATCAAACATAAAGCTAACAGTGCTTTGAACAACCGCGCCCAGTGTACAAAGTGAAAATGATGTTGCATCAATGTTGCTTTGAGTGGACAATACCAGTTTCCAGATGTCTGCCCACAGGGGTTTACTGCCTCAACGGGCCATTAGATGCACCTGACATTCAAATCAGAGTTGAGCATCTTCAACCCTTTACATAATATATTTCACTCTGTTTTCTAGAAGCTGGAAGAAGAAAGGGATCATATACAGACAGCGTTGTCCGATGCTCAGGGTAAACTTCAAAGGTAATTGGGTTTTAACCCTTTCTAAACTGGAAACCTGGCCCAGAGGTTACAAAACTTGAGTACATTCTCAAACACAAAATAAAGCATACTGATTGGCTGCTTCTGAGCACATGCTCGGAAGCAGCCAATCAATGTGCTTTATTTTGTGTTTGAGATTATTCTCAAGTTTTATAACCTCAAAACCTAATTTGGGGACATATGCAAACAATGCTTGTTGAAGAAAAGAACATGGTGTATGATTTATGACAATGTTTTGTTTCTAAATACATGTACAGGTTACGGGATACAATATTTTCAGTATATCTATTATGAAAATAATCTTATAATTGATAGAATTACTGTAAACCACTAAATGTTAATTTTGGTGGTCATGATATCCATGGCTGCAGATAATAAAGAAAATTTGATGTTATTTTGTGACAATTTTTCTTACTTTTCTAATTTACTATAAATTGCGGCATCTATAACAATCGCCCCATCGAGGTGATTCTTATGGGATGCCACAATGTATAGTTTAACGGAAAGGTATAAAAAATCAAAAATACTCATCAGATACTCCTTTTTAGCTCGCCTGAACGAAAGTTCAGGAAGAGCTATTGTTGTCACCACGGCGTCCGCGTCTGTGTCAGCGTCCGCGTCAGCGTCGGCGTCCGGATTGGATGTTTTGGTTAAAGTTTTTTAAAGACCTATATCTCCCTAACCCATGGATGGATTCTTTTGGTACTTGCACTGTAGTTAGATATTGGTCCAAAGTTTAACAGGGTACCACCCCCACCCCACTCCTTGACCTTAATGTCAAGGTCATGGACTTAGAAAATTGGGAGTTTTTTTGGACTGGATGTTTTGGTTAAAGTTTTATAAAGCCCAATATCTCCTTAACCCATGGATGGATTCCTTTGATACTTGCACTGTAGTAAGATATTGGTCCAAAGTTTTGCAAGGTACTACCCCCACTCCCCTCAGTGACCTTGATGTCAAGGTCATGGACTTAGAAAATTGTCTTTTTATTGATTGGATGTTTTGGTTAAAGTTTTTTAAACACACATATCTCCTGAATCCATAGATGAATTCTTTTTATATTTGCACTGTATTTAGATATTAGTTTAAAGTTTTACAGAGTACTACCCCAGCCCCGCTCAGTGACCTTGATGTCAAGGTCAGGGACTTAGGAACTTTAGTCTTTATTAAAGTTTTGTAATTGCATACTGATTCATAATGCTTGGCAGAGATTTAGTTTACACTTGAACTGATGTTAGACACTTTTTTGAGTTTTTACAAAACACTATATACTTACCCCACTGGATGACCTTGATGTCAAGGTCACGGACTTTGAGTTTTGTCTTAAAGATTTTGGTTAAAGTTTTATATTAATGAAGACATGATTTCACAGTGCCACGATGGACTCAGTTGATACTTATACTTGGTGTGATGTTAGATAATGGTTTAAGGTTTTGATACATCCTGGCCCCACCCTCCCCCTCCCCTACCCCTTAGTTCTTTGACCTTAAGCTCATGGACTTTGAAATTTCATGCAGATTTTTTTTTCATTTTTTTTTTATTTTTTTTTATTTTAAGACTTATTTCTGAGATACATGTAGCTTTTGTTTATAAATGTGTTGTCATTATGGACATGCTTGCCTGAAGTTTTATGCATAGCAGTCCACTCCGCCATAGTGACTGTATGATGGGCAAGCACCTATTCAGGCGAGCTATGCTGTCAGGCGACAGCTCTTGTTCTCTGAAGCTCTGTTATGCTGGGCATATATGCATATGCATTAAATTTATGTAATATAGGGGGACTTACATTTTGGCGCTCTCTGCCTTGCCCGCCAGTATTGCCAAAATTCAGTAACCGCCAAAAAAATAGTGTTTTACAGTAAAAAGATATGTTTTTTTTTTCAATATTTATAATAAAAGAATATCAAAGCACAGCTTCAGTAAAGCTGAAAATTTTGGGATAAAATGTTTGACTTTTATTTCTTACTCCTTAAATGAACACCTGACACATAAGTCAGGGGTCCTGGGTTCGAAACCCGGTCTGGCCACATACTTTCGTTTCTCCTTCCGCTGATTCGAGAAGGGCAGTTGTCAGTTACTGGCGAAAGTATGTGCACTTAATACTGGTTAACCGCTTAGGAGGTCTAAGCCTGCCCAGGAATGGTGTGGTTAGGTTAACTGACCGTCCCGACATGACCATTGCTGTTTACCGTGGACGTTAAGCAAAAAATCAATCAATCAATCAATCCTTAAATAAATGGCAGGGCATAAAAAGAAACCTTGTGGCATGTGCAGACAGAGATGATTTAGATCAGCTGAAACGGTCCCACAGTCTGATCAGTCATCTCTAATGGCATATGAGCCGCAACACGAGAAAACCAACAAAGTGGTTGTGCGCCAAGCGCAGACTCAAATCAGCCTGGGCATCCGCGCAGTTTGATCAGAGTCTTCACTGTCCGCATGGAGGTAGCTTAGACCCTTAACTACCCTTAAAGCGCTTAGTGAAAAGTCTGAGTGGACCAGGCGGATGCCCAGGCTGATCTTAGTCTGCGCTGGGCGCACAACCACTTTGTTGGTTTTCTTGTGTCGCGTCTAAAAACAATCTATGGATCCTGAAGACTTGGTCGTTAATGTGATTTGAATATTCATTTTATGTACTATACGCTGTGCGCATAGCTAAGGCCTTTTTCAATCAAAGCCAATATCTAATTAGAATAAATAAATGAACTGTAGATCTATTACAGGCCTACCTCGTTATAACTACCCTCAACATTACGCGTATACCGTTGGACCCCAAATTTTTCCCAAGGTACCATTTTCAGTGATTTTGAAAAAAAAAAATATATTTTCATTTTTTGTTCTGATCGCTGATTCAAAGCTGCTAGGTGAACGAGAAATTATGTTGTTGTTTGTAAAAATAATTATGAATAAAGTACTTACATGATAATTGTTTGATCTTTGTTTTCGCCCTAATTACCCTTGATCGCCCCACGTGTACAAGCCATTATTATTGTGTTTTGTTTTGAAGGTACGCCGAGCATATTCACACATAATTAGGTAAATTGCAATGACAGCAAAACTTATGTAACACCTGAATAATTACCTTATTTATTGACTGATGACCGCATGCTTAAAGGAATGAAAACTTTCATAATTATCCCTTAAAAACCTGGAATACACTTCAAACACGCCGAACTCGCAGTTTGAAGGCGCCGCCATTGTTGTCGTTGCATAAAATTAACAATCAGCCAATCAGAGTGAGCGAGAGGGTTTATGGGTAAAAGAATGTGTAATTGACTAATTGAGTTAAAGTGCGCGATGCAGATAAACATTGTCCGACTTTGGTCATTCATTCATTCAGTAAATTTGAAACCATACTGCATAATGGAGACTCCAAGAAAGAAACGTAAAGCCTTCTCCGTGAAAGACACGGATAATTTTGGTCCGATGAATACACTTCAAACACGCCGAACTCGCAGTTTGAAGGCGCTGCCACTGTTGTCGTTGCATAAAATTAACAATCAGCCAATCAGAGTGAGCGAGAGGGTTTATGGGTAAAAGAATGTGTAATTGACTAATTGAGTTAAAGTGCGCGATGCAGATAAAAATTGTCCGACTTTGGTCATTCATTCATTCAGTAAATTTGAAACCATACTGCATAATGGAGACTGCAAGAAAGAAACGTAAAGCCTTCTCCGTGAAAGACACGGATAATTTTGGTCCAATGATACTGTACCCCAACACCGCAATGTTAAGTTACATGATCACCGGAAATCTGCCAAGATGGCGTCTTGTGGAATTTAAAAACGAAACACATGTGTTACTTAGCATATTTTATTGACAAGACAGTTTAAGAATATGATTGGAACAATGTGATACATGCTGTAAGTGTTTATCTATCTAGCAATACAACAATACGTATCAAAAACCATTATTTACGTCAAACATTGACTCAAACCACCAACACACACAACCGTTAGGGCAAAATCGAAGTCAGTCGAGCTTGTGTTGGTAGCCCCCTCATCCTAATTGCTATAACGCGTTTCACTTATAACGCGGTTGAGATCTATGGACCCCACCCATCGCGTTATAATGAGGTAGACCTGTAGTAATATACAAATATTTAATCTAGCCTGCACAGCTGTTCGGCCTGGTTAGAGTCATATTATATACGGCCTTGAGGAAGCTGTAAGCAAACAATGTTGGCTCTGATAAGACTACAGGAATGCATGGGCTGTTATTGCAACATCTATCTAACATTGTTGCAACCTCTATAACATCTGCCTAACATTGTTGCAACATCCATAACATCTGTGTAACATTGATGCAACATCTATAACATCTGTCTAACATTGCTGCAACATCCATAACATCTATGTAACATTGATGCAACATCTATAACATCTGTCATTGTTGCAATGTCTATAAAACCTGCGTAACATTGTTGCAACGTCTAACATCGATGCAACATCTTTAACATCTATCTAACATTGTTCAACATCTATATCATCTGCCTAACATTGTTGCACTGTCCATAACATCTATGTAACATTGATGCAACTTCTATAACATCTATCTAACATTGTTGCATCTCTATAACATCTGCCTTACAAATTTGCAACATCCACAACACCTATCTAACATTGATGCAACGTCCATAACATCTACTAGCATGGTTGCAACGTCTCTATCACATCTGCTTAACATTGTTGCAACGTTCATAACATCTATCTAACATTGATGCAAGGTCAATAACATCTACCTAACATTGATGCAACATCCCTAACATTTACCTTACATTGATGCAACATATGGAGATGGATGTACCTTTTAACCCCAAAAGTTCATCTTTACATGAAGCTCTATATTACTATAAAAATATTGACAGATTTCAAAACAGATTTGACCATTATGGTGTGAGGGAAAATTCATTTTCAAATGAAGATGGTATACACTTGGAAGTTAATAAAAAATCGCCAAAACATGGATACAGCACACCACTGACGAGGCATTCCATCTGCATGGAATTAAAAGACAGGGTATGTATGAGGATATTTTATGGCTAATATACCGTAATGACCCTAAAATTTCGGACACCCGAAAGTCAGACAATTATTGTTTGAAAATTCTTAGAAAATTGTTTTTACACATATTAATGCATTCAAATGATGCCTAGTGAATGGCATCTAACTTGATACTCTTTATGTTTTTTTCAAAGACATGAATAAACAATCTGACGATGACAATGATTCCAGTTTCAATGATATACATATTTCCATTGATGATAATGATGAAATATTAAACTCAGGAATAACAGACAATGAAATTCTAAAATGCATTAAATTGTTGAAAAATAACAAAGCGTGCGCAAATGATGAGATAATCAATGAATACATAACGAGTTCATCACATATTATGCTTCCATTATATACTTCTTTTTTCAATTTGATATTTGAAACAGGCACTTTGCCTGATTCATGGCTTGAAGGAATCATCAAACCAATTTATAAAAAGAAAGTGGACCCCCTACAACCAGAAAACTACTGCCCTATAACAATACTTAGTTGCTTTGGAAAGCTTTTTACTTCAGTATTGAATTTAAGACTGAATAAATTTTTAAATGAGCAGGATATATTGGCAGAAAATCAGGCAGGTTTTAGGGCAGGATATTCGACTTCTGATCATATATTTGTACTCCATGCACTCACAGAAATATTGAAAGTTAGAAAGGTTAAACCCTTTTGTTCTTTCATAGACTTTAGTAAGGCATTTGATTCTGTTTTGGAGAGTTGGTTTGTGGTCAAAGCTACTGAAGAATAATATCAATGGAAAGTTCTTTCACATTGTGTTTAATATGTATCAGGGAATTAAATCTTGTATATCATTTAGTGGGAGTCAGTCAATAGGCCATGAGCCAGATATGGTTTACCTCCCCCCCCAGGGGGAGTTTTGTAGACCATACTTTTCTTAAAGTCCAGCATCTTAGAAGTATTTTGCAGCATGTTAGCCCTCTGGCGAGTGGGGCGTTAAGCTGTAACAGCCTGTTACATTACGTTACCCAATAAAATAATTAACATATAATAAAAAATATAAAAAATCATAAAAAATAGAAGTCGCGATCCCATGTTTAAAATTATAATGTAGTCTAATAGAACAATCCAACAGCTAAAAGTTATGATGTTTGAAACGTCACTTTATCTTACATGGTGTAATAGACGTGACGTTTTTCTTTACTCTCCATTAAAATTGCAATTTCCATCCAAAGTACTTTCTTTTTGTAAGTTATTCCTATAACATTAGCCCTAATGTTCGTTGCTGTGTTAAAGAAAATTTATTGATCTTTTCAGATCTGCAAAAATTATTGTCCTATCTTGTATATAATGGGAGAAATAGGATGTTGAACACAGTACCCCCATATAAATGTTCCATATTACAATTATCACTTTCCGTATAATTCAAGTGCTTGAACTACACTATTGGAATTGAAAACAACAGTAAAAGGTAATATTGAATATGCCAGCCTATTTAAACAGCAAGGAACAGTTCAACAATATTTTGAATGCATTTCAATCGGCCATAATGATCGATTGTGTACGTTACCTAGGGCTACTTTTGTTAAAATCATATAATTTGAAGATACAATCATTATATTTTCTTTGGTAGCAGTTTCTTCAAGAAAGAATCTTCTAATATAAGAGAAAAAATGCATTCTGGTTTAATTTCTATGATAAGTTATTACTAGTAGTAACGTAAATAACATTAACATTTAAAATATTTTATTATAATACCTTTAATCAAGTTTTCTTCCACTGTCACATAAAAAATAACACATATAAGTCTGGGTGTTCTTATGATATGTTGTGTACTTAGACCTATCAACACTTCTCTCAGTTATTACTTTTAGGGATTCATGAGGTGTGTTTTATACGTGATTAAACACAGTTTACTTCAAATTGTAATGTTAAGGACATCGACATATTCTGCATATGTAAAACGGGTTTTCCTGTTTACTTTGTTATTATATTAGAAATAAAAGTATTTCATAATGGCATTGCCCAGTTTGTTTCTTTTACAAATTGTACATTTGAGTTCTGAAGACAGTAACACACCTGAAATTTTGTTATATGCAGCTAAAAAAAAAAAAAAAATCCAAAAAAAAAAAAAAGAAAAGAAAAGAAAAAAAATACTTCAGAAAAGATAAAGCCGAAGCTATTAAAAGCCAGCATTGATTTTGCATATAGGGCTGGAATAAAAATATATGCAGTCAGTTTGATACCATTAAAAGCTAAGTGATTTTGACGTGTTTAGATTAAAAGTATAAAACAATCAGTAATCAACAATGCAAAATAGAGTTCCACCTTGTTTATTGACAGGATTTGTTTTAGCCTTTACGTGCACACTGAAAAACTATAAAGCAGAACAGTTAACCTGAAGATTGAAGGCTTAAGTCAAAATACAGTTCTGCATCAAAGCTAATGTAAATATTTGCTGGCAGCGTATACTTACTTTTGTAAGACTATCGTATATTTTACGTTACCAGAGGAAACAACATTGCTGAGTTACAGTTAAGAAACAAACAAACTTTTGAAAATAATTAATGGTAGTGTCAATACATTGCTTTACTTAGTTCATTTATGTAACTAACAATTATGTGTCAACCAGGAGTTTGGGAGAATAGTATCAGATATATTTAATACAGAAAAGAGAAACTGGCAGTTTACTAGTATACTGTAGCAATCTATAAATGCTATGTTTATGATGATCTATATTTCTATGCTTTTGTTTTTTGCTCTTTAAAGTCTAACTACATTCAACCATATCCTATAGAATCTAACTACATTCAATCATTTCTTAAAGAATCTATTCACTAAAGAACATAAAGACACCTTTAGTTGGGCAAAAATGTTTTTTTCCCAGGGACAGTGTTCCAGTAGCTCTGCACACATAATAAAATGGCAAATGAAAATGACAGAATATATTAATGTTTGTCATCGCTGTTCAGATATCTATGAGAAAATCTTAGTTGTTCTCCTTCAGAATGTATTTGCCTACACTGTAGTTATATGCTTTGCAGCATAATATTGAGAGAGAAAAAGACCCCCCCCCCCCCCCCCCCCCCCCCAAAAAAAAAAAAAAAAAAAAAGACCAAACAAGTAACGCATACAACATATTTATTGAGAGTATGAATTCTTCATTTCCGATATCCTTAACTAGTAATACAGTATTTCTGAAGAGCAAATAATCAAACAATAAAAATAGTGCATACCAATACATGCCAAGGAAGGGCTAACCTAAATAACAAACTGCAGCTGATCTCTGTGACCTTGTATTACCATATTGTTTACTTTTTAGCAATAAAGATACTTGTAAACTGCTTATTTATGATATCTCACTGCTTATCAAATCATCCTTGTCCAAATATGTTAAATACTGTTAGAGAATAAAGCCCCAATTTAAGTTGTTACATTATTGAAAATTGTCTGACTGAAATTTGTATTTCGTAACACCTTTAGTCCTTGATAGTAACAACAAGTGGGAATAAAACCATGGGGTTTGCAAAATTATTTGACCAGTTGAATATTTGTAACAACATAATAAAAAATAGAACTCCTGAACAGGCTGATGACAGAATGCTGTATGTTTAATAAAGTATGTCACTTTCTATAATCCTTAAATTTTCACATTGTTAGCATTTTGTAATGTATTCGATGGCAGGGAGCTGCATAAACAGATCACGTAGATCACAAATTAACATATAAGTTATGATCACGGGAGCCACTCATATTTGCTAACTCATGTAAAGCAGTTACTGTGCAAAGAGGCTCATGGCTGACGATTCGACTGACAGCATAGGAAAATGGTGTTAATGCATGCCGGCAGAGTTGGTACTGCTTTTGATTGCCTCAGCTGGTAGTCAAGGTGCATATTTGTATGTAGGGTAATTGAATGGCTCAACCAACAGCACAGGTAGCGAAATTGGTTTTATCCCCATCATAACGAGAACCTAAATATTAATCAGTTGCAGCATATACCAACTTATACTTACTTCATTTAATGCATAAAATTAAAAAAATCATTTTTATGAAGTCACTTTTAAGTAAGACTGAATGGAAGGCAAAGTCGAACTGCTTCAGCTGTAACAATCTATGTGCGACTTGCTGAACTCTTGTGTATTTCAAAGAGCTAAATTTGCCATCTGACTTCCAGTGGTAAGCTTATACTACAGCAATGAATACTTCATGCCGCCAGGGAACTAAAATTTTGATAACAGATGACTCACAAATCTTATTCCTCGATATATTACAATTATGTAACGTAATGTTACTGTTAGATTGCTTTTCAAATAGACCCTATCAGATGTTTTTTGTGGTTTTTTTTCATAGTTTGAAGACACATAACATTGACATTTCTTCATATTTACATATAAAACAGTATCTACTTAAGACAAATTAAAGATAACATTTGAATATAAAATGCAGCTGATGTTGGCTTTCTTAGCTTTTCTCGTCATTTTGTAGGTTAAGTTCTTCAAAAATAAGATAGTTTCTGTCCCCATTTAATGTATCCACTGCTAATTTAACTGCTGCCTAACTTATCTAAGCTGGGCATGAATCAAAGAAGATTGATGGAACACGTATAAACTTCAGTCCACCAATTCAGCGATTTAGTCTTACTCTGTTTTTTTTTTTTGGTAATATTGGTGTGGTTATATACGTTACATATTTATCGTGACTGCTGGCGAGTTTTGTAAGACGTTAGTTTGTTTCTTTTTTATACTAGAATATTGAAACAATCATATATATGATAGTAACTTTTCTCTACACTTAAATTCTTAAAATTTGCTCCTTATATTACATGTATTTAGACATTGAAGGGGAAAAACGTCAAATGCAATGTAAATTACGTTATACGGGTTAGTCAACTTATCCTTGACAATGTCAATTACTTTGAAACAGCAATTTATGCACTAGCAGACAAAACCCAACATAATTTAGGGCGAATACTAACATGTGTATAACAATGCGTATCTTCTATTATAACGTAAATATGTAAATTTGGGTAGTGTAATTGACGTTGACGTCATACGTTAACGCCCCAACGCACAGAGGGCTAACATGTGTCATTTTGTTTCTTATATAATGTAGTTTCAGAAAATCATAGGGTACAAAACTCCCCCTGGGGGGGGAGGGGGGTCTATGGTCAGCTCAAGGTCTACAAGTTTCTTCCCTTGCCTAAGAGGGGTGCGGCAAGGGGAACTTATTTGCTCTGTTCTTAAATGACTTAGAAGATTTCTTGCATACCAAGACTTGCTCTGGTATAGACCTCGAGTTTGTATCAGATACTGTATATATTTAGTTGAGACTTTTTATTCTGTTATATGCTGATGACACAATTATTTTGGGTACACATGAAACCAATTTTCAAAAGAATTTAGACATATTTTATGACTATGCCAAAATGTGGAAACTTGATATCAATTATGATAAGACTAAAATTTTGGTCTTCGGCACACGCAATGATGACCGCTTTGATTTTAAAATTGGCAACAATAAAATTTCAATATGTATAGAATTCAAATATCTGGGTGTAGTTTTTACCAAGAGTAGAAGTTTTAGTAAAGCCAAAAAACATAATTATGACCAAGCCAGAAAAGCTATGCATTTATTATATAAAAGAATTCGAAACCTTAATCTCCCACTTGACTTACAGTTACAACTTTTTGAACATACTATTCTACCAATTGCACTGTATGGGTGTGAGATTTGGGCTTATGAAAATATTAGTATTATTGAAAAACTCAAATATGAGTTTCTTCTGTATATTACAAGTTCAAAGAAATCTACATCAGCATATATGTTACATCCTGAGCTTGGCTGCAAAGCTATTGATGTTAAAATTAAAACACGTTTGATTGGCTTTTGGCTGAATATTGTAAATGGCAAAGAAACTAAACTGTCAAAAATATTGTATAATTTTCTTCTCAGTGAATATAACAATGGCATATATCAGCATAAGTGGATCCACTGTATAAAAGAAATCCTTATATCTGTAGGACGTATTGATCTTTTACATAAGGAAAGAATTGAAAACCCTAAACTGATTAAGATGCAGATCTCAAAAACTTTATCGGATTTATATATCCAAGAGTGGGATACAAAAGTTTCTTCATCCTCAAAGGGAAAAACATATAGCCTTTTTAAGAATGATATCAGTTTTGAGAATTATTTGATCAAATTAAATAAAAAACACCGTTCTACTTTGCTTAAGTTCAGATTGAGTAACCATAGGCTTCCAGTTGAAACTGGTCGCCAGGAAAATATCCCATTAGAGGACAGAAAATGCAATTTATGTGATAAAAATGATATTGGTGACAAATTTCATTATCTTTTTGTATGTACTCATTTTAATTCAGATAGAAAGCAATTTTTAAAACCATATTTCTATAAAAGTCCCAATGTAATTAAATTTAAGGAACTGTTATCTACTGAAAATGTTAAACTTCTCATCAAATTGTCCAATTTTGTAGAAATTATAATGAAGAAGTTTTCAAGTGCTAATTAAGTTTTTGTTTTTTTTTATCTATATATGTCATGCTTGAATATGTCTATTTTTACATGCTATATGTTTGTATATTTGTATGTGCATGCTCTTATGCCACCTGCGAGTGGCCTGAGTTTTATATGCAATAAAGTTCTGTTCTGTTCTGTTCTGGCAAACATGGTAGACCCTGAAGGAGCAGTTTGATCTGGGTCCACAGTGTTTGATGGTAGACCCTGATCAAACTGCTCCTTTGATCTGGGTTTACAATGTTTGCTCAGACCTGTCTGTCTGAATATTTAGGGTCATAACGGTAGTACAACAATTTGGAAATTTTTATCATTTGTATGATTAACATCGCATGAAAATGGAGCTTTCTTTAGAAAGGATTTTATGGAAGAAATTTTCACTATACATATACGATCAGCATCACATGAAAAAGGATATTTCTTAGAAAGGATTTTATGGAAGAAAATTTCACTATGCATATATGATTGGCATCACATGAAAAGGGACATTACAAAATGTATCAGCCAGGTGCATCTGCAAAGTCTGATCAGTTGTTCTTTTATTGCATTTACAGTGTTCTGATCCTGAGAAATCGGAAGACTGATCTGTTTGCAAAAATGCGAAGGCTGACTTGAGTTTTTGCAATCTGCACATGGCTTAAGGTCCCTTTTCACACAATGTCAGACATGTATTTAAAAAATAATGCAATAATTTGCAATGACCTAGCTTTCAGATCATGTGGAGATGCAGATAGTGGGGTTGAAGTATAAAGTGGTTACTGATGTAGATACGGGAAAAAGACACCTCTATCTCTTCATATAAGGCTATTAATCATGAAATAAGAAATTTAAAAAGAAACAAAGTTGTGACTGAAAAAGATAGGGGGAAAGATATGACCGATAAAGAAAGGGGGAAAGGGTTTTAGACAGTGTGATGAAAGTCCTGAATATTGTAATTAAATCCCATGAAACAGTATTGACTGACATCAGTTGAAAATCAAGATCAGCACCCTTTCACATGGAGCCTCAGTCTATGTAATGGTCCCATGATAAAAAAGTTGTATTTTGTCTTCAGTCTGAAAAAAGAGATTCCATTGCAGGCAGAAACTTTTTTGTAAGCAGGTAACACCTGAAGCAAGAGATTCCACTGCAGAAACTTTTTTAGCTCACCTGAGCCGAAGGCTCAGAGGTGAGCTTATAGGATGGGAGTCGAGCCGTCGTCCGTCCGTGCGTCCGTGCGTGCGTCAACACTTTCAAACATGAATATCTCAGAAACCAGTGGGCCGATTGCAATCAAATTTTATCTGAAGCATCATTGGGGTGGGGGAAAGGCTGCATTAGGTTTTGGTGCAGATCAGCTCAGAACTTTGGTTTCCATGGCAACAGATAGCCCCCATAGGGTTATAATGGGGAAAACGGCGTCATCACCTTTTCTCGACTGTTTTTGATTAGATCCTTATCATACTTGCAGGTAATGGTGACATACATAAGAGCTTGGATGAGTTCGAAATTTGGCCGGATTCGAGCACAGACTACGGAGTTAGCTGCCCTTGAGCGTTTGAAAAAAATCCCATAGGGTTATAATGGGGAAAATGGCGTCATCACCTTTTCTCAACTGTTTTTGCTTAGATTCTTATCATACTTGCACGTAATGATGACATACATAAGAGCTTGGATGAGTTCGAAATTTGGCCGGTTTCGAGCACAGACTACGGAGTTAGCTGCCCTTGAGCGTTTGAAAAAAATCCCATAGTGTTATAATGGAGAAAACAACGTCATCACATATTTTTAGAAAAACTTTGTCATCGCTCTATTGCCTACATTTCTCAACGGATTTTAAAATAACTTTATACAAATGTAGGGCGTGACAATATCTCGAGCAAGTTCGACTTTCAGGGTGCTGTGCCCAAGGTCAAGGTCACTGTGGCTAATTTTAGAAAAACTTTGTCAGGGCTCTAGCACCTACATTTCTCAATGGATTTTAAAATAACTTCACACAAATGTAGGGCATGACAATATCTCGAGCAAGTTTGACTTTCAGGATGCTGTGCCCAAGGTCAAGGTCACTGTGGCTATTTTTAGAAAATCTTTGTCATCGCTCTAGCGCCTACATTTCTCAATGGATTTTGAAATAACTTCACACAAATGTAGGGCATGACAATATCTCGAGCAAGTTCGACTTTCAGGGTGCTGCGCCCAAGGTCAAGGTCACTGTGGCTATTTTTAGAAAAACTTTGTCATCGCTCTAAGGCCTACATTTCTCAACGGATTTTGAAATAACTTCACAAAAATGTAGGGCATTACAATATCTCGAGCAAGTTTGACTTTCAGGATGCTGCGCCCAAGGTCAAGGTCACTGTCTTTGTCATCGCTCTAGCGCCTACATTTCTCAACGGATTTTGAAATAACTTCACACAAATGTAGGGCATGACAATATCTCAAGCAAGTTCGACTTTCAGGGTGCTGCACCCAAGGTCAAGGTCACTGTGGCTAATTTTAGAAAAACTTTGTCATGGCTCTAGCACCTACATTCCCCATGGATTTTGAAATAGCTTCACACAAATGTAGGGTATGACAATATCTCGAGCAAGTTCGACTTTCAGGATGCTGTGCCCAAGGTCAAGGTCACTGTGGCTATTTTTAGAAAAACTTTGTCATCACTCTAGCACCTACATTTCTCAGCAGATTTTAAAATAAATTCACACAAATGTAGGGCATGACGATATCTCGAGCAAGTTTGACTTTCAGGGTGCTGCAATCAAGGTTTTTGATTAGATACTTATCATACTTGCAGGTAATGATGACATACATAAGAGCTTGGATGAGTTTGAAATTTGGCCGGATTCGAGCACAGACTAGGGAGTTACTGCCCTTGAGCGTTTGAAAAAAATCCCATAGTCTTATAATGGAGAAAACAACGTCATCACATTTTCATTTTACATCGGATCCTCTTCATACTTGCAGGTAATGAGGATATGCATAAAAGCTTTGTTTAGTTACATGTAGCATTTCGGCTAGATCCCACCACTGACTATGGAGTACCTGCCCTGAGCATCCAAAAAATCAATGTCGCCACTTTTTCTTGGTTTCTACTGATCCGATCCTTTTCAAACTTGCAGGTAATGAGGAAATGCATAATATCTTAAACAAGTTCAAATTTTGGCCAGATCAGGCCAACAACTACGAAGTTAGTTGCCCTTGACAGCTCTGTCTATTGTGCTCTTGATCGGATACTTTTTAAACTTGCATATATTAAATGAGGGCATACATAATGTTTTGGATGAGTTTAATTTTCAGCCTGATTGGACCACTGACTGTGGAGTTAGCTGCCCTTGAGCATCTTAAATATCCCTATAGGTTTACAATGTCTCTCAGGTGAGCAATTGTTGCCCTTTGGGCTACTTGTCTCAACTGTTTTTGCTTAGATCCTTATCATACTTGCAGGTAATGATGACATACATAAGAGCTTGGATGAGTTCGAAATTTGGCCAGATTCAAGCACAGACTACGGAGTTAGCTGCCCTTGAGCGTTTGAAAAAATCCCATAGTGATATAATGGAGAAAACAACATATTTTTAGAAAAACTTTGTCATCGCTCTATTGCCTACATTTCTCAATGGATTTTAAAATAACTTCACACAAATGTAGGGCATGGCAATATCTCGAGCAAGTTTGACTTTCAGGATGCTGCGCCCAAGGTCAAGGTCACTGTGGCTATTTTTAGAAAAACTTTGTCATTGCCCTAGCACCTTCATTTCTCAATGGATTTTAAAATAACTTCATACAAATGTAGGGGATGACAATATCTCGAGCAAGTTTGACTTTCAGGGTGCTGTGCCCAAGGTCAAGGTCACTGTGGCTATTTTTAGAAAATCTTTGTCATCGCTCTAGCACCTACATTTCTCAGCAGATTTTAAAATAACTTCACACAAATGTAGGGCATGACAATATCTCGAGCAAGTTTGACTTTCAGGGTGCTGCACCTAAGGTCAAGGTCACTGTGGCTATTTTTAGAAAACTTTGTCATCACTCTAGCGCCTACATTTCTCAACCGATTTTAAATCAAATTCACACAAATGTAGGGCATGACAATATCTCAAACAAAATTGACTTTCAGGGTGCTGCGACCAAGGTCAAGGTCACTGTGGCTATTTTTAGAAAAACTTTGTCAGCGCTCTAGCACCTACATTTCTCAATGGATTTTAAATCAAATTCACACAAATGTAGGGCATGACAATATCTCGAGCAAGTTCGACTTTCAGGGTGCTGTGCCCAAGGTCAAGGTCACTGTGGCTATTTTTAGAAAAACTTTGTCATCGCCCTAGCACCTTCATTTCTCCATGGATTTTGAAATAACTTGACACAAATGTGGGATATGACAATATCTCAAGCATGTTCGACTTTCAGGATGCTGTGCCCAAGGTCAAGGTCACTGTGGCTATTTTTAGAAAAACTTTGTCATCCCTCTAGCACCTACATTTCTCAACAGATTTTAAAATAAATTCACACAAATGTAGGGCATGACAATATCTCGAGCAAGTTTGACTTTCAGAGTGCTGCAATCAAGGTTTTTGATTAGATCCTTATCATACTTGCAGGTAATGATGACATACATAAGAGCTTGGATGAGTTTAAAATTTGGCCGGATTCGAGCACAGACTACGGAGTTAGCTGCCCTTGAGCGTTTGAAAAAAATCCCATAGTCTTATAATGGAGAAAACAACGTCCTCACATTTTCATTTTTATCGGATCCTCTTCATACTTGCAGGTAATGAGGATATGCATAAAAGCTTGGATTAGTTAGCATTTTGGCTAGATCCCACCACTGACTATGGAGTACCCGCCCTGAGCATCCAAAAAATCAATGTTGCTACTTTTTCTTGGTTTCTACTGATCCGATCCTTTTCAAACTTGCAGGTAATGAGGAAATGCATAATATCTTAAACAAGTTCAAATTTTGGCCAGATCAGGCCAACCACTACGAAGTTAGCTGCCCTTGACAGCTCTGTCTATTGTGCTCTTGATCGGATACTTTTTAAACTTGCATATATTAAATGAGGGCATACATAATGTTTTGGATGAGTTTAATTTTCAGCCTGATTGGACCACTGACTGTGGAGTTAGCTGCCCTTGAGCATCTTAAATATCCCTATAGGTTTACAATGTCTCTCAGGTGAGCAATTGTTGCCCTTTGGGCTACTTGTTTTATAAACAGGTAACCTGTTTACAAAAAGTTTCTGCAGTGGAATCTTCTGTTTCAGATTTTAGACAAAATATGAGTGGAGGAGATTAGATTAATTGCAACAAAAAATTAAAAAACACATTCTTAAGTATGAAGAATTTATTAACCTCTGTTACTGTACTGCTTCATTTATAAGATGTTTTTTTCCTTTCCAAAAGAATCCCACAAATCTAAATATAAGACAGATCTAGATCCTTAGGATTGCTTTAGATGGAGAATCCCTTCTTATAACTGAATTTCATAAGACTATTTTTTAGATATTTGGGGCCATTCTAGAGATGGACAAACACCGCTTTAAAGCTGAATAAATATCAGAGCTCTAGATAAGAGGGAGTATTTGGTGATAATTAGGGATAATTTTTGTTAATTCTGCATAAAAACGTATGTTGTGACCCCTCATCTGAACCGTCTCGAGGAGACGGTTCAGACGAGTGGTCACAACATATGGTTTCGATGAGAAATAAGAAAAATTATCCTTAATTATCATCAAATACTCCCTCTTATCTAGAGCTCTGAATATAGTAACTCTTGATGATTTTTGGCAGCTTGATGAATCTAAACACCTACCATCCCCACTGTGTGAGAAGCTTGAGATCTCCAAAGACCTGTCAGCATTCACAAAACCCACCGTACTGACACCTTATATGTCTGCCTGGGAACTTGATGTCACCAATGGGTCTCTACCAGATTACTCTCTAGAACTTGTAAGTTTTCTTTAGTATCCTGTAAATCACTTATAAATTATAACATAATTTGGCGCTAAATTATAATATAATTTGGCGCTGTTGGTGGTATAGATGAAACGTGTCAATTTAAAAACTTTGGTTTTTGTCTCACCTGCAATTAACAGATTAGCCAGACATTCATAGGTATTGATTTCCTTGAATTGTTGGCATAAACTTTTGGTGAGTTTTCTGGTTTAGTACTGCAAGTCTAGCAAAGTGTGACAGGTAACAGATAAAGTTGAATGTCAAAACCCTTTCAAAAAAGGAGTCTGCTCTTAAAGGAAAGAATTTGCTCCTAGAGGAGCAAATTCTTTTCTTTAAGAGTTGACTCCAATCAAAAGGGGAGGCAAACATGAAAATGGCAGTTGTTTCTCCTGAAAGTGTACCTATTCACCTTCAAGGTGTCACATAATTGATACTGTCCCACTAAATCTGTTATTGTCTTCAAACTCAGCTGTAAGCCTGGATAGGTTATCTGCCCTTAAGTGAATAAATTTGGCAAATGTTTCGACATGGACAGGTTGAAGGCACATTTTTTGCAGTTATTCGGTCTCGTGCAGATGCTTATAATAACTAACCATAAGCCTCCGGTCTCATTATAAAAAACAATATTTTAGCGTGTATATACATTAAAACATGATTTTTGTCGAGCCTGCATGCGGTGAGAGAGACATAGTCGTCACAACTTCAGTTCGGTGTATGTGCCTGCATTTGTGCTTGTGTGTGTGCATCCATCCAAATTTGTCCGGGCCATAACTTCTACATTTATGGCTGGATTTCAAAATAATTTGGCACAGTTGTTCTCCTTGATGAGTAGAAATGCCATTTGAAACAGTGGTTCAGGTAGGTCCAAGTTCAAGGTCACACTTGAAGGTTAAATGGTAAAATGGTCCGGGCCATTACTTCTACTTTTATGTATGGATTTCAAAATAATTTGGCACAATTGTTCTCCTTGATGATTAGAAGTGCCATTTGAAATATTTGTTCAAGTAGGTCCAAGGTCAAGGTCACTCTTGAAGGTCAGATGCTAAAATTGTCATAAATTGAGCTTGTCCGGGCCATTACAGCTACATTTATGCATGGATTTCAAAATGTGTAGGCACAATTGTGAGTAGAAGTACCATTTGAAACAGTCGTTCAGGTAGGTCTAAGGTCAAGGTCACACTTGAACCAACTGATAAAATAGTAATAAATAGAGCTTGTCCAGGCCATAAAGTCTACATTTACAGATGGATTTCAAAACAGTTTGGCACAATTGTTCTCCTTGATGAGTAGAAGTGTGGTGTGAAACATTTATTCAGGTTGGTTCAAGGTCTAAGTCACACTTGAAGTTCAATGATAAAATTGTCGTAATTAGAGCTTGTCTATGTTTGTGCATGGATCTCAAAATAATTTTGCTCAGTTATGTTCTCCTTGATGAGTAGAAATGTTTGTTCAGGTTGGTCCAAGGTCAAGGTCACTTTTGAAGGTCAAATGATGGCCTTTAGTTCTACTTGTTTTCCTTAATAAAAAAAAAAAAATATGCTGTACAAGCATGATATTGTTTGGCTTCTTTCTCATAAGGGAGTGAAGCAGTTAGTCTTGACATACTTGTAGGTCACTAAAGCAAACAGCCGGCTGTACGCAGTGGCTCTACAATTTGTCCCTGGACAACCATCTGCAGGGGCGTAACTAGGGGCAATTTCATAATACGCACAACCATGTTTTATTCTCTACTTGTTGAAGGGAAAGCTAGTATTTCAGCCACTTTGGTAATTGGTATTAAAATCTTGTTCAATTTATAAATTTTCAGCATGCAAATATGCAGGTGCGTTTTGAAATTTTGTCAATTTTGACAAAATTTCAATACGCACTTGCGTATTTGCCATATAGGTAGTAATTGAACTTGATCCCATATTGTGAAGTCCTGAGTTAGCCATCTAAATATGCCTAGAGGTAGAGACTCACAATTAAGATAAGATCTAGTCATAATATAATCAGATTTATTAATATTTTCAAGTGCTTGTACTACACAATATCTCTGTTTACCTGTATTGATTTGTAGCCGGCTACCAGTATTGATTTATTTATAGTAACAGCGTGTCTCTTCAGCGTATTTATGTGAACAATAGTAAAAATAATGCCAGAATCTAATTAATTTCAGCTTCTTTTTATAAAATACTTTGCCAAAAACATGATACAATAAAACAAAGTCCTCAGATATCTTGATCATGAAATTACATGTAAAACTGAATTTAAATTAATCAAACAAAGAATTATTGTGTCAGTGATACACCTCTTGTAAATAATCCTGTTGTCATACAAATTCCGTTTTCAACTCTGTACAATCATACTTACCTGGTACAGGAGATACCGTGATCAGCAAGGCGGTTCTCCCAGGAAGAGACCCTTCCATTGCACTTCGGTTGGGTTGACGCCTGCGATTACCCCAAATGTGGGTAACTCGGGTACGCAATTTCTTAGTGTGGGGGACTGCGTTCGCGCTATCCCCTGTATAAATAAACAAAAGTAGAAATACGGCTCAAAAGTGAAATGGAGGCCCTTCCATTGCTCTTTGGTGTAGGCTGCTGCCTGCATTGACCTCTATTGTAGTATGCAATTTCTAAATGTAGAAGACTGTATCCGAATAATTGGTTTAGGTATGAGTACTATACACTCTCATGTTTTTCTACCAGTTTCACAAAAGCAAACAACAAACTTTCGTGACTTTCAGTTTATCCAGTTTTTGAAACCCTTCCAAAAAGAGGGTCAACCATTAGAGGAAATAATTTGCTCCTATAGGAGCAAATTCTTTCTTCTAAGAGTTGTTCCACAGATAGAAGGGAGACAAAATTAAAAAAGGAAGAGTTGATTCCACCGAAAGTGAACCTACCCATTTACCATAATAAAAGTAGTAACGGCCGGGCCGTGTAGCGCAATCGGTAGGGCACCTGACTGGTAAGTCGGAGGTCCTGGTTTTTTGAAACCCTGTCTGGCCATATACTTTTGTTTCTCCTTCCGCTGATTCAAGTAGGGCAGTTGTCAGTTACTGGCGAAAGTATGTGCACTTAGTACTGGCTAACCGCTTAGGAGGTCTAAGCCTGCCCAGGAATAGTGTGGTTAGGTTAACTGAACGTCCTGACATGACCATAGCTGTTTACCGTGGACGTTAACTAACAAATCAGTCAATCAAAGAAGTAAGGTGGTAATATGACTGTCCAGGTATTGTTTCTTTTCAGTGACACTTCTTTTTAACAGAGTTGATCAAAACTTAACTTACATTTCTTTTGTGAGTTGTTCTTCAGAATTTTTAGTTTGAGGGTTTGGTAATTTCTGACAAAGTTATTGACCATTTCACTTTCAGAAATGTTCATTTTGACCTATAAATTTATAAATCTTCAAACATTTTTATAAAGAACCTCCTTCCTATAAAGCTGGGCTGTGTGGGGCAGTCGGTAGGGTGTCTGACTTATAAGCCAGAGGTCCTGGGTTCGATACCTGGTCTGGCCACTTACTTTCATTTCTACTTCCGCAGAAGAGCAGTTGTCAGTTACTGGTGGAAGTAAGTGCACTAAGTACTTGTTAACTGCTTAGGAGGTCTAAGCCTGTCCAGAAATAGTGTGGTTAGGTTAACTGACTGTCTCGACATGACCATAGCTGTTTACCATGGACGTTAAACAATAACACAACAACAACCTGCCTATAAGTTACCAATTACATTTATGTATTCTTGTTAAGCAGCAAATGAATTATGATGCAAAAATTGCCCTCAGATGATGCAAAAATGGCCCTGTCTGGTATCTCGGGAGTAGCTTTGGCTGGACCTGTTTTTCGATTCAGGTTTGGGAAGAAGACCCACAAAATCAGAGGCAGTATCTGGGATATTAAATCACAACTCACTTATGATGTAAAAATGTAATTGATATAGAGGAAAAGTAGTAAAAATGTAATTGATATAGAGGAAAAGTATATTATGTACGAGTGAGAAGGCTGGTGGTTTCTTTAGATTGTTTATTTATACCTTTAGGATAACCCACTTGAGTAAGAATAGATACTGGTATTCCAGAATCGTACAAAATTATAGGATCAAGTCGTGTAACTTCGAACAGTGGGTAAATTTGGACATATCATTGCAAACAGTGAAAATCCAGATGAGATGGCTCATAATGAGCCGTATAATGAGCCATCTGATCAGGATTTTCACTGTTTGTCCAGTTAATTTTGTTTTAATTACAAACAATGAACATATAAAGGAAAAATGCTACTGTCCGAATTTACCCGCTGTCCAAATTTACCCAACTTTACCCTATATCCTTCCAGTTTAACTACTAGACTATTTAAATATCTGCACCAAATAAATTGAGATTTAACTTTAGAAGTTCTCCATACCATGCCTGAAGATTGTGGTAAATTATAATTCTTATTTCATTATCATTATTATTATGATTACAGGAGTTGGCTCAAATGGAAGAGCATTGAAAAGAATCATTGATTTTAAATTAAAATAGTATGAAAATATGCAAACTATAATCACTTTGTATAGTTTGTGGCAGAAATGATGGGTTTATATAGCACACAGTTGCATATGGTGGTATGGTTGGACCGGAGGTAGTCGGTTATCTAAATTCGAAACCACCCGACTCCAGCATTAGTCTGCCCTATTTTTTTAGTCTCAGCTATGAGAGATTTGGTTGGTTTGGCCAACTTAGACCCTGTATGAATGAGAAACTCATTGATGTTTATTAAATTTTGCTGAAATCAACATGCTTTATAACACTGTTGATGGGGCCCATACAAATACCTGTTGCATTATATCAATACTTAAGGAATATACGGCAAAACGTGTGAGTAACATGAATCATGGCTTGCAAAAGTTCTGCTTTCTATTCCTAAAAGTGCCACATCATATGATTTCCAACAATGTGGCGCTTTTAATGTGGCATTGTTGACAAGCAAAGGCTCTGAACAGACTGCACAGAAGTGCAGTCTGTTCAGAACCCTTGCTTGTCATACCAGTCACCCAAGCTATAGAGCCAACAGGGAGGTCTCTGATTACCCTCTATAAATGAAACTAATGATCTGAATATCACATGACGGAATTGTCACAGTGTTGGAAGTCACATGATGTGGCTCAAGTTAAAATGTGTGTGATAATGTTATTTATCATATGACGTCGCATCTGAGAGTGTAATAAAGCCATGCATTAAAAACGATAATCCACTAGTGGATTAAATATGCAAATTACGTCGTAACGTTAGACGTTGGCGTCCATAAAACGTCGCATTTTCTAATGGCGAAATCATGACATTTTAGTGCAAAATTTGCTAATAAAATGCGATTTTAGTGTCATATGATAAATAGAATCTTGCATTCGTGCTCCTGTATTATTGAATTTATTAAACTCGTTGGTGAAAACGATAAGATGCTCGGCATAGCCTCGCATCTTATCTCTTTCCCCAACTCGTTTAATAAATTCAATAATACATGAGCACTCATGTAAGAGCCTCTATATCCAAAGTGGCATAATAATGGTAAGCCTAATAATGATACAAACCTGTATTTCATACAGTAGGAATTGCACTACATAATCATGTTAAAACTTTAAAGAAACGAGATTGAAAAAAAGGGTGGAATTAGGGGTTGCGGGGATTGTGCTTGTCTTCAACTGTGACAGGACATTGGAGACTGCTGTGACAGGACATCTGAGAAAGTCATTGAATGCTGAGAAGAAAAAAAAATGGGAACTATTTATTCCAAGTTCTTCATATCTAAAAAAATGTATACAAATCGTAGTCAACATGTACTTCATTAAGAAGACGTCTTCCCCCCACCCCACCCCACCACCCCACCCCCACCCCCACCCCCAAAAATGATGTCAGTGCTATATGCCATTCTGTGTCAACCTTCTATACTTGCTAAGTAACCACAAAGGTGTTTATCCCATGGGTGTAGCCAGACCTAATACTTTATTGAATCTGAATGCATGTGGATCTCCAAAGGAGATGACTCTAATATGGAAAATCTGCACCCCTCATTCATTTTAACAAAGGGCAACAACTGTGACTTCCTGTTTGCTTCTGTGGAAGGGTCTATTCTTCAGGAAAGAATTTGCTTCTAATGGAGCAAATATCTAGGAGCAAATTCTTCCCTTTAAGAATTGGCCCTCATTGTGAAAATGGAGAAATTGTACCCATTTACCTTAATCACAGATGGAAACATGTTGAAGCCTGGGCATCCAGGCTTCCTTCTAGCAACACCCTGAATTCAGTCTGTACTCGGACAAAACAGACCATGGACAAAAGGGAACAGACAAAACGGATCAGGGTTAGGACAAAACGGACCATGTTTCAAGACAAAACGGACCCCGTTTCAGGACAGAACTGACCACGTTTCATGACCAGATGGACCACGCTAGAAGACAGGCCGGACCACTAATTGGTGCCGATTAAAAGATAAAAGAGTATAAAATTTTCAAAGGCAGTCTAAAATGGTCACAATTTGTTGACTACAGTTCATGATCTCAACTATATTTGATTGTCGCATCTACTTAACCATAGCTCACGTTAGTTATCCCTCGCCAAAGGCGGAGGGATATATTTTTCTCCATGTCAGTCCATCTGTCCATCTGTCTGTCTGTCTGTCCTTCCATCCGTCCGTCTGTCTGGAGCCAAAACTAAGTAACCACTAGACGGTATTGCATGAAACTTAAAAGTAAATAGGGGAGAGTCAGGTAACTTCGGACAGCGGGTAAATTCGGACATTGATAGGTCTGTTGTTGGGAACTAAAACAAAAATAAACTGGCCAAACAGTGAAAATTTTGATAAGATGGCTCATTATGAGATGTCTTATCTGGATTTTCACTGTTTGCAATTGTATGTCCGAATTTACCCCCATGTCTGAAGTTACCAGACTCCCCCTTATATATCACTATAACCCACTGATGCACGTGAAGTTTCGTCAGACTAGCTTCAGTAATGAATGAGTTATTGCCCTTTAATGGACTTAAAATTGATAAAATGAGTCATAACTAAGTAACCAATTATAAAAACTTCATGAAACTTAAATTGAATATGTATCACCATAACGCGGTTATGCACATATAGCTTCGTCAGAAGGGCATCAGTAGTGCCTGAGTTATTGCCCTTGAATCAATTCAAGGTTGACAAATTCAGCCATAACTGAGTAATCAATGAATAGAATTCTATGAAACTTATACTAAATATGTATCACCACATCACATTGGTGCATCTTCTGTTTTGTTGGAATTGCTTCAGTAAGAAATGAGTTATTGCCCTTGAATTGGTTTAAAATCAACAAATTGAGTCATAACTTAGTAACCAATGAATGGAATTTCATGGAACTTAAAATAATTATGTATTGTCATGACACAGCAGTGTACATTAAGTTTTGTCATAATCGGTCCAGTAGTGCATGATTTAATGCCCTTGAATTTATTTAAAATCCACAAAATAGCCATAACTAAGGTATCGGTGAACAAGAATTTAAAATGTATCATCATAGTGCAGTTATGCTGAGACAAGTGTTTAAGAACAGCTTCAGCTTATGCCTCACTTATCCCAGAGTTATTGCCCTTGATTTTATGTCCCTAATTCATTGGATCATGTAGAAGTTACATCAAAAATAATGATCTCTGTTTGGAATCAGTAATTGTTGAAAATAAATCAAATGAGGCTGTGATTTAACTCTTTCACTACCAAAAAGCAGACGACAAAATTTACGTCTGCAAAAGTTAAAAAAATGTCTTGTCCAAGACTTTTTATATTGAGAATTCAAAGACTAGAGGGCAAACAGTGTAGATCTAGATGAGGCGGCTCATTATGAGCCGCCTCATCAGGATCTACGCTGTTTGCAAATTTTGCTAATTGCATCACTGGGGCTTAAAGAGTTAATTGCCTCTCTTTATAGCCATGATAACTGAGAGGTCCAGAGCATTGTGGCCCTTTTCTCCTGCTTAAACTAGATAAGTGTTTGGAAGGAACCAGCTATATGTCTGTGATATGGCTGGTACCTAGCAGCTAACTTGCCTATAGCTCATCATCGTGCTATTTATAGTCTCAGTATACAACTGTAGTTGTCGTTCTTACGTTTTCAGTGATCAAATAACTAAAATGCTCTTAAATTCAGTCTGTTTGTTGAAGCTGACCCTTGAAGTTATGATAACATGTTTAGGACAGTCAAGACAATTGGACACTTAAAAGAAATAGATTCGTGAACATATGAGTAAGATTATATGGAGGGTGAATTTTGTAAATTACGGGTTTTGGTAAACCATTCACATATAATCCTCTTGTCATACAAAACCTGTTTTCAACTCAGTACAATCATACTTACCTGGTACAGGAGATACCGTGATCAGCAAGGCGGTTCTCCCAGGAAGAGACCCTTCCCTTGCACTTCGGTTGGGTTGACGCCTGCGATTACCCCAAATGTGGGTAACTCGGGTACGCAATTTCTTAGTGTGGGGGACTGCGTTCGCGCTATCCCCTGTAAAAAAAAGCAAAATAAAGATTTGCCCTGAAAACCTCAATTTAATTATTTATTGAACAGAACAGAACTCTATTGCATATGAATCTCAGGCCATTTAGATAATGGTACTCATTTAGATAAACAGCTTGATAGGTAATTGACCTCACACAAAGCACATGCTGATATGTGTGTTGTGTGTGTTTGTATGTGTGTGTGTTTTGGTGGCGGATGATAGGTGGGGACGGGGGAGAAAGTGACAAACCTGTGGAAGGAAACTGTGGCCAGGGCTGTAGGTAAGGGGAAAAATTGGCTTTTGTTTTAATTTTCCATAAAAGAGTGTACATGTGTCATTGATTATCCTCTTGAAAGTCAATATTCTTATGCAATCCTGCAGACTAGATACCAGGGCTACAGAAATCCGATTTTTTGTCGGTCCAGACCGATTTTGAGTTCGAAAAACCGATTCAGTTGGCATAAGGCACATTTTTTTCGGTCCGGAAAAACACGATTTGCGATGTATGATGACATAATTACCTGGATTTTAGCCATGTGTTATATTATTAATCCAATAATCACGCACTGCTGTCAAAAGTTATCACAGATAAACAAAGTGTTGATTGTCTTGCCAGGGTGTGAACAGAAATCTTCAATAATTAGCACGTGTCACAATTTTGGACAGCGGCGAAGGTTTTGCAAAACTTGTAATACACACACATGCCGATGCACGGAAAAAGGCTGTGCAACGTAAGTTTACTGACTATTGTATACTTTCAAAGAAAGCATAAGGAAAGAATATGACTAGCAAAAAGAAAATTTAAACCATACTTGATTATGTGCAGTCTGGTCAGGTTTTTTTTAGCCGACGTCATTTCTCGCGCAGATTTTTTTTTTCTTCGTCCGAAGGCACCTTTTTGCAAGTATATTCATATTTCAAGGGAATTAACTCGAATACAGTAAAATACGTCAATCGTAATACTTCGGCCAATTCCGTAAATGAAGATCGACGAGGATGTCCGATTGTACCAATGTATGTGTACTTTCACTTTCGGTCTGACTGTCTCTGCGCTTTAAAGCGCATTTTTCACGATAAGTAAGAACATGTGGACTAAATGGCTACTTCAGCGATAACATCCACGTTATAACGGCGCTCCAGTGTAGTCATTAGTTTTCGTGACTTTTTTTGGATTGTGGAATACACAGTGTAGTCATTAGTTTTCGTGTCTATTTTGGATTCGTATGACGTCATCGGCCCTCCGGACCGATTTGGATTTCAAAATTTCTGTAGGCCTGCTAGATACAAATACCAAAATCTTTCCTTCAGTTTAGCTCTGTTTTCACTATTAGCAAGTTCATTGCCATACATTTGTGAGTTTTATCTTATTTAAATCATTGCCTTGACATTTCTTTGGACAGATGAAAAGCCGAAGAGGTGCTAACTCGGGCCTGTATGAAGTAGATATTGAGAAGAAAATTCTTGGGCTTAAAAACTTAGAGAAAGATGCTCTCCACAAGGAAATCATAAAGCTATACAGGTAGGGATGGATGGATGGATGGATGGATGGATGGATGGATGACTTGCGATGTTACATCCTTTTCAGCAGTATTTCAGTCATATCAGGACAGTAGGAGGGTGATAATGAAATGGCTGTGTGCAGTGGATCCCCGTTTACGATTGAAAAGGTTCCCGCCTCCAGCTGGTCTCGAACCTAGGACCACAAGATCAGCAGGCCAGCGTTTAACCTACCAAGCTTCCGGGGTGCTACAGATAGGATAATCAAACTCTGTATGGCGTGGTAGGACAATGAAGACTCACTGTATGGCATATTTTTTTAAACCGTACAATTTGAAATTGTGACAAATATTGATGATACAACATAGCATGGGAGAACATTCAAGACTCTAATCAGTCTCTTTGCTTTTCTTCCATAAAATGTCATATCTATGGTCCTCATCTGACTGGTGTAGGCCTATAGGGCAAGAAGCATGGCAAGGGTTTCTAATCATGTTTTATATTGGAAAACTTATCATGTGAGTTACTTCCCTTACAATGCCTAATAGCAGGCAAATAATCCATGTTCATCACTCAAGACTTACTGAGAAGGGACACAAAAATCATAGTTGCTTGCCAATCACCTAATACTGTTTCGTAGAAGTATTTGGCAGTGGCTGATCTACTATACTTTAGGCTCTAAATAATGCCCCCTTTTGTAAAATGCAATGCCCCCTTGACTTTTAATAGGATTAAAACAGGAATTGCACATGTTGGCACAGCTCAGACAGAAGTGTCCATTGCAGAAATATGACTGAGCCGCGACAAGAGAAAATCAACAAAGTGGTTGTGCACCCAGCTCAGACTCCAGTCAGCCTTGGCATCTGCCTAGTTCTATCAGACTCTTCGCTAAGGGTCTAGGCTACCTCCATGCAGACAGCGAAGACTCTGATCAGACTGGGCGGTGCCCAGCCTGATTTGAGTCTACGCTGGGGGCACAATCCTTTTGTTGGTTTTTCTCGTGTCGGGGCTCAATTGTATTGTAACTACAGTATTCCATGCTGAAGCTCAGATACTGCTGATAGAGCCAGAGGTCCCGGGTTCGATATCTGGTCTGGCCACATACTTCCATTTCTCCTTCCACTGATTCAAGAAGAGCAGTAGTCAGTTGCTGGTGCAAGTATGTGCATTTAATACTGTTTAACCGCTTAGGAGGTCTAAGTATGCCCAGGAATGGTGTGGTTAGGGTAACTGACCGTCCGGACATGACCATAGCTGTTTACCGTGGACGTAAAACAACAAAGCAAACAAAACAACAACTGCTGATTTCTTGATGTCGCTATGCAAAGCAATTTTATTTTATTAAATTAACAAGAGCTGAGAACCAGAGTAGAAGTCACAGAAACTGGTGTTTATTGAGCTTGAGCGGGGAACCAGAGCTGAAATCTGTCACAGAAACTGGTGTTTATTGAATTTGTTCTTATCAGCCTGTTGACTGAACAGCTTGATTGGCATGTTATCAGCTTTGGGACAGCTATTGTTTCATAGCAGGGAGATGGATTCTGCCTAGAATGATAGATCTTCTTAATATAGCTCTCCTTGGAATTGACAATTAGAAGGATAGATTTCAATTTCACTCAAGGATGACCTTATTATTATTGAGTTGTACTTGTTTGAAAATGATCGACATACATGTACTTGCAGTCGTTTTACATGCACACTAAAATATTTTTCACCTATTTTGAGATACAGTCTAACCTGTCTTAAGCAAGCAGCCAAGGGATAAGGCAAAATCGCTTGCTTAAGACAGGTGCTTGCTTAATACAGGTTCGATTTACTCCGAAAAAAAAACTAACTGTTTCGTCCATACCATTCCTTTTCTTACTGGTACTGGCCATGATGAGAAACTTACAATCAGAAACTCGTGGTATTTAAGACACTAATGAAATGGACACTGATTGATTGTTAATACAAAATGAAGGCTGATCCTTTTGAAAAGCTTCCTCTTGTTATGCCCCCAACTTTGAAAAAGTTGGTGGGGCATATTGCATTCGGCTTGTCCGTCCGTCCGTCCATCCGTCCGTGCGTGCGTCACACTTTTTCATGCTTGCTGTAACTTTGGAACCCTGCTAGCTAGGGTCTTGAAATTTCATATATGGATTTCTCATGGAAAATTAGCTGACACATATTTTTTTTCTTTTCCAAATTATGCCCCATTTTGGAGTTATGCCCCTTTTAGAAAAATGAGATGACTATCTTGTTAGCAAGATATCTCAAAAAGTATTTGAGCTATGGCCTTGATATTTGGTACACTGACTGAGTATGAGGAGTAGATTACCTGATTAACTTTTGGAAGAATTCCGTAAAATTTTGATGGAGTTAATGCCCTTGTTTGAATTTGGCATTTTTCCAACTTTTGAACCGCTTAAGCTAGGAAGCTGATTTTTGGTATAGTAGTAGCCTTTGATAAGTTAACTATTTTAACACAGGTTAGGTAACTCTGCATCCATCAATAATGGAGTTACTTCCCCTGATGTTCACTACTTATGCAGCTTCTGAGTTCCAGAACCACTGGGCATAGGGCCTAAAAATTTATATATGGATACTTCATGGAAAAACAGCTGACACATATTTTTTTTCTTTTCCGAATTATGCCCCTTTTTGGAGTTATGCCCCTTTTAGAAAAATGAGATGACTCTTGTTAGCATGATATCTCAAAAAGTATTTGAGCTATGGCCCTGATATTTGGTACACTGATTGGGTATGAGGAGTAGATTACCTGATTAACTTTTGGGAGAATTTCATAAAAGTTTTGATGGAGTTATGGCCCTTGTTCAAATTTGGCTTTTTTGTAACTTTTGAACCGCTTAAGCTACGAAGCTGATTTTTGGTATAGTAGTCCTTGATGAGTTAAATACTTTAGTACAGGTTAGGTAATGCTGCATTCATCAATAATGGAATTACTTCCCCTGATGTTCAATACTTATGCAGCTACTTTCTTCCAGAACCATTGGGCATAGGGTTTAGAAATTTTATATGGATTCCCCATGGAAAAAAAACTGACATTTATTGTCTTTTTTTTTCCAAGTTATGCCTCATTTTGGAGTTATGCCGCTTCAAAAACATGAGATGGATGTCTTGTTATAGCAAGATATCTCAAAAAGTGTTTCAGTTATGGCCTTGATATTTCATATACTGATCAGATATGAAGCGTACATTACCTGATTAACTTTTGGGAGAATTATGTTAAAATTTTGATGGAGTTACAGCCCTTGTTTGAATTTGGCATTTTTCCAACTTCTGAATTGCTTAATCTAGGAAGCTGATATTTGGTATAATAGTAGTTTTCGATGAATTTAATATTCTAGTAAAGATTGGGTCACTCCTTTTCAGACTTAGACATTCTAAAGTTTGACACCTATAGTGGCAAGCATATGGTTGGGGGCATAGTGTTTCACAAACACAATTTCTAGTTTAAACTAGAATCTAAGTTTAGATCCAGCCCCCGCCTCCCTCACCCACTAAACAGAAAAACATTTTCAATTGTTTGGTTCAGGAGTTCTGTGCATGTACATTGTAAATTAAAAGCTGTTAATGACTCTGAATGAATAGGACCGTCAAACAAAACAAATTGCCTTTGAAGACTGCGCTGAATTAATGAGCTTTCGCACCTCGCCAGCTACGATAGGCTTCAATGGCCAAAGTGACTGTGTGATTGCGTTGTTCTAAATATTTTTTAAAACAGGTTTTTCTCACCTGTACTAGTCGGTAAACATCATTAATTGTCCATCTAGTGAGGTGCGAACTTACGTGTACAGTTCAAACAAATGCCGTCGATAGTTAATTCACCTTTGATCTGACCGAATTTAATGGGTTTTCCAAGATTCTACTGCTTACCGGTGTAATTGAATAGCTTTTTTGCTACCGCATCAAAATATCGAGAACCAGTTAAAGTGCGTTCGATTTGCTGTAAAAAGCGATATCGGTCACACTAAACACCGAAATTGGTGGAAATACGTGTCCAGCGCTCTGAATCAGTATACCAGCGAAAAGTAGTCGGGAGAATCGATACGGCCAAAAAAACATGGCCGCTAAGGCAGGTTTTCGAGCGATGCCGGATAAAATTTTGCGGCCGGTGGCCGCGTAAAACAGGTGCTTGCTGATTACAGGTTCATTTACATGGAAAATTGTTTGGGGGGAATGCCAACTGGCCGTTTAAGGCAGGTGCACGCTTAATACAGGTGGCCGTAAGTACAGGTTAGACTGTAGTAAGTCTAGAATTCTAGTCGTCAAATACATTTATATTTAATGTTTATAGCATAGAAGCTGAATACATTTTTATTTTATGAAGGGATGAAATGGAGATATTGTTGCAACAAGTTCTTATTGCACATTTTGGTTTATATAATAATAGGTGAATGGGAATGATTCAGATTATGTTCATGTCATCAAAAGTTAAGGCTCATTTCCTCCATTTAAATTCAGTGTAATTTCAAATTTTGACATCTGAAGATGACTCCAAATCAACTGAAGACAAAATCATCTTGTATTGGAAAATAATATGTATCTGCAATAAGCCCAACACAGGTTTTTAGATTGTGCCAACAGCATCAGGAGCATATAATTAACTACCAAAAGACATTATATCCTCCTGAACAGCATTCATTTGCTTGTTTTCAACCATTTTACAATACTGTATTAATCCTAATAAATGTCCCTGCTCTAATAAATACTCCTTGCCTCTTTTTATTATACGCCCGTTTTGAAAAAACGGACGTATTATGTTGTGGCGCTGTCCGTCCGTCCGTCTGTCCATAAACATTCTTCTGTGCGCCGTAACTCAGTAACCATTTGGGATATCTTCATGAAATTTTGTAGGCATATGTATTAGGTAGGGGGAACGTGTCGCGTACATGAATGGTTGCTCCCCCTCCCTTGGTTTCAAAATTATGCCCCTTTGATTGTTTTTTTACCCTACAGGTCTTGTGCGTGCCAGAACTAGATAACTGTTTGGGATATCTTCATGAAACTTCATAGCAATATGTATGAGGTCCCAACGATGTGTCGCTTACAAGAATGGTTGCTCTCCCTTTCTTTGTTTCTGAGTTACGTCCCTTTTATTAGTTCTTTTCGGCTATTTTTGTGTATACTTATGTTGTGCATACATTAACTCGGTAACTGTTTGGAATATCATGATGAAACTTTATAGCATTGTGCATGATCACAAAATAATATGTTGCATATAAGAATGGTTGCTCCCCCTTTCTTAAGTTTGGAGTAAGCTCCCTTTCCTCCGTCCGAAAACATTCTTGTGTGTGCCATAACTCAGTAACCATTTGGGACATCTTCATGAAATTTTGTAGGCATATGAAGTCGGTAGGGGGAATGTAGCCTATACAAGAATGGTTGCTCGCCCTTCCTTAGTTTCCAAGTTATGCCCCTTTGATTGTTTTTTTTCCCTGCAGGTCTTGTGCGCGCCAGAACTAGATAACTGTATGGGATATCTTCATGAATCTTCATAGCAATGTGTATGAAGTCCCAATGATGTGTCACGTACAACAATGGTTGTTCTCCCTTTCTTTGTTACTGAGTTACATCCCTTTTATTCTTTTCGGCTATTTTTGTGTATACAACTTATGTTGTGCATACATTAACTCAGTAAATGTTTGGAATATCATGATGAAACTTCATAGCAATGTGCATGATCACCAGATGATGTGTCACATATAAGAATGGTTGCTCCCCCTTACTTAATTTTGGAGTAGCCTCCCTTTGATCATTATTTTTAGGCATTTCCATTCACTCCATATCTCCTTAATCCTTTGAAATATTCGAATGAAACTTTGTAGGAATGTGTGTAATAATGGGGCAATGTATCCTGAGCAAGAACCACGACTCTTGCTTGCTTACTGGATTATCTGCCCATGCATAAATTTCCTATTTACTCTGTAACTCCTTAAGCGTTCGGAATATTTTAACACAACTTTATGGAGATGTGCATATTGTCAAGAGAATGTATTAGAACCAAGAATGGTATATCTAGTATATTTAGTTTATGAATTATCTCCCTTGTTTGACTTTGGCATTACTCAACTTAGGAGCCACTTCACCTTGGAAGCTGATTTTTGGTATACTAATAGTATTTGATGTGTTAAATATTTAAATAATGTTGCCGTCATTAATTAAAGTGTGGTTTCCCCTGTTTGTCTGCCTGTCTGTCCTTTTGTAAACAATCTTGTTCATTCTTTAACTCCTTTATGACATTAAAATGGGCGTATTATGCGCCCCTTGCGAAGCGCTTGTCTGAAAATGATTTTATGTTACCGTAATCGACCCATTTACCGCACATGCCTCTATAACCGCACATCAAGGCCATTTCCAGACAAACTGCACAAGCGCACACTGCTTTTTCTTTGAAACTCTCACAAAACCCAATAATTAACAGGGAACTCATGAAAAGTATAAACACAAAGTATTTCCAGTCCTACCCATGTTGCCTCTTTCCAGTCACCCTGCATTTCATTGTTCTGAGTGTGGGGTTATTAAATACATTTTAACCACATCTTTTTGTTGCAGTTTTGAAAAAGTTAAGCGCACGGTGCGGTAAATGGGTCGATTACGGTAACTTGCATAAATTCCTGTTTGTTAATGATAATAATAATAATAATAATAATTGTCTTTATTTTTTCTCTATAATTATGAGGTAGTTTTTTTAAATCAGGTCAGTTCTTAAAGGAAAGAATTTGCTCCTAGATGAGCAAATTCTTTCCTTTAAGAGTTGAACTCTATTGAGAAGGGAGGCAAAAATAGTAGAGTTGCTTCCTCTGCAAGTTTACCCATAATCTCAATACTGCTTATCAGAGGTATTGGCAGTGGCTGATTTACTTCACTTTAGGCTCCCTTTGCTAAAATGCAGTGTCCCCCGGGGTGTATAATAGGATTAATATGGTATATTGTATAGAGAAGCTACAATGTCTATATGTGCTAAGAGTAAATTCCTCCAGCATTTTAACAGGACTTTGATGACTTAATATTAGGCAAAGAGTCAGGGTAACTGATCTCTTCAAATATCTTGAGAGTCAAATACTGGTCCTTTTCCTAGTATTATAATTATATCAACCTCAAACATAGCATGTTAGCATCAAATGCATCATCAGCATTAAACTTTCAACAAGGAGTGTGTATCTGCATGTTGTAATAGCTATTTATTTGAAGATTGGCAAAATGTTTGTAATGAAAACAGAGAAAATTGTAATCCAAGGATTACAATTTGCCCCTTGACTATCAGTGAATATGAACAACCAGCCTGTTTCAGCACCATCAGCAAGCTATTACAGAAGTAATATGTGAGATTTTCTTTGACCTTTTTCTGCCTGAACATTGACTTTCTGTCAGCCACTTGCACTTTCTCTTGTTTGAAGGGCCTAAAATGTCATCGTTTAAGGCAGATGACTCTGCACAGCCTAATCTGAGTCTTTGATTTCAGGAATGGTTGAAAAACTCTTTTTCCTATGGTAAGGCCCTCATCTGACAAAAATCATGTCATTTAATGGCAGCCTAATACCGACAAGAAAATCCCTGGTGTGATGAAATTAGATTAATTTGGATAATGCCTAAACTTAATTTGGAAGATATTTACAGTGAGACTCCTAACAATATGTTATAAGTAACAGAAATTGATTTTTCTTAAGGATTTCCTTAAATATCTGCTTTATATTCCTCTTTTGGGAATTTGTGTAATTTTCAATTTGTTGTTTGTAAATGAATATAAATAGGTCTTCTGAGAAGGGAAAGAGAAACTGTCACAACTGATAGTTAGCAGCTACCAAAAACAGTGATAGACTGTGATAGGTGATAGTTACGATCCTTCAATTTTCTGCCGACAAAACTTTAATAGATATCAGTAGCTGTGTTTTAGCTATTGTTTCTATAATATTATAGATGCAATTATGTTGACTTCATATTGTATCTCTCCTTATGGAAGAGCTGAATGGCAACAGCGTTAATGTAGGCTCAGATCTACCAGACCACCACATACTGGTCGGGCTCTGGATCAATATGATGAGAATTTCTGATGTCTTTTTTTGCCTTGAAATATATGTTTTGATATCTCATTAGAATCGCTTCACCAAGGTGATTCTAATGAGATGTCTTAACATATATTTTAATCATACCTGACCCAGGTGGTGAAGCCCCAGATCCCACCTCCTGGATCCGGGGCTGTTATGTTAGGGTCTGAATTGGATGCTTTGGTTACAGTTACGTGATAGGCAAGGCACTGTCAGGCGACTTATCTTGCATATGGACAGGTCTTGTTATGTTTGCCTCTCTTCTAAATAAGGGTCAGCTTTACAGGAAGGAATTTGCTCCACTACATGAAATTCTTTCCTTTAAGAATAGACCTCATTTTGGAAGGGCTTTGTTAGTAAAGGAAGCAAACAGGAAGTCACACAAGTTGTTTCTCTGTGTAAAATGATGGAAAAACATTGCATTGAATCCATTCACCTTAACTCTTTCATTACCAAAAAGCAGAAGACAAAATTTACGTCTGCAAAAATTAAAAAAAATGCCTTGTCCAAGACTTTTTATATTGAGAATTCAAAGACTAGAGGGCAAACAGTGTAGATCTAGATGAGGCGGCTCATTATGAGCCGCCTCATCAGGATCTACGCTGTTTGCAAATTTTGCTACTTGCGTCACTGGGGCTTAGAGAGTTAACAGACTGGCTGGAGATACATAAGAGCTAGGGAGTCAGAAGACCAAGCGTATGACCAACTCACAGCTGCCTCTCCTGTGGCAATATGGACCGCTTATCTATGTTGTGTATATATAAGTTTTTTCAGATAATTCAAAAGTGTAGTTTGTTCCATAAAGCAAAAGTGGACAATTTCATCCTAAAAGGTGATTTACCAATCAGCTCAGCGGGCACATGGAAATGATAACATTGTACTTACGTCGATGTGACGTCATTACGTCACATTGACATCAGTACGATGTCATTTCAACATCATGTGCCTGCTGAATAGCGACAGTATAGATCTCAGTCAAACTGCTCAGTTTGGCTCTGGACTGGGGTTATCCCAACAACTGTAAGAAACAGAAATCCAGTAATTTTCATTTGTAACATTTATTAATGGGAGCTGTTTTAACAAAGAGAAAGGACAATTTTTCTAAGCTGTAATGTTTTACCATTTGCCAGCTAGATGCCAGTAATAGTATTAACTCTTTAATCCCCAGTTACGAAATTAGCAAAATTTGCAAACAGCGTAGATCCTGATGAGGCGGCTCATAATGAGCCGCCTCATCAAGATCTACACTGTTTGCCCTCTAGTCTTTGAATTCTCAATATGAAATGTCTTGGACAAGGCATTTTTTTAATTTTTGCAGACGTAAATTTTGTCGTCTGCTTTTTGGTGCTTAAAGAGTTAAAACCATTTCAGTCTCCCAGTCATTGTGGAACTTAGGATAAACCTTATTGAATAAATGCCCTATCTTGTCACAAGTTGTTCTCAGATATTGCCAAAATAGATGTAGGAATAAAATAAATACCATAAAAGATGGGAACTTGTGCATCTGCTAAGAGAAGGAATTTCTATGAAAGTGATATTGGGTAAGATTGGCTACGCTTGTTATTTTTATTGATTTTGCAATATTTTTGGATAATCTAGCATCATTTTGGGTAAGTTGATATTTATGTCTTTCGAACTGACTGGATATAGAATAAAAAGGTTTAATAGTAATTGCAAAGAAACTCTTTTTGGCTCGCCTGAACGAAGTTCAGGAAGAGCTATACCCCTGGTGTCGGCTTTGGTGTGGGTGGCGGCGTTAGCAAAATGCTAAAGTTTTTCGTCAAAGTTTTTAAGATCTCATAGTGTCTAAACCCTTCGATCGATTCGAATTATATGTTGTATGATGATAGATATTGGTCCAAAATTTTATTCTGCACCATCCCCACCCCTGGTCATGACCACTAGGTCAAGGTCACAGACTTAGAAATTTTATGTTAAAGTTTTATGTAAAGGACCTCTGACAGTTATAATGTAAATTTGCCTATAAAAGTTGTTAAAAATGAACTTTTGGTATACTTCAAAATTTTCACTTAAATGTCTTCCTCAAAACTCCCTATATTTGGCCAAAAAACAATTTTTCGGTTATTAAACACACAGACTGAGATTTTTGGTGTAAAAAGCAAGTTTTTATAATTAAATGTATGGAAAATAGGAAACGTTTTATAAAGATACTTCCCCCCTCCATGCCTCAGCTAGTCACTTTGCATGTATGTGTGTACTGTCAATATACACATTATATGTGAGTTGCAAGCTGAGTGGGTGGGGTAATTAGACCCATTGCATCTTAAAATCAGGATAACATACCTTTTATTGACACATCATTGCATGCTATATGCAGTTGTAGTGTTTACTTTATTTTAAGCATGTTTAACAAAATAAAATTCTGTAAATAAGAAAAATGGAAAATTTGGTGTATTTTAGATGACCGAAAATTCCACTTACCCTTTGAGAAAGACAGTGAGAGTTAGTCTAGATATATAGATATTTTTTCAAAATCAATATGAAAACATTTTTATCATTCACAAGTCAACATGGTAAAATCATCAACATTGGCTTCCCATGGAAGCTGCAGTAAATTGTCAAAAAATGGGCTTTGCATTGAAACTGTCAGAGGTCCTTTTTTAAGATATCACAAATCCTATACCCTTTGTTTTGAATTAAATTTGGTATGGTGATAGATATTGGTCCAAAAGTTTATTCAGCATTATCCCCACCCCTGGACATGACCTATAGGTCAAAGTCACAGACTTATAAATTTTATATTGAAATTGGAGATGTTCTTGGCTAAATCTCTTTAACTTTATACTTCCACAGTTTTTAGGTAATGTTCTAAATTTTTATGCAGGACCACCCCAACCCCCTTGATGACTGAGGTCAAGGTCATGGACTTATAAATGTTTTTGGTTAATGTTTCATAAAAAATTTTAAAAATAATGGTTAAAGTTCCATAAAGGCACAGTGTTTTCTTAATGTGTGGATGGATTCAGTTGATACTGAGAATTCCTTTAGATGCTAGTCCAGAGTTTTACACAGTACCAACCCCACTTCTCTCATTGACCTTCAGGTCAAGATCACATTCAAGCTGACCGCTTATAGTTTCACACTGCCTAGATGGAAAGTTATACACAAACTGATGACAGATTCTGCCCCAGAGTTTTACATGGTAGCAGCATCACCTTCCTAATTGACTGTGGAGGTCACATTCTTAGAACTTTGTGTTCATGGTGGGCATGCACCAGTTCAGGCGAGCTATGCTGTCTGATGACAGCTCTTGTTATTTTGCAACTCATACTAGTGAAATCGAAACCATTGTGGCATGTATATGATTTAAATCTCAATATAGAGATAATTTTTTATAGAAAATACTGTGATTTCTTGTTTCTGCTCAATGCTGGTGTGCAGTTTTATGCATAATTAGGAGCTGCAACAACACCAGTTGGTATAGTTGCACATTCTACTCTTTTCTGCAGCAGAAAAAAAAAGTGTAAAAATTGAAAATTATTTCTCTTCTGCATTTTCGAAACAAAACAAAACAAAAAAAGCTCTATTTGATGACCACTTTTTCAAAGTGCTCATTCTAGACCTCATTAGCTTGAGACTTTTACTGGCCGAATTATCAGAAAACTAAATACATTTTGTGTTTAAAAATAGCTTGTTTTGGAAATTTCGATCACCGCACACAACATTAACACACTGCACTTTACCTTCAAAAACTTGAAAAAAACTGTCCTATTTCAAAGAATGAGTTCATATAAAGGACCTGGTATGACAAGGGCCATTTTTGGCCCCCATTCAAAGTCTCTTAAAATTGCATGGTTTCTATTGCTTATCATTTGTGCCTATGGGAACAAACAGAAATAATGTTTCACTTTTATTAATTCTCAGAATAACATGATTTCTGACATGCCTATATTGGTTCAAGAATATGAAGGAAAATTGCAAGAAAAACTGAGTTTAATAAATTTTCCTTTAAAGAAGTAAGTCATTTATAATTGCTTTTGAAAGCTCTTGATAATAGGCTTTTGATGAAATGCTTAAACGTTGGGTATCACGGCTAATTACCTGTGTACTGCACAAGGCCTGTCAAGGTACCCCACCCACTCAAGTTTGCAAGTCCAGAGACGCTAGCCAAAAAATTTCAACAGATCAACCTGAAATTTGTACCAAATTATTCCTTGTGTTCTAATTAAGAAAATGAATACCCATAACATATGTTTATTTTGTCTATGAGCGGAGATACGGGCGTTACAGTGAAAATGTTCCAACGCTGCCAGTTTGGTAACAAAAAGTTAAAAATAAACATAGAGCCCGGTCTCCAGCACATTTAATATTTTCATGGCATGTAAATATAACAAAATTATGTCTGCATATAAAATATAAAATGTGCTGGAGGCCGGGCTCATATATTTTGAAAGCCGCAAAGGCTACCAAATTCGTCATTTTCGTCAGAACCCGCTGGGGGTATGGGTATGTTCAAGATTAAAAACACAGATATTTCATGCAAGAACTGGTTGATTTTGTTTTTGCTGTTACATTTTAGGTTGGAACTTTCCTATGAATGCATTTTAGTAATCGAAATAGAACGTTTGAAAAATGAGTTTTCTGGTGCCAAATATGGGCCTTATCATACCAGGTCCTTTAGTGGTGGAAATTCAAAGAATAGCTGCTTTAAGTCACAGAATGATGCAGAAACTTGCAAAGGATAGTAAAAGATTCTCTGGTTTAATTCAGCTTTTGCAAAGGGATAAATAAATCAGTAAAAATATGTGTTCTTATATAAATCATATCTCCATAAACGTTTCTCCTTCCGCTGAGTCAAGAAGGACAGTTGTCAGTTACTGGCGAAAGTATGTGCACTTAGTACTAGTTAACTGCATAGGAGGTCTAAGCCTGCCCAGGAATAGTGTGGTTAGGTTAACTGACCGTCCCGACATGACCTTAGTTGTTGACCGTGGACGTTAAGCATCAAATCAACCAACCAACCATAGTGTGTACTGTTAAGGGATGTAAGATAATTAGGCTGAATACAATATTTTGCTTTACAAACTTTTCAAGAACATAAAATCAGATTCTCTGAATAATTTACCTCCTTTGAGGGAACAGTCTGTTGTTAACAACTACAACAAAATGTTTCCATGTTGAAACAAATCTCAAAGGGATAATATTTCATACATTGATGGGATAGCTATTAATGAAGACATAGGACAGTAGACATTCAACAATTAGCAGATTTCATTCTGCTTACTGGTTAATCAATAAAGAGGTTAAGGTTAAAGGTTTGGGAGGAGTAGCTTTCATCCTGGTATTTGACCCCCCCCCCCCCCTCCCCCTGGCTTTCTTAAGTTTTTATGTTTGACCAAAAAGAAGCAACATTAAAATATGATCCAGGTTGGTACTACATTGTATTTCCATGGTCACATCAGAATCACAACTAGATTTGCATGATTTGCATGCATTCATAAAAAGTAATAAATGAATTAGAAATCTGTCTGAAATACTTTGCATGCATGCAAAAAAAAAGTAAATAAATGAATTAGGAATCTGTCTGAAATACTTTGATGCCCCTGCCTCGTGCCTTGTCAGAGAACCTTAATCAAAAACCTTAACCTGAGTTTAGCATTGACACTTACACACGCATGGATGTACAGATATATGGACATAACATCATACCTAAAAACTATTGTCTTTGGCAATGCCTGGCAGGGGCATAAAACAATAGAGAGAAAAAATAGAGACAGATGATCTGCTTTGTACAATTATATGAGCCGCGACACGACAAAACCAACAATGTGGTTGTGCGCCCAGCGCAGACTCAGATCATCCTGGGTATCAGCACAGTTCTATCAGATTCTTCGCTAAGCGCTTAAAGGGTAGCTAAGGGTCTAAGCTACCCCCATGCGGACAGCGAAGACTCTGATCAGACTGGGCGGATGCCCAGGCTGATCTGAGTCTGCGCTGGACGCACAACCACATTGTTGGTTTTCTCGTGTCACGGCTCATATTTTCTTTCAAATATCCTACACATATGTTCCAAACAAAATAGTTTAGAACAAAAAGATCAATAGAAACTCTATAAGAAATGCTAGAAAAGTTGCATCATTACCCAAATGAATGATAATTTGGAATTATGTCACAGAAAACATCTATCAAAGTTGACAATAATACAAAAGATGCATGTGGAAAAGTCAAAGATCTCAACAAATGAGCTGCGACAAGACAAAACCAACAAAGTGACATTTGCGCCCAGTGAAGATCAGCTTGGGCAGCCACCGGGTCTGGCCAGAGTCTTCACTGGCGTTTAAAGGGTAGCTAAGGGTCTAAGCTAGCTCCATGCTGACAGCGAAGACTCTGATCAGACTGGGCAAATGCCCAGGCTGATCTGAGTCTTCGCTGGGCACACATGCCACTTTGTTGGTTTTATAGTGACGCGGCTCAAATCATAATTGTGTTGCAGCAGTGGCTGTTTCTAGTGAAGCTGGATTAGGGATAAAGTTAACAATCCACATTTCCCTAATAAGTGCAGAGGGCATGGGTAATTGGGTAAGGAATGGTCCATATTATAGTCAGTTTTGTTTAAGTCTGTGTACGATTGTGAGGTTCCAAAAGCAGACGACAATATTTTGTGTCTGCAAAATTTCAAAAGATGTATCATCCAGCCATATCATTGAGAATTCAAACAGTGTAGATCCAGATGAGGCGGCTCATTATGAGGAGTTGTTTGCAAATTCAACTTTTTCGTTTTTGTCGCATAAAGTGTTACAAAAAATGCCAGTTCTTGTTGAGGACATAATCATTACAGCACAATATTCATCACAGATGTGAAATGATGCTACTCCAAACATTTTCAGATTTACTTTCAGTTGATCATACTGTTTCGTACTTGGTCCATTCTGGTCAGCACAAAAAAAAACATGAACAGAAATATGTTTAGCTTGTCTTGTGTACTATTCTACCCAAATTGTTGTGACAGATCTCTTTTATTTGCTGTCCAGGTGTCCCCACAGATACCACAAATAACTTTTTCCAGATACATACGGTAAATTCTCTATTAGTTCGAACACCCTAGCAGTTCGAACACCAAAATTCATCTTCAAACAGCTCCTCAAAACTTTCTCATTTAGTTCGAACAGTGGGGTTTTCTATGCATTTGAATTTTAAATACTTCGAACACCAAAAAAAATCTTGAATTCACAAAATACACGCCGAACTTTTCTGGTGTTTTCAGTTTTGTTTTCCCGACGCAATGTGTGAATAGAGCAACTCTGTCGGTCTAAATGTCAATTGGGCATCCTCGCCGATATTTACGGAGCTGGCTGAATACGAAAGCGAACAGCGAAGACTCGGATCAGCCTACTCATCTGCGCCGTCTGAATAGCGTCTTCTCTATCTGCATCAACAATGGGAATATACATGTTGACCCGAGAAAGATCGAGCTTAAGAAGCTATGGGGTTGCGGGGATGCGCAGGCTGAACTGAGTCTTTGCTTTCCGTACATGCGAAAAGGCGCCATTTCTCAGAGCAATTCTTGTCAAGTATAGTGATAATGTGCACGTGCGCTAAAGTGCGTTTGGGAAAGATACATGAACGACAGATGAGAAACCCGGGTTGCAAAAGAAATAAATTGTCATAACGACAAACTCTTCTTTCCTAACAAAATCAGTCTAAATACATGCGCAAACCAAAAGCAGCAACCAGCCTGCGCATATGCATGGTCTGTGCATTTAAACAAAGCTCTCGGTAGCCGTAGGATTGGTTTATCACTGGCATAGCTGGCCTGTGGGTCTCAAAAGGTCCTCAGGACACATCCGATCAGCAAGCACCCGCAATACTGTGCATATGCGAACATTGACCAGTCTAACAAATCTCCAGGATTTGCCGATAGTTTGCAAAATAATTGTTTTTAAGATGCGCAGACTGGTCTAAGGCTTTGCTTTTTGCACATGTAATACGGTACCTTTCTCATGACACGTTGCCAATTTTTCTGCACCCTTGGACGTAATATTGGACAGACAGAAATAGCGAAGATCAAAAGGACCGCAGTTTCCAGAATTAGAATGAGTGTGTTATTAATAGAAGTCCGTGAATTTAAAGCAGACCAATAGCCAGGACACTGACAAACTTACCTGAGGCTGACGTGTTTAAACAACACATATTGGGTCAGCGCAAATGTGTTGAAATACTTTCGTTTCTTTCAGAATATTTATTTGGAATATTGAAAATGGATGAAGAGAATGAAATACATGCATAATGAGGACATATTTAATACTGAGAGGTATGAGATATAATTTGCGGCTTGACATGAGATCGTTTTTCTCCCGGAAAGTGGCAATTCAGATATTTCGAACACTAAATATTTTCATGACTGGCAATTTCTAATATACTCGAAAAAAATATTAAAGGGTCAAACATTTACCCTGCGATTTCTGAAACATTTCAAACATTTGGTAAAAGAAATCATTTCCACCTTCCATTTTATTCATTTTACAAGTGTTGTACACACGAAGTTTGAAAATATAGCCTATATCTTGACCAAGTCCAGACTTCAATTCATACTACCCTCAAAATCAGAGTTTTTTGAAGTCCATAGGGAACAAATTCACCAAAATTTTCGATTTGGCTAATTCATGAATTTTTTTAAAAATTGCTCAGTAGTCATCAAGTTTAATCATCTTTAAGGTCAGCAAGCTATAAGAAGTTTAAAACTTATAGCAATTTTAGTAGTTATTCCCGACCAAACTGACACACTATCAATTCTCTATGGGAATTCAAACAACTTTCATTTTAGGGGTAGTTTGACTTAAAGCTTGACCTTGGTCAAGACAAACACTATAGGATCAAGCTTCATGTGTATAAAACTTGTAAAATAAATAAAATGGAAGGTAGAAATGATTTATTTTACCAAATGTTTGAAATGTTCCAGAAATCGCAGGGTAAAAGTTTGACCCTTTAATACTTTTTTTAAGTATACTTCGAACACCCCGATCAGTATTTATTTTTTAACTGTTCGAACTAAATGAGAATTTACCGTAGATGGAAGGGTTCATTACTTAAATAATTAGGGTAACGATGTTGTTAAACTCTGTCCTTGCTTACAAACTCCAGATATAGGAAATGTAATAATCTAGTGTAGAAAGGTCTTAGAATTGTCTAAAATTCTATTTCCAGGAATCTTGTCGTCCGAAATAATGTTGTTGTAAAACATTTTAACCTATTACGCTTTGGTCGAGGTGATAAAGTGTCTTTTTTGGAGGTAATTCTGGCAGCAATATTGAGTTACCATACAGTGTTGGCTGTTTAAGGCAATCCATTACTACCATCAATGTAACAGTCGATAAATCAACAGACAATAACTCAGTCTGAGCAGGGCAGCAAATTACATTGTGGCCTTTTGTAGAGATGTGAACAGCATATCTCCATGGGGAAAACCCAGATCAGACTGTGCATCTCTGCAGTCTGATCATGTGACATTGAATTTCACTGTATTTGCAGATCAGTGATGCAAACAGGCAAGAATCTGATCAGACTGCACATTTGTGCAGTCTGATCAGATTTATCCCTGTTTGCATATACTCTAAAGTACTGTTTGTGTGGTACAGGGGCTGTATCATACAGACTTTCTTCTGAATAGTCTTTCACTTTCTCTTCTTGCCAGTTGTCTTCTTTGATGACATGAAAATAATAAAATTCAGACTTGGAGCAAGTTCAGCAGACCCAAATAGGTCACCAAATAAGACTGAAACAACCTTCCAGTATTTCCCATACAGAACTGAACGGTAACCACAAAAAGCACTGATGAAATACATGTATAAAGCATTGTTTTAAGATTCAAATTGATGGCAAAGCTTTCAGATTGGATAGCTGCAATTTTTTTCCACCACATACAGCACTGAATCAAAGTTTTATAACCTGTCCCCTCATAGAACAGAGATTTCTAGCCAACAAGATTTCGCCCACTGCTAGCCATCATAAGATAAAGTTCTAAAATTGACAGAGCTCTTTTCAGTGGGAGAATGAACGCCGCATTAGCATCACCAAAGAAAGAAATCTCAGCAGCATACAATGGCAAATTGCATCCTGCATAGCTACACATTACTTAAAAAAGTAAGAAAAGAATAAGCAACAAAGACAGAACATCCAATATTGTTTGGACTACTTTAGCAAGGAGGGGAGACACAAGGGACACTTTCTAGCATTGCTGGCATAGTTGTCAGCAATGTTTTTAGCTAGGCAGTCATGGCAGCCCTCTGCAAAACCCATTTTATAACTTTTTATCTTAGGATGAGAAATATTTGTGCAGTAGAAAACTTGTTTCCTTTCTTCTGACAGATTTTAATACCACTGTCCAGCAATATATACAGGACAATTAGAAATGATCCAAAATGTAGTTGTGCATATTTTAAAATTTTGCTAAGTTACTGGTATGACAGATTTTCTCACACTTAGTGCTTGCCTGAGATGTGGGATTTTCAAAAGAAAATATGGATCCCATGTGAATCATAATCAACCAAAGCTCCGAATAAGTTTGATAAGTCTATGATGATTGGTCTTCATTCTCCATAATACCATGTGACTCCTCAGAAGAAATTCTTTCAATACGTTCACGGCAGGGTTCTATCAAGACACCGCCGGGCCGCGTAGCGCAGTCGATAGGGCTTCTGACTTATAAGCCAGAGGTCCGGCCACTTACTTTCATTTCTCCTTCCCCTGTTTTAGGAAGGGCAGTTGTCTGTTACTGGTGAAAGTAAGTGCACTTAGTACTGGTTAACTGCTAAGGAGGTCTAAGCCTGCCCAGGAATAGTGTGGTTAGGTTAACTGACTGTTCCGACATGACCATAGCTGTTTACCATGGAGGTTAAACAATAACACAACAACTATCAAGACACCACAGTGTTTCTTTATATGGAACAATTAGAAATTTCACTTTCAATTATTTGAGTTAGCAAATGAAACTCAAGAATTCTGTAGTAAAATTTGATAATATTGCATGTTCTTTCAGAATGTAGTTGTCTGAATTAGATGAAAATAATTTCCAACATGACAACAATATTTAAAATCTTATTGATCACTTTATCAAAATATAGTCCCCAAGAGTGTACTAGATAAAGTAGCTCCACTAGGAAATATGAGTTACGCAAAAACAGTGAAGGCCCACACTTGTGTGTACTTCCAAGGGGTCTGATATTCACTGAATATTTTGTGGATTGTTTGGAATATGTAAACAACGCCCAAGGCTGATCCTGCAGTTGTAAGCCCTGGCTTGTTGCATTTTGGGAATTATGAGGCTTTTAATGCTCAAGATTGAACTAGAATTCAAAATTAAGGAAGGAAAACACCAAGAAATCAGTAGTCAATAATGAAATTTAGTGTGCCAATATTTTGACATTTTCTTGCATCAGACTTAGATACAAATACTCTTTACGCCAAACAACTAGTTCACTAGAGTTTTTTTGCTTGAGGGACAAGCCCAAGCTAGGCTAGCTATCTGTTTGCTGACAGGTCTTGTCATGCAGTTTGTCACACTTAAATAATTTTTTGGAAAATAGATTTATATTTCTTGGGAGTTTTTGGCATGTGCTGTGGTTATATGAATGAACGATTTTTGTGGCCCTTTCAACAATATTTGTCATTTTGGGCCATCTGGAAAATGTGTGTGATGATGTGAGATGATGTTAGGGATGACATTAACCAAGGCTTAAGATATGACCTGAGAGGAGCTTGAGCCGACTATCTGTGGATTATGAGTCCAAAGCATTAATCCTATATCCAACACAACTGGACAACATACTGTTAAAGTTCTAAAAATTGGGACACCTAAAATAATTACCGTAATTGCCCTAAAAATAGGGCACTTTAGTTTTATAATGCATTAAAACATCCAACCTGCAAATGGACTGGCAAACACTGTAGACCCTGATCAGACTGCTGTTTTAGGAGCAGTCAGATCTGGGTAGGCTCTGTTAGCTTAGATGTGTCTGTTAAGCTTCGTTCACAGGAGCAAAATTTCCGAGTCACAAAAACTAAAGCACAGAAAGTTTGCCAGACATTTTGTAATCACAGGGAACAAATTATTTGCCAAAGGAAAATGTGACAATGATTTGTCAAACTTTTGCAATGAAATGTTTGCTGCAGTGTCGACGGGAACAAAGATTTCTCGTTAAATTTACCAGGACATTAAACTTAACGCATGTGAATGGCCACCATGACACATATTCTTTGTCAGGTATACAATCATGTACTTTGTTCAAAATCAAACTCCTATGATTTTGAGCAAAGTTTTCTATCTTCATTTCCATAGCTACTTTCACTGTTTACTCAACTGAGCCATTAGGCTCATAGGTGAGCTTATAGTATAGCCAGGCATCTGTTCGTCATCTGTTGTCCGTAAGTTGTCAGCATTTTCAAACATCTCCTCTGAAACCACTGGAGCCTACCTAGGTTGGGGGAACAAAAGATTGTTTGTGGAGTCTGGGTCACATGACCAATCTGGCCGCCATGCCCATATATGATAAAAACCCTTCAAAAATCTTCTTTAGAACCAAAAGGCCAATGACCTTGGTTTAAACAGTATTTTATTCAGTTAAGCTACATACATACCGGTATATACAAATACAAATCATTTCAATGTAGGATCTGACGGTAAGCGCAATGCTTGTATAATAGCCAATGACCTTGAAACCTTGTATTTAGCATTGGGGTCTCAAGCCCATTATAGTTTGTTCAAATGATGATAGTTTGTTCAAATGATGACTGTTGGTTCAGCTTGACCCAATTTATTGCAAGGTCAGCCTTTGTTTGTTTGTATGTTTTAATATGGGAAAATGAAACTGTTTAAGTCTAAGGTATAATATTTGGTATATATGATTAACTTAATTTCCAGATGGAAGATATATTGTTTAAGGTCAAGGTCATTCTTTGATCTTTGTTCAAGGTCACTGAGTTTCTGTCACCAGTCAAAATTTTCAAACATCTTCTCTGACGCTGCTAAGCCAAAGCTGTATTCTATGTTGAGCCCCTCTTAGTCAGGGAGATCAAAATTTTGTCAAGTGGCCTTGGTCTCGTGACCAAGACAGCCACCACAACCATATACCGGTATGGTAAAAAGCCTTAAAAAATCTTCTCCAGAACCAAAAGGCCAGTGACCTTGAAACTTTGTATGTAGCATTAGGCGCTTGAGCCCATCATATTTTGGCCGGGCCGGGTAGACCAATCGGTAGGGCACCTGACTCTAAGTCAGAGGTCCTGGGTTCGAATCCCGGTCTGGCTACATACTTTCGTTTCTCCTTCCGCTGATTCAAGAAGGGCAGTTGTCAGTTACTGGCGAAAGTATGTGCACTTGGTACTGGTTAACCGCTTAGGAGGTCTAAGCCTGCCCAGGAATAGTGTGGTTAGGTTAACTGACCGTCCTGACATGACCTTAGTTGTTTACCGTGGACGTTAAGCATCAAATCAACCAACCAACCATCATATTTTGTTCTAATGATGACCATAGGCTGACCTTGACCTAATTTATGGCAAGATCAACTTTGGTATGTTGCCCTTTTACATGGGAAAATACTTCAACAGTGGATTTCTCAGAAACCATAATAGTTATAATATTTGGTGTACTGTATTAATCCTATTAAACGCCCCGGGGTGTTGCATTTTATGAAAGGGGGCGTTATTTAGAGCCTGAAATGTAGTAAATCAGCAACTGCCAAATGAGTCTAATAAACAGTATTAAGGTGAATAGGTATACTTGCAGAGGAAGCGACACTACTATTTTTGCCTCACTTTTAGTGGGGTCAACTTCTGAAGAAAAGAATTTGTTCCTCTTGGAGCAAATTCTCTATTTTAAGAGTAGACACAATGTCAAAAAACTGCCTTCATACAAGTCAATAAAAACATTATTTTCTGAAAAGAGGCAGGGGGCATTTATTAGAGCAGGGGTGTTTATTAGAATTAATATGGTATATGGTTAATTAAATGAAGAAATTATGCTGCTAAAGGTCAAGGTCATTCTTTAGCCTTGTTTAACAAAAAAACTGTGGCATATATTTTCATTCACAAGAGCATACTTCTCCCACTTTGTCAAAGAAACTTTGCCCGTATGAATGAAGCTTTACAGTACGGTACAGTATAGTTTAAAGCAGTTTGTATTCATGAAAGAGCTGTTTATGGTCTTCTTTGGTCTGCTCTATCAATGATATTTGGAAGAAAACTGTTTATAACATCGATTTTGGCACAGAGTATTAGTTAGTTGTGACATTATTGCTAGATTTTGTGGAAATATTTGATTGTAGGAAGAAATGATTGATATATTGGGATAAAATTGTTGGAAATGGTGATTATAGTCTCCGAAATGCTGACATTTGTGGCAGAGAAGATGAGAAATAATTCCATCTCTCTGTTTGGACAGCATATATGAATTAATAAGAAAGTATTTCCCTAGCACAGACAGGCTTATAATAAGAAATTGAAACAGAATGCTTTGTTGCTATGATAGGTCTGTGAAATTGAAAATTCTTATATATTCTGTTAAAATGGGTACACATCATTCTACACCATTTTATACCCTGCCACACGTTAGTGGCGGGGTATTATGTTTTCCCGCTGGCTGTCCGTGTGTCTGTCTGTCCGTCGTACGTCTGTCTGTCTGTCCGTCCGTTCGTGAGCACTTCGTTTCGGTTCGATAACTTGAGTATTTATTAACGGATTTTCTTCAAACTTGGCATATGAATTGGTCTTGGGAATATCTTGGTTGGGATTGTTAATGGACAAATTTCGATATCTTGTGACTGAGTTATTGCCCTTGTCAGTGTCGCAAAAGTGGTTTTTGGTCTGTTATTCCTTTACACTTTGAAATATCATAATGAAATTTTACAGAAATGATTGAAATGATATATTTTTTCTGTTGTTAGCAGGAGCGGCTGTAGTATAGTGGATAACACTCCGGACTACCAATCCAGGGATCGCAGTTCGAACCCCCGCTTCTCCGGTATTTCGGATGAGACTTTAAACCGAGGTCCGGTCTCCATATGACCTCGTTGTTTGTGGGACGTTAAACCCGAGTTCACTCACCCATTCTGTTGTTAGCAGAATTTTGTCCACCCGGGTTATATGCCCCTGCCCCGGGGCTATATACATGTATAAAATCATGAAAAATTCTGTATAAAATCAGGGTTGAAAGTGATTTTCCAGAAACTTGCTACAGCTTATCGAAGCAATATAAGCTATCTGTCATGATCAAAATTTTGTCCCCAGGGGTTATCTGCACCTGCCCCCGGAGCTATATACATGTATAAAATCATTAAAAATTCTGTATAAAATCAGTGTTGAAAGTGATTTTCCTGAAACTTGCTACAGCTTATGGCAGCAATATAACCTTTCTGTCATGATCAAAATTTTGTCCCCAGGGGTTAACTGGTCCTGGCACAGGGCTATATACATTTATAAAATCATGAAAAAATCCGTATAAAATCAGATTTTTGGTATATCTTTATGAAATTTCACAGTAATGATATAAGTAATATTAGCTTTATTTAACAACCAAAATTTAGTCCAGCAGGGTTATCTGCCCCTGCCACGGGCATATATACATGAAAAAAATCATAAAATCAGAACTGAAAGGAATTTTTATGAAACATGTAACAATTGATCAAAGCAATAATAGCTTCTAGTGATGGCTAAAATTTTATCAGAAGGAGATTAATTATCTGCCCAAGTCCTGTAGCTATATACAAGTATGAAATCATGAAAAACAAAAGCTATGAAAGGTTTGCAGTGGCGGGGTATTACACAGTCGTTTACGATGCTTTTATTACAAAGGGGAACAATTTTTCTTGTTTGCTGTCCTGAAAGATGAAGCCCTTTAGCAAGGGGGTCTACATTAACTCTTTAAGCACCAAAAAGCAGACGACAAAATTGACGTCTGCAAAAATTCGAAAAATGCCATGTCCAAGACATTTCATATTGAGAATTCAAAGACTAGAGGGCAAACAGTGTAGATCCACATGAGGCGGCTCATGAGCCGCCTCATCAGGATCTGCGCTGTTTGCAAATTATACTTTTTTCGTCTCTGGTGCTTAAAGTGTTAATTAGAAGAAATAAAAATACTGCTAGAGATGAAGAGTTGACTTGGCTCAAGCTTTTTATGGGCTTATCGGTTTCCTTTGTATGTTTCAGGTTGAATGTTGATCTGGCTGAGAAATGTCACAAAGCAGAAGGTAAAGGTTGTTTATCGTTAAAAAAATGACCTGTCACTTGACAGGTAGCTTGCTTAAAGTTAGGCTCGCCATACCTATACAAACATATCTTTACCATTGAGTGGGAGGATCTGTGTTAATGCAATAGGCCAGATATGTGCAATAGGTTTTAATTTAATTCAGACTTGATTGTAGAAATTTAAAAAATTGAGACACCTAAAATACAGTCGAATCTCGATAGTTCGAACGCCGATTTTTCGAAAATACCGGATTTTTCGAAGTTGAAACGCGGTCCCGATCGTAAGCCTATTAATTCTATGCAAAAACACTTCTGCAAATTCGAATTTCGATTATTCGAAAAATCGGATTTTTCGAAATGAAAATTTGGTCCCGATGACGGAAATTCATTATAAATACACCTCAATTATTCGAAATAAAAATTTTTGCCCTAAATTCACGCCGACAGATTACGGCTATTGTCATCGAAGGATTAGAAATTTGACCCTCCGGTAATTTGACAGTTGGTTGTACAGGTAACTGGCGCGTCTGTTTGGTCTACCAATTAACTGTTACGTGATTAGGTCATATTATCGGATGAGTAAAAGGTGTCTTTAATCACCTGATTTGACAGGGATTATCGTGTTTGAAGTTTGCACCTGCGCATTTCTGGTCAGAGTCTTTGTTGCTAGCACAGGGAAACAAACGATTGCTCTCGCTAGACTGCGTAGATTTCGCAGACTAGTTTGTGTTTTCGCTGTTCCCAGTTTATATGTCGTTCAACAGCCTTTCGCATGAAGCGGTTCAATTTTGAAAGTAGCCTAATTGCCAGAAACTCAAACTGAAAGTGAAAGTACAATGATTGTAGGCCGAGACTAAAAGCAAGCCTGCGCTAGTAACTGGGGAACACCACAAGCCTGTTTCCGTGCCGACGGGCTTTGGTCTTTGCCAGCTGCTTACTCCGGCATGGGAATTTCTCGGGCTGCACGTATTGTTCATCCATTGGAGTTCATGGATTTTCTAACGTTTTTGGTATGTTTATTATTTATACAGTTTGTGTATGTGTAAATAAAAATAATTCACATTCTTATTTTGTTTTTCTTCATTTATTTTTAAATTTACGAGGTTCTGTAAATATAAAGAAATTCAATATCGAATCTGACCCATATTATGTCTCTTTCTGCTTCACAGACAAAAACCCGCCGAAATAAATACCATAGTTGTCTTAAAAAGGGTTTCAGTTTCGTTATACATTTCAGTATTATATAAATATGTCTAAAAATTCAGTTGGAATAGCAGACAGTGTTGACCCTGAGACTGATCTGGGTCTGCACAGTTTGCCAAGAACATTAAAATTTTTATGGTACAGTTCTTGTACATCATGGCTCATGAACTGTTGTAGTTTGTCAGTTGAAGGCTCTATTTGAAGTGGAGCAAATCCTTTGTTTTAAGAGTTTACCGCACGTAGCGCAATAGGTAGGGCGCCTGACTTATAAGCCAGAGGTCCTGGTTTTGATACCCGGTCCGGCCACTTACTTTCATTTCTCCTTCCACTGATTCAAGAAGGGCAGTTGTCAGTTACTGGTTGGTTAACCGCTTAGGAGGTCTAAGCCTGCCCAGGAATAGTGTGGTTAGGTTAACTGACCGTCCCGACATGACCATAGCTGTTTACCGTGGGGGTTAAAACAATAATACAATAACACTTTAAGAGTTTACCCCAGTTGAGAAAGAAGGTGGAAAATGAGAATGCCAGAGTTTCTTCCCCTGAAAATGTACCAGTTCACCTTAATTGATAAATTCTTGTTTGAACTGAGAATCCTCTGGTTTCAGTGAGAGAAGAAGAGCTACAAGAAATGGTGAACCAGGCTAACAGACTAGTGGATCAGGATAAAGAACAGTTCCACCAGATAGAGGTAATAGCTGTTGCACTAAGAACGGTTAAGTATAGGGGAAGGAACCAAGTATTAGTAGCTTAATAGGGCTAAATATTGAGTGACATTTTAGGATAATTATAGCAACTGGCTAAGTTTTCTCATCTAAATCTTCTAAAATTTGAACAAGTTAATTATCTGCCAACAATCCAGATTTTTACAATAATGAATTGCTATGCCCATGAGCAGAAAGCACTTAGAGGAGGAGCTATTGCAAATCCTCAGTACAGGTGACAAGAGCAAAAATTTCCACATGGGGTAGGATGTGACCAAGCAAGACAGATCTTATATTGCTACTCAAATGTACTGGTCCAACCAGATACAGTAGATCAGGAAGTATTTGCAAAAATTTGATTTTCATGAAACATTTTTGTCTCACCTGCGAAGCAGAAGCGAGACATAGGTATTGGTTTTCCGGTGCCGTCGGCGTCGGCGGTGTAAACTTTCATCGAGTTTTTTTGTGTTTAGGTCAGTTTCACAAAGCGCTGACAGGAGAGACACCGCATTCCGCGGAATTCTTGTGAAAACAAAGTAGCATAAAAATTAAATTATCACCAAACACTTATGGCCTGTATAAATCCAAAGAACTATTGAAAAATTGCAAATTTAAAATTTCTCTTGACTTCCATTAATTTGTGAAAATAAGTACAGTGGACTGTCCCCTTCTCTTTGCTGTTATCTCCCTTTGAGATCAAAATATATAATTTGACACATTCTCTTTTTGTCTTTTCATCATTTTATTTCTTGTTATCTCAAACTACTGGTATCTCAAAGTAAATTTTCTGTGACCAGAAAATTTACTTTGAGATATCAGTAGTTTCAGATGAAATTCAACTTTGAGATTTCAAGAGTTGACTAGTAGCAAATGTTCCCCAATTTACAGCTCTTTTATATAAAAAAAAAAGTCTTAGAAGTCTGTGAAAATTCAGAAAAGCTCTATAAATAGAATGGATTTTTATGGCAGACAATTTATTTATGTTGTCACTACAAATCACTTGATGAAAATTGCCAAGTTAATAAGAGGACCTCCAGAGATTCTTGTTCAACATTGAGAGTTTAAATTAAGAAATGGCTTTTATTGTTGTTTAGAGACTTGATTCAAGTTTTCATGGCGGAAGAGAAATAAATTGATTAGTTTCTGCAGTCAGTTTTACTGGTTGATGTTTTTGTAAAAATTCTGAGTATCTGGTCAAAAATAGCCGACTTAAAATTGGAAGAGTCTGATCAAGTTCTGCAATACATTCCATTGTGCCAACAGTTCTTTCAAAGCATCCTGTGATAAAGACAAATGAGCCCCGACACGCCAAAACCAACAAAGTGGCATGTGCATCCAGCGAAGACTAAGATCAACCTGGGCATCTGCCCAGTCTGATCAGAGTCTTCCCTGTCCACATGGAGCTAGCTTAGACCCTTAGCTACCCCTCGAGTGCACAGCGAGGACTCTGGTCAGACTGGGCAGATGCCCAGGCTGATCTGAGTCTACACTGGGTGCACATTAGAGGTGCAACGATTCACTTCGATGCATCGAAAATCCGGTTCACAAGGGCCGATTCGATTCCGATAACAACTCCACTAATTTCGATTCGATTCACAATCCCCGCATGGGCCCTAAATTAAAACGGAAGTCCGTGTTTTAGACCCGCTCTTAATATTATAATGCTGTTTAAAACGTAACGTACGATTGGTCAGTAATAATTAGGTCATCCAATCAATACGGGTGTTTCATTTCCTTATCGGTAGGGCTATCAAAATGGCGTCTAACAATGACTCGCAGAAACCTGTGCTCAAAGATGCACCCCTAAGATAAATAGAAGTGTAAATATAACAAAATAAAGTGATAAACATGATGAATTAAGGTAGCATAAAATCAATCATGAATCGAATCGAATTAATCGAATCGAGGTGTCTGAAATCGAAATCGAATCGAATCGGTCGTTGGGTGAATCGTTGCAGCTCTAGTGCACATGCCACTTTGTTTGTTTTCTCCAGTCCTGGCTCATAAAGTGGCCATCTCACATAAATAATATGGTGAAGAATAAGACATCCCAATACATATACATAATTATGGTATCAGAAATTGAAATTGTGGTCTATGGTTTCATCATTTTATATGACAAGATATGGGATTTATATGATGTTTGGTCCAGTTATGGCAGTTGTATGATGTGAGGTTTGAAGAACAATGTGTTAAGTTTTTCCAAAGGTGGAATTGTTCGAAACCTTTTGAACATGAGAATTATCTGTCCTTTAGGAGCAGTCTGATCTGGGTCTGCACTGTTTGCTCAGACATATCTGCTCCAAGGCATATAGTTTTTACAACAATGTGATTTGATGTGTTTCTGTAACAGCTGACCATAGGAAAATCAAGAATATTTAAGTCTATTGTACTTGACCAAATAAGGAACATAATTTGAAAATAATTGTGTGAATAGTGTCTCCATGTAATTTGGATGTCTGGTATTGACCATGATAATAGTACCGTTCTTAATTCTAGTAGATGTGGCAGGAAAATGTGGGTGTTTCTGTGGTGTCCATAATTGATGGGTATTAGCTAATTACAGTGATAGAAGTAATGTTCACTTATTATTTTGGCATGTTATTTGCGTAGGAGAATGACTTGCCACTTAAGGGTTTCAGAGAGTTAAAAGAGCCTGGTAGCTCAGTGAGTTAAGCTCTGGACTGCTGATCTAGCGGTCCCAAGTTTGACTCCTGCTGGAGGTTGAAGTCTTTCGAAACACAAATTGGGTTCCATTGCACACAGTGTTTCATTATCACTTCCCATCGTACTGATATATACTGTTGTTAAAATCACTAAATTAAGAGAGTTTATGAATGATTTTCAGTCTCTTGGTTAGTCTGCTTGAACAAGAAATTTGAGGCACTGTTTAACTAGCGCAAGGGTACCACCATCGGACACCTAAGAATTGCTTTCTCAAATAAATTTTCAAATTGTAACATCAAAAGTCTATCGACTTTATGTGACTTGCAAAATAGGTACCTGATGTATTGATTCGGTAAACATCAGCTGATGTATGATGTCATAGGGAGGAATCGGGGAGCATTCATTATTTCACGTTTAACTGGCGTAAAATCTTGGTTAGGGGTACCCCCATCGGACACCTTTATTTTCTACACATGTAAACTAACTGTGCATAAACAATTTAATGTAACATTGTAAAGACATATACCTGTTTAAGATAAATAGGCAAAATCAATTCAGAACTTAAAGTTTGACATGAAAGGTAAAATAATATGCTCCCTGAGAAGGATGACGTTTGTTTAAGATGAACTATTAATATAGAATTTAGCCAGAGTCGAGATGCAGACAAGTGCGCATTTTCTCTAATTTCTCAAAAACTAGATCGAACTGGAATATAACCCTTATATTATTTGTTAGGTGACTAAAATCTCCATTCAGTGTTGTTGATTAGATCATTGAACTGCATTTAAGTACGATGAAATCATTGTGTTAAGATTCACGGAAATGTTTCTGAAGTGTACCCTTGTACGGTAAATACCATCTGTAAAAATTCCGAGACGAGAAAGGCACGCGAAATTGTCGAGAAAAAGACCACAAAACTTTCTAAGAATTGGTATTAAATTGGGCGAGGTGCCACTCCTTTATCCTTTAAATCGGGAACAGATCGTAAAGGTGTCCGATGGGGGTACCCTGTCCAATGGGGGTACATTCACGCTAGCGTAAAAAAGACAAGCAGGAGTTCAGAAAAGGGAGGTGATTACTGTACCTGCTTTGGTGCAAATATATACATATATACTCTATTAATTCCATTAAACTCCCCACCAGGGGTGGGGGGGTCAAAATACCTATGATAAGCAATATAAAGGGTACGGGTACACCTTCAATGGAAATAATTCTACTAATTTTGTCTCTCTTCCCAGTAGGGGTCAACTCTTAAAGGAAAGAATTTGCTCGACCCCATTTTAAAGAGCTACCTTAACTGGAGAATCAAACAGGAATTCATGCAAGTTAAATATAACATAATTTTGGGGAAATATGCAGGGGGCATTTATAAGAGCAGGGGCATTTATTATGATTAATACGGTATTCAATCAATATGGTATTCAAGCAATATCTTGCTATACCTGCTTTCACGGGGGTAAATCAATACGTGAAGAGACGACCTAGTCTTGCGTTTCCGGGCGTATTTGGTAAAAGTCTTGCCACGGTGTACTTTCGTTTTTGATGAAACATTATGTAAACACAAGTGTTTTGGTGAAATAAGTACCAATTATAAGCATGACGGGACATTTATAGAAAATGTGAACTGGTCACGCTTTGGAGGATTCTTTAAAGTTAATATTCGTTAAAAATGTTTCACGTGAGATGCAGTAGTTAACGTGCCAATTCGGTTCTAGTTTGTCGAGGTAGTGTACATTTATTGAGGCTGGCTGGTTGAAGGTAGGAATTTTCTTTCTTTTGAATCAATCTGAACTTTTTTGTCTCTTTTTCTGACAAAATTAGCTGCCTCAGTGATTGTTTATATGATACACTCTAAGAACGTGTTGCAGGATGCGTTTCCATGCATAAAAACAACGGTGTACGCACATGATTTCCTAGTATAGACCTGTATATGTCCATTGTTAATAAGTGCAAATACTAGTATTGCTCCAATGATTACTTTTTATTACAAATGAGTACTTAACATATACTTGCTCGAAACTTTGGAAACTGGCAGTCTGAAGGTTAGAATTTACTTTCTTCTGAATCAATGTGACCGACTTATAGGCTCTTGTTAAGATTAAATAATGTACTGTAAGAATGCGTTGCACCTTGCATTATATTGCCAAAAAAATAACGGTGTAGGCCTACCCCACTTATTTCCAGTAGATGGTAGATGCACGTTGGCATTTCATTTGTAAAAATACTGTTAATGCTACGAAGAACACATAAAATGAGTATTTATATAATAGCTAATCAGAAAAGAAAACAACTAATATTTTCGGACCTGAGGACCTGCGTAATTCCACTGTCTCAATTGTGCCGAATCAAGTATACCTTTGCCAAATGACTATTGATGTCCTAAAGTTTTACAACGTCTTTGATTTTGCTGTAAGGCGATGTTGTCAAGATTTCTGGCAATGTGGCCAGCGGTGCGGACCCCAATCAGACTGTTCCGGAAGAAAAGTGTATCTTGGGTCTACACCGTTTGCTTAGATAACAGTGTCCTAATATTTGTTGTCAAAGTCACACTGAGGAATCGATGGTCGCCCAGAATTCAGTGAACGCGCAGCAAATCAGTGAACGCGCAGTACAAATGCTTTAATTTTACGTGTGTGGTCAGCTTCTGCGCGGATTTTCGTGTTTATATAAGATGTTCTGAAAATACATCTACACATACATTACTTGGCTGTAAAGATTGTTCATATTATGATAATAAATCTTTGCGAATATCTCATGGAATAGGGTAAAACCCGTTTTATTATGTCGATTATCTTAAAAGCGTAGAAAATAACAAGGTTTTCTTCTTTTTACCATAATACGCTATATTCTGTTTGATGTTTTCTGCAAGCAAAAGTAGAAGCAAGTATATAGCTGCAATTACATTAAATTTCGTCATTGTCTGTCGTTTAGTTTATGAGATATTCTGTATTATATGATCGTACCCTGAAAATCAATGAACGAGTAATTTGTATCAGTGAACGCGACACTGTGAACGAAGTAAACGTGTAAGCCACCAATTGTAGTGTACCCAGTGAACGCTAATATTGCATCCAGTGAATACGTGATATGTACCCAGTGAATGCGCAAGTTTTGTATTATTTGCCTGGAAGTCCACAAAATTTGTCAGTGGGTTTACTACTACACAGGGTATAATCGATTCCGCTAATTTTCGCTTCCTGCAGAGACTGTACATCATATTTGGCTTCCGCCGAGACTGTCCGCAATCTCGGCAGGAAGCAGAGTCACGCGGACAGTCTCGGCAGGAAGCAAATTTTCGAGGACAGTACTCCCTGCAGGAAGCAAGAGTTCGCGGACAATCTTGGTGGAAGCCAAATATGATGTACAGTCTCTGCAGGAAGCGAAATTAGCGGAATCGATTATACCCTGTGTACTAGGTGTTAAGCATTCTTCTGCGTTTTTCAGAGGTACGAGATAGCGAATACCCTTGAGTACAGGTGCTATATAGCTGCTCGTTTTATGGAGACTTCCAGAATGTCATGGAACACTCTGTTTACTCTCACCCTGACAATGTACTAAAATGCCAAAGACGTTTGATCCACCCTGATAAACCCACATTTGTATATCAAACAAAAGATTTTCGGATAATACCCAAAGAAGTCATTGAATCTAGAAAAAAAAAAAAAATATTCGATTCAGTACAAGAAAAAGTTGTTATTAAAGCGGATCCGGACTGTAGTCCACTACATAAGCATTTCAAAGAAAAGGCCGAAATTTTGTCAAGAATCAAACAAAATATTTTTGGATCCTATCATAGACAGCTACTTTGGTCTTGACCTGAAGGTTATACAATTGTAATCTTCAGCCACTGAAAACCAACCAAATATTGAGTCTCAATTTACTGCTGAATTTATTTTACTTGATACAAATGATAATTTTAAACAAACTGATCACAACTGACGCAGTCTAAATCTGCTCATTTAGCTCCCTAATCTGGGTCTGTACTGCTTGCCATTAAATATTTAGGGTCCATAAGGTAGAATTTGCTGCAATCTTTACTGGACGGGTTATTCATACCTGATAATAAATGACTCGCCCCTAGTCTCAGACGGTCTTATTCTTTCTTTGACTGAAATTACACAGAGTTTCGCTCAACATCATGGATCTTCAGGCAAGTACAAACTGTGAAAGCTTGGATCAGTCTATAGTCTGATAAGAGAATTCGATGTTTGCAAAACTGATTCCTCAGGTTCCATACATTGATTATGTGACACTAATCAGACCAGACTGAGCGAGTGCGCCACTGGAGTGCGCATGCAGATCTGAAGTATGTTGTTTGCATACGCACCAAGAATGCTTTTGTCCCTCCTGCGCTGCGATATAGTTCACTTTTCCGTCCGTCCGTCAGTCAGTCATTCTGTTCGTACGTACGTACGTCCGTCCGTCCATCCACAATTACCTCGACCCAAAACTTTTTAGTCCATTTCTCCCAAACTATGATACCTACAATCATCAAACCTGGTATACAGTTTATTCTTGGAATGTTCTCGAGGCATGTCGCACATTTTTCTACCCTTGACCTATATTTCACGCTCTGCTGACTTTGTAAAATTTCACGTCCAAAATACCTCGACCTTAGTATTTAAGTTCATTTCTCTCAAACTATGATACCACTATGATACCTACAATCATCAAACTTGGTGTAAAATTCTTCTTAGAATGTTCTCGAGGCATGTTGCATATTTTTCTACCCTTGACCTATATTTTACGCGCTGCTTACTTTGTAAAATTTCACTTCCAAAATTACCTCAATCTGGTGTTTAAGTTCATTTCTCTCGAACTATGATACCTACAATCATCAAACTTGGTACAGAGTTTCTTCTTAAAATGTTGTTGAGGCATGTTGCACAGTTTTTACCCTTGACCTATATTTTACGCTCTGCTGAATTCGTAAAATTACCTTGACCCTAGTGTTTAAGTCCATTTCTCCCAAACTATGATACCTACAATCATCAAACTTGGTACAAATTTCTTCTAAGAATGCTCTTGAGGCATGTTGCACAGTTTCTATCAATGATATATATTTCATGCTCTGCTGACATTGTAAAATTTCACATCCAAAATTACATTGACCCTAGCATTTAAGTTCATTTCTCTAAGACTATGATACCATTTGCGTTTTGAATACATTGGGTATAACCAACAAACCTGGGATGAAGGTCCTTCTTAGAATGGCCTTCTGGAATGTGGCTATCATTTGAATGCTTGACCTATATCTCATGCTCTGTTGACATTGGGATTTTTTTACATCAGCATTGCATCCACATTTGCATTTACTCTAGTTTTTAATTACATTTCTGACCAAGTAACCCACATACAATCATCAGACATGGCATAAAATGTTTCCTCAACTAGCCTGATAGATTATTTAACTATTTTATACTTATAACCATTATTTCATACTCTGTTGACTGTTGAAGGTTGTGTCCAAAATTACATCCTTCTTAGCTTGTAAGTCCAATTCACTCAAATACTCTTTCATAAATTCATCAAACCTTATCTAACCATGATCTCTTCTGCAATGGAAGAACAAGGCAGGTGCGACATAGCATTCTGCGGAATTCTTGTTGTCAATCAATTTGGCAGACTTGTGCAGTATACAACTAAGAATTCCGGCACACTTCATTGTAAAATGGAAGTAGTTTAGCTCCGACTAGAGCTCTAACTCAGTATTTTCTAACAGTGCAAATTAAAAAAAAATGTTGCTGAACGGGCTACTTCAAAGGAAAATAAAGTAGGCCATGATACAAGATGGGATTATGGGTACACAATTTAGATGATTTGAGGTTGTAATTTAAGCTAAATGTAGCTCTGGCTTTAATGGCGACCTTTCCGACGCGTTCAATGGGTACACTTTTCCCTTTCACTTCGTACAACACAGCGCGTTTGCTTCGTACACACAGATTATTGTGCTACTCGTTCACTGATACAGTTTGCGCGTTCACTGATTTAGAGCGTACATTGCTAAAATGGGTTGTATCTCCTAAATGCCTGCATCTCATGGCACGAAACTTTTATAGTTTCAGGACTACTTTCCGTCGTAACGCCTTACAACAGCAAATTTACACCATGAGCTTTCTTTTATGGAAAAAAAACCGCCGTTCAGAAAATTTATGACCCGAAATCACCTTGCAAGCCAGTCGGTTCCTTATATTTTTTCTTATAACTTGTTTTAACAAAATTTAATTCAACAGAGCAGCAGATTATTATAATTAGCTTTGGATAAAGGGCAAAAGAAGTGGTTATAACACAAATGATAACACCATTTACCACTTTAAGTAGCAGTACCCCGCTCCAAAAAACTAAAATAAACTGCGCGTTCACTGATTGGCTGCGCGTTCACTGAATTCTGGGCGACCATCGATTCTTCAGTGTGAAAGTGGTAGGTCACGTCATGTCAATACGGCTTCCGACAGGAGTTTTCCGGACAACTCTACCATCGACATGTCTGGTCAAACGGTGTACACCCGGATCAGTCCGGCCAGAGTGTCCACTGAGGGAACAATTGTTGTGTTGGAACGGTATTGTGTACAAACTTAATCTTTAGAAAATTACTATCATACAAACGATTTGCTCACCGTAAGAAACTGCACCTTATTGTACATGAACTGTAAGGAGCGACAGCAGTGTAGTCGATAACGCGCTGGACTACCAATCCAGGAGTCGTAAGATCGATTCCCCGCTTCTCCGGTCCTTTCGGATGAGACTTCAAACCGATGTCCTGTCTCCGTATGTCCCAGTTGTTGGTGGGACGGTCAACCCAAATTCACTTACTCAGTTCTTATGTATTCGATTCTACAGCACGTGCAATAATTAGCCCCACTCTCAAAATCCAAAACTTTTGTGAATAATACCACATTTTCCGTGAATAATCCATTACAGAAATCACAATATCCATTTTTTTTTTCGAAAATATCACAAGTGTTATATCATCAGAGTAATTTTTATCGGTATAATTTTGTTTGTTTCTCTCCCAGTTTACATGTACATTTCACCAAATTAAAACCTATTTAAATAATAAGGGATAAATAAGCAGATAAGTACTGCACGTGTGGTACGTTATCAGACCATACGAGCGTATCATAAACCTGTATTCTCCATATCACTAGTGACAAAATAGTGGCAAGAAATGTGTTTGTAAAACACTGTGCCCCAAGCCTTGCACCTGGCCCTAAAAGGACACGCCACTAAAGGGAATGGTTTGTTCAAAACGCCAGAACTCTCAAGGAGCCGTAACTCTGTCAAACCAGCTCATGTACCCACCTCTACTAAGGGATCACCCGATTTCTGAAAACACATTTTCCGGGTCCCACTAGCCAAAATACAGTGCAACTGAACCTGTATAAAGGGGCTATGTGTCTTTAGCAGCCACAATTCGTCCTTCCCTTGGGTGACCCTTTAAGACAGGTTTGGCTATCCTATAGTGTTGCATGTAAACGAATTTGAAAGAAAAAAGAAGTTCCGATGCTAACCGACAAGTCCACTTTTCACTAAGGTTGATTGCCCATTCGGTCACCACTGTGTGTGACAGTATAAATAAGTTCTGAATAGTAAGATCCTTTGGAAGCAAGGAATACATCAAAGAACAGAAAATAGCAGACTCGGTTTAATTGAGTCTGTTCATGATTAGTAATGACTAGTGCGACACCAGCCACGCCCCCATAGCACAGGTTTAAGCGGAACTCTATTTTTTAAGATAACTCAAATGAACTAAATGACCCCAAAGGACCAGAAAATATAATCTACACTATGATGATGTACGGGGAGACGTTTTACGGCCGCCGCACGGCCTATTGTGCTACAACTGGCTGCTTACTGATACCCTTTACCATATGACTGCTTTAGAAATATTGACATGAACCATCTCGGCAGCACTTGCCTTATAAAAAATAAGCTTAGCATATTCTGTACCAAGATACAGTGAAGGCTATAAGAAAAGTTTATCATTCTTTTTAAAAGGTGGATGATTACACTTTTAAGGGAAGCAACTCTGCTTTTAATAACTACATCCTCTTTCAATGAGATCAACTATTAAAGGAAAGACTTTGCTCATCGAGGAGCGTAAATGACCTCGGGTCCCTTCTAAATTTTGTAGTCGTCCATACAGCAAATTAGAAAATTGGCATTTCACTGTGTTGATTCAACAGGTCTAATGGGTCGTTCATGCAAACAGAATGTCTATGATGAGACTGTGCCACCGCCCGGCCCGCAGCAAAAGCTGATTTATGTTTGCATAAGGATGCGGTGGACACCTCTTATATTAAAACCTGCGCATGTTACTGCGTTTTTTATGTTCAGTATAGATATTCGAAATGTTGACCGCATCCACATCCTACGAGTTACATTGTACTCTATGGTGACGCAAGGTATTTATTTTGGCTTAATTTGGTGGGATGGGGCATGTAAAATGGTAGTGGCAGTACCGACATTTAAAAGAAAAAAAACACTAAAATAATGTGTAAGACACGCACGATGCCCCCGTGTGATGCCTGTCACAGGGCTGTGTACATCACTAAAATATCCATTAACAGCAAACACTATCGCGTCACATGCATACCTCATTCCATTCAGTTACCACACATGCCTCTTCAAGTGCACATCATGATAATTTCTGAGGCATATGACTATAAGCGTGCATATTTTACTGGTTTACCGTTTCGTTTGTTTGTTTACAAGACCTGAAAATGCTGTTGACTATTTAAGTTTTCATTCGTTAAGATATTCTAGCCTATGATATAAGTAGCTTTTCTCCAATGTTTCAACTTTAGATTTGCTTTCTTAAAATATATTAATTCGACGTGCGCTTATGAGACAGAAAGGTTTCTACAAGTATTTGCCTCCGTTTCAAAAACATTTAGCGCACAGGCGCTCAAACAGTCGTAATTACATTTGTAATCCGTCGGTTACGATATTTGCATTATGATTATGCAACCGCTCAAACATATACACTGCCCAAAATATTTAACGGAGCAACTGGTATTTTCTCAAAGACATTACGGTAACACAAACCCAGTTCAAAGGCCCGTAAATCTGACTCCCAGTGGCCAAGAATTTCCTATTCTTTTGCAGAATTTTTAAGAAAGATCGGGGTTTACCACAACAAGAATTTTATTACAACTGATGCTCTGCCCCCCCCCCCCCCCCCCCCCCCCCCCTCTATGGACTAACATTAGTAACTTTCGAACTACACTACCGAAATTGAGGCATTTTTCCGGAAGTCTACAAACTCTTATAAACTTGAGTTCAAAGTGATTCTTTCAAACGAGTCACCTTGTTAGACATCCAGTATCATTGACAAAATGATCGTTTGGATTTGGGTTGAAATTTTTATGCTTTTCACCTGTTCTGAAAAAATAGCAATATTCAACCAAAATTGCATTTTTACAAAAACAGTTCATGGATATGGGCAGGGTAAATATTGAATTTGAACTTGTGGAGTAGGTAACGTCGACCCTCTTTAAAGAATTGGCAAAATTATTTGAAATTCCGTGTCTTTGTCGACCGGAGATAAATGTCTCCAAAGTTGGGGATGCATTGCACTGTTGTCTATGAAAAATTTTTACGTGCCCCTTCAATATTTCGAGCAGTGTATTAAAATCTGTGAAAGAATTTGACTACGTCAACGCAAAACCCTATAATGCAAAAAATACCCATACTGACTAAGTTCAAGATGTCGCAATTCTGATAAAACAAATTTTATCCTCAACGAAACGCCCAAAACATGTGCACAAAGTTTAACGAAAATCCGATCCGTTGAGAGAGGAGTTGAATACACAAACTCAGCACCATGTTGTGCAGAATATCTGCCAGAAATGAAGACGTTCAAATGGCTTTTATTCTGTAAGAATTCATTTTCTTGCATCCCAGATAACGATATCCGTGTTTTGCTAGGGATAGAAATTTTTATCTTACCCTGGTTATCTGACCCGTGGGTAGGATAAAAAAAAAGTTTTCGCATGACTTCGTTTTGCATTGGTTGTATTGGACGTCACGTAACTTCGTCGCTAGCTGACGTCATAACGACGATAGAAATCACAACAGTTGTCAAAATGGCGGACGTCGCAATGCAGCGTCTAGAGCAATCTTTGATGTAATTAAAGTTTCAGCACATAAAGGTTTGCAAGAAAAAGGATCTACCATGTGTGTGAGGTACGGATGGACAAATCTGTCCCTTGAATCACTGTTTGGCATCACTCGGCAAGCCTCGTGATGCTAAACAATGACTCTTATGATATATTTTCTATCTGTACCTCACACCACAGGCGCTTGAAGTTCTATGCTTAAAAACCTCAAAACCCTTCAAACTTGAAAAGTCTATAGACCATTTCAAAATAGCTCATGGCGTGGATGTTTAGCGGCATCATTAGCTTAAAACTTCAAGCGCCTGTGCTCACACTAATGATAGATTCTGATATTATCGTATGACGTCGCTGTTATTCAGTGGATAACGTCGTGTAATAAAAATCATATGACCACAGGTGTAATAACACTTTGGCGCGTAAAGTAGCGTCTTTGACAACGTCCATGTCAACAATGCGTTTTCTTATTGAAATAATGCTCAGTTTGAAGGCGTTAAAATTTCAATTTATAGGGCCATCTTATAAACAGAATCTTACACGAGTGGTCATTTCATGTGAAATTTATGAAACTTGCCAAGGCTTGTTTCATAAATTTCACATGAAATGACCACTCGTGTAAGATCCTCTTTTTTCCCTGTCAAAATACAACTTACACATTTTCATTAAACTCTAATTATGCGCGCAAAGTTTGATAAGAATCCATTGAAAACTGTAGGAGGAGTTGATCACACAAAAATTCCGGACATAGAAATAAAGGGTAGTTGTAGAGTCTTATCCGCTTCATTACAATTGCCGATCGTTTGTGACAAGTGACAATGGTGGTCAGGGACATAAAAAAACATTTGGTTCTGCTTCGGGTTTACTCTCGTACGGACATTTTTTCGTTAAAATTCTCGACTCAACGTATTTCTAATATAGAATGTATACTCTGACTCATACGTTTGTGAATCCGCCATATACATGGGTTAAAAACATGAAGAACTCTGACTATGTCAAAGAATATGACACAGCATAAACTGTCAAATTTATCGTACATTAAGCAAAACGGTCAATAAAATGCGTATTTGCTCTCTTCCTTAAAACGATGAAAAATAATTTGATTACGACCAGAAAGAATATTAAACCGAAGCTTAAATTAACATGAAAAATATATACCAAACTTCGCATCTTCTTTGATTCCTTTCTGAATTTGTTCCAAAGTCACATGTACTTGAAATCAACAGACAGAACGGCATTTGTGACCGAATTAACTCGCATGATTTACACGGAAGTGCCGTTTCTATTGCATATATCTCGAAACAAATTATTACCAAATAGCGTGCGCTCATTCACAACACCATTGCAAATGTGGTTTTTGAAAAAAATGAGATTTTTTTTCCATGAGTCGCAAAACTGTGGCAATACTTACAGAAAATTAACGTAATTTTGCAAGACTAGGGTGTCCCTTCACGTATTGATTTACCCCCGTGGCTTTGGTACAGGTACATACTCAAGCAACATCTCCTTAATTGGTAATTATGCTGCATTTAGAAGGTATTTTATTTCCTCATTTCCACCTGTACAATACACCTGGCCATTTACCATGATGACGCTAACTTTTGGGACAAAACTCCTAAGCAAACAATGTAAACCCAGATCAGACCGCACTCTTTGTCATTGCACCAATATGGTTTTGACTTCTCATAAAACACAGTAAAATAAGTTATTAAAAAAAGAATTCAGGACAATTTCATCCTTTGGTTAAGGTGACCTATTAGTTAGGGTAATGTCTTGAAGGTGTATGGATACACCTCCATGTTTCTCTACTCTTTATACAAAGGGAAATAACTTCTGTGAAATCCTGTTTGCTTTCCTTGCTGACTTAACCCTTCCCATTCGGGGTCTACTGTCAAAGGAAATAATTTGCTCCTATGGGAGCAAATTATTTCCTTTAATACTTGATCCCAATTGAGGAGAGAAACAAAAATGAAGACTACAGAGTTGCTTCCCCTGAAAGCATATTCATTCTCCTTAAAAGGTAATTTAGTACTCAAATATGTAATTTAAGCAAATAAAATTGCCTTATTTTGATTGTAAGAAACAATGTAAGTGCAATCACAATGTAAGTGTATTCACTGGATAGGTAATGTTCACTTACTGGAATCTTTCCTTTAAGGTTTTATTACTGCATGGAATAAATTTAAAATATTTGATTGACTTTTGATAGGCTATAAAAAGGATTATTTATGTCTGTGTCTGTGTAGTATTGTTGATATTTTTCTACAACAAATATTTATTCTTACATATTATTGAAGCCTCCAGGGATTTATATCAGCTATTTACAGTAAAGTGATTTTATAACTGTATTATACAGGAAAGTGACTCTTGTTTAAGGTTGAAATAAATCATGCAAATCTTGCTTACTATTGTCAGTGTGTGTCTTCCCACAAAGCACACAGTGTCAAAATGGTGTTGCATCAACATCCGTGCTGTGATGCCATGCCAAGGTAAAAGCAAGGTCATTTCGACATAGAGTGCCAGCTCGGATAGGTGTGCAGGGTGGGGATGACGATTTTATTTTTGATCAGCTGCACGGAAAATTGTGAGTGAATCTTTGTTGTTGTCAAGGTAATTACATGTAGATTGTTTTTTTCTCTTTCCTTATTTATGGTCATTGAGCTAATTATCACTTGCCCCTCCACATCTTCCCATTTCCAACAGAACTTCGATGAAACCAAAAAGACTCACACTTTGGGCAAGGTAATTAAATTAAAATGACAGAGGAACTCCTTGAGCAGGCCCCGAGGTTATAAAACTTTTTCCATGCTCAACTCAGCTGAGCATGAAATTTTACCTGCTAATAAATAGCAAATTATTGATAAGTACAGTTATTTTCTTGCGCAGTTTAGCTGAGTATAAAATTTTCTCTGCTTATGAATATGAAAATGCCAACATTAGTCATGCTCAGCTGAGTTGAGCACAAAAAAGTTTTATAACCTCAAGGCCAGGTTGCTTCAGTAACATATTCTTCAAAAATGTTCTTGTTTTTCAGGACAGTTTACAGACCAGTCGCCTTGCAGATCTGAAGGACCTCTGGAGAATAGTTCAAGTTGACGTGGAGAAAGAATGCTTGGACAGTCAGGTAAGGTCTGGCAAGAACTGTCCATAGATAGGTTAAAGTCAGGTAAATTCAGATATCAGGTAAATTCGGACAGTGCCATCGTTTCCTTTATATGTCAGTTGTTTGGAATTAAAACAAAATTAACTGGGCAAACAGTGAAAATCCTGATGAGGCGGCTCTTTATGAGCCGTCTCATCTGGATTTTTCACTGTTTGCAATGGTATGTCCGAATTTACCCGCTGTCCAAAGTTACCCAACTAGACCCTATAGGAGCATAGCCATGGGCAATTACCTGATATGGACAATCAGTAGGAGAAGTCTTGGGGTTTCATCGTTAAGATACTTCATATTGTCCTGTCTCTTGGCAGCTGGTACTAATCTTTTGTTATGTTTACAAAATTTCAGCATGCAAATACGTAGATGCAAGTTGAAATTTTGTTGATACATCTGCATCTGTATGCATCTCAAAGCTACAGCTTTAAGATTCATTTAGAATATTGAAAGCAAAGGTTTGGTCTCCTGTACAAAACAATTCAAACAGTGATTCATAAGGAAGTGAGAAATGCTACAGTGTTTTATAGTCCGTTTGCTCCCAAATGCAAACGACATCCCCAATATTTTCTCAAAATTGGTGAGAGGTAAAAGATTTTCGAATCGCTCATTCTTAATTTTCAACCTACACATAACAAAATCATAATTTTGCAGAAATGTGGGGTTTTGCATAAAAAAGTTTCTATACAAAAACAGGACCTAAAATATGTCATTTTCACCTGTTAATTACAAGGGAGTAAAAGTTGGCTGTTGGAATTCCCGTTTAGTTTTACGTGTTAGAGCATGTGACCAATGTTTGCTATCCCTAGAACAAAATTTGCATAATTTATTGAAATTTTATTCTAAATCCATTTTTTCTACTTTTTGTTTCACCCATATATTATCAAATTTTAAAACATACAATTTTTACTCGCAAATTAATATAATTGTTCAATATTTATTTACAACATAGTATCACCTGACCAGTGATACCATGCTTTACTCGTGCGGGCAGGTGAATACATTTTACTATTTCATTCATATACGTCCACACATGTAGTAAACAACGAGTTTACGCTATTGCCTATCAACAATATTTGGCTGTTCTAACAAGCATACGACGCCCTTTAGTGAAACTGCTCAGTTTTTGCATTAAGCTCAATGGAAAATATTTTACAAAAGCATCCAAAAATTTGGACTTTCCGTATTCTGTTATGTATAGTTATAGGAATCATTTGGACATTGAAACATTTGATGGAACTTTCATCGTTTTCGAGAAAAGAAGCAAAACCCCGTTTGCACTTGGGAGCAAACGGACTATACAAATATCCATCCTCAGAGACCCCTTAGAACTGACCTTTGCTGATTGTGACATTGACCTTGGACATGGGAACCTAATGGTCACATATGTCACACCATCTCATTATTTCTTTACGTTTCTGTGGAATTTGATCAAATGTACATGAAGAGGCTTTGAGTAATCAGGGAGGACAAGTGGAAACTTAGTGCAATTTTAATATGCCTCCCTTTGGGAGCATATTTAAGTTATTTTTTTGTATTTGTCTCATCTGTCTAACGGTAAACGTTAAATTAAGGTAAATGGGTTCACTTTTAGGGGAAGCAGCCTTTGCATTTTTGCCTCCATTTTGAGTTTAGGGTCAATTCTGAAAGAATGCAATTGCTCCTGTCGGAATAGATTCTTTTCTTGAGGAGTAGACCACATTTTGGTAGAGCTTCTTCATCCAGGGAAGGAAACAGGAAGTCAAATTTTTTTATTTGCCTTTGTAAAACTGACCAAAAACCTTGTCACTTGAGGGTATACCCATACAACTCAAGACAGAAATACCTTGTCCAGCAGTGTACAGCTAGTATGATCAGGGTCTGTGGCCTTTGCCATTCAGACAAGTTTTATAAGCTCCCTGCTGACAGCACAGTGAGGGCTTGCCCATGTTCAAAACTTCAAGACTGTATAAGAGAAAGTACAAGGATAACAGTTAATTGAGATTATTATCGTGAATCATTTGGACACACTTTCTGAGTTCCTCAGAATAGAATCTGTCTGTATAGTGTTTCCTGATATATCACTTGCTGCCATTTAGATAGGCCATAATAGCAAAACTTGACATTTTCTCTTTTATCTAGTGAATATCTTCCTGTATTTGCTCTGTCTGGAAAATCCCAAATGGTGAAACTGTATGCATATTATATACATTTTTGTTCTCTTTTTCTCTCTTTGTTGTTATGGTCTGGAGCTTATGGTCAAGGCTAGAGATATGGGTAGGGTTTGATTATGATATTGAGATAATTTTTGTTGCACGGTTTTTCGTTTGTCAGTCCGTCAGTTCACAATTTACGTCAGCCCTAGCATTTTAGTCCATTCAAAAGACTTATTCTCTGAAACCACTGCATCCATGGTTCTCAAATTTCACATGCAGCATGATCAGACAGCAGGGCTTCAAAATGGTAAAATTCAGGTGGGTCGAGAATATGATTTTGAGATAATTTTTGTCGCACCAGCTTTAGCAATGTGCAATATAGGCGTCCGGTTATCCTTCCGTCAGTCCATCCGTTCACAATTTACGTCAACCCTAGCATTTTAGTCCATTCTAAAAACTTATTCTCTGAAACCACTGCATCCATGGTTCTCAAATTTCATGTGCAGCATGATCAGACAGCAGGACTTCAGAATGGTAAAATTCAGGTTGGTGGAGAATCCAAAATGGCCGCCATTACTAAAAAAAGCAAAACCAATAAAATCAACTTTTTCTCCAGAACCACTTGGTATATTTGGCTAAAATTTTGTATGAAGCATAAGTGGGGCCTTGGTATTCAGAAATATCAAAATGAAAAAAATCTGTATCGGAATTAGGTCACAGTGACCTTATGTCAACTCTAGAATAATTTACATCGACCCTAGCTTTTAAGTCCATTCAAATGACTTATTCTCTGAAACCACTGCATCCATGGTTCTCAAATTTCACATGCAGCATGTTCAGACTGCAGGGCTTCAGAAGGATAAAATTCACGCGGGTCAAGAATCCAAGATGGTCACTGTCACTATAAAATCAAGTTTTTCTCCAGAACCACTTGGTGTATTAGGCTGAAATTTTGTATGAAGCATAAGTGGGACCTTGGTATTCAGAATTATCAAAAGGAAAAAAATCTATAGAGGAATTAGGTCACAGTGACCTTATATCATTTACATCGACCCTAGCATTTTGGTCCATTCAAAAGACATATTCTCTGAAACCACTGCATCCATGGTTCTCAAATTTCACATGCAGCATGATCAGACAGCAGGGCTTCAGAATGGTAAAAGTCAGGTTGGTGGAGAATCCAAAATGGCCACCATTACTAAAACTAGCAAAACCAATAAAATCAACTTTTTCTCCAGAACCACTTGGTATATTCGGCTGAAATTTTGTAAGAAGCATAAATGGGACCTTGGTATTCAGAATTATTAAAATGAAAAAAATCTGTAGCGGAATTAGGTCATAGTGACCTTACGTCGACCCATGAATAATTTACGCCGACCCTAGCATTTAAGTCCATTTAAATGACATATTCTCTGATACCACTGCATCCATGGTTCTCAAATTTCACATGCAGCATGATCAGACTGTAGGGCTTTAGGATGGTTAAAGTTGAGAATGGTCAAGAATCCAAGATGGCCACCGTTACTAAAAATAGCAAAACCAATAAAATCAACTTTTTCTGCAGAACCACTTGGTATATTTGGCTGAAAATTTGTATGAAGCATAAGTGGGACCTTGGTATTCAGAATTATCAACATGAAAAAAATCTGTAGCGGAATTAGGTCACTGTGACCTTATGTCGACCCTAGAATAATTTACGTCAACCCTAGCATTTAAGTCCATTCAAATGACTTATTCTCTGAAACCCAGCATCCATGGTTCTCAAATTTCACATGCAGCATGATCAGACTGCAGGGCTTCAGAATGGTAAAAGTCGAGAATGGTCGAGAATCCAAGATGGTCGCCATTACTAAAAATAGCAAAACCAATAAAATCAAATTTTTTCTCTAGAACCACTTGGTATATTCATTGAGTTCTTAATGTGAAGGCGCACAGCAGGTGTGACATAGCCTTCCGTGGAATTCTTGTTCTTATTTCTCCATAACAACATGATATGAGCCGTGACACGACAAAACCAACAAAGTGGTTGTGCTGCCACTGCAGACTCAGATCAGCCTGGGCATCCGCCCAGTCTGTCCAGAATCTTCGCTGTCCGCATAGAGGTAGCTTATACCCTTCGCTACCTTAAGCGCTTAGCAAAGAGTCTGGGTGGATGCCTAGGCTGATCTGAGTCTGTGCTGGGCGCACAGCCACTTTTGTTGGTTTTCTCATGTCGTGGCTCATATGAAACCTCATTAGAACCACCTCACTGAGACAGTTGTATTGAGGGGTTGTAGCTTGTGTTGTAGCTTGTGTTTTCATATAGGAATATCAGTATTGCCATTATTAGCTCACCTGAGCCGAAGGCTCAGAGGTGAGCTTATAGGATGGGAGTCGAGCCGTCGTCCGTCCGTGGGTCCGTGGGTCCGTGGGTCCGTCAACATTTTCAAACATAAATATCTCAGAAACCAGTGGGCCGATTGCAATCAAATTTTATCTGAAGCCGAGCCGTCGTCCGTCCGTGGGTCTGTGGGTCCGTCAACATTTTCAAACATAAATATCTCAGAAACCAGTGGGCCGATTGCAATCAAATTTTATCTGAAGCATCATTGGGGCGGGGGGAAAGGCTGCATTAGGTTTTGGTGCAGATCAGCTCAGAACTCTGGTTTCCATGGCAACAGATAGCCCCCATAGGGTTATAATGGGGAAAACGGCTTCATCACGTTTTCTCGACTGTTTTTGATTAGATCCTTATCATACTTGCAGGTAATGATGACATACACAAGAGCTTGGATGAGTTCGAAATTTGGTCGGATTCGAGCACAGACTACGGAGTTAGCTGCCCTTGAGCGTTTGAAAAAAATCCCATAGGGTTATAATGGGGAAAATGGCGTCATCACCTTTTCTCAATTGTTTTTGCTTAGATCCTTATCATACTTGCAGGTAATGATGACATACATAAGAGCTTGGATGAGTTCGAAATTTGGCCGGATTCGAGCACAGACTACGGAGTTAGCTGCCCTTGAGCGTTTGAAAAAAATCCCATAGTGTTATAATGGAGAAAACAACGTCATCACATATTTTTAGAAAAACTTTGTCATCGCTCTATTGCCTACATTTCTCAACGGATTTTAAAATAACTTCACACAAATGTAGGGCGTGACAATATCTCGAGCAAGTTTGACTTTCAGGATGCTGCGCCCAAGGTCAAGGTCACTGTGGCTAATTTGAGAAAAACTTTGTCAGCGCTCTAGCACATACATTTCTCAATGGATTTTAAAATAACTTCACACAAATGTAGGGCATGACAATATCTCGAGCAAGTTTGACTTTCAGGGTGCTGTGCCCAAGGTCAAGGTCACTTTGGCTATTTTTAGAAAATCTTTGTCATCGCTCTAGCGCCTACATTTCTCAATGGATTTTGAAATAACTTCACACAAATGTAGGGCATGACAATATCTCGAGCAAGTTCGACTTTCAGGGTGCTGCGCCCAAGGTCAAGGTCACTGTGGCTATTTTTAGAAAAACTTTGTCATCGCTCTAAGGCCTACATTTCTCAACGGATTTTGAAATAACTTCACACAAATGTAGGGCATGACAATATCTCGAGCAAGTTCGACTTTCAGGGTGCTGCGCCCAAGGTCAAGGTCACTGTGGCTATTTTTAGAAAAACTTTGTCATCGCTCTAGCGCCTTCATTTCTCAACGGATTTTGAAATAACTTCACACAAATGTAGGGCATGACAATATCTCAAGCAAGTTCGACTTTCAGGGTGCTGTGCCCAAGGTCAAGGTCACTGTGGCTATTTTTAGAAAAACTTTGTCATTGCTCTAGCACCTACATTTCTCAACAGATTTTGAAATAAATTCACACAAATGTAGGGCATGACAATATCTCGAGCAAGTTTGACTTTCAGGGTGCTGCAATCAAGGTTTTTGATTAGATCCTTTTCATACTTGCAGGTAATGATGACATACATAAGAGCTTGGATGAGTTCGAAATTTGGCCGGATTCGAGCACAGACTACGGAGTTAGCTGCCCTTGAGCGTTTGATAAAAATCCCATAGTCTTATAATGGAGAAAACAATGTCATCACATTTTCATTTTTCATCGGATCCTCTTCATACTTGCAGGTAATGAGGATATGCATAAAAGCTTGGATTAGTTAGCACTTCGGCTAGATCCCACCACTGACTATGGGCATCCAAAAAATCAATGTCGCCACTTTTTCTTGGTTTCTACTTATCCGATCCTTTTCAAACTTGCAGGTAATGAGGAAATGCATAATATCTTAAACAAGTTCAAATTTTCGCCAGATCAGGCCAACCGCTACGAAGTTAGCTGCCCTTAACAGCTCTGTCTATTGTGCTCTTGATCGGATACTTTTTAAACTTGCATATATTAAATGAGGGCATACATAATGTTTTGGATGAGTTTAATTTTCAGCCTGATTGGACCGCTGACTGTGGAGTTAGCTGCCCTTGAGCATCTTAAATATCCCTATAGGTTTACAATGTCTCTCAGGTAAGCAATTGTTGCCCTTTGGGCTACTTGTTTAGGTTTTGGGGTATTCTTTCAGGGAACGGGACACTGCCATTTTTAGCTCACCTGAGCCGAAGGCTCGGAGGTGAGCTTATAGGATGGGAGTCGAGCCGTCGTCCGTCCGTGCATCTGTGGGTGCCTGGGTGGGTGTGTCAACACTTTCAAACATAAATATCTCAGAGACCAGTGGGCCGATCGCAATCAAATTTTATCTGAAGCATCATTTGGGTGGGGGAAAGGCTGCATTAGGTTTTGGTGCCGATCAGCTCAGAACTCTGGTTTCCATGGCAACAGATAGCCCCCATAGGGTTATAATGGGGAAAACGGCGTCATCACGTTTTCTCAACTGTTTTTGATTAGATCCTTATCATACTTGCAGTTAATGATGACATACACAAGAGCTTGGATGAGTACTAAATTTGGTTGGATTCGAGCACAGACTACGGAGTTAGCTGCCCTTGAGCGTTTGAAAAAAATCCCATAGGGTTATAATGGGGAAAATGGCGTCATCACGTTTTCTCAACTGTTTTTGCTTAGATCCTTATCATACTTGCAGGTAATGATGTCATACATAAGACCTTGGATCAGTTCGAAATTTGGCCGGATTCGAGCACAGACTACTGAGTTAGCTGCCCTTGAGCGTTTGAAAAAAATCCCATAGTGTTATAATGGAGAAAACAACGTCATCACATATTTTTAGAAAAACTTTGTCATCGCTCTTTTGCCTATATTTCTCAATGGATTTTAAAATAACTTCACACAAATGTAGGGCATGACAATATCTCGAGCAAGTTTGACTTTCAGGATGCTGCGCCCAAGGTCAAGGTCACTGTGGCTATTTTTAGAAAAACTTTTTCAGCGCTCTAACACCTACATTTCTCAATGGATTTTAAAATAACTTCACACAAATGTAGAGCATGACAATATCTTGAGCAAGTTTGACTTTCAGGGTGCTGTGCCCAAGGTCAAGGTCACTGTGGCTATTTTTAGAAAAACTTTGTCAGCGCTCTAGCACCTACATTTCTCCATGGATTTTAAAATAACTTCACACAAATGTAGGGCATGACAATATCTCGAGCAAGTTTGACTTTCAGGGTGCTTGGCCCAAGGTCAAGGTCACTGTGGCTATTTTTTTAAAAACTTTGTCATCGCTCTAGCCCCTACATTTCTCAACGGATTTTAAATCAACTTCACACAAATGTAGGGCATGACAATATCTCAAACAAGTTTGACTTCCAGGGTGCTGCGCCCAAGGTCAAGGTCACTGTGGCTATTTTTAGAAAAACTTTGTCAGCGCTCTAGCACCTACATTTCTCAATGGATTTTAAAATAACTTCACACAAATGTAGGGCATGACAATATCTCGAGCAAGTTCGACTTTCAGGATGCTGCGCCTAAGGTCAAGGTCACTGTGGCTATTTTTAGAAAAACTTTTTCAGCGCTCTAACACCTACATTTCTCAATGGATTTTAAAATAACTTCACACAAATGTAGAGCATGACAATATCTTGAGCAAGTTTGACTTTCAGGGTGCTGTGCCCAAGGTCAAGGTCACTGTGGCTGTTTTTAGAAAAACTTTTTCAGCGCTCTAGCACCTACATTTCTCCATGGATTTTAAAATAACTTCACACATATGTAGGGCATGACAATATCTCGAACAAGTTTGACTTCCAGGGTGCTTGGCCCAAGGTCAAGGTCACTGTGGCTATTTTTTAAAAACTTTGTCATCGCTCTAGCCCCTACATTTCTCAACGGATTTTAAATCAACTTCACACAAATGTAGGGCATGACAATATCTCAAACAAGTTTGACTTCCAGGGTGCTGCGCCCAAGGTCAAGGTCACTGTGGCTATTTTTAGAAAAACTTTGTCAGCGCTCTAGCACCTACATTTCTCAATGGATTTTAAAATAACTTCACACAAATGTAGGGCATGACAATATCTCGAGCAAGTTCGACTTTCAGGGTGCTGCGCCCAAGGTCAAGGTCACTGTGGCTATTTTAAGAAAAACTTTGTCATTGCCCTAGCACCTTCATTTCTCCATGGATTTTGAAATAACTTGACACAAATGTAGGGTATGACAATATCTCAAGCAAGTTAGACTTTCAGGATGCTGTGCCCAAGGTCAAGGTCACTGTGGCTATTTTTAGAAAAACTTGGTCATCGCTCTAGCACCTACATTTCTCAATGGATTTTAAAATAAATTCACACAAATGTAGGGCATGACAATATCTCGGGCAAGTTTGACTTTCAGGGTTCTGCAATCAAGGTTTTTGATTAGATCCTTATCATACTTGCAGGTAATGATGATGTACATAAGAGCTTGGATGAGTTCGAAATTTGGGTGGATTTGAGGACAGACTACGGAGTTAGCTGCCCTTGAGCGTTTGAAAAAAATCCCGTAGTCTTATAATGGAGAAAACAACGTCATCACATTTTCATTTTTCATCGGATCCTCTTCATACTTGCAGGTAATGAGGATATACATAAAAGCTTGGATTAGTTAGCATTTCGGCTAGATCCCACCACTGACTATGGAGTACCTGCCCTGAGCATCCAAAAAATCAGTGTTGCCACTTATTCTTGGTTTCTACTGATCCGATCCTTTTCAAACTTGCAGGTAATTAGGAAATGCATAATATCTTAAACAAGTTCAAATTTTGGCCAGATCAGGCCAACCACTACGAAGTTAGCTGCCCTTGACAGCTCTGTCTATTGTGCTCTTGATTGGATACTTTTTAAACTTGCATATATTAAATGAGGGCATACATAATGTTTTGGATGAGTTTAATTTTCAGCCTGATTGGACCACTGACTGTGGAGTTAGCTGCCCTTGAGCATCTTAATATCCCTATAGGTTTACAATGTCTCTCAGGTGAGCAATTGTTGCCCTTTGGGCTACTTGTTATATTTGCCTAGCTTCTGAATGGTTTCTACTCCTAAAGGAAAGAATTTTCTCTTACAAGAGCAAATTCTTTCCTTTAACCCTACTGCACTCAGAACAGCCAAAACTCCATAGAGTATAGAGTTTTTGCCTCTCTGAGTGCAATAGGGTTAAGAGCATACTACCTTTTGGAAGGCTTCTGTTATCCAGGGAAGAAAGCAGGAAGTCAGAAATTGTCCACTTTGTGAAAATAGTTGAAAAACATAGAAGTGTACCTATATCCCATAAGAGTTCTTATTAGAATGTGCAAGTAAATATGATTGTATTTCAGAGTGACAGCTCTGAATTTGGTTCCTCGGAGTACTTGAAACACCAGATCACACAGGAGATAGAGACACTCAAGAACAAACTTCACAAGAGAGAAGCTGCCCTAGGAGCACTGGTGAGCCTATAATCTTACAGAGCTCCATCAAATTAGGAGCCCTGGGGCTGTATTCATAAAGCCACTTAAGTCGTTGCTATGCGGTTGCTAAGGCTAAATATCTATGATTCCCTACAACTATGAAATTTGGTCTGGAGGAACAGTCTTGTAAGACTGTTCCTCCAGACCAAATTTCATAGTTGTAGAGAATCTCCTTCAAAGAAATGTAGCCTTAGCAACAGCATAGCAACCACTTAAGTCGTTTTATGAATACGGCCCCTGGTTACTCAGTGGGTTAAACAGCTAGGGGTTGGGGTTTGATTCCTGCTGAGGTTGAAATCTTTTCAAACATAAAATGGGTTTCATTGCTTACAGCCTTTAATTATCACCCCTCCATCATCCTGATATGACTGAAATATTGTTGAAAAGGACCTAAAATTGCAAGTCATCCATCATGTATTCCATCAAAATTTATGGGATAGTGAATAGTTCAGGGACTTTCCATAGGAAGAGTTTAGTAATTTTTGATTAGTTCATGTATTATATTTTCGTTGATTTCTCTTGTCAGTTCCTAGTAAGAAAAAAAATTACAGGGACTGAAATTTGCGCAAAGGGGCTGAGCATGGAAATTGTAAACAATAATACACTTCAAATCATTTAGGGTAGAGTTCGGGTAATTTCGGACAGCTGAACCAATGCAAACAGTGAAAATCCTGATCAGATGGCTCATAATGAACCGACTCATCAGGATTTTCACTGTTTGCCGGCTTATTTTTGTTTTAATTCCAAACAAATGACATATAAAGGAAACAATGTCAATGTCCGAATTTACCTGCTGTCAGAAGTTACCCGACTCTACCCTATAGGCCTTAATTAACTGAAATGTTATTGAGCTGAAAATTAAATAAAAAAAAATAAAAAAATATACATCATTTATTGCTGTTATGAATCCAAATAAGTATTAGTTGAAAACTTTGCAATAAAGTTAGAAAGCTGTGGGTTCTGAGGAAATCTGAGTACAATAATGATATTCTGTATTTCAGAGTTGTACGAGGGGCAAGGTCACTTTCGCAGATTGTCAAGGGACTTCATCCAGCACACCATTAGTGGGTATGATAAGCTAAAGTTGTCTTTCTTAAAGTTGTGTTCAATACAGAGGAAAGCTTGCCGACATCCCAGTTACAGGGTTCTTTGTTTGAGCGGCAGGAAGAATTTGTTTTGTGGCTTGTGATTGTTTATCTTCATGATATTTCTTTGCACTTGCCTACTAAGACAAATACTGTTGAATGGACAGTTTTAACCTCTGAAACAGTACATGTATATTAGTCCATCTGATTGTTGAGCTTGTGCAGGCTGATATAAGCTTTCACTTATCGCATATGGTAAAAGCTGCAATTTCTTTTGATGCATCTCACATATACATTTTCTTATATTTTCATGCCCATAGATAAATTTACTTCCGACATCATTGGCGATAATCTTGTGGATAAAATGATGGGTTAGATAACAGATATGTTAATATTTGAAATCCATTATGTTTTGGCAGTGTTTCAGTACTGTTTCATCTTTTTCTGAGGTTTCCCATTGATGTTTGCTTTTTCTTCCCTCATTATATCTTAATATCTCCAATTAGTAAGAATTGTTCCTGTCTGCAGAAAAAAAAAACTGAATTGTATCACTTGCTAAGGAACCTCATGGCATGTGGAAACAGGGAAGATCCAGATCGCCTGCACATCTGTGCAGTCTGATCAGAGTCTTTCCTGTTTTGCAAACAATCTCTGACTAGGGCAGTCTGTAATATGAAAAATCAAAGCTCATATCTGTGAGTACTGTTCCATTGCTATATTTATATTGTAAGGCTAATGTACACGCTAATTTGAGAATTTTCTGTACAAGTATGGCTTTTGGTCTCTTTCAAAGCAACATTACTTGCGTATTCTACTAAAAGCAAAACACAACATAACATAGGCCATAAGCATGAAGGAGCTTCGAAAGCCTGCATGGGCAGCCTTGTAGGTCAAGAGTGTCCAGCTGTTAAGGTGTATTGGTACGCCTTCATATTTTCCCACAAAGGGCAGCAACTTTTGTTGCTTCCTGTTTGCTTCCTTGGCTGATATGGCCCTTCCAAAATGGGGTCTTCATTTAAAGGAAAGAATTAGCTCCTACAGAAGAAAATTTGTCCTTTAAGGGTTGATGCCTGATAAAAAGGAGGACAAAAAATGAAAATGTCAGATTTGCATCCCCTCAAAGTGTACCCATTTACCTTAATTTGGTCATGTTGGTGAAAAGATAATGGAAAACGTTAAGTACCACCAGTGATGCTACCATTAAACCATTCCTGATGTTTTACATGGATATTCAGCACTAACACAAACAGGTAAAAGAGAGTTTCAGAGCCCACTTAGAAGCTTAAGGTCATTTTTCAATGATTTTCTTTTCAGATGCGCTGGCTATTGAGTTGCCTGGCAACAAGAAGAAAAGACAACACAGAAATTCTTGTCAGAATCATAGTCCTTGTAAAGACTGTCAAAGAACAAATAAGAAACATCCCATACAATGCAACAGGTCTGTACCTTTGATGCGCAGAAATAATCGTGTACATGATGCACGACCACACTTAAACTCATCTTCAAGCTCAAGTACCAGTGGAATTGAAGATCTAGAATTTAATAATAGTGTTCCCTTATTAAACAGAACTATACCCCAGATTAAATTTTCGGCAGGAGATTCAGGAAGTCAGACATCACATAGTAATGAAAGCAATACAACTGATAATGACACTTCTGTGAAGTCTGTGGCTGAAAAATCTATTGCTGAAGAGGTAATGGATGAAACAAGGACTGACAGTCTGAATCCTTTGGGTCACGTTACTAATGAAGGAAAAATTCTGAGACGACCAAGTTATACTACTGCAATAGATAATGAGACTAGCTCTGTGGAAGATGTTCATATTTCCAGGAGTAGAAGTTATAGCTTTCAAACAGCCATTGAACAAGGGCAGATCAGCCCAACAGGGCCACCACAGATGATATCCTCTTCATCCATAAGTGATAGCACTCCAGTGGATGAAAGCACGGAACAACCATGGAATGAAATTTCGCCAACATTTTCCAGTACTCCGTTACCACAAACAAAACCACCCTCAAAATATGTTGCCTTCCATCCCCATACTGTTAAACCTTACAAAAGTGACAAAAATAAACGTGTTCCTCTTAATGAAGTTAAAGCACCTGTTGGTGATATTGATAAAAAGGATATCATTGAAAATGGTGAATTGGAGAACAGTGCTGAGGAATTAAAACAGTTTCAAGACAAAGAGCCTAGCAAGAGCATTTCAATGTCTTTACAAGCTGAACTGCTGAAAACAGGAATTAATGAAAACAAGTAGGTGAAATTGGAGCTCTAGGTAAGGGTAGGTTTGGATGATAATTCTGAGATAATTTCTATGCCAGGGGCCGTATTCATAAAATGACTTAAGTCGTTGCTATGGTGTTGCTAAGGCTAAATTTCTTTGAAGGAGATTCCCTAGAACTATGAAATTGCTCTGGAGGAACAGTCTTACAAAGACTGTTCCTCCAGAGCAAATTTCATAGTTGTAGGGCATCTCCTTTATAGATATTTAGCCTTAGCAACCGCATAGCAACGACTTAAGTGGTTTTATGAATACGGCCCCTGGTCCTTAAAAAGAAGACACACATTGTGGCCCCTTATGGGAACCACCCTCTCTCTGAAGTGATTCCCTTGAGGGGCAGCATTGTGGTTTTTTTGAGAAAGATAAAAAAAATTCGGAAGGTGTCATCTTGACCTGCCCTTATTTTAGAGCTCTCTGAGATGTTCAGATAGATCAATGTATGACTTGCTGTTTAACCGGCCCTTTCGACAGTACATTGTACTTCATTTATATCAAGTTAATGGAAGGGTGATAATGAAAAGTGGTGTGCAATGGAGCCCTGTTTATGGTGTGAAAAAAAAATCACTTCCAGCAGAATCCAAACCTGGATGGCTAGCTTAGGCAGCCAGCATTTAACCCACTGAGCTACCAGGGCTCGCCTCAGATGTTCAGATATTAATTCAAGGTTTATTTGATCAAAAATATCAGATTAGATGGATTTCATGGTATATACACAAAAGTTTAGTATATCAAAAGGTTGATTGTTGTTCCAAATTCTTGCTGAGATAGATCAGGTAGAGAGGTGTTTTGATTAGCAATTCTCTGCTTTGCCAAAATGATGAGATTATTTTTTCATAAAACAATTAATTATATAAGAAGACTCTCATTTGGTTGCCAAATAGAAATTAGGATACAATTTTCTTTGGAAGCTCTTTTATTTATAAGATGATTCTGATTACACTTGGTGATAATCAGTTAGGTTACATCCTAACAAAACCTGTATAAGGCGTAGGGATACATGTCCACCTTTTTCCACCTATTTAACAAAGGGAAGATTTTGTGACTTCCTATTTGCTTTCATGGAGGACATAGTCCTTCCAAAATGGGGTCAACTCTAAAGGACAGAATTTGCTCCATTGGGAGCAAATTCTGTCTTTTAAGAGTTAACCCCAAGTGGGACAGGTGGCATAATTGAAAATGACGGTTGTTTCCCTTGAATTTTATCCGTACACAATGTGCATTGTTTGTTCCCAGACCAGCAGGGCAAATGCAGTTTGTTATTCCCCGCCGAAGGCTGAGGGATATAGTTTTCTCCATGTCCGTCCATCCGTCTGTCTGTCCGTCCGTCCTTCTGTCTGTCCGTCCTTCCATCCGTCCGTCCTTCCGTCCAGGGCCATAACTAAGTAACCACTGGACGGAATTTCATGAAACTTAAAATAAATATATATCACCACAACGAGCTGATGCACGTGAAGTTTCATCAGACTGGCTTCAGTAATGCATGAGTTATTGCCCTTTAATGGACTTAAAATTAATAAAATGGGTCATAACTAAGTAACCAAATATCAAGACTTCATGAAACTTAAAGTGAATATGTATCACCATAACACAGTTATGCACATAAAGTTTCATCAGAAGGGCATCAGTAGTGCATGAGTTATTGCCCTTTAATGGATTTAAAATTAATAAAATGAGTCATAACTAGTAACCAATTATCAAAACTTCATGAAACTTAAAGTGAATATGTACATGTATCACCATAATGCGGTTATGCACTTAAAATTTCCTCAGAAGGGCATTAGTAGTGCATGAGTTATTGCCCTTGAATCAATTTTTGGTTGACAAATTTAGCCGTAGCTAAGTAATCAATGAATAGAATGCTATGAAACTTATACTAAATATGTATCACAATATCACATTGGTGCATCTTTTTTTGTTTTGTCGGAATTGCTTGAGTAACCAATGAGTTATTGCCCTTGAATTGGTTTAAAATAAACAAATTGAGTCATAACTAAGTAACCAATAAATGGAATTTCATGAAACTTGAAATAATTATGTATTGTTATGACACAGCAGTGCACATTAAGTTTTGTCATAATAGCTCCAATAGTGCATGATTTAATGCCCTTAAATGGATTTAAAATCCACAAATTAGCCATAACTTAGGTATCGGTGAACAAAATTTCTTGAAACTGAATTAAAAATGTATCATCATAGTGCAGTGATGCTGAGACAAGTGTTTAAGAACAGCTTCAGCTTATGCCTAACTTATCCCAGGGTTATTGCCCTTGATTTTATTTACAATCCACAAGTTCAGCCATAACTAAGTAACCAGTGAATGAAATTTTATGTAACTTAAAAATAAACCATAAACAAATCAGGGCCACTTCGGCGGGGGATATAAATTTACCGAATTTGCTTGTTGTTTTTGAGTTGTAATGGTCCAGTTTTTGTTTGGTTGAACTGCATATGCCATATCTAAAACCATAATTGGGCTGGCCAGTCTGGACTTACGTAGTTTTTAGTTTTCGTATAATGCAGAAATTGTGAATGGTTATGAGATGAAAAATCTGCAGAAAGCAACAGGCTCTGAGTTATGATGATATGAGCTGAAAAACAATGGTGGGAAAAATAGCAAGAAACTGAGTGTTTCATAAAACCCAAGTTGGACTGCTGATACATACTGAACCCCTGATATCATGGTGCTGCTGAAATGAACTTGTGTTGCAAACATTACATTTTCTGAAGGGCAATGTTGCCATCCGCATAAACTTTTCTTAATTTTTATACGCCCGTTTTGAAAAAACGGACGTATTATGTCGTGGTGTTGTCCGTCCGTCCGTCTGTCCGTCCGTCTGTCCGTAAACATTCTTATGCGCGCCATAACTCAGTAACCATTTGGGATATCTTCATGAAATTTGGTAGGCATATGTATTGGGTTTTGGGGAACGTGTCGCGTACAAGAATGGTTGCTCCCCCTTCCTTAGTTTCCAAGTTATGCCCCTTTGATATATTTTTTCCCTGCAAGTCTTGTGCGCGCCGTAACTAGATAACCGTTCGGGATATCTTCATGAAACTTCATAGCAATGTGTATGAAGTCCCAGCGGTGTGTCGCGTTCAAAAATGGCTGCTCTACCTTTCTTCGTTTTAGAGTTAATCCCTTTCATAAGTTCTTATTAACTATTTTGTGTATATTTATCTTTGGTACAATATATTTTCAGGGGAGAATAGTAGAACAAAAAATGGTATCTGTAGTATTTATGGGTTATCTCCCTTGTCCACTTTGACAAGCAAATTATACAACAGTATTTGATGTGTTTTAAATTTTTAAATAATGTTGCAGTCATTATACCCCCGCCTTGAAAAAGTGGGGGTATACAGGTTTACATCATGTTCTTCCGTCCTTCCGTCTGTCTGTCTGTCCTTCCGTCCCCTTTTAATCAAATTTTTCATCAAAGATTTCTTCACAACCATACAAGCTAGACTGGTCATATTTGGCATAAAGGTTGATGATGACATGTTGTATCGTGGGATTGAGAACCAGCCTTCTCCCGCTTATTCTTCCCTGTATTTGTCCAATATTCTTTCTTTCCATACTTTGAATAATGATTTTTTTTGTCAAAGATTTCTCCACAACCTTGCAAGCTAGAGTAGTCATATTTGGTATGCAGGTTAATGATTACTTACTGTATCGTGGTATTGAGAACCAGCCTTCTCCTCTTTTTCTTCCCTGTATTTGTCCGATTTTCTGTCTCTCTTACTTTGAATGATGTAATTTTTTGTAACAGATTTCACAGCAACCATTCATATTTGGTATACATGGTAACAATGATTTCTCTCTCTCTCTATGCTTTTTGTTACGAAAATAACACCATTTGATTTAAGCAGTTAAGCAGGGGTATAGTCAGATTCGCCAACAGTTCTACTTAATTATAGAGTGGTTGCCTCTGTTTGTCTGCCTGTCTATCCTTTTGTAAACAATTTTGTTCATTCTGTAACTCCTTTAGGACATTGAAACGGGCGTATTATGCGCCGCTTGCGAAGCCCTTGTTTTGGTTTAGCTCTGCTCCTGTGACAGACTCGCAGTTGGCTGACAGATTAGACACACTGATATGCAGGATTTCTTGCATACCTGTAACTTTATCTCAGTTTCAGTTATTGCAAATAGAATGATAATAAACTTGATCGGTATTCACTAATGAAAACTCGCTACAAAATCATTGCTGTTTGAGCCGCGACACGGCAAAACTAACAAAGTGGTATTGTGCCCATTCTGATCAGAGTCTTTGCTGTGCGCTTAAAGGGTAGCTAAGGGTCTAAGGTATCTCCATGCCAACAGCTATGACTGATCAGACTGGATAGATGCACAGACTGATCTGAGTCATTGTGTGGCGCAATGCCACTTTGTTGGTTTTCTTGTGTCGTGGCTCATTTAATTAGAAAACAAAAGGGCTTTGATTAGGTATGTTGTATTGAAAAAGGCAGTTGAGCCGTGACACTACTAAACCAACAAAGTGGCATGTGTGCCATGTGGAGACTTATATCAGCCTAGGCATCTGCCCAGTCTGATCAGTCTTCGCTGTTGGCATAGAGGTAGTTTGGAACCTTAGCTTCTCTTCAAGTGCAGAGCAAAGACTGTGAACAGACTGGATGGATGCTAAGGCTGATCTGAGTCTTCGTGTGGCGTACATGCCACTTTGTTGGTTTTGTCGTGTTGTGGCCCAAATGAAGTGTTCATATAAAGCTGCATCCTGTTCCAGCTGCCAAGAAAATAAAATATGCAGGGTAATATGAAAGTACATCCTGTTGCATTTGCAGCTCCACATTCAGACTCGATTACAGATAAGGTGGAAAATGAATTTTGATGAGAATTCTATGTTGATTTCTGTACCTTCTGAATCTAAATCTGCATCTTGGTACATCTGGAATTCTTCTAAAGGCTTGTTCAAGAATAAATAAGTTCTGAATAGTTAGATCCTTTTGAAACAAGGAATTCATAAAGAAATGAAAATAGCAGACTCAGTATATTTGAGTCCACAATAACCTTTATGGTAATGACCCTAAAATTTCGGACACCCCAAAGTTGGAAAATTTTGGTTCGAAAATTCGTAGAAAGTGGATTTTACCCACGTTAATGCACCCAAATGATGCTTAGTGAATAGCAAATGTTGTAGAACCTGATCAAACTGCTCCTGAAGGAGCAGTTTGATCTGGGTCTACAATGTTTGCTCAGACCTGTCTGTCCCAATATTTAGGGTCATTACGGTAGTACAGATATGTCATACAGCTCAACTCACTCTGTCCATTTCTTTCAGGTCTCCATGTACATCCAAACATCTGTCTATTTTGTTAGAAGAGGATGCTCATGGTGTTTCGGGTTCATCTTGTCAAGGATCCCCAGCCTCCTCAGCTTCTGGGGCACATCCCACCCAACATATCTCCAGTTTCCTTGGTTCTGAGCCTCTCTCAGCTGAGTTTTGGACCCTGAGTCGGAGTAGCACCAGGCAGACAGATTCAGGTCATTCCAGCTCACTCACAAGTTCCAGGAGCTTTCAAAATAAGAAAGAGACAAACATATCTGATATTTCTCATTCTCATTCGGAATCCCAAGATTTGAATAAAAGGTATGCTGTAAAACTTTTTTATGCTTTCGTAAAATTTGTATGCAAGAAACTAATTGAAATTAACAGTATACAGTTCTTGTTTAGTTGGAGCCCAGGTAGCTCAGTGGGTTAAGCATTGGCCTACTGATCTTGCGGACCAGGGTTTGAGCCCTGCTTGAGGAGAGAATCTTTCCTACCGCAAATGAGGTTCCATTGCACACAGCTTTTCATTTTCATCCTCCCATTGTCCTGATATGACTGGAATACTGTAATGAAAAGGACATGAAATTGCAAGTCATCCATCAATTTTCTTTAGTTCTTAAGGTGAATAGGTACACTTTCAGGAGAAGCAACTGCCTGCAGTCTAAATCGGGATAAATTCATAAAGGAAAGACTTTGCTCTACTAGGAGCAAATTTTTTATGCCCCCGCCATTTAAAATGGGGGGGCATATAGTATCACCCCTGTCCGTACGTACGTAGCGTACGTACGTAGCGTACGTACGTAGCGTACGTACGTACGTAGCGTACGTGCGTAGCGTAGCGTACTTACGAAATGGTTTCCGTTCAATATCTTTTGAAAGCATTGGTGTATTGAATTCATATTTCACACACAGCTATGTAATCATAAAATACAGGTCAAGTTCGATGTTGGGTAAAATCCGTCAATTATTGTTGGAGTTATGGCCCTTTTTCGACTTCTGTTTCTATGAAGAAATGATTTCCGTTCAATATCTTTTGAAAGCATTGGTGTATTGAATTAATATTTTATACACAGGTATATAATCATAAAATACAGGTCAAGTTCGATGTTGGGCAAAATCCGTCGATTATTGTGGGAGTTATGGCCCTTTTTCGACTTTATTTTGTATGAAAATATGGTTTCCGTTCGATATCTTTTGAAAGCATTGGTGTATTGAATTCATATTTTATATACAGGTATATAATCATAAAATACAGGTCAAGTTCGATGTTGGGCAAAATCCGTCGATTAGGGACCGACCATTTGATATTCTGGGGGGGGCCTGGTATTCTTGATGGAGACACAACATTTTATTTCACTGGCCTCTGGAAACAATTTCTTTTTTTTTCACCTTATTTTTTTTTACAAACTAATTCAAACAGGTTATTTTTTTTTTATTTTATAGCTGAACTATCAGATCCTTGTTTACTTGATCTTAATATCCTTTTATTTTACCCACATCAGTATTTTTTACACCTTTTTTTCTCACAAAAAGAACATGGTGCTGTCTTTAACCAGGTGAAGGGCATTGCTTAGCTTGCTTTTGCAAACCAGTGCCTGGAGCATGTTACTCTTTTCATCTAAGGTACAGATACAAACATCCCTGTATGAGTTTGGCAAAAAATTAGGCCTTAAATTAGGGATATTTTGGCCAAAATTTAGGGCTATTTTGGCAAAGTTTTATGGCTAACATTAGGAATTTAAGTTTTTTTTCTATCCCAATGTATGCCCAAACATGCTTTATTCGTCCTTTAGAAAGTTTGATAAATACTTACCGATAGAGTCACATTATACATTAATGGCAATTAATAAAATGGCTGAAAGTTATGTGCTAAGAAGTTAAGAAAGGGGGGGTCTGGGGGGCAACGCCCCCCAGAAGCTAAAGCAATTTCCCAATTTCAATGGCAATTTTAAGACTGGAAACAAGAGAAAAACTAGGAATGATGGTAAAAATAAGGGTTTTTATATTGGGACTTTTGCCTTTTAGAGTGTTCATTTTGCCATAATGGTTTTGTCTCCCATCAGCTAGTGACTCTTTTACAATTCAGTTTTAGTGGAAACATTTACTTAGTAATGTGGCAGATCAATGATACATGTAGGTGAATGTTGTATAGGATTTTTTGTAAATGTATGCACATGCGGGCCAGCTGGTGTAAACCAATTGTAGATAATATTAAAATATAACTATAAATATGGGGGTCTGGGGGCGCAGCCCCCAGAAGCCAGAGAGATTATAAAATCTCAATTCCAATGGAATTATCTGCAGACTATATTTTTTTTTTTGAAATTTTGGGTGGAGACAGGTTATTTTTTTCTCTTACTTATGAAGCCAGATTATTTTTTTGAACCCCCTTATGAACCAGGTTATTTTTTTCTTGCATATCCAAAGACAGGGAATTTTTTTGATAAATATACCAGGCCCCCCCCAGAATATCAAATGGTCGGTCCCTTATTGTTTCTCAAGAAGCACAATACATCTGCCCAAGGAAAACAATAAAACATGTACCACAGAAGTGTGCCTTTGTGAACCTAGTTATGCTACAAGTGCCTTTACCTTAAACAAGGCGCCATCTTACTTAGGGCACTAGGCGGGGGCATCCATGTCGTATGGACACATTTCTAGTTTCCTTTATGAGTAGACCCCATATCAGAAAGGCTATGTCATCCAGGGAAGCAAATAGGAAGTCACAAAAGTTGTTGCCTTTCCTAAAAATTGCAGGAAAACATGGTGTACCCATACGTCTTAAAATATAAATTGGATGGAGTACTCCAGTTATTTCTTCTGACACTTATGAAACAGGTTTTTTCCTTCCAAAATAATCTAGATCCATCTTATAAGATGGATCTAGACTTTTGGGATTGTTTTAGAAGGGGGGGAAAAAGCCCTCATATTGAGGGAGAAAATGTAGACGGTGCAGATCCAGATCTGAGCAAATCTGACCTCACCTGCAGTCTTTTACTACATTTTGATTGCCATTACAGTGTCTCTTCGGCAAAAAGCTTACTCCTATACACTTTGCTTTATTAAAAAATTTGGGCACACCTAAAATAAGTACAGTAATTGCCTTAAAATGGAATAAAGTTTGTTTTAAAATGCATTGATGCATCCGATAGATATGCAGATGGAATGGTAAATACAGACTGTTTGTAGTTTATCTAAAGGGTTTGGAGAGGTTCTACTTTCTTTGGTTTTGTTACCCTGCTATCGCAAGGCTTCAAAAAAACAGTCTATAGACTCATTGAATGTTCCTCTCCACGGAAATCTTTAGTAAAAGGCGAAAGATTTATTCGTGGTTTGAAGAGAAACCAGAGTAAAATATGAAGGCTTATTGGGAGTTTATAAATGACTAAAATGTCATAAATTTACGGTGGGAGTTAACAGTGAAAAGAAAGATATTAAAATGGACACATGTCACTTAATTTGATATATGTGCTCAACAAATTGTAACAGATAATTGATTTATTTTATTTTATTCATGATATTAATTATTTCAGCCTGCAAAATAAGCAAACATTATGTAAATATGATAATTCTTAAGTTAACACATATTTTGATCAGTTTGCTTAAGGGAGGTAATACAAAATAACTAGACAAGGGAAACAAACAGCACTGGCGTTATCGGCTACTGAATTGAGCTCAGATTAAACAGTAACAGGAGAAAAAGGTCTTTGAGCATGAACTCAAATCAGCCTGTGTAGCTTGTATTTTAAATTGATTAGATAGGTGCAGGTTGGACAGTCCACTATCTTTCCTTGTTGCATAGCTCATGTCGGACATTATAGTATAAGCTATAGAGATAGAATTTAAATTCCATTTTACCAATTAATGTCGAGGGGCCAATGAAAGTGTTCTTTGCAAATAGCATAGAATCAGATCAGAAGGCACCTTTAGATTAGGGCCTACACTGTTTGCTTTAAATAAAATGACTTCTGAAGACAAAAAAAAAAAATTAGATTCAAACCAGTTGGCCATACTTCTAAACTTGTATAAACTCATGATACAAGTTCTCTAGGCATTCATTGATATGATGAGATACCGTAAAAATTGGGACACCCAAAATAATTACGGTAATTGTCTTAGAAATGTAATAGTTTGGTTTTACGGTGCAGTATAGTGTTCGAAAGATGCAGATGGAATGGGAAACAGTGTAGGCCCTGGTCAGACTGCTCCTTAGGAGCAGTCTGATTGGGGTCTATACTGTTTGCTAATGCCTGTCTGTTACACTGAGAATGTGTAAGGCAGTACTGTAAATAATATAAGAAATTAATGGTTACTAAATAATTTTTATTGAGCTTTGAATGCATAAGCCAGAGGTACTTCATCCTTTATAATGAAAACTCTTAAAAATGCTACATCCTTGCTTTTCAGGTCAGGAGTTTCTACTTCATTATCACCTAAGAGTTCATCACTGTCACCTAAAAGTTTGCCACTGTCACCTAAGAGTTCACCTTCAACAAAGTTAACAACTTCATCGCTGTCACCTAAAATAGTGATTTCATTACCGTCAAGTCCACCCAGGAATTCTATATCGAGTCCTTCATTGCTGCCGTCCAAACTGTCAATGTCTCCATCTACATCAAAGGACATCAGTACTGTTTCCACGAAACTTGCAAACCAGCCTAATGAAAGTGTTGTTGATCCTATTGTGTCAAGAAAATCTGAAACATGCAAACAGTCACCATCTGTCTCAGTGTGTAAGTCAACAATTAGTGCTTCCAGTTTTTCACCTGTTCCAATAAGTAGTGTAAAGCAATCTGTAAACTCGCCAAAGTCTCCAGGTATCTCTAGTGTAGCAACAGCTAAGCCAGTTTCTTTAATAACTGCTGAAATACAAGTGACAGAAAGTTTTGTTTCATCTAAAGCAGGCTCTTTGGCATCATCTGCTAAACACAAACCAGCAGTGTCAACAAATATACCTACAGCTGAGTGTGTTCCAAAAAAGAACAAAAGTAATTCTGAAAACATATCTGAATTAACAAACTCTCTTGCATGTATGTCATTAACTACTTCACCAAAACATAATTCAGATAGGATTAAAGGGGAAGGTGACACTGTGACAAAAAAACTACCATTGGAAAATAAGTTGTCCATGGAAAAGGCATTGAAACCATCTGAAGCCATACCAGCAATTACATGTACAGAGACTTCACCAAGAGAGAATGAATCACCTTTTCCAATTACTACAGAGAAAGTTCCCAGTCCTCCCCAGCCCATGAAGGTAAGAAATGTTATTATCTATCTCCCAGGCTTTAGAAATTCGGCATATCTAATGGCAACATTTCACCATTCACTTTTCAGTTGATTTGCTTGAAGCCCCACTGTCTCTATAGAACTCTTTTTGAGTTATTCTTCATTTCCGGTTGCTTTCCATGCCAATCCTGTCCAATAATAATAACAAATCTAACCATACCTATGATTGAAGGAAAAGGCAGAGCAAAGAGATATTACCCCTATTACACACACACCACCCCCGACCCCCACCCTACACACTCACATAAAAAAAAAGATACCCCCTTCTGACAGACATAGATTCATGAACTAAGCTTTATGTGGAAGTCTGCTCCGAGGAAGACAGACAGATTAGAGAAGCATTAGAACTACATGTAAAGCAGATAATTCATTGATGATGCTGTTGTCAAGACAAACAATGGAGGATCTTGCCTTTGTTAATATTTTATTTGTTCAGCTTCTTCAAGCAAATTTAAATATAGATACAGATACTGGAGTAGACTAGCACTAGTCTGATAATGAAAAGAAAAAGAATTAACTATTTTTTTCTTCTTTTCTCTAGCTAGTCTATAAAACTTGAATCTGCTCCTTTTCTGATATATACATTATCAAGAAGAAGTCGACCTATAAGTATAGACTAGCTGTAAGAACACAGTGGTAAGAACTGGGAAAATAGTATGGCTGACTGATATAACTTCTTCGCCTAGTGGCTAGGCTAATACTGGAGATACAACATGACTTCTGATTGTATCAGTATTAGTAGCCAGCCAATATTTATATCTTTCAGATATTGATGGGTTATAGATCTTGTAGAATCATCCACCCTTCAGCTGATGTTAACTTTATTGTACCAACAATTTGATGTCAGCTGTTTTTGGGTCATGGTATATTTTACCTTATGAGGGTCATCAAACAATTTGCAGGAAAAAGAACTTTTGTAAAAATGTTTGGTTTATCAACATCCAATGTTGATAAACCAAACTTTTTTTTTTCCTATACAATTCTGTACAAAACATGTTAGAATTACTTCAGCAAGGCAGTTATGATGAGGGGCAACAACCCAGATTTAAGATCAATGGGTATGGGTACACTGTCATGTAAAGCAACGCTGCCATTTTCATTTTTACTGACATTCTCAGTAGGTGTCGGCTGTTAAAGGAAAGAATTTGCTCCAATAGGAAGTTAAGACACTCTTTTGTAAAAGCTTTGCTTTCTCTGCAAGCAAACAGGAAGTCGCAAATGTTGTAAAAAGTGGCAGAAAACATGGAGGTGTAAAAAAAAGATAAAAATATGAGAAAATGAGTTCTCATCAAAACATGCTTCCCTTCCAAATTCTTCCTGCCTGTTCCCCCCCCCCCCCCCCCCCCCCCCACGCACACACAAAAGAAAAAAGAAATACCTGACCATTAACAAATGCTTATAATATTTCTTTGGTTATAATATAGTTTTATTCCTTTTCCAAACCAGACCCAAAATCTAGATCCATCTTATAAGAGATCTAGATTTTTGGGGTTATTTTAGAAGGGGAAAAACAAACAAAACGTAAAGCAGAATTTCGGAGGACCGATTTAAATATTAGGAGTCATTGTAGAGATATAAAAAATACCACACTTCTAAAGCCAAACAAATTTGGTAAAAGGGGCTTTTAAACAACTTTGAGCAATAGGAGGACTACTCAACAATGAACCAATACTATTGTAAAACTATGCTGAAATTTGAACGACCCTTACATTATTAAAGGAATTCATTCATGAGGAAACTATTTAGCTGTTCACTTATGAAACTTACAAAATACTTTTTATTGTTAGAATAAATATCTAAACTACAAATTTTGGTGTCTGATAAACTGTTATTACAGTATAATTTATGCACTATAAGTAAAGCTACCTTTCTCAGATGATATCAGTATGGCTGTCTTAGTGCTATGTACAATGGACTTTTAACTCAGAGGTACACATTTTTGCTTTTGATTAACCCCTTGTACCCGTTCAGGTCTTAAATGGAGAGAGTGTTGTCAGCTGTTCAACACTAAAAATATCTTAAGATAACAAGGCGTAAACTTTTCAAATGCATTATATACAAAAAACTGCCATTTGTGGGGAACATTTTTGCACTGCAAGACGATGCTTAATATGAACAACTGGGCCCAAAATGGCAAACAATGTAGATCCAGATGAGATGGCTCTTTAAGAGAGAAATCAGTTGTTTTGTTGGCTGAAATAAAATCATAAGGTAAATGAATACACATCCAGGGGAAGAAACTGCCATTTTCATTTTGTGCCTCCCTTCTAAATAGAGTTAACTCTTTCCTTAGGGTGTTCCTCTCATTGTCCAGGGAAGCATGGATGGATGACTTGTGACTTTATATTCTTTTTTGGTATTTTAGTCACAGAATGATGGGAGGGTGACAATATAAGGCTGTGCAGTGGAGCCCCATTTATGATTGAAAAGATATCTGCCCCCAGTGGGATTCAAACCTGGATCTCTTGCTTAGTAGGCAGGTGCTTAATCGTCTGAGCTACAAGGGCTTGCTCCAAAGAAGCAAATTGAAAATCACAAAAGTTGTTCACCATTGTAAAAATGATGGAGAAACATGGAGGTGGTCCCTTTCATCAAGCTTTAAAAATTGAATAAAGTTCAACATATTAACCCTTTTTTGACCAGTGGACTTGTCCTTCCATATTATCAGGATGAGCCACTTTCTTGTTTTGGGGGTTTCTTGTGAATGTTTTTATTATGCCCCCGTGACGATTGTTAGGGGACATTAAGATTTGCCCCTGTCTGTCTGTCCGTCCATCTGTCCGTCACACTTTATGGTATAGAGTTTGTGTATTCAACTCCTCCCACAGTTTTCCATGGATCTTTTTCAAACTTTGCATACATGTTGAAGACATATTGAAGGAGTGCATGTGGATTTTTGATTGAGCTAGAATTAATTTTGACAGAATTATGGCCTTTTGAACTTAGTCATTTAAGGCTAATTTTCGCAATGTATGGTATGGAGTTTGTGTAATCAACTCCTCCCACAGTTTTCAATGGATCTCTCTCAAACTATGCATACATGTTGTAGAGGTATTGAAAATGTGCATGTGGGTTTTTGTTGGAGCTAGAATTAATTTTGACAGAATTACAGCTTTTTGAACTTAGTCATTTTCGACAAATTTTTGCATTATAGGGTATAGAGTTTGTGTAATCAACTCCTTCCACAGTTTTCTTTGAATTTTTTTCAAACCATGCTTACATGCTGTTAACATATTGAAGATGTGCATGTGAGGTTTTGTTGGAGCTAGGATTAATTTTGACAGAATTATGGCCTTTTGAACTTAGTCATTCTAGGCAAATTTTTGCACTGTAGGGTATGGAGTTTGTGTTATCAACTTGTCCCACAGTTTTCATTAGATCTTTTTCAAATCTTGTTGATGTATTGTGGACATATTGAAGATGTGCATGTGGCATTTTGATAAACCTAGAATTTACTTTGACAATTTTACCCCTATTTGAACTTAGTCATTTTAGGCAAAATTTTGCATTGTAAGGTATGGAGTTTGTGTAATGTTTCCATGGCGGTACACATCCTTCGACAGGCACTGCACGGGGGCATCATTAGTGTCTTACAGACACAATTTTCTAGTTTTATTGCAAATCCCTGTAAGCAAACTGTGTAGACCCTAATCAGATGTCACATTCTGCGGCATCTTAACTGCTTGCATATATTACCAAAACTGGTTTCAAGTCTAAAAAGGGTTAAACATTGTATATAAACATCGGGTAGATGGCAGTCGAAAACATTCTTAACAATCGATTAAGGCGGATCAAAAACCATAAGAAACAGCATTTTGGCGACAATTTGCAATCGAAAATGCTGTTTTTAATGGTTTTTGATTCGCTCAAAAACCCTAAGAAACAGCGTTTTTGATTGCAAATTGTCACCAATTTGCAATTGAAAACGCTGGTTTTAACGGTTTTTGATCCGTGTTCGTTGATTGCACGAGCGTTTTCGATTGCCGCCCCGGTGTGGTATATTTTGATGAAAATAATTTCGTATGAAAATCAGTGATGCAGTGGCTCTAATGATGATGTAAAGCTTTAAGATAAAAGAGCGGTACCTACAAGAAGGTTTGCATGAATATTAGATTTTGCATGCAGTTTTGAATGACAGTAACTTCTCCAGTAAGCATTTGAGTTCAGCCAAAACCATCAGGTTGTAAAGTTTCAACCTAAGGCTTGAAAACTGCCGAAGGAGTTATGTTTACAAGGATTTTGGATGCTGTTGGACAAGAAAAGTTTTGACGACAGAGTATCTCTAGTTATAAGTAATACTAGAAAAGAGCCCGCGCAAGTGCGGAAATATTTCATGATGGTCAAGTTTATATAAAAAAGCGAGTTTTAATTTTTAGCTCACCTGGCCCGAAGGGCCATAGTGAGCTATTGTCATACCAATGCGTCCGGCGTGCGTCGTGCGTCCGTGCGTCGTCCGTCAACACCTAAAAACAAATATTCAAACATCTTCTTCTGTAAAACTACTGGTCCCATGGTTCTCAAATTTCACATGGAGCATGACCTGACTCCAGGGTCTCAGAATTGTAAAATTGGGTCAGGTTGAAAATCCAAGATGGCCGCCATTACTAAAAATAGCAAAAACAACAAAATAAACTTCTTCTCCAGAACCACTGGGTATATTTGTCTGAATTTTGGCATGGAACATCAGTGAAACCTTGGTATTCAAAATTGTAAAAATGAAAAAATCTGTAGCGGAGTTTTGTCACAGTGACCTACTTTCTGTTTACGTGTGTAATTTTGCTCAAATGCCAATGTCAAAAAATGACCTATTTAAACAACTTCAAACTTCTTCTCTAAAACCACTGAACCCATGGATCTCAAATTTCACATGGAGCATTACCAGACTGCAGGGTTTCAAAATTGTAAAATTGGGTCAGGTCAAGAATCCAAGATGGCTTCCGTTACTAAAAATAGCAAAAACAACAAAATCAACTTCTTCTCCAGAACCATTTGGTATATTTGGTTGAAAGTTTGCATGGAACATAAGTGAGACCTTGGTATTGAAAATTGTAAAAATAAAAAAAATCTATAGCGGAATTAGGTCACAGTGACCTACTTAGCGTTTACAAGATCGATTTTGCTCAAATGTCAATATCGAAAGAAAATGCAACCAATTCTGACCATCCATTCAAGGGTTCTTGAGTAATTGTCATTTTTATGTTTGTGCTATTTTTAGTAACGGCCCCCATGGTGGCCATCTTGGATAGTCAACTGGCACAAACCATTCAAGAACCATTTCTGACCAAATCTGAATTGGACCAATTTTGTGTCAGAATGTTCCTTGCATGAAGCCATTTCGATTAATTGCAATTTGGCATTCCAAGATGGCCGCCATCTGGTGTTACTGAAAATAGAACAACCATAAAAATGACAATTACTCAAGAACCCTTGAATGGAATTTGACCAATTTTGTGTCAGAATGTTCCTTGCATGAAGTCGTTTCGATTAATTGCAATTTGGCATTCCAAGATGGCCGCCATCTGCCGTTACTAAAAATAGCACAAAACATGAAAATGACAATATCTCAGTAACCGCTGAATGGATTTTGACGAAATTTGTGTCAAAATGATTCTTGCATTGAGATGTTTCAAAAATATCTAACTGTAGACCAGTCATATTGGCCTCTGTTACTAAAAATAGAAAAATGCGAAAATTAGAAAATGTCAATGGAATTGGGTTAATTTTGTGTCAGAATGGTCCTTTCATTAAGCTTTTTCGATACATTCAGTCAGTAGCTGCTGAGGTGATAAGACCTATTTTATGAAGCTCTGAGATAATGCTATATTACCATAAATGTTGCTTATAAGTTACATGTATAAGTGGATTTGTGATATGGATTATAGGAATATTATGAGTGGAAAGGATTATAAGAATTAAATGTGCAGTTTTTTAGTGTCACTTGAAGAGAAATTATCAATCAGATGGAATTTTTATTTTATTTTTGGAACTCTGTATGAGAAACTTGATTGTTTTTGGTAACTACTCATGGAATCAGTAACATTAAGTCAGACCTTGAGTCACAATATGGATGTGGATCCCAGTCTTACAGATTCCTTCTCAGGGTTTTCATCATTGGAATCAAATAAAACCATTACAGACAGACTAGAAGGGGTTTTATATAATGTTCTGCCCTCAGGATCAAAAGTCAGCATTCAGTTCTGCATTCCCGTTCTGTTTCACAATTTCATTCAGCTGCTGGAAAAAGAATTTGTGAATTCTACGTGGTCTGCTGACAATAAATTCTGTGTTTCATCACATATTCAGGGTAGAAAAGTGATCATAACAGCATATGAAGCAGAGAAAACAATCGAAGTGTCAGGGCCTGGACATAAAATATGGAAGGACATAGCATTCAAGAGAATTGCAACTACCCTGTTCACTAGATTCATGAAGAATTTGGGAGCTGACTTGCAGACAAGTGTAAGTGGTAATTCTGGCTCTCCACAACTGACAAGTACCCCTGCTGTGTCTAGACCTGGTCCAGCTTCTGTGCCTGCAATACCCCAGCAGGGAACACCTGTACCTGTAGTGGACAAGATGTCAGCAATATTTGAACTGATAGCTTACCATTCCCAAATGATTAGCTCCCTAGAGGACCAGCTGACAAGTTTAACCAGTGAAGTGGTTAAATTACAAGAGCAGGCATCACAAAGAAAGACCACCCAGGGTGAAAACCAACCTGATGTAGAGAGTGGCATATTTAGGGCAGCATCAATACTGTCTATTGATAGCACCCCCTCCAGTGCTCAGGCCTCAAGTACCCCTAAGAGAATTCAACAGGAAGAATGCCAGGTGTCATCAAAATCCAAGAAGCCAGTGAATAAGGCTAATGAATACACAAAAAGCCAAAGAATACTCAACCAACGAATACTAAAGCGGCCCAGCCAAGATCTTTAAGCAATCCAAGATCTACCAAGTCCTTAATAATTGGTGATTCCATCATTAAGGGTATTAATGAGAAAGGCTTAAACAGTAATGTACACTGCCATGGGATATCTGGAGCAACTGTTGAGACAGTTCTAGATCAAATTCAGTTATTTGACCTCAAGAATTTTTCCACTGTCATCATCTCAGTGGGTGGAAATGATGTTTCAAATGGCTCAAACCTCGAGTATGTAGAAGAAAAATACGACCAATTACTTCTTCAAATAAAAGCTGGCAATCCTGACTGTCAGATTGTGATTTGTACCATTTGTCCACGCCAAGACTGCAATACAACAGAACTGAATGGCCTTCTTAAGCTGTTAAGTACTGAATACAGTGCAACTCTTGTTGAAATGGACAAGTATTTTTGCGGTCAAGATGGTAGTCCTACCTTACGTTACTATGGGAAGGATTACATTCATTTGTCAAAACCCGGACTGCGTAGGTTCTTAGATGCTATTGAAAAAACATGCAAGAATCTGAAGCTGGTTAATAACTTCGACCTGTGTGTCTTTGGTAGACCAGCAATTCAACACAATCCAAGACCCCAGAATCAACAGAAGCAAGGACCTCAAACAAGCAGACGGAGTGATCATTTAAGTCGAAGGAACATTACTCCTGTTCGTGACAGGACCCAAAAATGTGACAAATGTGGGGAAACTAATCATTCCACATTTGCATGTAAACATAGAAATCAGATTAAATGTTATTCCTGTGGCTTCTTCGGTCATAAACAATTAAGGTGCCTCAATAAGTAGGAATTTGGCTATGAAGCCTCAAGTTTTATTTCAGAAAATGTATTTTCATTGTTAGAAACAGTATGCATTGAGTGCAATACTCATCAGTGCAGGTGTCTTAGGTCAAATATAGTAAATGAAGGTATAGATGTGCTTAAACCTATGGAATGGATCTCTCAAACTCTGTCTCTTCAAAGTTGTGACTTGACTTCGATGAACTTAAGAGACTCATCAATTCAAAATAACTTCACAGCATATGATGCTGACACTATCACTGAAACTGACAGTAACTCATCTTCTATGAACTTAAGGGACTCAAAAATTCAAAATAATGTCACAGCATATGATGCTGACACCATCACTGAAAATGATATTAGCTCTGTTGATAGTTTATATTACATGTATGTATCAACTGTATGTAATTCTACTGTGCATGATTTAAATGTATCTCCCTTGCCGGCCCATGGCAACTTAGCAAATTTAGGTTTACGGGGTAAGGGTATGCATATAGGTCACTTAAATGTTAGAGGCATCAGATCTGGTGAGAAATTTGATCAAATTAAAATTATGTTACAGTCTGTACAAAATGATATATGTATGCTTGGCTTGAGTGAAAGTAAGCTTGGTTGTGAAGTTCCTGACAGTTTCTTTCAAATAGAAAATTTTCAGTGCTTCCGAAAAGATAAAATCCAAGGATCAGGTGGATTATTAATTTATGTAAAGAATGATGTTGCATGTAATCGTAGAGAAGATTTAGAGCATGCTAACTTTGAGAGTGTATGGCTTGAGGTTTTTCCTAAATGTAGTAAATCGTTTTTAGTAGGACATTTTTACAGAAATCCCCAGTCAAATATTACTTGGAATGAAACATTTGATGATCAGCTGGAAAAGGTTATGGAGGAAGACAAAGAAATCTTCATTTTGGGTGATTTTAATAGGGATCTGCTTAACCTACAAATTAAACAACAGTGGCTCGATTATATGAATTCTCATGGCTTGATTCAGCATATTGGTGAAGCTACACGAGTAGTACCCAACCAAAGTAAAACCTTGATTGATCATGTAAATTCTAACTTTTCAGATAATGTACATTACACTGATGTTCCAAAGATTGGTCTGAGCGACCATTACCCAGTTTTTCTAACACGTAAAACTAGTATGCATGTACCCAAAAATTCCCATCACACAATCAACTATAGGTCTTTTAAACATTTTGATGAGGCAAAATTTAATGATGACCTGAAATCTATTCCCTGGGATGTTATAAAAGTGTTCGACAATGTTAATGACGCTTTAGATACCTGGTACTCACTTCTCTCCGAGGTAATCGATAAGCATGTCCCTTTAAAGCAACATAGAGTGAAACATGAAAATCAACCATTGTGGCTCACCTCTGACATAATTGAAAGTATCAAAACTAGAGATAGATTTACAGCACTTGGTAATACAGACCAATACAAAATTTGGAGAAACAAAGTTGTAAACTTGATTAGAAAAAGTAAAAAGTCTCACTATCAAAATCTTATTGAGGAAGGAAAAAATCAGCCTGCAACGATATGGAAAATCTTCAGTGAGTTTGGTGCAGGTAAACAAAAATCTGACAAAACAAGCAGTATACACTCAGTGAAAGTTGGCAATCAGGAAAAAGATAAACCTGAAGAAATTGCAAATGCTTTCAATGATTTTTTTGTCAATATAGCTGAAAACATTAAGGAGCCGATTTCTTCTTCAAATCATGAAAAACTTAAATCATATTGCGATGAAAAAATACCTAGTGACATTTTCTTTGATTTGCCATTATGAAATGAAGATAAAGTTCTGAGGTATCTGAAAAATTTAGATGTACGTAAATCTACAGGTTCTGATGAATTAGGTCCTAGACTGTTAAAAATAGCAGCTCCTTTTATATCTGAAAGTTTAACCTATATATGTAATATGAGTATTACGACTGGAACTTTTCCTGAAAAATGGAAAGAGGCAGAGATTAAACCTCTTCATAAGGGAGGTCCTGCTAATGATTTGAATAACTTTAGACCCATTTCTATTCTGCCAGTTCTGTCAAAACTTTTTGAGAAACATGCTCATGACTCGTTAATGGAATTCTTAGAAAAATATAACTTATTATATGCAACACAGTCAGGTTTTCGTCCAAATCATTCTTGTGAAACAGCATTGGTTTATATGATTGACAAATGGCTCAAGGCACTTGATAAAGGAGAGCTAGTTGGTGTGATTTTAGTTGACTTCCGCAAGGCTTTTGACCTTGTTGATCATAATATTTTAATAGAAAAAATGAGTCTGTATAAAATAAATCCAATTTCTTTGCAATGGTTCAATTCATACTTAGACAGTAGGAAGCAAAGAGTATCTTTTCATAATGTATTATCCGCTCAGGAGCATGTAAAATGTGGAGTGCCCCAGGGCTCCATTTTAGGGCCCCTTTTATTTCTCCTTTTCATTAATGACCTTCCTTTCTATACAGGTGTAAGTACTGATCTTTATGCAGATGACACTACGTTATATGAAATAAGTACATCAAAAGAAAATATTGAGTGTAAGCTACAAAATGCGCTATCAGATTTATGTCGCTGGTGTAGGCAAAATGGAATGGTCATCAATTTAGATAAGACTAAAGCAATGTTAATAACTACCAGACAGAAAAGAAACAAGATAGATGACTCTCTGAAAATTTTGCTTAATGATTTGCAATTATCAACAGTTTCTGATGATAAAGTACTGGGCATTCATATTGACAATAATCTTTTATGGTCTGAGCACATCAATAAAGTAACAAGAAAAATGTCTACAAACATCTGGCTTTTATCTAAGATAAAGAACTATCTGTCCGTGGAACACAGAGTAATTTTCTACAGGAGTTACATCCAGCCTCATATGGACTATGCAAACATTGTCTGGGGTAATGCAGCAAAAACAAAAATTATGAAGGTAGAAAGACTCCAAAAAAGGGCTTGTAAGTTGATACTTAATTACAATGTTGAAAATGTTTCTGAGGCAATGAATGATCTAAAAATTATGACTTTCTCTGAAAGGATGTTTTTAAGAAAAGCAAAGTTTATGTTTAAAGTGTCCAAAGATATAACACCTACATATATAAACGAGTTATTCTTAAAACGCAAACCACTTGTCACAGATGGCAATGAAACACATATATTACGCTCTGTGACCTCTGATAACTTTGTCTTGCCTAAACCAAGCAGTGAATTATACAAAAGTAGTATGGCTTTTTCTGGACCTGTCATATGGAACTGTCTGCCTGATGTTGCTAAAAATGCCCTTTCTATTCAATCATTTCACTCTAAATGTATTCAATGGATGAAAAGCTGATCTGCCTTTTGTTTATGCTATTTATTGTAAATTTGTATATATACTCAAAAGCAAAAATAACGCATATTTTTCTTTTTGGCGTTTTTAAGTCAAAATAAAAATCTGATGAAATTGGCAAAACAGGAAAGATATTACCAATGCATGGAGTACACTTTGTCTTAAACTTGTTGAAATTTTATTTGTTTATTCATGCGTAGCGAAAGCGTAAACAATCAAGGGGTCACTATCAAAATTCACAAATACTGATCAGTTAACTCAGTGTCCTGAACTGAGTTGTGCCTGGCTCCAAAACTGATGCCCTCTTTATCTGGGACGCAACAATGTCTCAGAAACACCATCAAGAATTTTCAGCATTGGTTACTTGTAACAAACAAAGTTATGCCCCTTTATGCAAATCCCGTAAGGTAGGGAAATTTTGCGACAGGAAAAGAAAATTTTGTGGATTTTTCAGCAAAGCGAATTGGAAATGAATTCAAATTCGGGTTAAGTAAAAGGGTAAGTGGTCACAATCAATTGGAGTATGAAACAAAGGGGAGTAACTCTGTTCATTCTTCCAATAATGCAACCGTAGACTGAACTTTTAGGCGCTAGATCTTTGAAATCACTGGGCAAAATTGAATGAAAATCATACAGCATCTTTATCATAAAGGGTAGTCTACGGTAAGCGAATCGGAAGACAAGATTTTTTCCAGATAAACATTTTTATCGGCTTTTAAATTTCGTAACTCAAACCGGAAGAAGGCAAAATAGGTGCTCATTTCAATCAAAAATTTGTTTTTAACGGGTCCTTTACCCATAGCCTTAATCATATTGAATCCCAAATTACCAGATTTTTCTAATAATTTGATGATTCAGACGAATTTCAAAAACTTCGAAAATTTGTTGAAAATTGCAAATTTTTGCATGTGCGATTTAACTTTATAAGAATCAATTGTTTAAAAGTTTTATACCGTTTTCTGGTTGGTTACATCATTCTGAACTCGCGTGCAGCAAAATGGTATTGATAATTTATTTTTTGCCATTGTGAGCCAGAATTTTGTGATTTTTGCCTTTTTGACAAAAATCTTCATATCTTTTTCGAAGAATTGCACTTTGACAAGAAAATGCTGCAGAACTTATGGCCACGTATAGGCAAATCCCAGTAATAAGTTAAAGTAATATATCATTACATTTAATGAGACAAAACAAGACACTAAAAATATGCGTTTCTTTTGCTGTTGAGTATACATGCATTATAGTATACTAGTGTGTGAGAGAGGAATGTGTTAGCAAATCATCATTAACTCTTTGAGTGCCGAAAACCAGACAGCAGAGTTTGCGACAGCAAAATTTCAATATATGCTTTGTCCGGGCTATATCATATTGAGAATTCAAAACCTAGAGGGCGAAAAAGTAGATCTAGGTGAAGCAGCTCATGATGAGCCACCTCAGCGGGATCTACGCTGTTTGCAAATTCTGCTGTCTTCGTCATTGGCGCTTAAGGTGTTAAGCTGCTTTTGTTTTGTCAGTCTGTGTCATTTTCTTTTCTTTTTTTCTCCACTAGTAGAATTGTCAGTTTTGTAATATTGCCACAAAAACTCTAAGAATTGGGACTTTTACCTCATTACTATAAGAACTTTGGTAATGGACTGCCAGTCTTTGACATTGTTCAAGTCTGCATGCCCTGTAGAGGATTTATTGGCATAACATGCAAACCTTAGCATGGTACACTCAATCCTGTCTGTCTCAATACTTAGAGCTTTTGTGACACTTGTATATTTTGTGCAACTTTTTGTATATTTGTAAATATCTGAGGGCCGCAAGGGAGATTAGTTTTGTACTAATTGTGTTACCCTCTTGAAATAAAGACTTTATTATTATTATCATTATTATTATTTTTTGCATTTTGGCATTCCAAGATGGCTGCCATCTGCCGTTACTAAAAATAGCACAAAACATGAAAATGACAATATCTCAGTAACCGCTGAATGGATTTTGACGAAATTTGTGTCAAAATGATTCTTGCATTGAGATGTTTCAAAAATATCTAACTGTAGACCAGTCATGTTGGCCTCTGTTACTAAAAATAGAAAAATGTGAAAATTAGAAAATCTCAATGGAATTGGACCAAATTTGTGTCAGACTCTGGATGACTGATATATGGTCCTTGCATGAAGGCTTTTCGATTTTTTACATTTTAGCAATCCAAGATGGCCTCCATCTGCCATTACTAAAAATAGTACACAACATGAAACTGGCAATATCTCAGTAACCCCTGAATGGATTTTGATTAAATTTGTGGCAAAATGATTCTTGCATTGAGGTGTTTCAAGAGTAAATATATAAAGACCAGGCAAGTTGGCCTCTGTTACTAAAAGTAGCAAAATGTGAAAATGAGAAATTCTCAGTGTGTATCAGAATGGTCCTGTTGCACAATAGCCAGGTGAGCGATATCAGGCCCATTTGGGCCTCTTGTTCAATGTAATGGCCTTAGGCCCAGGTGAAGATATGACCTTCACCATGAATACTCACTAAAGCTTCATTTATCTAATTAGTTGTCTGCATCTACAAACTTTCAGGTAGCAGACTGCATTGTTTCTAAAAAAATCAACTTTTTTCACTTTTTCCTATAGAAAAACCTAAGTGACTCAAAAGTTGACCTTGCCGTAAAACAGATCAAGGTCATCCCAGGGTCATCATTTATATAAATTTTGTTGAGCTTTTGAGTCCTTGATGCGACATGCTAAGTTTCAAGATCATAGGATTTGTGGTTCTGGGGGAGAATTGGTTGATCTGATGCTTAACGTCCACGGTAAACAGCTAAGGTCATGTCGGGACGGTCAGTTAACCTAACCACACTATTCCCGGACAGGCTTAGACCTCCTAAGCGGTTAACCAGTACTAAGTGCACATACTTTCGCCAGTAACTGACAACTGCCCTTCTTGAATCAGCGGAAGGAGAAACGAAAGTATGTGGCCAGACCGGGTTTCGAACCCAGGACCTCTGACTTATGAGTCAGGTGCCCTACCGATTGCGCTACTGTTACGAAATGGATCTAATCGTCCACTATGTCGTCGAGATTATTTTAATCCTTTCAATCAGTAAGGCTACAGTTTTTAGGGTAACTGTGGTAATAAAACATTTACGGAAATTGTGGCTACGTTATGCATGGGTTGTTTGTGAATACCTCTCGTGGACAGCCTATTGCATGATTTTAAGGTGAATACCTGCACGAGTCTTTTGATTGTGGAAAACGTGTTGCATGATTTTAATGTGAGACGCATAGTATTTATACGCCTATCTTTTAATGAAAAGTTAGACGTGGCTGTTTAATTCTTGATGGATGTTATATTGTTGTGTGCCCAGATTCTGTGTTAAGACCTAGAAGGGCACATCAAGTCCGGCAGTCAGCTGTTAGGGCTTAAAGCCACGTCTCACCTGGAGATGCGATATACGTCTCCAGGTTAATACTAACCCGGGTAGAGGCAGTTACAACGCCGTTTGTGTCTAGTTCCTAAGCAGAGGCGGGAAGCACAAAATGTAGGCGGAGTGGTTAGCTCAGTTTTGCCAGATTCTGTGATAAGATCTGAAGGTCACATCAAGTGTGGGACAGTGTTCGTCCACTAAGGTGTGTTAATATATATAGACTGGTCCCTGGTACGATCCAGGGAGCGACCAGTATATAATCGTGCACGTGTTAATAAGAGTTGGTGTTCCTCATGATATATGGACTGGCCCATGACATGATCCAGGGAACGACGAATTGAAGTCTACCAACATAAGGCCTTGTTTTTTTCTATGAGCTCAAACTAACGTTTTTTTGTTCTTTGTGTTTTCCTTTAGTTCATGGCGCTGAGCCGAGTACGGTGTTGACGTCAGACGGTAATCTATTTGCGTATTGTACGCAAATCGATTACATATTTGAAACAAACACCTTACTTGGGCCAGCGACATGAACTGATATGTGTTGTATATTATTGTAATTGTGACAGTTGTAAATTGTATTGTTGTATATAAAATTTACATAATATATAAACTTAAAAAAATTCTAACGTTGTTAGAGTTTCCTTGTTAGTGTATTACACTAGTAGATAACCCTTTAACCGGAAGTCACCCTCCGCCGTCCTGGCGACGCATAAGGCTCTGCACCCGTGTCGACCGAGTGTAAAACCTTCTGCGTAACATGGTGTCATGAAGTAACGGGATTTGACTTCCGGTTAATATCTGCCAGTGTAAGACATTGACAATATATACAGAATCTAGGCACAATTTTGTCAGACATTTTTTTTATTATTATTATTGACTTTCTGATTGTTCTTTTCTAAGGTGACGTAAGGCTGCGAATCTTAGGGGAGCAATTTTGCCACTAAATTCTTTGTAAATGTAACCTACACTCAATTAAGGTCAACTATCCTTATTCCCTGCGTGATGAAGTGCGATAGCCCATGCATTAATTTGTGATAGAATGTAACAGGTTGCATATCTGAGTGGGGAAACTGAGGTATATAGACCTGAATTGTCTTGGCACGGATGATACATATTTAGTTTTAAGGTCCGTTTGAGTACCTTGGCACTGCTTTTGCATGACAATCTGTAAGTTTATTATCCTAAACGTTTTGTACGTTGTGTCGTAACCGTTACTGAGGTCCATTTTATGTCCTGATTTAGTAACGTAGGTCACTCGTAACGTTATATAATATCGTTACAATGAATTAAACCTAATAGCGGAATCTTAAGTTTGATTTACCGTTGGTATCTAATATGGTTTTGTAATGTAGGACGTACAGTTGTCGTGTCAGTGTTAATACGTTGCGTTACATACGTTACGTTTGTATATCCGATACGCTAGATCAAGTTGGGCGTAATTGTATGTGGGTTATTTACGTCATCTAATTACGTCATCTAATAGTGAAAAGTAATTCTCGGCAAAGTCAACGTCAGTTTATGACGTCATTTCCGGTCTGTTATGAACGTAACTTTAATGGATACGTCCAGATCGCGAGTATACTAATTAGTCAACGTTTTAGTTGGATTAGTTTGTTATTATTATTGTTAACGTTTTAGTTAACGTGTGTGACTTTAAGTGAACGTCGGTTTCAGTTAAGTTAACGTGAGCATTACGTTAAGCGTCATGGATCAGTTAGTTAAGACGGGAAAGGAGTTAGGTTATGAGGGGCAGGCATTGCAGGAATTTGTAAAGCAACAGCAAGAGACTGAGAGGGCAGAAAGGCACGCGGTAAGGGCACTTGATAAAGAAAAGATTGCGCAGGCCGAAAAAGACAGGGAAATTGAGTTAGCTAGGATCGCGCAGGCCGATAAAGACAGGGAAATTGAGTTGGCTAAGATCGCAGCGGAGAAAGAGAGGATCGCGCAAGCCGAAAAAGATAGGGAAATTGAATTGGCTAGGATCGCGACGGAAGAAGCTAAGATTGCGGCGGATAGGGAAATTGAGATGGCGCGGATTGAAAGTATAGAGCGGCAAGCCGAGAAGGATAGGGAAGCTAGGTTGTATCAAGTCGAAAGCGATAAGGAAGCAAAGTTGTCGAGCGAAGTTGAGTTAGAAAAGTTGAAGTATAGTTTTGAATTGCAGCAACGCGAGTTGAAGAATCAGATAGATTTGCAGAAGGTAACGTTTAGAGTTGAATTAGAAAAACAGAAGGCTGAAAAGTTAGCGCATGCGCGAGATCCGAAGTTACCGTATTTTGATGAAAGTAAGGACAAAATGGATAGTTACTTATCAAGGTTTGAGAAATACGCGACGGCGAATAAATGGGATAAAAACGTTTGGGCTGCATATTTAAGCGCATTACTTAAAGGTCGCGCGCTTGATGTCTATGATAGATTGTCTGTAGATGATGCAGCGGATTATGACAAGTTGAAAGATGCGTTGTTAAAGAATTTTGATATGACTGAACGCGGATTTAGGAAGAAATTTCGCTATGATAGGCCTGAAAAGTCCGAAACGTTTATTCAGTTTAGTAGTAGACTTAGGTCGTATCTTAATAAATGGTTAAAAATGGCGAAAGTAGACCAGTCTTACGAAGCTGTTTGCGATTTTTTCGCTAGAGATCAGTTTTTAGAATCTTGTAGTAAAGAACTGTATGTTCATTTGAAACCGAAAACATTCACGAATCTAGGTGAGATGGCTAGGGAAGCAGATTTATTTGCAGAAGCACGTGGCGGTGTCTACGCTTGTGTTAATAAGGGGCAGCGTGATAGTAAGGGCGTAACTCAGAGTAGATCTGATAATAAGCCGAGTGCGAAGCCAGAGATAAAATGTAGTATTTGTGGTAAGGGACATTTAACATATAAATGTTTTAAGAATCCCGATAGGAAGCAAGCATATAGTGCGGAGGTAGGTGCAAGTGCAAGCGGGTATAGCGGAAGTAAGGGGAGTAGTTATGCACCGAAAGATGAGACACAAAGATCACAGAGTAAGAGCGATACTGTACAGACGAAGGGTAGTAGTTCAGATCGTGGCCGTGGTCGGGGTTATTCCCGCGGACGTGGTCGGGGTGGCGGACATCAAATGAGCTTTTGTAAAACTACAATGAATAGGTCTCATGAAATTGAAGGTCTCTATAAGAGTAAGGAAGAAAGTCCACTAATCAATGATAACGTGGATAGGGAAGGTGTCTGTTACTTTTTAAGGTCGCGATTACCAACAGCGCAGGGTACGGTTAATGGTAAGACTGTTGTAGTTTTAAGGGACACAGGTTGTACTGGGTGTGTCGTTCGTAGAAACTTGGTTTCTAATGATCAGCTACTTGGTAGAGAATCTGATGTAACTTTGATTGATGAATCTACCCAAAGGTATCCCTTAGCAATGGTTGACATAGATTGTCCATTTTTCACAGGAAAAACTTAGGCATTGTGCATGGAAGATACATTGTATGACCTGGTTATTGGAAATATTGACGGGTCAAAACTTCCCGATATGTCCCATTTTGCAATGGCGGCAGTGACTAGGTCACAAGATAAGCAAGGTGAAGAGGTCTATAAGAAACTTAAAGTTCCTGATCAAATTATTGCTAGTGATAAGGAGGCATTGAAGCAGGCCCAAGTTGTTGACCCTAAATTGAATGGCATAAGGCAAAGAGTGGAATCTGGGAATGTGACTATTAGTCGTGGATTGAACCGAGGTGAAACTAAGTTTATCCGAAAGAAAGATTTATTGTATAGGCAGTTTACTAAGGGAAACAAGGTCACTTTGCAACTTATTATCCCTGAAGGTTTTCGTGAAAAGGTGTTAAGATTGGCGCACGAAACCTTGATGTCAGGTCATTTGGGCATAAAGAAAACTATGGATAGAGTGTTAACTGAGTTCTTTTGGCCTGGAATTTGTGGTGATGTGGCAAGGTTTTGTAAATCTTGTGACATATGTCAAAGGACTATTCAAAAAGGTCGTGTCACTAAGGTTCCTTTAGGAAAGTTGCCACAGATTGACACACCATTTAAACGAGTCGCGGTTGATATAGTCGGACCGATAGAACCTCGTTCTGACAGGAAATCCCGCTATATTTTAACAATGATAGACTATGCGACGAGATATCCCGAGGCGGTAGCGTTACCCGGCATTGAGACAGAACGCGTTGCCGAAGCGTTAGTTGAGATGTTTAGTAGAGTTGGCATACCTGATGAAATGTTAACAGATTGCGGAAGTCAGTTTACTGCTGAAGTTATGAAAGAAGTAAGCAGGCTGTTATCACTCCAGCAGTTAACCACGACGCCGTATCATCCTATCTGCAACGGTCTCGTAGAGCGTTTTCACGCGACGTTGAAGCAAATGCTACGTAGGATGTGCGCAGAACGTCCAAAAGACTGGGATAAATATCTCCCAGCACTACTGTTTGCAATAAGGGAGGTTCCGCAGGAGTCATTAGGGTTTTCGCCGTTCGAACTGTTATACGGACGTAACGTTAAGGGCCCTATGGCAATATTACGTGAATTATGGTCTGAAGAGGTACAGGATGAGCAGGTTCTGTCTACGTACCAGTACGTAATTGAGTTGAGAGAACGGTTAGAGCAGACGTGTAAGTTAGCACATGATAATTTACGGAAAGTACAAGTAAAGCAAAAGGCTTATTATGACAAACGCGCTAGGTCGCGTAAATTTAACGTGGGAGATAAGGTATTGTTATTACTGCCAACTGACAGTAATAAACTGTTATTGCAGTGGAAGGGTCCATATGAAGTAGTAGAGGTGGTGAATAGAATGGACTATAAAATCGACGTCAATGGTGTCGTGAGTACATATCATGCTAATATGCTGAAACAGTATGTCGAACGTCGTACTGTGCCGTCACATTGTTTATTGTCGACTGAGACTACAGAGGCGGTTGAAGACGATGGTAGTGATGAATTTTCTCTTGATGATTGTGCTTTTCCGACAGCTAAAGAGCCGGAAACTTATAACGACGTCAGTATTTCAGATACGTTAACGTCAGAACAACGTATGGAGGTTGAAGCGTTGATTAAACAGTACCCGGATGTACTATCAAGTTTACCCGGTCGAACTGATCAAATACAGCACGATATCAAACTACTCACGTCAGAACGCATACGAACGAAGGGTTATTCTATCCCATATAAGACGCGTAACGTCATGGAGACGGAGATACAGGATATGTTAGATTTAGGGGTAATCGAGCCGTCGATTTCACCGTATTCATCTCCTGTTGTCCTAGTTCCGAAGAAAGACGGATCAGTTAGATTCTGTATCGACTTCCGGAAGCTTAACAAAGTGACGGAATTCGATGCAGAACCTATGCCAAATATGGAGGAGGTTATCAATAAAATGTCGGGACATAAATTCTTTACAAAGATGGACCTGAGTAAGGGTTATTGGCAAGTCAGTCTTACTGAAAGGTCTAAACCTTTGACGGCATTTGAAACGCCTAAGGGTTTATTCCAGTTTAAAACGATGCCCTTCGGTTTGGTCAATTCGGGAGCCTCATTTTGTAGGTTAATGAGAATCATATTGTCCAATCTCCCAAATGTTGACAGCTTTGTTGATGACATGTGGATATTTACTGAAACATGGAAGGATCATGTGACGTCATTACGTCAAGTGTTAGATCGGCTCAGGTCGGCCAAATTGACGGCAAAACCATCTAAATGCATGATTGGTTATGGCAGTATCGAGTGCCTTGGTCACAATATCGTCGGACAGACGGTACGACCGCAAGAGGACAAGATACAGGCTATCAGAGATGCTCCTCGTCCATGTACGAAAAGGCAAATTAAATCTTTTCTGGGATTAGCTGGGTTTTACCGTCGTTTTATCCCAAATTTCTCATCCATAGCTTCTCCTCTGACTGATTTAACTAAACGGGATAGACCTAATTCTATCAAAGATTGGCAAGATCAGCATGAAAGGGCATTTCAAACCCTGAAGAGTAGGCTCACGTCTAGTCCTATTCTTCGCTTACCTGTTTTTCAAGAAGGTAACCCGTTTGTACTTCGAACAGACGCTTCAGACGTTGGTCTTGGAGCTATTTTGCTTCAGGAGTTCGAAGGTGAAGGTCGTTTGCCGATTGCTTATGCTAGCAAGAAATTGTTACCTCGGGAAAAGAACTACTCTGTAATTGAGAAGGAATGTTTGGGTATTATCTGGGGTGTTGAGAAATTTCGTAAGTACCTGTATGGGGCGGAGTTCCTACTTGAAACCGACCACAAACCCTTGTCCTATATGCAGACAGCTAAGGTGCTCAATCCCCGAATCATGCGTTGGGCCATGAAATTACAGCCGTACAGATTCAGGATCGTTGCTATCCGCGGCCAAGATAATTTGGGGGCGGACTACCTTAGTAGATAGTTTGGCCACGTTATGCATCGCACCGTTGTTGTGTATATAGCTAGTTTTCCAGTTTTGACATAGCCTACGATTCGATCGCATTTCGTACTATTTCAGAAAAGAAACATTGTTATGTTTTTTTCTCCCTAAGGGGAAACCTATGTTACGAAATGGATCTAATCGTCCACTATGTCGTCGAGATTATTTTAATCCTTTCAATCAGTAAGGCTACAGTTTTTAGGGTAACTGTGGTAATAAAACATTTACGGAAATTGTGGCTACGTTATGCATGGGTTGTTTGTGAATACCTCTCGTGGACAGCCTATTGCATGATTTTAAGGTGAATACCTGCACGAGTCTTTTGATTGTGGAAAACGTGTTGCATGATTTTAATGTGAGACGCATAGTATTTATACGCCTATCTTTTAATGAAAAGTTAGACGTGGCTGTTTAATTCTTGATGGATGTTATATTGTTGTGTGCCCAGATTCTGTGTTAAGACCTAGAAGGGCACATCAAGTCCGGCAGTCAGCTGTTAGGGCTTAAAGCCACGTCTCACCTGGAGATGCGATATACGTCTCCAGGTTAATACTAACCCGGGTAGAGGCAGTTACAACGCCGTTTGTGTCTAGTTCCTAAGCAGAGGCGGGAAGCACAAAATGTAGGCGGAGTGGTTAGCTCAGTTTTGCCAGATTCTGTGATAAGATCTGAAGGTCACATCAAGTGTGGGACAGTGTTCGTCCACTAAGGTGTGTTAATATATATAGACTGGTCCCTGGTACGATCCAGGGAGCGACCAGTATATAATCGTGCACGTGTTAATAAGAGTTGGTGTTCCTCATGATATATGGACTGGCCCATGACATGATCCAGGGAACGACGAATTGAAGTCTACCAACATAAGGCCTTGTTTTTTTCTATGAGCTCAAACTAACGTTTTTTTGTTCTTTGTGTTTTCCTTTAGTTCATGGCGCTGAGCCGAGTACGGTGTTGACGTCAGACGGTAATCTATTTGCGTATTGTACGCAAATCGATTACATATTTGAAACAAACACCTTACTTGGGCCAGCGACATGAACTGATATGTGTTGTATATTATTGTAATTGTGACAGTTGTAAATTGTATTGTTGTATATAAAATTTACATTATATATAAACTTAAAAAAATTCTAACGTTGTTAGAGTTTCCTTGTTAGTGTATTACACTAGTAGATAACCCTTTAACCGGAAGTCACCCTCCGCCGTCCTGGCGACGCATAAGGCTCTGCACCCGTGTCGACCGAGTGTAAAACCTTCTGCGTAACAGCTACGCGGCCCGATGTGGTTCTGGGGGAGAAGGTTTTTGAAATTTTTAACCATAATAAATGTTTGCCATCTTGGTTATGTGACCTGTCCTGGGTATTTTTTTTCTGGAAAAATTGGGTCCTGGAATGTTTTGGGGGAAAATATTCAAGCCCTCTGAAGACTAAAGGCTTATTTAGCTTCGTTGAATCATTGAAATTGATTTGTCTGCTTGGCTGGAAAAAATGCCCTTTCTTACCTGGCGCATGTGTGTTAACCTTAGACATTTTTAATTTTTGTCTTTTCGAAACTTCAGTCCAGTTTGAATTCTCCTAACGACGTTCCCCAAGTGGCTCAGGGGTACGTAACCATAGCCGCACACACTTGGCGCCGTGTGTCCGTCAAACTTTTCGAAATACCATGTGCGTTGAGCTTTATTCTTCAATGGGCGAGTTCGATTGGCTACTCGTATTGACTATCGTTCTGGAAGAAAATGGGTCGTTTCGAGCCAGGGCCGTCGGGACTATGACCATTTAGTTCTTCATCCGTTTAGACATATGAGCAAAAATACAAAAATAAATCGTTATTTATGAGGAATGACGTACGTTCATGGGTCGGATTTTTGCATGAGAACCTGCTTAAGTTGGACTGCTAAGCAGCGCGCCGATATAACGACGCAGAACCGAAACAACCGGATTAATTTAAAATGTGTATTCGAGTACACGATAATTTCACTCGAATGCACCCATTGTTGACAAAAAAAATTGGACCAATAGTCGAAGTTTCTAGAAAAATATTTGGGAGAATTCAAAATGAAAGACGAATTTAATTCCCAAATTCTTTAAATCTACGTGAAACTAAAACACACGCTAACCGAAATTATCAATGATAGCAATATGCGAAAGAACCAGTATAGAAAATACGCTTGAAAATGCCACCAATTTTGCAGTTTATGCGTTACTTCGTTTATTTAGTATTATAGATGGATAGGAAGACTAAGTAAACTACTACTGGGTTTTACCCTAATGTACTTAAGTATTGGGACATCTAAATCCATAAATTTTCCGTTTGTCCCAAATTGAAAATTCGTTATTTTTAGGTGTCCCAATATATATGCACATTGTGTTATATACTTACTGCTGATCAATCTTTCAGCTGTTGAAATTGTTCAGCTGTGCAACTAAGTGCATAAACGGGTAATAAAATTATGATCAATTATTTAAGGTTTTCCCATATTATCTGTTTTACTGCCACTCAGCATTAACAAAGGCATGCACATCCTGCAGATTCGGGTAATGCATGATTGATACCTTGAGAAAAGGGGTCTTGTAACCTCCTTTGTCTAATATTGCGAAGCTCAGTAAATATTTAAGGTGTGTACGCCCCTATTTTTCTTGGCCATTTTTATAGAGGAGGCTTGGGGTGGTCAGGTGGTGTGATGGTGCTGCGTGTAACTTCCAGTGCGGGGTGTCTTACCGATTTGAATAATAGTAGGGCAAGGGCCTACTGTGCTTGCAGTTGGTGCGGGTGGGGGTTGTTCGGATATTTTTTCTCTCATCTGTCATTTCTCTTTTCTTTCTCCCTCTCTCTGAGAGACGGCCCGATATAGACTGAAATACTTTCTCAAAGGGTCGTTAAACCCAAAACAATCAATCAATCAAAAAAGAGGAGGCTACTTTTTTGACTTCCTGTTTGCTTCCATGGACAATGAAACCCTTCCAAAAAAAGGGTCCTAAAGCAGCAAGTTCTTACCTTTTAGAGTTGATCCCAGTGCTTGGCTGGATCCCAATCAGTACTGTCAGAAGTGCAGCACTGGTAGCTCAGTGGGTTAAGCTCTGGTCTGCTGATTCAGCGGACCTGGGTGCAGTTCTCGCTGGAGACGGAAATCATTTTAGCCACAAAGACGTAAAAATTCTAAGTCATCCAGAATTCATAGGCGATCTCTTAGTTAGGGACAGTTGCATCTACATGATCTACAGGTTATAGAAATCAATCAGACATGTATCAGATTGGTTCCTGAAATTATAGGCTGCTGAAAAGTGTGCATTTTGTGAATGGGGGACAAGTGGAGGGGTGGGGTTGGGCGGGGTTGGGGAGAGAGCAGGAAAATGTATATCTCCAATACTTATGGCTATATCTAAACCCACAGAATTGTCAGAATTCAGTAGCAATATAGAATTGATGTCTCTTAGTATCAATTCTATCTGGATGATCTACAGGTTACAGAAATTGATCAGACATTTATCAGGCCACTTACAGATTGGTTCCTGATAATGTTTAGAGATTGTATGGCCAGCTGACCAATATGTATTGTACTTATCAATCTGATCTATCGCTTTCATACCTGTTCCTCCTACTGGAAAGAAGACTATCCAGTGAAGATTCACTGATGTCATGTGAAAAGGTACCCTACTGCATGTGCAAATAGGGAAGACTCAGATCAGACTGCATATCTGTGCAGTCTGATCAGTCTTCCCTTTTTGCATATATGATCCTCTAAGCAAACTTGGAAATCTAAAAAGTGAAAAAGGATTATCCTAATCAGTTGAAGCAAACAGGCAGGCTGAATTAAGTCCTTGTATTACCCAGTATGTAATATCATTTTCACTTGATGCCTAACTGTCAGAGGAAATAATCGGCCTTCATTGGGAGCAAATTCTTTCAGTTGAGAGAAGCGCCCCCACCCCCTTCCAACCCCTCATTGATACAGGATTCACCTTCCAGGAGAGTAGTAATATTCCACTAAAGTTTCTTCCTTGTACAAATGGAGCTCAGATCAGAGTTGAGTAGATACACCATATTTCAACAGTTACGATATGTACATATATTTCGAAAAGAACTCACCATGAAAAGAATTGATATGGTTTTGCTATGGATGCTAACAGATTGATTAATTGATATTGTCTATCACTGCTTCTTTTTACTTCACATCTTATGATTAGAATTGACAAATGCTTGTACCCCTGCAATTTCTTAAATGTGGAGTTGTAGTAGCACTCGGTGACTTGAAAAAGTGCCAAAAATGCTCAAAATATTGAGTATTTGTACAGAATTGCATTAGGGATATTGAAGAAATAGATTTCATAGATTTCTTGGAAGCAGCATTAATTCTTTCAGCACCAAAAAGCAGACAACAAAATTTAAGTCAGCAAAAATTGAAACAAAAAGCCTCGTCCAAGACATTCATATTGAGAATTCAAAGACTAGAGGGCAAACAGTGTAGATCCACATGAGGCGGCACATTATGAGCCGCCTCATCAGGATCTACGCTGTTTGCAAATTATGCTATTTTGTCGCTGGTGCTTAAAGTGTTAACACCATGAAGAGCCACCTTTTCATATTTGAGCTGTGACACGACGAAACCAACAAAGTGGCATGTGTGCCCAGCGAAGACTTGGGTCAGCCTGGGCATCTGTCCAGTCTGATCAGTCTTAGCTGTCCACATGGAGACTCTGATCAGACTGGGTAGATGCCCAGGCTGATCCAAGTCTTCACATGGCGCACATGCCACTTTGTTGATTTTGTCGTGTTGTGGCTGATTTTGTATTTATAGTCAAAAGATCTTGCCAGTGGCTATTATGATACAAGTCATGCCAGTCCATTTTCAGAACAACCTTTATATACTTCATGCCAAGTCTGAATCTTGGTCTGCAGATTGGCATGCATAATAAAGGTCTCTGCATGCCAGTGTATAGAGGATATTTTTTGTGCCTCCAAGATAAGAACAGAGCACTGCTGCATACAGGGTGATTTCAAGACGCATTTCTGCGCTGGACTCAGTAATTGAATCATGAACCATGAAAGATTATTATATTACTCTTATCTCTCCCCCACTCTGGGTATAATTATCAGCAGCTGCATATAATTAGTGAGGACACCTGAAAGATCCTCTTATAAGTACTGCACTGCCCATGCATTAGAAAAATATTTCACTCTGCATATATTTGAATTGCAAGGAAGAACAAAAATGATAAAAGCAATAGTTAATAAAATTTGATTTCTTTGACACAAACAGCGGAAATTATAAAACGCATGGCTTGACCTTTGAGCTAGCAATATGTTTTGCACCATGACAAATCATCTTGTCATGATCAGTATTCAATATATGCCAGATAATTCTGAAATCCCACCTTGCAGGTCAAACTTATAGGCTGGACACTAAATGTTTTCATGCACAAAGTTTATGTGCGCAGTGTGTCCTTGACCTTTAAGCTAGCTGTTTTTCACGATGATCATTTATGCCATATAATTTTAATACCACCATGAAGGATATAGTTATGGGCAGGGGCACAAACATGTTTCACTGAAACCCTATATGCCCAAAGTTTAAGTGTGGATTGTGACCTTGACCTTTGAGCTAGCGACATGGTTCTTGCACATCGACTTGTCTTGATAATTGTTTATGGCAAATGATTTTGAAAGCTCAGAATGCAGTACATACGCTCGTAGTAATGGACTGGTGACAACCACACTAAAGCCTATGCACAGAGTTTACATGTCCAGTGTGACCTTGATCTTCAAGCAAGCAACACGGTTCTTGCGCGCGTCTTGTCATGATGATCATTTATGCCAAGTAATTTTGGGATGCAGGACATAGTTATGGACCGGACACGAACATGTTACATCATGTCTATGCACAAAGTTTAAGTGCAGACTGTGACCTTGACCTCTGAGCTAGCGACATGGCTCTTACACGCGACACAAGTCGTGTTATGGTGATCATTTGTGCCAAATACATGTACGTTTAAGATCCCACTTACTATGCAGGTCAAAGTTACGGATTGGACATGATTCGGGTAACACAAACACACAGACACAAGCATGCACGCACACATACAGGGTAACTCTACATGCCCTTCCGCCATTTCATGGCGGGGGCATAAAAACAATGTGATATAAATTGTAGAAACTGACATGATTATTGGACCAGTCCAACAGTTCAGAGCACACACACTCACAAAATGTTCCGTCTACCTGTAAAGTCTAAGTTTTATTTCAAATTGAAATATAAAAGTGTTATAATGCCTCCTTTCGAGGGTCTGAAAGTGGAAGAGTTTGGATTTCTTTTCAGCATTTATGTAAACTTGTGAAAACATACACATGTGGGTTATTCTTAAGAATAAATACCTAGGGATGCTTAGTCTGAAAACAAATTATTATGAAAAGTCATTTAAGTTTAACTGTCACATTTTGTGGCAAATTGTAGGTCGACTTGCATTATGTTGTTTCATAAAGAGGTAACATATTTTTGGAAAAAAGGACAAGTCGCTCCATCAAATTCAATTTCTTTTTTGAAACCCGACGAGCAGTGTATGATAAACAAAGGTGTAGGAATAGAAGGGATCCAGTACCTGTTCATTGTATTTTTACCATATATTCAAATTTCTGATATCAATAGTGTCCCTTTTGGTTATCAACTAAAATGACCAAAATCGTTTTTCAAAAGTTTTTATATGTAGCTCAAACATTTATTTGCAACAGTACCTCACGATAGAATAAATAATTTATACCAATGAAAGAACAATGTCGCCTTTCAATCTAATAAATATCTGAAAGATTATTTTGAAAGATAAATGTTGCTTATTTTCTACTGATCATGTTCATGAACAAGTAGGAAATAGGATAACATACATGTATTTATTTATAGTCATTTTGTATTTTGAAATCTTTGTTGACGCTAATATCACATTTATCTAGCCATAGTTTCCTGCAGTTCTCCAGCAAAGACTCAGATCAGCTCCAGATTTCACACAGTTTCTCAACATTGTAAGGGTAGCATTACTCAGTGCCTTCCCCCATGTGTAGCGCAGACTGATACGGCTGTGCAGATTAAAATTCCCTGATTAAACTGTATGCACATTGATATTATCTTACCCTGGCTTTACATGTGTTGCATAATTTTTGTTTCAAATACATCAAATTTCATAAACCATTACCTTTATCATTTTAGCTAGCCTGTACGAATGTACAGGAAGATCTATTGCATTATCCGCGGCGTCAGCGTTGGCAACGGCGTCGGCATCGGCGTTAGTAAAATGTTAAAGTTTTACGTTAAAGTTTTTAGGTGATGGGCAAGGCGCTGTCAGGCGAGCTATCCTGTCGCGTCTTGTTGTTCTTCCTTGCAATTAATATGTGCAAAGTGAAATATTTTTCTAATTCATGGGCAGTGCATTACATATAAGAGGATCTTTCAGGTATCCTCACTAATTATATGCGGCTGCTGATAATTATACCCAGAGAGGGAGAGAGATAAGAGTAATATAATAATCTTTCATGGTTCATAATTCAATTACTGAGTCCAGCGCAGAAATACGTCTTGAAATCACCCTGTATGCAGCAGTGAGAGGTGCACATACCCATTTCCCCCATAGTGTTACATAAGTGGCAACTTTTGTGACTTCCTGTTTCCTTCCCTGGGCATTTATAATAATGAGTCATGAAAGCCTGTTGTTGGCTTGGAAGGCTTGCTCACCTGTGCCATTGGCAATAATTGGATGTCTCAATATTAATTAAGGATTGTAATAGCATGGATATATGACCCAATATTTGCAAAAAATATGGTATTGTAAGAAAAGCTTAACCTGTGAACCTTTATGCTGTACCTTGATGCCAGGAAGTGTTCATCAATAGAGTTCCAACATGCAAAAAGGATAAGTAATGCCTTTGCAAACAGCTACAGCTCAAACCAGCCTGTGCATTTGCACAGGCTGGTCTGAGCTTTGCTATTTGCACACACCATGCATGGATCTCTAGGAATCTACAGGCAGTAAATCAAGGGTCCAACTTGATGCCACAAATTCACAGAATGGTTTGAGTATTAGCCTTTTAGCTTTCTTTTCGCTTGTTTGGACTCCCTCATTGGAACTTTTTGTGTTGAATCCAATGTTTATTAATATTTACCTATTCTTTGATTAGTGATACTATAATACTTGTGTAAAGTAAATACAACTCTGCTATAAACTGATAGAATTACATAATAATAATAATGATATTAATAATAATAATAACAATAATGATGATGATGGTAATTATATGATGGAAAAAGGCTGCATTATCAGTTCTGTCATTTTCAAGTATTGGGCTGGTCAGGTTGGGCCATGGTTCTGGGTAACTTAAGCTTCCAGTACTGGGACATCTGACTAATTTGGATAATAGAAGGGCAAGGTCTGGCTTTGCTTGCAGCAGGTGTAAGATGAGTAGTTTCTATCTTCAACCCTTTTCTGATTCCCCTTTCTGGAGCTTGCTTGATACAGACTGAAATACCATTTCAGAGAATTGTTTAAATCAAAGTTTTATTTTGATAGAAATTTGAGCTGCGACATGTGAAAACCAACAAACTGGTGGTGCTCAAAATGCCAACTCAGATCAGCCCGGGCATCCCCCATTCCGATCAGAGTCTTCACCTTGCGCTAAAGGGTAGCTAGGGGTCTAAGCTATCTCCATACGCCCAGGCTGATCTGAGTCTGTCCTGGGCACACAGGTCCAGTGGCCTTTTTGTGCAAGACTTCTGCCATTTCCACCTCCGATACCAACAGAGCATGTATCACAACCACAGACAGTTCAAACAGCTGTAGCACATTGTTGATATAAACGGTTTACCTGTAAAGAATTGGTTTACCTTTGTAGATTTTCTGGTTCCGCTGGTAAAAATCTGCTTCCAATAATTCAGATGAAATGAAGCTGCACTAAAGTTCTTTGGCCTTGCTTAGGATTGCCATTTCTCTGACAGTTTCATATGTGTTTCTGGTTCTTTGGATATACAAACATGTGCTATTTCATGGATTGATAACTTGATGTAAGACAACAACAAAAAAATCTGTGTTTTAAACAGTAATTTTTTCAGCTTTTATCTGTTTATTACTCACCTGCATGGAAGGGTTTGGGGAGGGGCCGGGGAGCATATTTGATAGGCAGGTTCAGTCATCCATCATATGCCATTTGTTGTCTGTTGGTCAACATTTTCAAATGTTTTCTTGTTGGTGTCATGGGATCAAAGTTGTATGGTCACATGTCTAATATGGCTATTATGCCCATATATGGTAATGAACCTTTAAACATCTCAATGGCTGATGGCATTGAAATTTACAGCATCTGGGACTTGTGAACTGTCAACTTTGTTCGGGTATTTAGTCAGTTTGCTAGTCAGTCCACACTTCCATTAAATAATATCTCCCCTGAAAGCATTGAAACTAATTTGGCCGGAATGTGAGTGTGTTTTTGGTGACCCTCTGATGGTAGGGTGGTGGCCATGGTGGGGCAGGGTTGGGGGACTGGGGAAAGGGGGTGAGTTAACCTTTTATGGGGAGGATGCAAAAAGATAGTAGAATATCCATTTATTAACCTTGATCTTAATATGGATTGCCTTAAAGTGCTTAAATATTGGGACACCTAAAACCATTAATTTTCCATTTGTCCCAAATAGAAAATTAATGGTTTTAGGTGTCCCAATATTTAAGCACATTAGGGTATGTCTGATGCTCTGGAAGCAAATTATGGAAAGGATGGTATAGGTGGCAGGATTATCAACAATCTGCAACATTTTGATGACATTGAACCTCTTGCTTAGGAAGAGCAGGAACCGGAAACCCTGTAAGTTGTTGACCTTGACAGCAGAGTTAAGGTGAAAAAAATGCAGGCCTTTGAGATGAGATGTTGTTAAAGTTTATTGAACATCTTGTAAAAGGGGCATGTAAGTAATGAGTATGTTCACAGAAACTAATGTTGTTTGGCCAGATTCTTAGACCTTCTCAAGTTCTGGCTCACCAGGGCGCAGAGAAAGGAAAGAGAAGAATAGGAAGACAGAAGAAGAGATGGAAAGATAATATTAGAGAGTGGACAGGGGTGGACTTTGCCAGCACAACTATGGCAACTGAAAGCAGAGCCGTGTGGAAAGAGTTAGTTGCAAAGTTATCTGTGGTGCCCCAGTGACCTTGCAAGGTTATAGGAGAGACTAGAAAATAGAATAGACATGAAAAATGACTGGAGGTACTGTTTGCAGAAGTTATCGCAAAATGCATAAATCTTTTGTCATTTCAAAGAACAGGCTATGACCACTGGGCATTTATGAAAAGTTTTATGAATAGCCATTGAACACAAATTCAGGAAAATTGAAAATAAGCATTCACAAAAATTTCTTGATTTACAATGATTGAAACAATACGTCATGGAAATAAATGGTTTGGTGGAATATTGAACATTGCACTACTTATCATATGAGTGGTGCTTATAATGAATTGCCGTGCCGCGTAGCCCAATCGGTAGGGCACCTGACTCATAAGTCAGAGGTCCTAGGTTCGAAACACGGTCTGGTCACATACTTTCGTTTCTCCTTCTGCTGATTCAAGAAGGGCAATTGTCAGTTACAGGCGAAAGTATGTGCACTTAGTACTGGTTAACCGCTTAGGAGGTCTATGCCTGCCCAGGAATAGTTTGGTTAGGTTAACTGACCCTCCCCACATGACCATAGATCATTAATAAATCAATAGATCATTTATTATGAATTCAACCTAAACGTGTAGATCCTGTTAGGACTTCACCTTCCGACTTCCAACGGCTACTGTTTTGATGTGGTCTTTTTTTATAGAAAAATTGGGTTTGCAACATTATTTTGATTACTCAGCTGTTTCAAGGTTGCCATGTGTTTGATTATTACCGGTACAGTGTTCATTCTAGGCCGCGCCCTTGCGCCATTGGCGCGCATTTTCCAGTGGGGGCGCAAAGAAAATTCCATACACGGGTCTGCGGGCGCATAGTTGTCGCCGTTCGAATTTTGAACGGCGTGCGCTGGGATTTTGAATGGCGTACGCCCGTTGTCATAAACAAGTGCACCGAATGTAAATCAAACAGCGATATAAAACAGCCGTTTTCATTGGTCAAATTCAGTGCCTAAACCAATCAGATGTCTTCTTAGAAATTAGTTTTCTCTGTCAAAATGTCGGACAAGAAAGTCAATTGCCGGCGTAAAACACAAAACAGATAGAACAATTCTGAGCTTTTTTCCGAAGCATCGGAGGATTTCTACCGATGAAAAACAACAATAATAGCACAGCTCCTAGTGAGATCTGTAATCAATCGGAGGCCAGTGCCTCGGAAAGTGGTCAATCGCAGGGGGGTGGGGACTCTGAAAAAGTTGAAAAGTATTTCCCATAGGGGCATATCAAGCCCCTGTGAGCAGGCCCAACAAGGGAAATGCAAAACATTCAGGTGAGTCGTAAATTTTGGGCCCACAATTTTTTGTAATGTCCCCACTTTTTTACCTGATAGGGGCCCTTGGGCCCCAGTTTTGAAATTTCTAGAATGAACACTGCCGGTAGTCCCAATTTAGAATGACTCAGTTCAGTCAAGAATTTTCATTGGTTTATCATTTATATGTATATTACTGTCATAATATTTTTGGAATATGATCTAAAGTAGGATGTTAAACCACAAAATATAGTCCATACTCTGGGTATTTTTGCATGACATCAAACATAAATATCATAATTTGTGCTTTTTTATATACAATTTGAAAATTATTTGTAGTAATATATTCCTTTTTGAGCCATGTCAGAATCAAATGTCAGAGCTAGGTGTCAGAATCAAATGTCAGAGCTAGGCTACACTTCAGAATTTGTAATTGGAGTGATATTATTATTATATTGGTTTTGATAGATTCTAGGTTTGTAGAGCACATACTTCGGGTACAGGTTCTATTTCTGAGTTGTTTTATGCTCCCGGCATCATCCGATGGCATACAGTGTTTGGGTTGTGCATGTTATTACGAACGTCTGTATGTCAGTATATCTGTATGTATGTATGTACATGATCCTATTAGACTCAGATTAAGATTTTTGCAAGAGCTAGATTTCAGGATTCCTATTATTGTAGCAATTTGAAATTATATATGAGGATTTATATCTATATGTACAATAGGAATATATTCGAATCCGGTCTTGATGATCCATGTGTCTACATGGTCCACTGACTTCGGACTTAGGCCAATTTTGCAAGGTTATGATTTTTGTAAGAGGCTGATTTTAGGGTTCCTTCTATTATAGCAACTTGAAATTTTGAGTGAGGATTTATAAGTACGACAGGAATACATAAGAATCAGGTCATGATGATCCATATATCACGGTCCACTGACTTGGGACAGAGGTCAATTTTGCAAGGTTTTGATAAGACTGGTAGATTTCAGGGTTCCTATTATTGGAGCAACTTGAAATTTTTCTAGATAAATGGGATGGAAAAAGCATGCAAACAAAATGGCTTAAGGTCATCTGCCACAACTTGAAATTTTTCTAGATAAATGGGATGGAAAAAGCATGCAAACAAAATGGCTTAAGGTCATCTGCCACCAAAATAAGTTATAGCTGCCTAATTATGTGAAAATTGACATCATAAGCAGCACTGTATCACAACTAGTAGCCTGAAGCCCAGTGCATGCATGTACCAAACTGCTGCAGGTCACAAGGTCACAGTGACCTACTTTTAGGAAAATTGACACCATGTAAAATTTTAAAGGTTAGCCCTGTATGTCAGCTTCTATAAGCATGTTTCAATAGTTATGAGCTCAGGGGAGCATCTTAGGCTCACTTTGGCTTCTTGTATGGCTATTTTTAGGTTGGCCCTGGTATTCCGCTTCCATAAGCTTTGGTTCAGTAGTTATGAGTTCAAAGGAGCAAAGTAGGTCCATTTGAGCCTTATGTTTTGAAAGCTGCTATCACAAATTTAATGCTGGAATTAGAAAAAAAAAACTTTAATTTTCTCTTCAAAAAATAAAATGCATGCATAATTATGAGAGATGGATAAAAAAAAATCAGAAGTTAGAAAATAATTAATTTGCTAAACAGGTACGATGTTCTTGCTGCACTAATAATTCATGTAGAGCTCAGAATGCATAGTTTTCTTTCAATAAATTAAGAATTCCTTGAACAATAATCACCACTCTCGGAATAAACACATTATTTTGTCAGTTGAAAATTGGTTAAAAATGAAAGTTCAATAATTGCAACGAAAAAATGTTTTTATCTAATTTTCGTTAATAAGGTTACTGAGGGTTTTTCTGTCTATTAATGAAGTAAAAATTACATATTTTGGCTTATTGCTGACATTTATCTCATTTTTTCCTGATTTTGCAGATCAATTTTACAGTTTTGATTATCATTCTAGCTGTACTGTGGGGAGCTCAAAGTAGAAAATATTTGGAGGAGATTTTTCTCCCTCACTATTTTTTTTTAAAGAACATTACATTGGGGTATTATACTATTGAATGCCATTTTATTCAAACAATATTTCCAGGAACCCAGTAGCTCAGTTAGTTAATTGCCAGCCTGCTGACGTTTATCCCACAAGAGATGGAAATCTTTTCCGCCCTAAAGGTGCTTCCGTGGAAGCAGCCTATCATTGTAACCTGCCCATTGTCATAATTTGACTGAAATACCCGGCACTTTCGATAAGGAATGTAAAGTGGATTGTCCATTCATTCAAATAATATCCCAAATAATATCTCACAACTTAACTTGTAAAATGAAATAGTTAAAGAAAAAAAAAAAAAAAAAAAGAGGAGAAAAAGCCAAAAAATTTAGAGATAAAAAAAAAAGTTATCTCCAAAGTATTTTGGCTTCTCCAGAGCTCTGTGGCAATTCTTCACTTCATGCAAAACATTCAAATGATTCCATTAAGCTCTTATCTCTTCATTAGCTCTTTAAAACATGTTTTACTGTAGAAACAAGTGACTTGTCAATAAAATCTCTGGACAAACTATTCTCATCAAATGTGATCAAATATGACACAATTTCATGCGCACGTGATCAGAAATTGGTTAAATTTCAGCCTTGCAAGGTCTTATAAGGAAGAAAAAATTCAGACGTTAATTATTTTATTCCTTGAAAATCTGGAGTATTTAACATTTACCATCTTTGGAATTCATATAAATCACTGTTTTGGGCTGTTTTAAGTTCATTCAACCAAGATTGTATAATAAATAGAAGTTTTAAGGCTTTAATTAGTGTTGCTAATAAATACTACAATCTCTGAAAATATGGAATATATAATATTCTTAACATGTTTTAGTTACTGATAGATCAGAATCTAACAGTACATTGCTAATTAGAATTAATTTGTTTGTGTCGAGGAGGACGGTAGGGTGGAGTGAAAATGACAGGGACCAGTTGGCATTGGGGAATCCTACCGGTATGATGTGCAAAGGCCTTTCTGCAGTGTTTGTTCTATAGTTGTGGGATGAGGCTTTTTGGATTTTTTCCACTCTTATCCAAGCTTTTTCTTCAGTTTCCTTCTGCCTAAGAGACAGCTCAGTATAGATTGAAATACTGTCTGAAAGTGCCTCAGACTGATTCAAACAATCAACCAAATATTTTCAAGTTTATCTGCTTAAAACCTTGAAATAGAATTAATCCATGATATCAATATTAACAAACACTCTTTGGATAACTTTTACTCAAGCTGTTAGAAAATATGAACCTATATAGCATCAGGATTGACCTTGGTGTCAGCAGCATCCACTAATGTTCCATTTTGCACTGTTTTGATATGGGGAAGAGCTGGTTGTGAGACATAGGTATAACTTTTCCAGCGTTAGCATCATTGGTGTAAACAAGTTTTCTGGTTCAACTCTGGGCCTAGTTGTTCAAAGCATCGTTAACCTAACAAACACAATGCAATGCAAAAGCTTCTCACATTTTTTCACCAAAAATGTTGGCGTATTTAAGATATTATTTGAAATTTTAACGAAATGTTAACTAATGACGTTGTTAGTTTTTAACAACCTGGTAAATGTGACAGTGGGCTTAGTTTTGAACAACCTGGCTCTGGTAAATGTGACAATGGGCTTTGTTTTGAACAACCTGGCCCTGGTAAATGTGACAATGGGCTTAGTTTTGAACAACCTGGCCCTGGTAAATGTGAAAATGGGCTTAGTTTTGAACAACCTGGCCCTGGTAAATGTGACATTGGGCTTACAGGCAAGACATTACCTTACAGGGAATTCTTGTCTTAAAATATTCTACCTAAAATCCCCAAGAAGAAGACTTGTTGCAAGCTCATTTGAAGTGACTGTATTGAAGTCCCACAACAACAAATAAGGCACAAAAAAAACAACAACTAAATTTTCACAGTCACATTTTGACTTTAAATATTTCCTTGACAGTGACACAGTTCAGGAGCTTTGAGAAATTCTGATTGATTACTTTTACTCAGCACCATTATCTACTAATTGCGGATTTGTAGCATGTGAAAATTTGCTAGAAGCATTTTTAGTATTTTCTAATTCAACTGATTAATTTGCAACTGATTTTATTTGTAGGAATGGTAATACATATAGTCTGAATGACATTAATTGGAGCTCTGTGAATCAGTAATTGTGTGCGATTTGTAAAAAAAAAAAAAAAAAAATACGCAATTTTGGAATTATGGAATACAGCTGCCACTGTGTGTTTACCGGATTGCTAATAAGTAATGATGAGATGAAGTGTTAGTTATCAAAGAATTGCTTTTGCCTAAAATTCTGGTACTTGTGGAGAAATTAGGTTGTTTAGTTATATAACATTCCTTCTTCTGACAGAGAGAATTAGTTTATATCTCATACATCATCTTGACTATACAGATTCTGAATGATATACCCATAACCTTTATTTCTGAAGAAATGCAGTGTTTACATCAACCCATATTTTCATTTGGGTACTTTTTGCTTTGGCAACAAACACTTGTGCCAATGTTTCTTTGTTGTTAATATCATTTTAAAAAAGTAAGTGAACCTAAAATTAAAACTTGAAGTTGAATATGCAAAAGCGTAGATCCAGAGACGATTTTATAATGAGCAATCTCATCTGGCTCTACACTGTCTGTGTTCTAGACTTTGAATTCTCAATATGACACGAGAAAACCAACAAAGTGGTGCGCCCAGCGCAGACTCAGATCAGCCTGGGGGTCTGCCTAGTCTGATAAGACTCTTTGCTAAGTGCTTATAGGGCAGCTAAGAGTTTAAACTACCTCCATGTGGACAGCAAAGACTCTGATCAGACTGGGCGGATGCCCAGGCTGATCTGAGTCTGTGCTGGGCGCACAATCACTTTGTTGGATTTCTCGTGTCGCGGCTCATATGATTTAGCTTAGACAAATTTTTTTTTTAAATTTTACAGAATCTGATGTAAATTTTGTTGCCTGCTGTATTTTGGTCTTTAAGAGTTAACAGCCTGCTGTATTTTGGTCTTTAAGAGTTAACAGACCATGTTCTGTGGGTGAAGCCAAAGTTAACATAGATATCATAACCATGATACAATATCACTATTTAAGTTTATGATAGTGACCTTTATGAAAGTCTTAAGTTGACAGTTATAATCACAAAATGAATGTATCCCAGCTGAAACGAAGGTGGTGTTGGATCTACAGGCATGACAGAAGACCTCGGCTTCCAAGATTACTGGTTGGTCTTCCTTATTGTTCACTTTGTTTCAGTTGCTGGTAACCAATTTTTGTAAGATCTGGGCTCGGTTGTTGAAAACTATCCATGTTGTTACTTAAAGAGACGTTGTTTGCAAACATATCATTCTAATAGAATGATATGTTTGCAAACAACGTCTCTTTAAGTAACAGCATGGTTCATCAAAAATATTGCCGACTTTCAGTGTCACTGCAATCACCGACCAGCATGTTAATATCACTTTTTCCAGCTTAGGGTATACTGCACATGGAGTTTCTTATTCATTGGCATGAAAAAATTGATGGTACATATGCCACCCTTTGGGAATCAAATTGTGCCTTATTTCGCAAAAAGAAAATGCAGGCATGTAGGCAGGGCACTCCACATACAATGTAAAAACAGAGATGTTGAGCCCACTGTTGATTGACATACATAGAGACTAGCCTGCCTCATTAGCTTGCCCTGTCTCGTCATCTTTTGGCCAGGTCCTGTCTATGAGGTTTATGGTCTATGAGGTTTATGGTCTATGAGGTTTATGGTCTATGAGGTTTATGGTCTTTTGTGAGATCACATGATCTGATTCTCAGTTTGGTTAAGAGAGCAAAATGTCTTATTGGGTATTGCAACAAATTTATTTAAACTTTGTCGGTTAAGTAATTTAGAAAGTATACTTAAATTTATATGAAAGAAATTTTCAAGTACATGTAGTTCTACCTTATAAAATGGCATATGCAACCTTTAGGTGAAAAGGACTACCGGTATTGTAAATGCTCCCTTACCCTCTAATTCCCAAATGTTTCTTAACTCTTTTTAAGATTTACAGGTACACCTCTGTGTTTTTTTACCATTTTTCCAAAGGGGAGCAACTTTCAACTCTTCCTGATAGCCTCGCAGGAAGGATAAGTCCTTCTGAATTGAAGCCTACTCTTAAAGGAAAGAATTTTCTCCAACAGATACAAATTCTTTCCTGTAAGGGTTGACTTCCACAAAGAAGAGGGGGGGGGGGGGGGGGGGGGGGGGGGGGGGCAAAAACAAAACTGACAGAGTTGCTTTCCCTGAAAGTGAGCCCATTCACCTCAACTTTAAAACTGGTTTATCATACGAAAGATAACATGAGCCACAACATGACGAAACCAACAAAGAGGCATGTGCACCCAGCAAAGACTCAGCTCAGACTGGGCATCCACCCAGTCTGATCAGAGTCTTAGATGTCCGCATGGAGGAAGCGTAGATCCTTAGCTATCCTTTAGGTGGACAGTGAAGACTGATCAGGCTGGGTGGATGCCCAGGCTGATGGAATATTTTCGCTGGGCACACATGCCACTTTGTTGGTTTTGTTGTTGCGGCTCACATATTCATAATGATAATTATAATAATTGTACGTATTTGCCTTTGTTTCAGGTAGGTGAGGAAACAAAACTAAGAGATGCTCTCTGGGACATACAAGAAATGGTGAAAGACTCCCCTCCCTTGTCCAACAGTGTGTCTGTAGCCAGCAGCTGCTCTTCCAGATTATCATCCATGGACTCCAAACTGTCTTCAGTCAGCACATCAAGTTCTGATGCTTCAGCATTTACCAATAACAACAGCTACAAGCCTCGTAGACAGACACAGGTAAGGCACATCAAGTTTTGATGCTTCAGCATTATAATTACCAATATCAAAAACTACAAGCCTTGTAGACAGACACAGGTGTAAGACACATCAAGCTCTGATGCTTCAGCATTCACCAATAACAACAACTGCAAGCCCTATAGACAAACACAGGTAAGATTCATCAAATTCTGATGCTTCAGCGGTTACCAATAACAACTACAACTCTTGTTGCTGGAAACGGTCAGTGGCTCGGTGCCCAAATGCGCCTAATTTTTGTCTCGGGCCACCAGAAATCTCCATAATATTACCTTTAGTGGCCCAAATTTATCTTTCTGGCAATACCGAATGAATGGGAACTTTAGGAAGTGGATAATTTGGGCCACTGAAAGTTAGGCCTGTTAAGCTTTTTGGCCACCACATAAATTTTGTGAGTTTCCAGCACTGAGTCTTGTAGACAGACTAAGGTAAGACACATCAAGCTCTGATGGCTCTGCATTTACCAATAACAACTACAAGCCTTATAGACAAACACAGGTAAGATTCATCAAATTCTGATGCCTCAGCAGCTACCAATAACAACTACAATCCTTGTTGACAGGCTCAGGTAAGACACATCAAGTTCTGATGGTTCTGCATTATAATTACCAACAACAACTACAAGCCTTGTAAGGCACATCAAATTCTGATGACTCTGCATTATAATTACCAACAACAACTACAAGCCTTGTAGGCAGACACAGGTAGGACACATCAAGTTTTGATGATTCTGCATTATAATTACCAACAACGACTACAAGCCTTGTAGACACACAGGTAAGACACATCAAGTTCTGATGGTTCAGCATTTACCAACAACAACTACAAGCCTTGTAGACAGACACAGGTAAGACACATCCAGTTTTGATGATTCTGCATTTACCAACAACAACTACAAACCTTGTAGACAGACACAGGTAAGACACATCAAATGCTGATGGTTCTGCATTGACCAATAACAACTACAAGCCTTGTAGACAGGCTCAGGTAAGACACACCAAGTTCTGATGCTTCAGCATTGACCAACAACAACTACAAGCCTTGTAGACAGACACAGGTAAGACACATCAAGTTTTGATGATTCTGCATTATAATTACCAACAACAACTACAAGCCTTGTAGGCCGGGCCGGGTAGCGCAATCGGTAGGGCACCTGACACCTAAGTCAGAGGTCCTGGGTTCGAATCCCGGTCTGGCCACATACTTTCGTTTCTCTTTCCGCTGATTCAAGAAGGGCAGTTGTCAGTTACTGGCGAAAGTATGTGCACTTAGTACTGGTTAACCGCTTAGGAGGTCTAAGCCTGCCCAGGAATAGTGTGGTTAGGTTAACTGACCGTCCCGACATGACCTTAGTTGTTTACCGTGGACGTTAAGCATCAAATCAACCAACCAACAAGCCTTGTAGACAGACACAGGTAAGACACATCAAGTTCTGATGGTTCTGCATTTACCAACAACAGCTGCAAGCCTTTTAGACAGGCTCAGGTAAGACACATCAAATTCTGATGGTTCTGCATTTACCAACAACAACTACAAGCCTTGTAGACAGACACAGGTAAGACACATCAAATTCGGATGGTTCTGCATTATAATTACCAACAACAACTACAAGCCTTGTAAGACACATCAAATTCTGATGATTCTGCATTATAATTACCAACAACAACTACAAGCCTTGTAGGCAGACACAGGTAAGACACATCAAGTTTTGATGATTCTGCATTTTAATTACCAACAACAACTACAAGCCTTGTAGACACACACAGAGAAGACACATCAAGTTCTGATGGTTCAGCATTTACCAATAACAACTACAAGCCTTGTAGACAGACACAAGTAAGATACATCAAGTTGTAATGATTCTGCATTATAATTACCAACAACAACTACAAACCTTGTAGACAGACACAGGTAAGACACATCAAGTTCTGATGGTTCTGCATTTACCAACAACAACTACAAGCCTTGTAGACAGACACAGGTAAGACACATCAAATTCTGATGACTCTGCATTATAATTACCAACAACAACTACAAGCCTTGTAGACAGACACAGGTAAGACACATCAAGTTTTGATGATTCTGCATTATAATTACCAATAACAACTACAAGCCTTGTAGACAGACACAGGTAAGACACATCAAGTTGTGATGATTCTGCATTATAATTACCAACAACAACTACAAGCCTTGTAGACACACACAGGTAAGACACATCAAGTTCTGATGCTTCAGCATTTACCAATAACAACTAAAAGCCTTGTAGACAGACACAGGTAAGACACATCAAGTTCTGATGGTTCAGCATTGACCAATAACAACTACAAGCCTGGTAGACAGACACAGGTAAGACACATCAAGTTCTGATGGTTCTGCATTTACCAATAGCAACTACAAGCCTTGTAGGCAGACTCGGGTAAGACACATCCAGTATGATGATTCTGCATTTACCAACAACAACTACAAGCCTTGTAGACAGCCACAGGTAAGACACATCAAGTTCTGATGGTTCTGCATTTACCAATAACAACAGCTACAAGCCTGGTAGACAGACTCGGGTAAGACATGATGTTCTGATGCGTAGGCATTTGCCAATAACAACAACTACAAGCCTGGTAGACAGACTCAGGTAAGACATCAAGTTCTGATGCTTAGGCATTTACCAATAACAACAGCCACAAACCTCATACACAGACTCTGGTATCTGATGCTTCAGCATTTACCATTTACAACAGCAGCATTTACCAATTACAACAGCTACACCCTTTGTAGATTGACACATTTAAGACAGACAGAGTTAAACCAGAATCCTGTAAGCATTTCAGTCAGAATTTAGACTATCTGCCATTCTTGCAAGAGGGTAAATGAATGCTCTTTATGACCTCTCATATTGGATGGACTTATGGGTATTTAAAGATGGTAATTTAAGGGTGGCAGAATAGCTGCCTATCCAGCAGGCACATGATCTTGAAATGATGTTGTAGGTATGTGGTTGTGACTCATTACGTCACATCAACGTTAACATGATGTCATTTCAATGTCATGTGCCTTCTGGGTAGCTTTCCCAAATAAAATTTTCCCAGCTTTCAAGCAACAAATGCAACAAATTGGTGCTGAAAATGCTGAATGCTTGCAACAATACAAGACACAGATAAATAAGTTAGGACATAACTGTTGATTGATTTCAGTTGATTCAAAGGGATTCTGGTGGTTTGGTCAGTATCTTGTGACAAGTAACATACATGTATTTCATTTTGATGCATGCTGGAACCTTGTCCAAAAAAATAAATATGTTAATTATCTCGTGCTAGCATAAAAATGGAAAGGAAGTTGGACAGAAAATAGAAAGTAAAAAAAACAAGCAAATCACTTTAGTTTGATGTTGATGCAATGTTATGACGTCACATTGGTGTCAGTGGGAGGTTGTGCCTGCTGGGTGCTTTGTTGATCTAATGGGGGTCCACAATATAAGTTCTTAGTGAAATAAGGCTCATTATTTGACAAGTCATACCAAATTAATAAAAAAAAAAGCAAGTTAACTCTTTCAGTACCGAAAAGCAGAGGACAAAATTTACGGCTGCAAAAATTAAAAAAAATCCTAGTCCAAGACATTTCATATTGAAAATTCAAAGACTAGAGGGCAAACTGTGTAGATCCACATGAGGCGGCTCATTATGAGCCGCCTCATCAGGATCTACACTGTTTGCAAATTTTGCTAATTTTGTCACTGGGGCTGAAAGTGTTAATAAGCAGTTGGCTCCTGTGTGGAAACATTTCCTGGTTTATTGGGTTGAGATGTAAGAAAACAGCTTTATTATATTGAAGATTGAGATCATTCCTGAGAAAAAAGCATTAACTCTTTAAGCCCCAGTGACGAAATTAGCAAAATTTGCAAACAGCGTAGATCTTGATGAGGCGGCTCATGATGAGCCGTCTCCTCTAGATCTACACTGTTTGCCCTCTAGTTTTTGAATTCTCAATATGAAATGTCTTGGACATGGCGTTTTTTTTAATTTTTGCAGACGTAAATTTTGTCGTCTGCTTTTTGGTACTGAAAGAGTTAAGATGAAAATTATTCCATCAAATAAAACACAAGAGCCTGCGAGATATGCCATTAAAGTAATTAAAGTCAAGCTTTTACCTTACAATCACTCATAATGTGCCAGGTATAATTATGAGCCACGACACGACCAAACCAACAAAATGGCATGTGTGCCCAGCAAAGACTTAGATCAACATGGGCATCCAACCAGTCTGATCAGAGTATTTGCTGTCGGTATGAAAGTAGCTTAGACCCTTACTTACCCTTTAAGGGCACAGCAAAGACTCTGATCAGACTGGGCAGATGCCCAGGTTGATTTGAGTCGTTGCTGTAGGCACATGCCACTTTGTTGGTTTTGTCGTGTCCCCGCTCAATTATAATTTATTTATTCCAGCTAGGATGGTTATTTTTTTAGCTCACCTGAATATAGGCGCTTTTGATTAGCTATTTTGATCAGCACATTGTCCATCTGACTGTCATTGTGCACATCTTAGATTGAGAATGCAATGCAGGCCATTTCTAACAATCAAAACCAAACTTGCACAGTGTGTTAGTGGTTACAAGATCTCAGTTCAATTCAATAATTGGCAGAATTGGACCATTTGCACCATTTACTGCCCTATATCTAGTGAAAATATGCTGTATATGATCCTGTGAACACAATAGAGGCTTCATTTTTGAAACAATTGTAACTAACACAGTATATTTTCATTGCCAAAGGATCTCAGCAGAGTTAATGGCTCTAATATGGTTGTTGCCATAAGATCTCAGCAGAGTTGGTGGCTACAAGATCTCAGCCTAGTTTGATGATCAGCAACTGGACCATTAACACCTGGTTAAGAACCACTGTCCCTAATTGGTTCAGAATGCTGTATTATTGTCTTGTGACTACAACAACAGTCACATTTTTGGAGCAATCAGAATCAAACTTGCTCAGTATGTTTATGAATTCAAGACATTGCTCAAGCTAGGAAATTGGCATTATCAGACAATTATGGTGATAGTTATTGTCCCTTATTATGCCCCACAACAGGATACTGGCAGGGTATTATGTTACACCTTTTGTGTCCATCCATTCATCTGTACTTGGTTTCCTATTGGTTACTTGAGTAAACATGGACATATTTTCTTCAAACTTGGTATGTGGATACATCTTTAGAATCACTATCAAGCTGATTTCAATAATTTCTGATGGAGTTATTTAGTATGGGTTTTTTGCCTCAAGCTTCTCTACTATTTTGAATGTCTTGATCAAACTTCACAGACATGATCAAAGTAAAATAGGCAGCTGCTGCCTTTAACAATCAGAATTATCTCTAACATGGTTACTTGCACATTGTGCAGGGCTGTATAATTATGTCCAAAAAATTTGTGGCCTATGGTTCTTTTACTTACAGAATATTTTCAGCAATGAGCTGTTAAATTAGAAACTTGTCTGATGGGTTATCTGCTCATGCTGCAGGGCTAAATACTTGTCTAAATACATGTAGTGGGTTTTGGCCTGTAGCTTCATAACTATTTGGAATATCATGGTGAAACTTCACAGTTAGCATTTCAATTGATGTATTTATCTGCTCCTGTCATGTTAGTTTAAACATATTTTATTGCCAAAAACAACTGACAAATGGGTCGGACCACAAGTTCTAACAACATTAATTACGGTCCTCCCCATGAGAATGCTATACAGGACAGATATAGGCAATGACATACATATAACATGATTTTGAAATTACTGATACTGCTTACCAAAAGACAATTAGAATGTGAAAACAAAACGAGTTGGAAAGCAATTATAACACTCACAACACATCTTTAACATCATAAAGAGATGTTTTAAGTTTGGCTTTTAAAAGAACTGATGGTATATAATTAATAAATGAGAAGGAGAAATAAGTAATATAGATCAATAAACCTGAAATAATAACAGTAAATAAATGTAATAACTAAATCAGCCTGGTAAAATAATAGAAACAAACTAATATCAATAAATGATAATAATGATAATAATAGTAATAGTAAAAAATAGATAATAAAGATTGATAGGAGATAAAAGAAATAATAGAAATAGTAAAAATAAATATATATAAAAAAAAAATAAGTAAATAAATAAATAAATAAAAATAACAGATTTATATATGGTCTAGTCGTCCTTTGTCCCCATTTCAGCCTGACAGCGTCATCATTGGGCGGTACCTGAAAAGACAAAAAAAAAGCAACTATGATATATATCTCATTACTTGTACGACATACGGAAGTCCACATACGCCCTCTCCTGTCTGTTGCAAGCTACCCACTACAACAACGGAAAGCAATAGCAGTAAACGGCGAACAACACACAGCAGACCTACAAACCAACGCATGCGCACAGGCGCAAGCGAAAAATATACAAACCGCGATTAAGCAGAAGAATAGTATGTGGAGTTTCGTAATAACAGAAGTAGATATAAGAATAAAGAAGTTAACTGAAACGTTTTGTTTCCTTAATGTATGTATGAACATAGCTAAAAAAAATAATATTATCTTCGTCTGGGAGCTGGTCCGATCCGTACAACATAAACTGAACCCCAAGCGGGTGAAATCTTCGAGATAGCTGAAAGAATCTTAACCGTTGATTTATATATAAATCGCATCTGAAAAAATAATGTTCGGCATCCTCAATATCTATACCACAATCACATACAGGAGATTCAGGTGATTGTCATACAGATCTTTTTTGAGGTTGCTGCACCTATTCCTTATACGACAATGATATATGGATTCCACTCTAGTACCCTGAATGAAATATCTAGGAATTTTCTGTATGCTAAATAAATGTTCTTTTAATCTAGATTTGAAGATTTCAACAGTGTTTACCGACCAAATAGACGGGGGCAAACTGTTCCAAGTTTCAATACCAGACGGTATAAAAGATCTCGAAAAAACCTCAGTTCTTTTACTTAAAACACTTATATTTTCTCCACTGCAAAGATTATACATAGTCCTTTCATTAACAAGGGGCTGTAACAAGTTACAAAGATACTCTGGTGCTATGCCATTATACATTTTAAAGATTGTTACCAATTTTTGAAATTTACGACGTTCGGACAACGGAAGCCATCCAATTTCACTCATGAGATTTTCAATTGATACTGATCGTGTCAGGCCCGTCACAATACGGGCCGCTTCATACTGAAAACGTTCCAACTGCTGCTTTTCTCCTACCGAGCAGCCATCCAAAACAACTGATGCATATTCGACCAAAGGTCTTAAATAAGATATATATAACTGATTTAACGTTTTGCGTTTCAGCTTGAATTTTAAACCTCGTAAAACTCCTAACATTTTTGAGGCCGAACATAATATGCTCTCGATATGTGAGTGCCATTTACCATTGTAGCTGATAGTTAAACCTAAATGTTTATGATTTACAACAAATGCTACAGGAATATTATTAAACAGTAAATTAGGCCTATCAATGTCTGTACATGAAAAAAATATTGCTTCTGTTTTATTGGGATTGAAATCTACCAGCCACTGACTAGCCCAAATTGATATAAATCTTAAATCGTGATTTAAAATTCCTTCAATATCTTGGACATTGCGTGATGTAAAAGACAAGGAAGTATCATCCGCAAATAGGCGTGCTATACTAAGTAAATGGTCAACTATATCATTTACATAAATCAAAAATAACAAAGGCCCAAGTACAGATCCTTGTGGGATGCCTGCTTGGAGTGTTTTCGACTCAGACAAGGATGAACCAATAAATACTTTCTGGGTTCTCTCAGATAAATAGTTGGAAAGCCATTTTAATAAATTACCATTTATTTCATTCTGTTTAAGTTTGAATATCAACCCTTTATGCCAGACTCGATCAAACGCTTTAGAAATATCACAAAATACCATGCATGTATATTGTTTTGCATCAAAGCCCCGGCATATTTGATTGTAAATATCTATAAGCTGAAATACCGTAGAATGGTGCGGCAAAAACCCAGATTGCAAATTATAAATAAGGTTATTACTCTGAAAGAAATTAAACAAATGTTTGAAAACAACTCTTTCCATTATCTTTCCAACTGTACTAAGTAAAGAAATAGGGCGATAATTGGATGGCTGTTCGGGTGGACCTTTTTTGAAAAGCGGCATAACAACTGCTTTTTTCCATAACGAGGGAAAAATTCCCTCAATAAGAGATCTATTAAATAATATCTGTAAAGGTTTTACAATTGTATCACAAGTCATTTTTAACATTTTATGACTTATCAAGTCTGGACCAGATGCTTTATTTACTATAAGAACTTTGATTACATCACATATTTCAGATTCCTCAATATTAATATTATTAAGAACATCCAAGGTTTTTGCATCAAAAACTGGCAAAGTAACATTATCGTCATTTAGTGTTGACATAGACACAAAGTATTCGTTCAAAGTATTTGCTTTTTGAAGATCAGTAAATGAAAAGACTTCCTCACCAGAGTCTAATGTAGTTTTAAGAGGAGGAATAATTTCAGCACCTTTATTAGACTTCATGAAATGTTTTACAAGCTTCCAATACTGTCTTGGGTTTGTGTTATTCGCTTCAGAAACAGAATCTTCAAGATTATTATAAAAATGTTCTTTAGCATGCTTTTTAAGATTATTTACTTTATTCCTTAAATGTTTATATTTGTTCCAATCATTAACATTACTACTTTTAATTGCAAATTTCCTTAATCGGTCTCGTTTTCTAGAATATTTTCGAATTTCAGAATCATACCATGGTTTATCATTTGGGCGTATAGTTACTTCTTTACATGGAATACATTTCTTTACAAGATCAATAAGTACAGAGGTAAAACTTTCGCATGCTTTATCTAGGGTATCTTGCTCGAGGAATTGCCAGTTAGTAGATGAGATTAACATATTTAACTTTTCAAAGTCACCTTTATTATACAACCAAACATTTCTTTTAAAAGCTGTACTATGGTTATAACTAAATGGCATGACGATATATGTTGCAAGGTGGTCACTTATTTCATTTGGAGTATCAATAACACCACAATGTAAAACCCGCATATTATTTTGTATGACTATTGGATCAAGAAGCGTTTGAGAAGTGTTTGTGATTCGTGTTGGCTCTTCTATAACATTTATCAAATTATTTAATAGCATGATATCTTTTAAGTTGTGATTATGGATATTCAATTGATCTTCGTTTAAATCACCAACAATGATAATATTTGTTGAAATTTCGAATGCTCTATCTATTGCTACATTTAAACGATGCCAAAAGTTCACTAAAGTATTAGGGGGTCTGTATATATTACAAAGTAAAAGTAACTCACCTTTATGTCTAATTTGTATCCATAAAGACTCGTCCAGGTTGGCCTCAAGTTCTACTTTACGTTCTACCAGTAGCCCTTCAGACACATAAATCAAGAGACCAGAAGAGTGAGCTGAAACATCTTTCCTAAATATTTGTTTTTGGAAGCCATCTAAATATAGGTCATCAGTCATTATAGTATTAGTTAAGTGCGTTTCGGTAAAGCAAAGAATGTCAAAATCTAAAAAATTGTCTTTAATAAATTCAAATTTGTTTCTTATACTGCGTGTATTTAAGTGAAGAATCGACAAGCTGTTTTCTTGATCAGTTTGGTCAGATTCTGGACCAGGGTTTTCATGAACATCCCCAGAAAGAAGAAGAATCAGATTTATAACATTTTCCGAATAAGTTGTATGCTGTTTCAAAAATGTAGACTTAAATTTTACAGAATACCAGTTAATCACCTGGTTAAAATCACAATTCAGACTACTAGGCTAACGCCTAGTACAACATATAGAACCTTTCTTGTGTGAGTAAAACAAGATCAAAGCTAAAATACGGAGTGGCACCACGCTCGACGATACAAGTCCTGAGTAGAGCTGGGGACATAAGACGGCTAGACGAAAAAATAAACAATAATACAATAAAATACGTACAAAAATAAAAATAATACATACATAAATAGAAATAATGAAAAAGAAGAAAAAATAAGAAAAGAGGAATAACCATACCTAGCAACTTCATAATTCAGTATAAAACTTTCTTATTTTCTTTGGACTTGATTAAAAAAGAGGAAATAATAGACTTCAAATTCACCGAACATTGACCTCACACAGATCCAGCTCAGCTCAAGCTTAAGCTGAAGCTGAGCAGCATACGTGTGACCTCACTGACAGGAAGCCTTATTACTAACTAGTCATCTAGCCAGCAGGAAAATTCAAAAGCATAACGTCATGCCAACATCGATGCAAGATAACAGTCCATTAGGCACGCAATACCAAAAACAAAACTGAATTAAAGCCGACTCGACGCCACAAGACGCCGAAGCAACAACAATTCAAAATTTACCTGCGCCCACTGGGAGTCGCCGCATCGACATTGACAGGAACATGCATGACTGTTGTCCAATACAAAATATGAGAAAACAGGGACTAAGTGAACAATAGCTACAAAAGAAGCACAGGGACCCCACGCTAACAATGAGGGACCAGGATTCAAATCAGTCCATATAATGAGAGACTTTTAATATGCGCAAGTTCAAGTAAATAGATATCGAGGACAGAGTTGAATCTCAGGTCCGTCAGTGCACGTGAGGCCCCCCTTGCCACGATAAATGACCACAGTATATAACCGCCACCTATGAAATATAAATAAAAAAGAAAAAAACAAGAAAAATACACACACACCTTGAACTCCAAACAGATCCCAATATAATACAAAACTAATTACAAACTCACCGAGCTATTAACCCTTAGAGCGCCAGAAACGCAAACAACAAAAGCTCCTCATTTAAAAAACTGGATGGCAAACAGTGTAAATCCAGATTAGGCGGCTCACGATGGGCCGCCCCATGCGGATCTACATGTACCATGTTTGTGAATTTTACCGCCTGCGATTCGGCGCCCTAATGATAATATACACAGCACTATATTTCTACTACAACTCGGCTTCAAGCTACACCACATTGAAAACTTAAAGACTGTAAAGCAAACAGAGTAGATCCAAATGAGACGGCCCATAATGGGCGTACTCATCTGGATCCACTGTGTTTGAAAATTTTAATTTTGTCTTCTCCGGCATGCACAACATTGAAGCAGAATTACAATTTGATTATCGATTTGAAGGCGAATGGGTACACCTTGATGGGGAGCCACCAGCCATCACCTGCTGGGAAGAATTTGCTCCCCATAGAAGCAAATTACCCCTCAAGAGCAACCTTATTTAGGAGGAGCCTCATTGAACACTCAAGAGCACCTGAGAAAGCCGACAAGAAGTCACAATGGCAGTACCCTCTGCAAAAACAGCGGAAAAAACATGAAGGTGCACCAACATGGCAACGATGGGAAAAAAACTGATTATGTTTTTCCAAACTATCTTTATCATTTGAGAATGTGGTATTTCTCACCAATAACACTGTAGGCACACTACGCCGAACCACCACCAGATCAACGCTGATTCAACGCAGTAACGTTGAATCAACGCTGACCCAGTGGTGATTAGGCGCCTCCTGACACATCATAAACACCATTTAAGGTGCACAGGGACATTTTCAAATCAGATCGGCGGGGTTAGCCGAGTTACAAGAATATTTATACAGAGTTACTCGCCACATAGGCGCACATACGATGGTAAAAATAGTGTAATTGCTGATAGATTATACAACCGATAATTTCAAAACGTAAAGATAATGTAAAATAACAAATTTGCCTTCAAAGCGAATGAGTACGGAATTATAGGAAGCTTCTTGTACAGGAAAACAAGCCCGCCAATTACAAAAACAAATCAGGCAAGAAGTCACAATAGCAATCTTCTGTGGGAAACAGTGAGAGAAAAAGCCACACTAAAACATTGTTTCGGTGCTCCAATGACAATACCCACGTTACGAAAGCTGACTCACTTTTGGCCCACCCATCAGGCTCCTTTATGTTTGCAACTTTATACACAAGAGTGTAGTGGAATTACAGCTCAAATCTCAAGCTAAATGGGTACACCTTAATACGACCCAGCAACAATCTCCCGCAAGGGGGAAACTTGCCCGTAGGAGCAAACTCCCCTCTCATTACACCTTATCTGGGAGGAGTCTCATCCAGGAAAGCCGAAAAGAAGTCACAATAGCAATCACTTCTGCAGAAAAAGGAAAAAGAAAATACATGAAGGTGCACCAGTATACCTTAATACCATAGACACAATGGTTTCACCTAATTTCACCTAATTCTTTTACAGGGGGAATTTGCTCCTCATAGAGTTCCCCCTCATGAGCAACCGGGCCTATCGGAAACAAGCCCACCAATTATTAAAGCAGACAAGAAGTCACAAAGCATTCCCCCTCAAGGGCAACCCCATCAAAAAGACTCTCCCCAGCTTAATAAAAGAGACAGGAAGTCACAATAGCAATCTTCTTACCCATCACTTTGAGAATTTAAAGATGGGAAGGAAAACAGTGTACATCCAGATGAGGCGGCTCATTGTGAGCAGGCCCATGTGGACCCACCATGTTCGCAAATCCAACCTTTTTCTTGCCTGAGCGCTTAAATGATAAAAGGAGAATCACAATCCAGTCTCAAGGCGAACGGGTACACCCTCGTGAAGAGCCGCCAGCCATCACCTGTAAAGAAGAATTTGCTCCCCTGTAGGAGCGATTTCCCCCGTCATTAGCAACCTTATCTGAGAGAAGCCCCATTGAACACTTAGGAAAGCCGAAAAGAAGTCACAGTGGCAGTCCCCTCTGCAAAAACAGCGGAAAAACACGAGGGTGCACCAATATACCCAATTACTGTTTTTCCAAACTCTTATCATTATCATATGGCTCCATATAAGAGAATGTGATATTTCTAACACACAACATCGAAACATCACCCAGTCAACGCTGATTCAACGTAGTGCCGTTGAGCCAACGTTGACTTCCATCCCATTTCTACCGATACAGACTATACTGGGAATACCCATATTATCAAACCAACAAGGTTAAACTTTGCCCTCAACGATAAAGTTTTCCTGTTTCCTTCCTCCAACGAAGGTACATACCGCAAAATCACACTAAGGGAACTTAACTAAGGAAAAGACAGCAACATTGAATCGCCGCGGATTCAACGTGTTGACGTTGAATCAGCGCCGATTCAATGTCGAACTAACGTTGCGTGTCCGCTGGGAACACCCATATTATCAAACCAACAAGGTTAAACTTTGTGTTCAACGATAAATTTTTCCTGTCTCCTCCCTCAAACGAAGGTACATATTGCAAAATCACACTAAGGGAACTTAACTAAGGCCCTTTTATTAGACCCCACGGTCTCCCACACACATAAACGAAGAAAAACTTTCCACTGGACATACAAGGCCGGAAAAAATAAACAATACAATAGCAAAAACAAACCACCACCAAAAAAAAAAACCCCACAAAAACATTGAATCAACGTTGATTCAACGTCACGACGTTGAATCAACGCTGATTCAACGTGAATCAAACGTTGATTCAACGACTTGATGCCGAATCAATGTTTTACAAAATGCCGGGCTAACTCTGCACGTCCACCCGAGAAGTAAATGACCTTGTTACAGTGTTACGAAAACTTTACTTGCGAATACACTGTCTAATACACTGTCTACGGGCGACTCATACAAATGTCTCGAACGTCGTTTTCATTACGTACTCTCGCTGGGGAATCGTCTTTGCGCTTTTTAACAAAAATAGCTCCATCCCTTGTCCAAAAACTGAAAATAGCTCTTTGTTTGAATTTGTCACGAATATCCATAACAAGACTGTGATTAACCTTTGTCAAGTCTTCGCTAATAAATATTTTATTAGGATTCTGCTTAAGGTTCTTCTTGCTCATATACACCCTACGCTTTGTATGATATCGCACAAATTTGATAAGTATCTGTCATTTGCCGCGACCAGTGAAGTGACACCTCTCGATATCCTGTGAAACAACAGCCTCTGGATCTGTAGAATTTGTTAGCTTTAACACATTAGCGTTAATAAATCTCACCACAAGATCGGTAAGTTGTTCTTCAGATGCGGCTTCATCAGGTACAGGAAGATTATACAGCCGCAGCGAATTACGGCGGCTGTACTGCTCTAAGTCATTGGCCTCTGCAGAAAGGGAATCAACCCGACGATACATCAACTTTAACTCGCCTTCGAGCTCCTCCAGCTTTTGAGATTTCAAATCAATAGATCTTTTTTGTTCATCAATTGTATCAGATTGAAACTTGACTGTTTCCATAAGCTCCTTGTTTGAATCCATAAGGGGCTTTATAACTGATTCTTTAAGGGCACTGACAGCAGAGTTAATACATTCCTTGATAAAGGGATTTAAGAGTTCATAAAGTATAGGCGTCACACCTCGGATGAACACTTTATCTTTGAATGTCTGAGTTACCATTTCAGAAAAAGCTGTACTGTCACTTGGACTAATCACGGAACCTGTGTCATGTACATTGGATTTTTTCAACTCCGGACTTTCAGAATCGGCCGGGGAGCGGTCGTCCATTTTCCTTTTGATCATAGATTTTGGTGTGCATATGTCATCCATTATAGACACCTTTTCATCACTCTCTTTGGAATCAGCCATATTATACAGAATGAATTTCAACAGAGGTTTAGTAGTTTTAGAAGAATTTTAACACCAACAGTAGAATTTTAACACCAACAGTCAAACCGCACAGTTTCAGTTAGATGCAATCCGTCTACACCAAATGTCAGTGAATGTGTATTTACCTGAGCTCACCTGTGTTGACCTGTATTGACCAATCATGTATATTTTACCAAATTTTACCAAATTTTCACTCCAAAATCGATTATTACATTTGTCGATAAGAACTAGGCATTGTCAGTATAATTGTACTTCCTAAAATGACTAAAGTCACAAAGTCATAAGTATCACAAAGAATCTGTCATGAGGCTACATACATGTGCAACAAGTGTCTTTTGGCCTGTAGTTCCTTTCGTATATGGATTGAGAGGCTTCTATAACTGCCCAGCGTATAGTTAGGGGATAACTGTATTCAAAATTATCATTTGGGGAGGTAAATCGTCGGTTTTATGGTCGGAAATTTCCTTTTACAGCCACGCGCCAGCGAAGCCGTAAAATGGAATTTGCAACCATAAAACCGACGATTTACCTCCGACAATTTTCAATATAGTTATCCCCATTCTAATGCACCTCTTCACATTTTCACCTTTCAAAGTGTACTTCTTTGCACCCATAGAAAGCGCTTTTAGCGGCGTAAAACCAAACGTCAGCCAATGAGAAGCGACGTTTTATATTGACGTCAGGTTTGCGACAGTATATAGCAGAATATACTGTCGCAAATTTTTGACGTTATCCAATCAGATGTCTCGTTGTATTTGAAAGTGCATTTGAATAATTTTTCTGTTACAATCAATCTTACTGGGTTACTTAATCCTGCTGTAAGGTTATATACATGCACAAAAAGGGTGTTGACATGTGGTTCCTATGCTATCTGGAATATCTTTGTTAACTTTACAAAAGTGATCAAACTAAAGTAAGCTTTCTATAACTTTGACTGATGGGCCCAAATAGTGGTTTCACCTGTAATTCTTTTACTTTTAGAGAATCTCAATATCTGAGAGAAACTTCAACGAAGTGTTGACTGTAAGGTTGGCTTTCTTTTACAATAAGACTTTTATCGAACATGGCTATCTTTCCCAACCAGGGCCTGTATACTTGTCCAAATGTGGTTTTCGGCCTGTAGTTCTTTTAAGTATTCAGAATAACTTGGTGAAATGCCTCAGAAGTAAGCTTTATGTTATATTCAGAATTTGTCTGACATCATTATCACACTCTTTTATGATGCTATAATATGCTGTCATAAAAGGGGTTTTGGCCTGTTACTGTTTGGAATATTATGATTGCTTTATTGTTCGAAATATTATGATGAAACTTAACAGAAATGATTGAAGTAAGGTAGGCTTTGTGTGACAATCAGAATTTTGTCTGACAGGGCAACCTGCTGTTGCCTTGGTGCTATATATATGTCCAAAAAGTGTTTTGGGCCAGTAATAACACTAAACATCAGTTAAGTTGGTTTACACTGTATATAGTCATTTGTCACCCATATTTAAGGATGGCAATCCTTTGATCGAAGGATTAAAATTCAGTATTAAATGTGCCAGAAGTGATCGAATGGCAACATCTGCTATGTTTCATGATATAATGCAAAAAATATGAGCCGCGACACGACAAAACCAACAAAGTGGTTGTGCGCCCAGCGCAGACTCAGATCAGCCTGGACATCAGCCTAGTTTGGGTAGAGTCTTCCCTGAGCACTTAAAGAGTAGCTAAGGGTCTAAGCTACCTTCATGCGGACAGCAAAGACTCTGATCAGACTGGGCGGATGCGCACGACCACATTGTTGGTTTTCTCGTGTCGCGGCTCATATAGAAACTGAATAAAAAACGTGACTTGGATGGCAGCACACAAAAATGGGACTAAATCAAGCTGTGGACATGAAAAGAAAAAAATCTTATAATTGCTCTGTGTTTCCTCAGGCTGGCCCAGATTAGGGTTGTTAATGCCATTTTTGAAAGAGGGTATTCTTACAGGGAAAGCAACTTTCCCTTCTTGTTTTTTCCTCCCATCTTAGTTGGTGATAAGTTTGGAGCAACCCCATTTTTGAAAGCAACAGGAAGTCACAAAAGTTTTTCCCTTTTGCAAAAATGGAGGACAACATAGAGGTGTGCCCATTTACTTTAAAGATATCACAGTATTAAATTGGCCTTATACCTGCTTTATTACTAATTCATTATCAGTTTAAACAGGCCAGAAAGAACAACAAAACATAATACTGAGGCGTGTTAGTGAACTGTATTTGCTGCATTACCCTCAAGATATTGTGGCCTCTCATAGTTTAAAGTTGGCTGCCACCCTCAAATCATAATTTCAATGTCGGTGTTTCTACTTCCTCTTGTCCTTGCAGGCAGTGTAGGCAGTCTGAAAATGTTAAAGCTTCGAAAAATTCTGTCTGAGCGAATTAGTACATGTATGCAATTAATTTTGAGACATTAAGCTATCCAATATCAAACTAACCATCATTTAAGAGGTCTCATAATTACACTACGTATCGTGCCTTGAGAAATGATGCCTAAAACATGCAAACAGCAAAGAGTCAGATCAGACTGTGCATTATGCACAGTCTGATCTGAGTCTTTGATGTTTGACCTATAAATTCCACAGGATGTATTGGTTGCTGACGAAAATAAGGAAGGTGCTGATCATACTCTGAGAGAAATCATGGACTGATCTGAGTCTTCTCTGTTCACACAATTTATAATGCAGCATGGGAAAGCTTATATAATTACGGTAATGGAACACCATTGTCTGCATCTTCAAGATTTTAATTGAGCTATAATATGAGAAACAATCATTTGCAAATAAGGGAAGGCCAAGACTAACTTGCACACACCGGGTAGGCGGCAATCGAAAATGCTCATGCAGTCCACAAACGCGGATCAAAAACTATTAGAAACGAAAGTTTTCGATTGCAAATTGGCGACAATTTGCAATCGAAAGCGCTGTTTCTAAAGCTTTTTTATCCATGTGAATCGATTGTTAAGAGTGTTTTCGATTGCCCCCTACCCGGTGTGTTTCACATGTATGCAGTCTGATTTTTGTCTTACACTATTTTCCAACATTATATGAACCGCGACACGAGAAAACCAAGAAAGTGGTTGGGCGCAAAGTGCAGACTCAGATCAGCCTGGGCATCCGTCCAGTCTGATCAGTCTCTTTGCTAAGCACTCAAAGGGTAGCTAAGGGTCTAAGCTACCTCCATGCAGACAGCGAAGACTCTAATCAGACTGGGCGGATGTTGGTTTTCTTGTGTCGTGGCTCATATGAGCTGCATCTCAATCAGCTATTCATGATATCCACTTGTGCACACCAAACAGTCGAGTCCTTTACAGGGAGATGCAACACAGCATTCTGCAAATTCTAGTCTCTGAAAAGCTTATTGTCACTCTCTTCATATCCTGTTGTTGAGATGGAAATGCATTTAAAAGCCAGACCATTCAAGAAGCTTGCTACTTACCTAAATATGGATGGACTAATTACATGTTTTAATTTTTGAGTCTTCATAGAAAATTGTAAATCTGCTTCGAATGGGGTAATACCCCCAACATGTGGATGGTGCATGGTACCGTAATTACCCTAAAATTTCGGACACCCAAAAGTCAGATAATAATTATTGTTCAAAATTTTTTAGAAAGTAGATTTTACACACATGAATGCAACCAAATGATGCAAAGTGAATGGCAAACAGTGTAGACTCTGATCAAACTGCTCCAAGAGGAGCAGTTTGATATAGGTCTACATTATTTGCTCAGACCTGCTTGTCCGAATATTGAGGGTCATTATGGTAAATAGTTGCCCATGCCAAATTATTGTTGTTGCTGAAAACTGTTCATGTAGGTATGAATATTCCTGATAATTTAAGACAGTCTGGTTAGTTTTCTGCAGGAAGCATTGTGCAAATGAGATAAGCAAATGTTTAAGAACATGTAGTCCAAATGGCTCACCGAGACCAATTTCAAAAATGCAACAAGGTAATCCTGCAGTTGTTACTGAGGTGACAGTGCATTTCAATGATGTCATTTATCCATGTAAATACCCAGTGGGCACCTTATGTCGAAAATTAATGACGTCATACTGACGTCGATGCAACTTATAACGTCGCATCAATGTCAGTATGACATCATTTCAACATCATGTGCCTGCTGGGTAGTTTGCTGCTGTTAGTTTCATTCATTTTGATTTCTAGATTGATGCTGTCCATTTCATTGATGTCACAGATGTTCATTTGGATTTCTAGGTTTACTAGTAAATAAGAGATACTGCTAGATTCATTTAACAAGAAATTAGACCACTGATTGGGAGCATGAGATGATTTTAATAAACTGGCCATATATTAGCCAGCTGCTTTCTGGTACTAACTTTTTGCAGACATAATTAGCAGTTTATTACAAGCAATCTAATGGTCACAAGTGGCAGCAACTGCCACACTGGCGATAAAATCAGGCATGTTATTGGCAGGTAGTCATAAAAATACAGCGGCTGCTTTTCATTTCCAGCGAAAAATGCATGGTTTGGTATTTTTATGTTTCAACCCACTGATAAGCTTTTTTAATTGCAGGGAGTGTCTTAAAATATTTGTTTACTTCTTTTTGACTTAAATATTCTGGCAAAATGGTATTCTCTCAGATTTTACTTCGATTCCATTGAAAAGTCTGTGTCATGTGCTATAATATGTTGGCATAAAAACCATCTTGATTTAAATGGTAATTTTATTAATTTTCTTGCCTTGATAAACATTACTCGTAAAGTCTTTCAGACTTTCAAAGTTTCAGAAATCGAACTGGATCTATAAGTGGCGAACTTAACATTCTAATCTCCAGATCATGACATGATCATATAAAAAAGAAGTAACCTGTAGATAAAGCTAGATAAGATAAGGTAAAACCTGTAGGACTAGTTGACCTCAATACCATTTAAAAAGAGACTCAGCATTGCCTCAGCTTAGCTAAAATTATTTGAGATCATTCCTGAAAGCTGTCGGGGCCGTCGGCGGCGGTTGGGTGGTCCAGTGGTGCTGGGTATAACTTCCAGTGCCTGGGCGCCCTACTGATTTGGATAACAGTAGGAAGGGGGCCTACTGTGTTTGCAGTAGGTGCAGGTGGGGCTTGTTCGGACATTTTTCTCTCGTCTATCATTTCTATCTTCTTTCTCACTGTCTTTAGGAGATGGCTCAATATAGACTGAAATACTATCTCAAAGGCTGTTAAACCCAAAGCAACCAACCTGAAAGTTGTCTCAATGTCTATGTTATCCTTCTGTTGTCTTTTACCATCAGTAAATTTTAGGCAGTGCCTAAATACTATAATGACCCAGAATATTAGGGTAAAAGTTTCTGAGCAAACAATGTAGAACCTGATCAGACTAATAAAGAACTTTAACAATTAAGCCAGCATTTTTGCTAGTATAAGCAAGAAATAGGTACCATAATGTGCGTAAGTATTTGGACGCCTAAAATAATTAATTTTCCATTTTTCCCAAATGGAAAATTAATTATTGTAGGTGTCCCAAAATTTAAGCACATTACAGTATTTACTTTCCGCCATCTTTGGTGACATTGGGGGCGTAAACTTTGGGTCGTTTTCTGGTTTAGCTTTACCAGACAGGCGAGACATAGCATTCTAGGGCTTGCTGAAACATAGTTGATATGGTGTTCAAATCTAAGAATAATTAAAATAATTGACCAAAATGTGTCTCACTGTTTGGAGTATAAATAAGGGTTATATAACGCACAGGGTTTTAAAGGTAGGTTCCTGTACTAGCGATAACAATTATATCCACAAAATAATTTCGTCTTTTTCTGAGCAGTATTGAATTCTCTTATTTTTCTGAATTTGTTGCTACTGAGAAACTCGTCAGATGTTGAAGAAAATAGTGTTTTCCCTTTTGGTCTATTTTCTTTCGTTGGAATTCCAGTTCTAAAAATAACTATGTTTATTATGTCTATAAGTGCGCGATTTCTGATGCCATTCTCCAAAGGTCAATTTTCCCTTGTCGTGAGCTCTCCTAGAGGTCCTGGCATGGTGGATGAGTTAAAACTATCCCAAAATGCAACGCAGCATGACCTCGGCAGCGTTGTCTATTTTTGGCGCGAACTAGAAATAACGCTAACTGGTGTGCGAAGCAGAGTTAGGAAATCCCTTGCAAAACAACTTTTTTAATATTTTTTTGATTTACACTTTTTAGTGAAACTTATTCATTCCCTTTTATAAGTGCTTTCCAACAACTTGGATGAAAGATCATCAAAATTATGACACATTCCAAAGTACAGGAACCTACCTTTAATGTGATTATGGACACTATCAGGGGATAAAGCTCTGGCATCTTGTAATTTTTGCCTCACTTTTAAATTGAGGTCAACTCCTGAAGATGCAGATTTCTTCTTTCAAAACTAGACCCCCATTTGAAAGGATTTACTACCCAGGAAACAAACTGGCAATCACAACAGTTGTATCTTTTCACATTAAAACATGGCTTCAAAATAATGGGAAGATAGCACAAAAAAATCTAGATCCGTTTTATAAGATGGATCTAGATTTTTGGGTTGTTTTGGTAGGGAAATACTCCCATCATAAAACCAAATAAGTATGTTATGTAGATGGTTGAGACACAACGTTCTGTTTGCAGATGATCATTGAAGATGAGGAGGATTATTGTCTAAGAGATGATCAGAAAGTGGAATCTGGTAATCTTTCCAAACTAAGGGAGGTAAGTCATGAAACACTTGCTATTTTGTATGAATGAGTTGTTAGTATGGCTCTTTACTGTAGTTACTGTCAAGCTAATGCGTAATATGAGCCACACGAGAAAACCAATAAAGTGGAATGTGCGTCCAACGAAGACTCAGATCAGTCTGGGCATCCACCCAGTCTGATTAGAGTCTTCACTGTCAGCATGGAGGTAGCTAGACCCTTAGCATACAGCAAAAACTCCGATCACCCTTAGCTACCCTTTAAGCGCACAGCAAAGACTCTGATCAGACTGTGCGGATACCCAGACTGATCTGAGTCTTAACTGGACACACATGCCACTTTGTTGGTTTTAGTTGCAGCTCGTGCATCCAGCAATGACTGACCACCCCGTCTACACACTGTGGTCAGAACCTTTGTTGAATGGAGCCTTTAGGATGGATGGATGACTTGATTTAAGCCCTTTTGAACAGTGGTATTTCAGTCATATCAGGACAATGTTAGGGTGATAATGATAGGCTGTGTCCAATTGAACCCTCTTTACAGTCTAATGGATTCCCACCTGCAGCAGGAATCAAACGTGGGACCACCAGATCAGCTGATCAGCACTTAACCCATGTGCAGCTCTGCCTTGGCATAAAAACTCACTATGGGCTTTACCATTAGAAACTGTCTGTACATATGTGAACATGTCAGAGACTCAGATCAGCCTTCACACTCACATATATCAATTTGTCAGTGCTGATAGTTCTAACGATTTTTGAAGATTCCCTAACTTGTTGATAATTAGGGAACAAGGATGCTTATGCTGATCGTAATTGTTGATGCTCATACATGCCATGAGACATATTTTCATGTGATTCCTCTCTGTTCATCTTGATTTTGAAAGATAATAAACTATAATAAAACTAATATTACTGTTGGAAAGTTCATAGACACTTGGTCAACCCCTGGTCAGTTGAAAGGCTTGTTATGAAGTGAATGGCTGTGACAATAGAGCTATACGACAGCAATTACCACTAGTTCCATGGGCATAATTGGACTTGTTTGATCGGAGAACATACATTATCGCAAATGTAAACAGTGAAGTCTCTGATGTCTTAACTTTTAACATCAAGTGTGTGTAGATTCTGAGGAATATGTAATTCTTACCAACAATGGTTTAGGTCAGACTGGCATGGATTGCGTTATATTCTTGACAATTTGAACATGGTTTAAGGTGGCTTTTCTTGCGTGACAGTTCAGTTTGTAGCGTAATTTGTGAACATTTTTGTTTATACATTTTCACTACTGTTTGAGGAAAACACTGAGCAGATTCTGTAAGTATTGTGTATATACATATTTTGGCTTCCAACTTAGAAGTTGAGTGGGAATGTTGGTTTGGGTAGTTCTGTCTGTTCACTTTTGGCAGCTTTAAACTCTAGGATCTTGAAATGACCATGAATGGAGGAGGGTTGGGGACGTTTGGCCTTTGGTCTTTCATTTTTATTAAGCTTCACAGTCAGCTTAAGACTTCACAGATACATTAAGCTGAGACACGAGAAAACCAACAAAGTGGTTGTGCATCCAGCGCTCACTAAGATCAGCCTGGGCATCCGCCTAGTCTGATCAGAGTCTTTGCTGTCAGTATACAGGTAGCTTGGACCCTTAGCTACCCTTTAAGCTCCTAGGGAAGACTGATCAGGCTGGGTGGATATCCAGGCTGATCTGAGTCTGCGCTGGACGCACAACCACTTTGTTGGTTTTCTCATGTTGCGGATCATTTATAGTAATCTCATTACAAGAAGATTTCTTGATTGTATATGTGACTGTGACTTTATGGCAATTTCTTGTTACATAAATGGCAGAAAATTGGTTCAGATTGTATGGTTGCAGGCTGGGCCAAGTTTTCTCACGTGCAGTAGCAGTAATGACCATGTATGCATGTTACCACTCATTTGAGTAGCTCTTAACACTTCCGCTACCAGCTTCTGTAAAAACACAGTAGTTCAGTGCCAGGCATGTGTCCCATAAGCCTGATGTTTCATAGCAAAAAAAAAAACCCAAAAAACCCAGGAATATTTACCTTATATAATAAAATGTAGCTTATGAGCTTAATAGTCAAGTTCGAATATGCCCAGAGGAGTTATTCCTCTTCTATGGTAATGCCTGTATTGCAAATGCACAGTACAGTAAGGGATTGAGAATTTCAACTGCCTGGCACTTTAGGGTCAATTTGACTGAAGTTGAGGGTGGCAGCGAAAGTGTCAAAATGCTAGAAATGGAAGGAGTTGAATTTTGCCTTCAGTGTAGATCCAGATGAGGCTGCTGTGTTTCTCAATATGATACTGCTTGGAAGAAACATACGAGACACAACATGAGAAAACCAACAAAGTGGTTGTGCGAACAGCGCAGACTCAGATCAGCCTGGGCATCCACCCAGTCTGATCAGAATCTTTGCTATCCGCATGGAAGCAGCTTAGACCCTTAGCTACCCTTTAAACACAAAGCAAAGACTCTGATCAGACGGGGGATGCCCAGGCTGAGCTGAGTTTGCACTTTGCGCACAACCGCTTTGTTGTTTTCCTCATGTCGTGGCTCATATTTTGAAATTTTACAGACAAAATTTGTTGTCTGCTTTCTTGGCACTTAGATGGTTAAAATGTGAGAAAAAAAGAAAAGAAAAATAACTGTCACCACAAGATAATTTAGAAGAGAAGAACTGATTGACATTGCTGTGAGAAGAAATAATTGACATTGCTGTATCAGTACTAGGAGAAAACTTGTCATATGCACAGCCAAGACCATGTCAAGACTGCACAATGTGCAGTCTGAGTTGGGACTGGTCACTTACTTGTGCAGTCTGGACAGGACATGGTCAGTTTACAATGTGGTCTGTTCATATTAATTTTGTGGTCTGGATTCAGGCTTGGCCAGTTCACACTTGTGCAATCTGGACTTGACATGGTCAGTTTACAATGTGGTCTGTTCATATTAATTTTGTGGTCTGGATTCAGGCTTGGTCAGTTCACACTTGTGCAATCTGGACTTGACATGGTCAGTACACACTTATGCAGCCTGGACTGTCATGGGCAGTCTGGACAGGACATGGTCAGCTCACACCTATACAGTCTGGACTGGGCATGGGCGTACATGAGCATCTGGACTAGTCATGGGCAGTTTTCACTTGTGCAGCCTGGACAGGGCATAGGCAGGTCACTCCTAGGCAGTCTAGACTAGGCATGAGCAGTTCACTTTGTGCAGTTTGGACTGGGCATAGTCAGTTCACACTTGTACAGGCTGGATAAGGTATAGAGGGTTTAGCATAAAGTGAAGCCATTTCATGTAGGGAGCTAGGAAAAGACAAATAACACCACTTTGATGTTCTAGAAATTGATCTTGAAATCCTAAGTGGTGAAAATGACAGGAAGCAAGCAGCAAATGAATTGGATATTATTTTGAACTAATACATAGAAAAGGACTGGGCTTAGGTAGTTCACAATGTGCAATCTGGACTGGGCATGGGCACTCCAGACTTGTACTGTTTTGACTGAACTGGGCATGGTCAGTTCACACTTGTGCATCCTGAACTAGGGATGGGCAGTTGACACTTGTGCAGCCTAGACTGGGATTTAACGGTACACACTTGTACATTTTGACCTCGGCATGAATGATTCCAATTTGTGCAGCCAACACTGGGCATAATAACTTCAACTTGTGCAGTCTGGACTAGTCATGGGCATTTCACACTCATGCATGGATTGGTATGGGCTGTTCACACAGTCAGTCTGGAGTGGACATGGACAGTTCACACCCTGACAAGCAGTCTGGACTGGTCATGGACAGTATTTACTTGTGCAGCCTGGACAAGGCATCGGCAAGTCTGGATTAGGTATAAGCAGTTCACTTCATGCAGTCTGGACAAGGCATAAGCAGTTCAAACTTGTGCAGTCTGGATTGGGCTTAGGCAATTCAAAATGATGACACTTTAGTTTGGCATTAACTAAAGCCATTTTCATCAGAAACTGATCCTGACATCTTAGGGCCCTGTCACACAACAACGTTTTAGACAACTTATTCCGACGTATGAAAAATTTACTCAGTATGCTGGCATACGCTGAAGATGAATTAAAAAATCAAGAGGCAGCCTGTTTTGGGATGCATACATAGCATACTGAACGACTATATAACCTATACATGTATCTAACATATAAATAACTTATTCATAACTTATCCCTAAAGTAAACATAACTTCTACAAGCATACAACAGCGTGTTCCCAGCGCATCTGACGATGTTGGCCAACCTCCCTCTCGCGCAGACTCCAATGCCTCCTTAGTGGTATCTGTGGCGGCATCTGCAGCAGCTGTGGTGACATCGGAAGTGTCAGCCTCCTCTCAACCCCCAAAAAGGACAAGCAGATCCACTCCATATTTAAGAGTGATGAATTGCTCATCTGTATCCAAAATACATAGCTGAATCCCAGGATGCTGGCGGATATGCTACCAAAATATGCTCAGTGTGTTTGTGATATGTTGAATAAGTTCTAAGGTCGTCAGGCAAAGGTTGAATATTTTCTGGAAATGTCCGACATAAGTGAAAGATATATAGAGGATATTTGACTTTTTCAGTGTAAGATCGATTTTTATTTCACCGAATGAACACCAAAAGCAGTATTTTCACGAGTGGCGAAGCCACGAGTGAAAATACCACTTTTGGTGTTCATGAGTGAATTAAAAATTCATCTTACACTGAAAAAAGTCAAATTTTCTATTTCTTTTATGCTTGAAAATCGCAATAATTCTGTTTATTCAAGAGCATCAGCCATTACGACAGAAACACAACTTTTTCTCTAGCTGTTTTGCGTCAAATTTGATGCTTCCAGCGTGTTTACTGGGTATGATTTTGGTTGTAAACATAGTTTACAACTGAAAAATAGCTTGAAATATCATTTTGATAAGCAGATCTCGAAAAATTTGCCAAGAAAGAATGTCTACAGGAGACTCAGGCGGCCTGACGTCGCGTGCAGTTAGAATGTTACGTTGGCACTTTAAGTGACGTCATTAACGTCGTAATGACGTGCAAACAAGTGTGACGTAATTTTTGTCAAGCCAGATAAAATTTAGCCAATTAATCAACAAAAAACTTGAGGCTATTTCACAAAAATCTGATTTCTGAAACAGTGAAATCGAAAGTGATAATTTCACTGTTTGAAACAGTGAGATTATCAGTTTCGATTTCACCGAGAAATCTCTATAATTCATTGAAAAGTATAAAAGAAAAGTTACCTATAGGTTAGAAATAAGTTAAGAGTACGCAATACAATGGACCTACTGGTTCCCGAGGTATATCAACATATGATTAACTTACACGTCACTTGCATGAACTTATGCATAACTTACCTGTCGCATACGTCAAACTTATGTCCAACTTATAATCAATATGTCTGTGTACCCTGAAAATTTTATGCATGCACAAAAAATTTGGGCTGCATTCGACGTACAACAACTTATACCAACGTATCTTAGCGTACTCGACTTACCTCTAACTTATTCAATGTACACCAGCATGTTTGCTAAATTTCTCATACATCGTCATACGCTGATGCTATACATCTCTGTGTGACAGCCACATTAAGCAGTGATTAATTCTGAAAGCAAACTGCAAATGAATGGGGTATTATTTTGAACTAATGGACACAAAGGGAATCTTTTTGGAATGGGCAGGGGCACTTAACACTTGTACTGTTTGGATTTGGCATGGTTAGTTCACAGGACATTTGTTGTCTGAACCTGGCATGGTCAGTTTACACTAGTGCAGTCTGAACTGGGGGATGGGATGGGCAGTTCACACATGTGTAGTAACTCGGTGTAGTAACTGGGCTTAGTCAGTACACACTTTTGCAGTCTTAAGTGGGCATGGACTGGTCACACTTGTGCATTCCTGATTGGGCATGTACAGTTCACACTAAGTCTTATGCAATCTGGACTGAGCATGATGGTCAGTATATTCACAGTTGTGCAGTCTGGACTGGGCATGGTCACTTCACACTTGTGGGGTTTGAACTCGGAATGGACAGTTCACACTTGTGCAGTCTGGATAGGCTACGGGCAGTTCACACTTGTGCAGTCTGGACTGGGCATGGACTGTTCACACCTGTGTGGTCTGAACTGGGTATGAACAGTTGACATTTGTAGGGTCTGAACTGGTCATGGACAGTTCACACTTGTGCAGTCTGGAATTTTGCATGGACAGTTCACACCTGTGCAGACTGGATTGGGCATGGGCAGTTCACACCTGTGCAGTTAGCAGTTGGAATGGACAGTACACACTTGTGCAGTCTTGACTGGGCATGGGCAGCTCATATTTTGAAATGTACAAGATATTTGAGCCAATTTCCTGTGCTCTGATTAGACTGGATGTATGCCCATGCCAGTTTGAGTTTAGGCAGTTAACATTATGCTTGAAGACAAGTTTTCTTAAGAGACTGCTCATATTCAAACAGAATTCATATGAAGTATTGGACTCTTGTGTGTTTATTAAGTCTAAATGTTGTGTTGTAAGAAACAATTCTTATAATGATTGATTTTCCGGCAATTTTGTCTTGAAAAGAGACACTAAGAACAGCTGCTAACGAGAAACGATTTGAAATTCCTCACACATCTGAGCACCACCTATATCATAGATGTTGCCATGTTATAGTCCTTGATTGTTCTTCTTCTCCGGCTAATGGATGAAATTTGCATAAAAATCTTATAATTTACATCAAGATCATGTCAATAAGCAGTAGCCGGGTATGGAGGTTTAGTGACAGTGTCACATTGCAGAGATAATTCAGAAATGGATATTCTCAGGGAGTTCAAGGTAGATGTGATTCTCTTTCATTTTATATTTTTTTGTAGATCACAGGCTTATTTGCTTTCATTAGTTAACAATATTTGTTCAGGTGATGGCTGGTTAAATGTCACTTTATATGGATTCAAAATCTTTATCAGATTCAAGAGGTGTCATGCATAAAGTAGTAGCAATGCACACTTAATGAAACAGCAAAGCAAAACCTTGTCTCATATTACTCTAATGTGCTTAAGTATTGGGACACCTGAAATAATAAATTTTCCATTTGTCCCAAAATTTTTAGGTGTCCCAATATATATGCACATTAAGGGTATCACCAATTTAGATAATTCAAACTTTCTGAAAAATTAGTTTCTTAGGATCCAGCATGTAAACATAAACACAAGTCATAATTAAATTAGGCCCACTGTATCATCCATATTTGGCCATTTTTGTATGATAATCTGTATTGAGGACCAGGTAATCTGTGGCTGTTGTGGTGAGGGCTGTGGTGATCTGTGGTGGTCTTTACATTTATCAAAGCATGACACATGCACATCTACTGACCATGAAAAAGAAGCTTGCAAAGTTTCAGAATGATTCAAGAAAAGTTATTGAAGTTGCACACGCAAGACACTTACTCAGCAGGTCTTCAGATGCTGAAAAACAACTAAGTTTGCAAAGTGAAAAAAGTAGTGTAAAATCATCCAAGCATAACCACTAAGTCACATCCACATTTTGCAAACCATGAAAAAGAAGCCTGCAAAATTTCAAATTCATTTATGAAAATCTGTAAGAGGAGTTGCTCACACAAGATACCTACTCAATAGACTTCTGATGTTGAAAAATGACTAAGTTTGCAAAGCGAAAAAAGTGATAAAAAATTATCATTTGTAAGTGACGCCCAAAGTGTGTTCACGTTAACTTTGCACATGTTCCATTGTGTTTATACTTCCATGTTCCATAAGTATCGGAAAAATGAAATTCATCTCATAATATTACATTTGATTTAAAATTATTTTGAGCATCATTTTCAATTTTGTATAATATAAAATGATAAGCTGTCACTAACCAACAAGTAAGCCGCTTAGTTAAACAACCGTCACCACGATATGGCGCCAAATAGAATGTTAAAACGGCCAATGGCATTGTTTGTTTGCATGTGATGTTGCTTGTGACCAAATGTTGTTCATGGAAGTATGAACACTGTTTCTCAGAAATAGTTTCATCTGAGAAAAATCAAAGGGAATGTAATAATACCATACTATACCATATTAATTTATTCTGCATTTTGGCAAGATATCTTGTCCAATTGTGGTAGAATAAGTTACAGAGAGAAAGTTAACTCTTTAAGCCCCAGTGACGAAATTAGCAAAATTTGCAAACAGCGTAGATCCTGATGAGGCGGCTCATAATGAGCCGCCTCTTCTAGATCTACACTATTTGCCCTCTAGTCTTCGAATTCTCAATATGAAATGTCTTGGACAAGTCATTTTTGTCGCACCTGCTTTAGCAACGTGCGATATAGGTGTCCAGTTTTCCATCAGTCCGTCCGTCCGTTCACAATTTACGTCGACCCTAGGATTTAAGTCCATTCAAAAGACTTATTCTCTTAAACCACTTCATCCATGGTTCTCAAATTCCACATGCAGCATGATCAGACTGCAGGGCTTCAGAATGGTAAAATTCAGGCTGGTTGAGAATCCAAGATGGCGGCCGTTACTAAAAATAGCAAAACCAATAAAATCAACTTTTTAGCTCACCTGAGCACAAAGTGCTCAAGGTGATCTATTGTGATCGATATTTGTCCGTCGTCCGTCCGTCTGACTGTCCATCCGTCGTCAACAATTTCTTCAAACGACATGTCCTCCTAGACCAGAAAAGCCTGTTTCACATCAGCCGTGCGATTTTTTGTATGTACGATTTTGGAGGCCATGGGTGCCGTAGACAGATCGCAGACAAAATCGCAGTGTATCTGGGCGGGTCCATCGTGGTCTCAGAGATCGTAAGGCAGCCGTACGATGTTCGTACGTCTGTCTCACGGGTCGCACGATTTTGCAGCTTAAAAGTAGAAAAAAATAAACAACATTTTGTACGGCTGCCGCAAGATGGCCGTGCAGCAGCCGTAAGACTGCCGCAAGACCGCCGTGAGACGGTCGTAAGAATTTGTCAAAAATTTTGCGGGCACCGTACGACGAACAAGAATTCGCAAGGCTGTCTCACGAATGTCTTACGATGACCGTACGTTCATCGTACGAATTCGCCTCGAATGACGAATAAAATGCAAGAGCACCACCCGCAACCCTCATAGTTTCACCATCGATTGTCGGCACCACATTGGATCCTGATGGCTATCCCACAGCAGCGTATAGTCCTACTAAGAAGGAGGCTCCGTGATGAAGAAGAGCGTCACGCCGCCATCCTGGTGCTGCTCATCCGAGCACGGCAAGGTAGAAGAGGACGTGCGAGGCGTTGGTGGGGCAACCCTGGGGGCATGCTTCTTTTCTGGAGTCAAGACTGTGAATACCGTTTTACTTTTAAGGGAGACGCAAGTGACGCAAAAATCGTAGGACTGTCGTGCGCCTGCCGTGCGGCTGTCCTGCAGCTGCCGTGCGACTTGCACGGTTGTCTTACGATTCGCAACATTCTTGCGATAGAATTCTGTTAGGACGCACGACTGTCGTAAGATGATCGTGCGGCTGTCTTGCGACCGTCGCAAGACGAACGCAAGCAATGATTGACAGCAGCCCCGCCTACAAACTTGCGAACTCCTGTAAAATCGTGAGTCAATCGTGCGGTTGTCTCAAGACTGTCGTGCGGCAGCCTTGCGGCGTCCACAGATTGCCAAAAAATCGCAGAAATAATGTGCATGTTGAGAATTTAGTTTGCGACGACCTTGCGACGTCTAAAATTCGTACGACGATCTTGCGGCTGCCGCACGAAACCCAGCGATTTTTGCCAGAAATGTGATCGCAGAGGGCCCTACGGCTGCCGTAAGGCTGATGTGAAACAGGCTTAAGCCAATTTCAAAATAATTTCACACAGATGTTTCTGTTATAGCCCTGAACCAAAAGTGCTAAAATGGTTCCGCTCCGCTGAACAAAATGGCCGTCAGAGCTAAAAATAGAAAAACTTTTAAACGACATCTCTGAAGCCAATGGCTCAATTTCAAAATATTTTCACAGAAATGTTTGACTTATGGCCCTGAGCCAAAATTGCTAAAACTGTTCCACTTTGCTAAACAAAATGGCCGCCAGAGTTAAAAATAGAAAAACCTTTAAACGACATCTCCTCTGAAGCCAATGGCTCCAGTTCAAAATAATTTCACAGAAATGTACTCATGGCCCTGAACCAAAATTGCTAAAACGGTTCCACTCCGCTGAACAAAATGGCTGCCAGAGCTAAAAATAGAAATAAATCTTAGAATTACAGAGGGCACAGTTTCGATCCAATCATCATGAAACTGTGTTAGAATGTTTATCTTAATGAAATCTAGGCCAAGTTTGAAACTGGGTCATGTGGGGTCAAAAACTAGGTCACTAGGTCAAATCTTAGAAAAATTCTGTGTACACTATAGAGGGCACAGTTTTTATCCAATCTTTATGAAACTTTGTCAGAATGTTTATCCTTATACAATCTAGGCCATGATTGAAACTGATTCATGTGGCGTCAAAAACTAGGTCACTAGATCAAATCTTAGAAAAACCTTGTTTACACTCTAGAGGGCACAGGTATGACCCAGTCTTCATGAAACTTTGTCAGAATGTTTATCTTTATAAAATCTAGACCAGAAAAACTGGGCCATGTCAGGTCAAAAACTAGGTCACTAGGTCAGATCTTAGAAAAACCATGTGAACGCTCTAGAGAGCACAGTTTTGTTCCAATCTACATGAAACTTTGTCAGAATGTTTATCTCCAATAAATGTAGACCAAGGGTGCAACTGGGTCATGTTGGATCAAAAACTAGGTCACTAGGTCAAACCTTAGAAAAACATTGTGTATACTCTAGAGGGCACAGTTTTGATCCGATATTCATGAAACTTTGTCAGAATGTTTATATCCAAGAAATCTAGACCAGGTTTGAAACTGGGTCATGTGGGGTCAAAAACTAGGTCATTAGGTTAAATTTTAGAAAAACCTTAGGTACATAATAAAGGGTTCGTTTTCCATGGAATCTTTGAAAAAATCTGTTTGTGGTACGTATGGATGTCTCTGAGGTTAAGTTCACAGGATACTCAGGTGAGCGATCCAGGGTCATCATGGCCCTCTTGTTCTCTAGAACCACTTAATATATTTGGCTGAAATTTTGTATGAAGCATTAGTGGAACCTTGGTGTTCAGAATTATCAAAATGAAAAAATCTGTAGCGGAATAAGGTCACAGTGACCTTATGTCGACCCAGCATAATTTACCGTAGCATTTAAGTCCATTCAAATGATGGGTTCGAATCCCGGTCTGGCCACATACTTTCGTTTCTCCTTCCGCTGATTCAAGAAGGGCAGTTGTCAGTTATTGGCGAGAGTATGTGCACTTAGTACTGGTTAACCGCATAGGAGGTCTAAGCCTGCCCAGGAATAGTGTGGTTAGGTTAACTGACCGTCCCGACATGACCTTAGTTGTTTACCGTGGACGTTAAGCATCAAATCAACCAACCAACCATTCAAATGACTCACTCTCTGAAACCACTGCACCTATGGTTCTCAACTTTCAAATGCAGCATGATTAGACTGCAGAGCTTCAGAATGCTAAAATTCAGCCGGGGCGAGAATTCAAGATAGCCGCTGTTACTAAAAATAGCAAAACAAATAAAACCAACTTTTTCTCCAGAACCACTTGGTATATAAGGTTGAAATTTTGCATGGAGCATTAAAGGGACCTTCGTTGTCAGAATTATTAAAATGAAAATAATCTGTTGTGAAATTAGGTCACAGTGACCCACTTTCTGTTTACGAACCAAGATTTGCTAAAATGCAAATATCTCAAGAAAAACTGAGCAGATTTTAGTCAAATTTAATCAGAATGATCAACAAATGGCATTCTTTCAAATTTATTTGACTGGGCAATCCTAGATGGCTGTCAGCTGCTGTTACTAAAAATAGCAAAAACATGAAAATGAAAATTCTCAAGAACCTCTGAATGAATTTGAACCAACTTTGTGTCAGAATGATCCCGACATGAAGCTATTTCAATTTTTCGCAAATTGACCATCCAAAATGGATGTCTTTCACCGTTAGTAAAAATAGAGGAAAGTATGAAACAGACAATATCTCATGAACTATAGGTCTTCTACGAATTTTAAAAACTGTTTACACTTTCTAGTTCAGTGGTGGTAAGGTTTATTCACTGAATAAGGGATGTCACACCTGTCTGATTTAGCATACTATGCATGTGCAATCAATGCACTGTTCAAAATCTCTTACCTGGCTAATTGTGCGTAAATACATGCTTAGAAGCCATACTCCTTAAAAAGGCCAAATTCTGAACTTCATGATTCCAATGCTAATACTCTACTGTTGAAATATTTGAACTGGTTTCTTAACTAAAACTAGATATTTGTGGAAACTGGACCTAAAGACAGCTATTCAGAATACCTTGAATAAAGGACATATGCAATACTGAAGGTCTTGAGAAACAGTTTTCAAACTATTTATAAGAACTAGTTCTTGTTGACTGGCTTTCGCCATGGCAGTATAGGCTTTGCAGAACTGATGCTTATCAGTATATCTCTTTGCATAGAAATCATTGGATTCTGATATCCTTCCCTCTTCATCTTATTCATTTTACTGTTTACCATGTACATGCATATACTTGGATTTTTACTCAAAGTGATATAAAACACAGGTGTGAATGTGGTCTTACAAGCAAATAAAGTTCCAAAATGATCTGTAAAACTTGCACCACCTCACTAAATATTGGGACAGGAATGTCTGGGCAAACACTGTACACCAAGAACGGACTGTTCAGGGACAGCAATAGTATTTCCAATTCTGCCAGCACCTTTGTGCCAAATTGATGATAGTCAAATCAGTGAAGCTTCTGATAAAAGTAGAATAGGTTTAAATTGTGCTAAAATGGGCCGTCAACCTTAGCAAAAAGTGGACTTGGCGGTTCCGCTCCGCATCAGACCTGTTCTTAAAATTTGTATAAGAGCTATACCAAATGGATTTTGACGATATATATCAAACTGATGCTTTCATTGATTTCTTAATACGAAGGCACAAAGCAGGTGCGACATAGCATTCTGCAGAATCCTTGTTTTAATTTTTGCTGACGTAAATTTTGTCGTCTGCTTTTTGGTGCTTAAAGAGTTAACCCTCCAAAAGCTGATGCAGAGCCCTTAGAAAAAGTTTCAGTGTATAAATTCAGAAGGAGTGGTCATGCGTTTTGGCTTTTGAATAACTAATAGAAATCTGTATTTTCAATTCTTATGTGCCAACAATCCATCCTTATTTCAGAGAATAAAAAATGTTGGAAAGTGTTTTTGACTGTTGAAAAGCGCACTGCCTTACATATTACACCTTTATAATAAATAGCAGGTATGATAGTGATTGGCATTGAAGAATGAGGATTCTTTGAGAAACGTTTAACACTCATTAAAGCATGGAAGTTAACAAAAAATCATACAGGTGATTAAGAGGCATTCGTTGGAACTAATGGTTATGCAATCATGGTATTTAAAAGCTGTCAGCAGTAGTAATACAGCAGAAACTTCAGTTTTTAGCTCGCCTGAACGAAAGTTCAGGAAGAGCTATTGTTGTCACCACAGCGTCCGCGTCCACGTCCGCGTCGGCATTCGGATTGGATGTTTTGGTTAAAGTTTTTTAAAGACCTATATCTCCTTAATCCATGGATGGATTCCTTTGATACTTGCACTGAAGTTAGATATTGGTCTAAAGTTTTCGAAGGTACTACCTCCACCCGCCTCAGTGACCTTGATTTCAAGGTCATGGACTTAGAAAATTGTCTTTTTATTGATTGGATGTTTTGGTTAAAGTGTTTTAAAGACACATATCTCCTGAACCCATAGATGAATTCTTTTTAGCTTGCCTGAACGAAAGTTCAGGAAGAGCTATTGTTGTCACCCCAGCGTCAGCGTCCGTGTCTGCGTCCGGATTGGATGTTTTGGTTAAAGTTTTTTTAAAGACCTATATCTCCTTAACCCATAGATGGATTCTTTTGATACTTGCACTGTAGGTAGATATTGGTCCAAAGTTTAACAGGGTACCACCCCACTCCAAGACCATGATGTCAAGGTCATGGACTTAGTAACTTTGGAGTATTTTTGGACTGGATGTTTTGGTTAAAGTTTTATAAAGCCTAATATCTCTTTAAACCATGGATTGATTCTTTTGATACTTGCACTGTAGTTAGATATTGGTCCAAAGTTTTCCAAGGTACTACCCCCAACCCCCTCAGTGACCTTGATGTCAAGGTCATGGGCTTAGAAAATTGTCTTTTTATTGATTGGATGTTTTGGTTAAAGTCTTTTAAAGACACATATCTCCTGAACCCAGTGATGAATTCTTTTTATTTGCACTTTAGTTAGATATTAGTCCAAAGTTTTGCAGAGTGCTACCCCAACCCCGCTCATTGATTTCAAGGTCAGGGACTTTGGAAATTTGTTCTTTATTAAAGTTTTCTAATTGCATACTGATTCATAATGCTTGGCAGAGATTTAGTTTACGCTTGAACTGATGTTAGACACTTTTTTGAGTTTTTACAAAACACAATATACTTACCCCACTGGATGACCTTGAAGTCAAGGTCATTGACTTAGAATTTTTTATCTTAAAGATTTTGGTTAAAGTTTTATATTTATGAAGACATAATTTCACATGGGCCACGATGGACTCAGTTGATACTAATATTTGGACTGATGTTAGATAATGTTTCAAGGTTTTGTTACATCCTAACCCCTCCCTAACCCCACCCCCCACCCCCACCTCTTAGTTCTTTGACCTCAAGCTCATGGACTTTGAAATTTCATGGGGATTTTTTCATTTTAATTTTATTTTAAGACTTATTTCTTAGATAGCTTTTGTTTATAAATGTGTTGTCATTATGCTTGCCTGAAGTTTTATGCATAGAAGTCCACACCTCCAAAGCGACTGTGTGATGGGCAAGCACCTATTTAGGCGAGCTATGCTGTCAGGCGACAGCTCTTGTCGCACAATTTGAAACAAATGCTTTAAATGTGCATCTTGAACTGCAAATAAGCTTGCTGTTTCAGATTTGCATATTATTAGTGGGTTTATTGTCCATATGTACAAAACATAAGAGGAGCTATTGCATCACAATGGCATCTTTTAAGAAACACTCATGGGTGGATTTAGCTGATACTTGAACTGATGTTAAATACTTGTTCAAAGTTGTATTCCGTACCACCCTAATCTCGCCAAATGATCTTTAGGTCAAGGCTACAATTTTTTTTTTTGAAAATTATGTTAAAGTTTCTGTTTAAAGTGTTTTTTTAATTTTGTAGTTCACCAGGTCTGAATGCCTGTTGATACTTTGGCTGATACAAAATTGTGCTCAGCACCACCTCAACCCCACTTTGTGACCTTGAAGTCAAGGTTACAGACTCTTATAAACTTTGGCAATATGAAACTCATCAGTAACAGCACATCCTTTTCCTTGTCAAGGTCATGTGCTTAAAGATGTTTGTGATGGCAGTTGCAACACCTTACGAAAAAGCAAAACTCTTTGTATTGACCTTAAATATTGGGACAAAACACCAAGGATCAGTCTGATAGGGTCTGCACTGTGTGCCATGCCACCGGCAGGACAGCAGTATTTTATATAAAACCAAAGAGGTTGATCAGTTTGTTAAAACCTTAGGGTGATTGCAGTACTAAAGTATGGTATTTATCCAGTTACAAGATGGAGTGTGGGTGAATTAACGGGGGGTGTGGGGGGGGGGGGGGAGGAAAAATCCATGTTAAAGCACAACCTATACAAGACTACTTCAGATATTTGGGGTCACTCTGGAGGGGGAAAATTCCCTATCTTTTAGAATTCTCATGTTATTCCTGTATATAGGGTATTTACGGTGTCTCTCAAATGTCAGGTGTCACTTGAGGTTTCCATAGTTTTCTTCTCTCTCTCATATGTTTAGCTGAGATATATGATTCCTGCTGTATCATATTCATGTGAGAAATTGATTCCTGTGTTTATCTGCAAGTCATCGCTTTATTAGTCTTTTATTTTTGCCTTGGTACCAGAAATGCCAAAGTTAAATTGCTTTCTTCGCAATAAACCTTTAAATTTCCTCCAATATTACTGTATGGAGTCTAAGTCTTGGGATTGAAATGCTTGAGGGAATAACCTAGACTGAGATCAGATAGCTACTTTAGAAGCAGTATCGTCAGTATCTATGCTATTTTCGGTTTGCTTATTTGTCAGGCATAGAGTGAAACAGGGAGTGGAATGGAATGAACTTGTACATTCCACAGTCCTATGATTTTACTGTAATATCATAGAAGATATGTTAAACTTTGGATATTGGTTCCACAAGACACCAAGACTGACCTCATAATATATTAAGGTTGGTGTGATCTTCATTTCATGGTCAAGTGATTTTGTCTGATCTGCTGGCTGGTTATTGCACTTGGCTACGCTAAGACTGACCTCATAAGATATGAATGGGTTGCTGTGACCTATATTTCACTTTTGAAGTCTATTTGATGGATGACTGCCATGCCTGGGATGTTGGTTCCGTGTGACAGAAAAATTGACCTCATTATATATATACCCTAAGGTGCTTTAGTCTTGGGATGCCTAAAACCATTCATTTTCCATTTGTCTCAAATGGAAAATTAATTGTCTGTAGGTATCCCTAGGTTGGCATGTATTTCATGGTTCATTGGCTCTGTTTTATATCTTGAAGACTTTTTGATGATGAGCATCATCTTTGGGATGTTAATTTCTTATCACACCATTTTTGTTGTTTCAATTCTCGTAAGGATGTTCCCCACGTGGCTTAGAGGAACGTATCCATATAGTCACACACACCTGGCACCGTGTGTCCATCCATGAATGTCTTATGACTCACAATATATGAATGTCTGTTTAACTTACATTTTGCAGTTCAGCAGTTTTGCCTTATATCTTTGAGACTGTTTGATGGACGATCATCACAATTGGGCTATGGATTAAATGTGAAACCATGGTTAATAATATAGGTGGATCAGTTTTACCAAATTTTTGTAGTCCAGTGATTTTGACACGTATAATGAAGATTGATTGGGGGATGAACATGTTAGCTGGGGATATGGGTTCCATGTGGTACAAAGATTAACTTCATAATAATATGCTGGCCAATTTTCTCAACAATTCCAAAGGATTTTCCATGGTGAACTTATGTAAATGGCAATATACAAAATATACCCCAAAGATGAGCCTAACTGTCCTATTTAAATTAGTATAGGCAGGCCCACTGCTTAAGTGGTTGTGTGAGCCTTTGCTCACTCAATGTCGCACCTGCTTTAGCAAGGTGTGATATAGGAGGTCACTTTTCCATCCATCCGTCCATCCATCAGTCATTCCATTTGTCCGTCCGTCAACAATTATGTCGACTCTAGCGTGGACCGTAGCGTTAAAGTCCATTTCTAGAATACTATGATACCCACAATCATCAAACCTGACATAAAGGCTCTTCTTAGAATATTCTCCATGGCTGTTGCTCTTATTTATACCCTTGACCTATATTTCATGGTTTGCTGACTTTGTAAAATTTTATATTCAAAATTACGCAGACCCTAGCATTTAAGTCCATTTCTCACAAACTATGATACCTAGAATCATCAAACCTGGCATCAAGTTTCTTCTTAGAATGTTATTGGGGGCTGTTGCAATTAATTCTAACCTTCACATATATTTCATGGTCTGCTGACTTTGTAAAATTTTACATCCAAAATTATTTTGACCCTAGCGTTTTAGTCCTTTTGTTTCAAAGTATGATACCTACAGTCATCACACTTGGCATCAAGTTTCTTCTTAGAATGTTCATGAGGAATGTTGCAGTTATTCCTACCATTGCCCTATATTTCACTCCCTATTGACTTAGTAAAATTTTACATTCAAAATTGGGTTGACCCTAGCTTTTCAGTCCATTGCTCATACACCTTCTTTTAACTATAGTCTTTACTACTGTGGAAGCGCAAGGCAGGTGCGACATAGCATTCCACGGAATTCTTGTTTAGCTTATATGTAAATTGATGCTGCATGAATAATACTGCCATTATGTCATTGAATCCTGGCAAAAAAAGCAATGATATTAACTATCAGTACGTTTTATTGTATGTAATGCTTTGAACTTTCATGATGAAGCAGATCCACTATTAATGCAAATATCTTTCACTGTTAGGGTATATATAAGTGAAAATAAATGATAAAAGGAAATGTGATGTTTGCGACATTTATCATTGCTTAATTTTCTTCTGATCTGGTAAGTCTTTTATAGTTCTCTATAACTGCATTCAGGCACTTCAGAGACAAATGAGTTGATATATTTACCAATCTTTAGGGAGGTATTTTGATAAGTATCAAGCTGACAGACTGTAGATGGCCTGATGACACTGCCATGTCACTCATTGTAACAGCTGCAAATACAATCTGAGACTGTATCAGAGACTGTTACATTATTAAACACAATAATTGCCAATGAAAGTAGTTGTGAAAATCGGCCCAGCAGCTTCAGAAGAGAAGTCATTTGAAATTGAAGGTGGATTATGGCTGAATTGTAATATAGTCTGGGTCAGTCATCCATAATCCACCTTCAATTCCAAATGACTTCTCTTCTGAAGCTGCTTGGCCAATTGTAACCATATAAAGTTTACATAGAGTCTTCAGGGGGCAGGGGAACAAAAGTTTGTTCAAATGGCCATGGTCACATGACCAAGATGGTCGCCACACCCATATATGGTAAAAAAATTTCAAATTTTTCTTCTCTAGAACTGAAAGATCATTGGCCTTGAAAATTGATACATTTATATAGTATTGGGTACACTATATAGTCCTATCATTTTTTTTCAAACAATGACTCTGGGTTGACCTTGACTCTTTTTGCTGCAATCTTGTGCCTTTAACTTGGTAAAGCTTTACCATAAGATTACTTGGAAGTATCTTTGAATAGCTGAGGTCACATGACCAAGATGGTGATCATATCAATATTAACCTTAAAATTAAAATTGCCCCTGACATTGTTCCGCTGAGTCTCCTAGAGACCTTTGTTATGAGAGTTGAAACAACAACAGATACCCATGATATTGAAACTTGGTGTACTGCATTTGAGATTTATAAACAAATGATGACCCTAGGTTGATCTTTTCATTCCGATGAGTGAGTCAGGGTCTCATGGACTTCTTGATTTTGAGTTGCTTCCCTTGGTCACCAAAAGATGAATTTACAAAGAGAAACTGAATGTGTCTTAAAACTGAAACTCCCATTTAAGGTATATATTATTAAATATAAATCTGGACAGAGAACCAGAAAAAGGACCTTTGTAGATCAATACAATGATCAGTGAATCTTAGATCAGAACACAAGGTCTCTTGTTTGCTGACTGTTTTGGTTGCGCATTCTTGCGCATAATTTCCACACTTTCTGCAAACGGCAATGAGCTGGTTTGACAGTTGGGATGCACAGGTTGATATGACAGTATATTGTTCCTTTGGTTTCTGGCAGTAGCCACTATTTCATTAATCAGGTCATTCAACACTATATAAAGAATGCGATTCAGATGAATTCAAGCAGAGCATTTTTAAAGTGAATGGGTACACTTTCAGAGGAAGCAACTCTGCCTCTTTTAATTTTTGACTCCCTTCTTAATGGGGGTCAACTCTTATTGGAAAGAATTTGCTCCTAGAGGAGCAAATTCTTTCCATTAAGAGTGGACCCCTTTTTAAAGGGTGTCATCATCAAGGGAAGCAAACAGGAGATCACAAATATTGTCTCCCTTTGAAAAAATGACAGAAGAACATGGAAGTATACCCGTACTCCTTAAAAGAAATTGGGATATACACCAGATATAATTAGAGATGAAGGGAATAAGCTAGATGATGTTATTATGATTATGGATAATGAATGTTAAAGTGTGTGCTGAACACATTCTGCTGTATATTTCTTAATTAGATTGTTGCTTAGGAAAGTGCCTTAAGGAAGCAGATTGTGTTTGTGAATGGATAGTGTTACAAGGGAAGCAACTCTGCAATTTTCCTGTTTGTCTCCCATCTCAGCGGGTATCAACTCTTAAAGGAAAGAAATTATTTCCTTTAAGAGTAGACCCCATTTTGGAAGGGCTACATTGAGCAGGAAAGCAAACAGAAAGGAACAAAAGTTGTTCCTCTTGGTGAAAAAGGTAGAAGAATTCGGTGGTGTATCCATTTATCTTAGAACATGAGTTGAAATGGCTACTGAATCTGTAAACTGGAAAAAAATTGTGACAACTATTTTTGCAGAATAAAGTGAAAGGAAATAATCACAATGTTGGGAGTCAGGATTCTTATACTTGTCATAAGCATTGTGTGCAAATGTAAAAAATATTTCCCAACCAATTTGGCAAACAAATTTTTTTAGATTGCTTTGTACTATGCTGTTAGAATTTCTGTACTGCAAAAATTCTAATCGAATCTTACACAACATGTTTTAAAGACAAACATAATACTAATTACATAATTTTTATTCTTTATTATTTTCATTTGTTTATTTCTTCTATGGATATATTATTAGAATCTTTTTTAATTTTGTCTAGAGCCAACAACATATGTTTTATGAAAAAGTAAGGAGAATTAAAGATTTTGTTCAAAATTATTTTGCCCACCTGGAAAACTACAGTAACTGTTGTTACTTTCGTTGTTACTTTCACCAGAGTAAGGCCTCAGAGATGGATTAATGAGAGTAGGTTTCAAATGTTGTCTATTGCAATTATTGTAAGAACAGAAAACAATGATGTTTCTGTGTTACCATGGAAAGGATGTATGTGTTGTTAGCTTTTGAATGAGAAACAAGAAACTCAGTGAATGGACTTTCGTTCAGACGATGTACAAAACTGCATGTATGGTAATGATCCTAATTGTTGGGACAGAAGGCCAGAGCAAACAGTGTAGACCCAGATCAGACTGCTCCAAGGAGCAGTCTGCTCAGGGTCTAAACTGTTTGCTATTCCACCAGCCACTTTTTGACAGATTATAGGACCTCCATGTCTGAAGAGAGTAAAATCAACAAATTTTAGGATAATGATGGTAAATGGTCAAGTTTTCCAATATTTTGGTATTTATGGCTTCAAAAGTGGAGGAAAAAGGATGTGGAAGTTATTGTAGATACTGATTTGCTAGAGAAGGAACTTAATAAAATTTGGTATGATTGTTTCAAATACTGGTGTACTCCTGAAATTCAAACAGAAATAAAGGTAAGTCGGAATTTATAGTGCCTTTTGGAAATAGAAGCTTACAGCTAAATAACAGTTCATATGGTGAATATGTCACAAACAAACTATTTGTCAGCACTGCAGATATGGGCTTTCATTCATCTATCATCTGTCCATCTTTAGTTCTTGAGTTTAGACTTACGATTTTGGTACTTTGACAGTTCTACTAGTAGCTCAGTAGGTTGAGAGCTGGCCTGTTGATCTAGCAGCCTTTGTTCCGGACCTCCTGGAGGTGGGAATCTTTTCAGTTGTAAACAGGGTACCATTCCACACAGCCTTCCATTGTCACCCACCCATTGTCCTGATATGACTGTTGAAAAGGACATAAAATTACAAGTTGGCCATCCATCTATTTCATCCTTAGAAAATCTTTTGCCTGCAACTCTATCAGTCATAAAACTCCAAAATTATTGGTATCACCATCTGACAGTCATATTTTGTCAGGTGATAGAACTATTTCTGCCAGAGATATTGTTCTTGAACGGTCAGGCAGCAAATCTTATTGTCACAACTCATCCTTCAGTTTTCACTAGATTTCTCATAAAATATTCAAAATTTCATAAGAATCAGGTGAAAACTGAAGAATGAGTTGTTAGTTCTCATGAAACTTTCAAGATACTGTTATCACAATCTAAGATTGATCAGATTTTAGGGGTTATGAAAGCACAACTCATGTAGCATGTTATTTTTTGTCACCAATCACTTTGACTGGAAGAATAACTGGTAACCATAATACAGTCTAAGGAAGGCCTTGCATGAATGTGCAAAATTGTATCATTTCAGCATTTATAGCATTATTGCTGATAGGTAGCATTAAAATACTGATCTATCGCATACGGGACTGCTGGGTAGGCCGGTACTACATTGTTTACCATTACGTCACCAGGTCATGTGTTTTGCTTGATTGGTCCATTCAAAGTTGTGTCAAATGTAGGTCATGACGCGTCATGGCTACTCTTCAGCATGGTTATGCATTGAAAAATGTTTTTGTCACACAGAACAGTATAATATTACATGTAATATTTATATTAGACTCAAGTAATAATATAATTACAAACACTAAATATCAGTTGGTTTGTTTTGCTTTCATTTATATGTTTTTTTCGGTTGCTATTTCGGAAGGAATACAGATGAGTAAACAAATAGGCGTATTAATTTTTATCCTCTCGAGGATAGTGATGAGTTAAAGGCAGTCAATCTTCGAAGAATATGATGTACGCAAGGCAATGGCATATATAGAGTATGCTAATAAAACTTTGAAATGACTATTTCAGACAAGATCAGATTTCTTCTGTTTTCACAATTATATATAGTCATTTATGCTGAAACAGACATTGAACATTTATTTCTGAATACGATCTGAGTGACCTTTTATTAGAATCAGCAAAATCATCAAATTTCTTCAAGGGAGTCTCAGATTCTGTTTACCAATCCAAGTATGCTTTGTTGTCAGTGAGAAATGAGTGTATATTCTCTTAGTTACAATGAATCAAGCTTGTTGTGGAACAAGATATGTGCCTATTGTGCCTGATTTGGATATTGTATGTGTTACAGGATACTCTTTTATTACTAAACAGAATAAAATATGACCAAACTTGCTGAGTGCACACAGCGATTCCGGTCACATTTTATTCTGTTTTCACACTCTATTTCCAGTGCCATTTTGTTCTTCTGTCACTGAACAATTTGGTCACATTTTGTTAAGAAAAATATGCCTGTGCACTTTTGCTGTGAGTGACATGAGTGTATTCTTTAAATTGATATACTTCTAGAGAGTGTGGCTATTACAGCTTCTATTATAGTCAGAAATGTCTGATGGTTATCTGCCCCTGCAGCAGGGCAATATGCATGTCTGGCCTCTAGTTCTTGTTTGATGTTTGCTGTAAAGTACTTCTGTTACTGTCAGAATTTTGTTAGATGCAGTTGTTTCCCATGTCCTTGGGCTGAAAAAAAAAATGGCAAGAATGATTTTCACTGATTTATACTCAAATAGGGTCAGCAGCTAAGAAGTAACAGTGTTTTTGCTAGTGTTGCTCCCAGTAATTGTTGTTTTCTAGCAAAGGCCAGTTTCTAAGTAGCTCCACTCCCACGTACATGTAATTGTGACATTCCCAAGCCATGGTCACTCCAAAGTAATTGTGGCATTCCAGCAAGGGTCCATTATCATGTGATAGTGGTGCTCCAGCCAGTGTCTTTCAAGTAATTGCAGTGTTCCAGCTGCATAACTGCGATGTTCCACCTAGTGTATCAGCTAGGTACTTGAGGGGTTCCAGCTGGGTATTGCAATGTTCCAGCTAAGTAATTTTGGAGTTCCAGCTAGGGTCTTCTCCCAAGTTATTGCAGTGTTTCACATAAGTAATTGTGTCATGTAGCTAGGGTCTTCTCTCATGTTATTGAATTGCTATGTTCCAGCTAGGTAGTTGGTGTTCTGGCTAGGGTCTTCTCCCAAGCAATTGGGTACTTTTAATTGTTGTTTTCCAGCTAGGGTCTTCTCCCAAGCAACTGAATAGCAAAGCTCTAGCTAGATAATTGCGTTGTTCCACTTAGGATCTTCTCCCGATCAAACTGCCGTTTGTTCCACTTAGGATCTTCTCCCGATCAAACTGCCATGTTCTAGCGAAGTTATTGTGGTGTATCAGCTGGGGCCTTCAAGTAAATGCAGTGCTCCAGCTAGGATTCTTCATAGTAATTGCAGTGTTTCAGCGGAGTAACTGTTGTGATCTAGCTAGTATGTTCTCCCAAGTAATTGCAGTAGTCCAGTAAGGTAATTTGGTTGTTTCAGCTGGTGTCTTCTCTTAAGTTATTGCAGTGTTCCAGCTAGAATCTTCTTCCAAGGAATTACAGCATTGCACAATTTCTGCAAAGTGATTGTATTGTTTCAGCTAGAATCTACTCCCAAGTGATTGTATTGTTTCAGCTAGAATCTCCTCCGTAGTGATTGCATTGTTTCAGCTAGAATCTACTCCCAAGTATTTGCAGTCTTCCAGCTAGGATCTTCTTCCAAGTAATTGCAGTGTTCCAGCTATTTAATTGCGGTGTTCCAGCTAGAATCTCCTCCCAAGTAGTTGCAGTGTTCCAGCTAGAATCGTCTTCCAAGGAATTGCAGCATTGCACAATTTCTGCAAAGGGATTGCATTGTTTCAGCTAGAATCTCCTCTCAAGTGATTGCATTGTTTCAGCTAGAATCTCCTCCCAACTAATTGCAGTGTTCCAGCTAGGATCTTCTTCCAAGTAGTTGCAGTGTTCCAGGTATTTAATTGTTGTGTATCAGCTAGAATCTACTCCCAAGTAATGGCAGTGTTCCAGCTAGGATCTGCTTCCTAGTAATTGCAGTGTTCCAGCTTTTAAACTGCAGTGTTCCAGCTAGAATCTCCTCCCAAGTAATTGCAGTGTTCCAGCTAGAATCTTCTTCCAAGTAATTGCAGCATTGCACAATTTCTGCAAAGGGATTGCATTGTTTCAGCTAGAATCTCCTCCCAAGTGAACGTATTGTTTCAGCTAGAACCTACTCCCAAGTAATTGCGGTGTTCCAGTTAGGATTTTCTTCCAAGTAATTTAATTGTGGTGTTTCAGCTAGAATCTCCTCCCAAGTAATTGCAGTGTTCCAGCTAGAATCATCTTCCAAGTAATTGCAGTGTTCCAGGTATTTAATTGCGGTGTTTCAGCTAGAATCTCATCCCAAGTAATTGCAGTGTTCCAGCAGCTAGGATCTTCTTCCAAGTAATTGCAGTGTTCCAGGTCTTTAATTGCTGTGTTTCAGCTAGAATCTACTCCCAAGTAATTGCAGTGTTCCAGCTAGGATCTTCTTCCAAGTAATTGCAATGTTCCAGGTATTTAATTGCGGTGTTCCAGCTAGAATTTTTTCTTAAGTAATCGCAGTGTTCCAGCTAGGAACTTCGCCCAAATAATTGTGGTGTTCCAGTATCAAGATGGTAATACAAATTTCACTACCTATGCTGTCAGCTGAGACAGTACTATACAGAATGGCTGTCAACCAAGAATTCATTCATAAGCATTACCAACAACGGTAAAATGATACTTTTATTTATGGCTGTCAACCAAGCTGATACTGTTGTCAGTTGTCTTGGTGGACAGCCACTTTCACATGTTAGGAAAATTGGTAGTATCACCTTGATACTGTAGTTGTGGTGTTTTAGCTGGAGACTGCAGTTTTCCAGCTGAGATCTTCACCAAAGTAATTGTAGTACTCCATCTAGGATTGTGTCCAAAGTAATTGCAGTGTTTCAGTTTGGTGTTCCAGCTAGGGTCCTTAGTGATGTACATTCATAGAAAACTACAAGGTATGGTCTGCAATAATTAGGGATAGGCAATTAACAATAACAAAGAACTGACACCTCCATGGACCTATTTTGAAAAATAAATGAGCCGCGACACGACAAAACCAACAATGTGGTCGTGCGCCCAGCGCAGACTCAGATCAGCCTGGACAGCTGCCCAGTTTGATCAGACTCTTTGTCAAGTGCCCAAACGATAGCTCAGGGTCTAAGCTACCTTCTTGCGGACAGCGAAGACTCTGATCAGACTGGGCGGATGCCCAGGCTGATCTGAGTCCGCGCTGGGCGCACAACCACATTGTTGGTTTTGTCATGTCACGGCTCAAATGTAGTTGGTTGACAGAAGCCAGACTGTACTTACAACTTGTTTATACAGGATTACTACTTATTTTGGCAGCTGTTTCATGTATAGGTTGCCTTGATGTTAATCCTGTTAATTAATGATGACTTGATGCATGCTACTGTTCTGTTTCTTGTGTATTTATCCTACTAACAGTTTGCCTTTGGCATACCATGATGTTGCTGAATGGTGGGACAGAATGGTTACTGCAAAAGTGTAGACCCTGATCAGACTGCTCCTGAAAAGGAGCAGTCTGATCTTGGTCTGCAGTGTTTGCTATTTCAGTAGTATTTCTTGACACGTTGCTGAATAAGAAAAATCATTTTTTCCTTTTTGATCAAATTTTAGGAATACCATAATTGTTTGAGGTGTTCCAGTATTCTGGAGTTATGGAATGTTGAAAGACAGGGGGTCTCACCTGCTTCTCCTGTTATTGAACTTCTAAGTTTGCTTTGTCTCCTTTCCTGATTAATTCATAATGAATTCTTGGATAATTTCAGTTTTCATTTTAGGGAAAACAACTTTGCCATTTGTCTATTTTTTGTTTGTTTGCCTTTTCAGTGGGAGTCAACTCCAGAGGAAAATATTTGGTGTAACGAACAAATTCTTCCCTTTAAAAGTAGACCTAGTTTTGGAAGAGTTCATTATCAAGGAAAGCAAATAGGATCTCACAAAAGCTGATTTCCCTTTGTAAAATTGGCAGGAAAAATGTATACCCGTTAAGGTAAAGATATGAAATTGCAAACATGTAGGCCGTCAAATCACTTTGATCTGGGATGGAGCCAGGAATAGGGTGGGGTGGTGTGTTTGTCTGAAAATAGCATAGAGATTCTGAGATTTTCTCTTGATGAAAACATTTTGTTATGGAAGCAGGGGTTTCACTAAAATTTTTGACATCCGGCAGTCTCACCTGTTTCCCTATTACCCCCATACAAATTTATCAAAAGTACACATGTAGTAGTGCCTCCTGCCTCTTAACTCTTTAAGCCCCAGTGACGCAATTAGCAAAATTTGCAAACAGCGTAGATCCCGATGAGGCGGCTCATAATGAGCCGCCTCATCTAGATCTACACTGTTTGTCCTCTAGTCTTTGAATTTTCAATACAAAAAAGTATTGGACAAGGCATTTTTTTTAATTTTTGCAGACGTAAATTTTGTCGTCTGCTTTTTGGTACTGAAAGAGTTAATGAAACCACTGTGGAAGCCAAACATTATTTGGCTTGAAATTGGATTTTGTATTATACTTAATCAGTTTTTCTCCATCCATGTCAGAGGACTGGCAGAGGTTTTCCAAGCATACTCTTAACTTTCAGACACCTAAAAAAGTATCTGAAATTGAATGTAAAATTAATTGACTGTCATGTAATTGTCTCTTGCCGTTTGGATCATGGGCAAGTTCATTTGTCATATTAGGGATGGCTTGTTAAAACTTGCCAAACAATACAGGTTTTGATTAGACACCTTGGGAGTCTGATCAGTCTCTGCAGTGTTTGCTGAGGCATTTCAGGCCAAATATTTAGGGTTTGAGATAGATGCCAACATATCTGAAGATTAATCTGAGAAAGGACCTCTGACAGTATCAATGCATATTTGCCCATTTTTCGACAAATTACTGCACCTTCCTCGGGCAACAAAAGTTGAAATATTTGGCATTAATATGTAGCCTTGTGTACTATAAAGACATTTTAACAGTGATTTTGAAAAATTATCATGCCTCTAGACTAACATAGACCAATTTTATCAAGAGGGGTATGTTAATTTTTCAGTCTCTGAAAATAAGTCCATTTATTTGGTTTTCTAAGATATCGAAATCTTAATTGATAACTATGCTAAAACTGACATACACACTACTGTTACTGATATTATGCAATATTTTTTCAGTACTAAGGACTTTAGCCTATTTTTAGATATAAAGGGTGTAAGTACCCCACCCACTTTTTCAGTTTTTCAGCTGTAGACTATCGTTTCACCCCGTGCCTCAGCAAGCCACTCACATATAATGTGTATTATGATAGTACATACATACATACATGCGAAGTGGCTAGCTGAGGCACGGGGGGAAAAATATCTTTAAAAAACTTTTCCTGTTTCCATTACGTTTAATTACAAAATTTGGCTTTTTCCACCAAAAATTGAAGTCTATGTGCAAAATAATCAAAAATTAAATTCATGGCCAGTTAGGGGAAGTTGAGAGCAACAAATTTCAAGAGAAATTCTTCGGGATATCAAAAATTTAATTTTGACTATTTTTATAGGCAAATTTACATTACAACCGTCAGAGGTCCTTTCTTGTTAATCCTTCATTAAACCACATGTTGTGACCCTTCATTAGAACTGTCGCGGTGAGACAGTTCTAATAAAGGGTCACAACATATGGCTCTGTCTGGGTGAGACGGTTCAAATGCAGGGTCACAACATACGTTTTTTATGGAGAAATAAGAAAAAATTATCCCAGATTTATCTTCAAATGCTCAACTTACCTGGGACACTGGGCTAGCACAACTAGACAGCTAGATTTTCAATGAGATTGCATATCAGTAGAAATAAATATGTATCAGAAGAAATGCTTATCATTTCAGACCCATCTTGCCAGGAGGAGGGATCAGTTGAGGACAAGAATGCCCCAACTTTCGGAACTGGCGGAGAAAGACAACGCAGCACTACAGAATGGACATGGGAATGGGGAGGAAGTAGTGGAAGTTATACGACCGCCATCCCCCAACGATGATCCTGTGATGCCTAGTGTGCCTGATGAATTTCTTAGCAAGTTGGGACTGACTCAAGATGACCCAGGGTAAGTTGTCATGTAAAAATAAAATGACTGTGTCCATGAAACTCTCGTAATGACCCTACATATTTGGACAGACAGATATGAGCAAACATGGTGGACCAAGATCAAACTGCTCCAGGGTGTACAACGTTTGCCATTCATTAAGCATCATTTGGTTGCATTAATGTGTGTAAAATCCACTTTCTAAGAATTTTGGAACAATAATTGTCTGACTTTAGTGTGTCCAAAATATTAGGGTCATAACGGTATGCATTAAGATGCAAGCAATATCAGCAATATGACTTGGCAGGGCCTGTGAAAAAGTACAAGACATACTGGTGAGCTTGTGCTCTTACTCTGGAATTAACATCAGCCTTCTCATATTGGGTGTTTTGACGAAGCTTTCAGGTGAGCTTTGCATTGCTTGAATTGTATGTTTGTTTGAATTGTATGGTATAGTCCTGTTTACAAGGTTGGTTTTGGGGTAGACAGACAGCCATTGCACAGTTAAATTGAGACAACATGACAACTGAGCAGTGAGCATACAAGATGAGCAGTGAGCATACAAGACAACTGAGCAGTGAGCATACAAGACACATGAGCAGTGAGCATACAAAACAAATGAGCAGTGAGCATACAAAACAAATGAGCAGTGAGCATACAAGACAAATGAGCAGTGAGCATACAAAACAAATGAACGAGCAGTGAGCATACAAGATGAGCAGTGAGCATACAAGACAACTGAGCAGTATGAGCAGTGAACATACAAAACAAATGAGCAGTGAGCATACAAGACAAATGAGCAGTGAGCATACAAAACAAATGAATGAGCAGTGAGCATACAAGACAAATGAGCAGTGAGCATACAAGACAAATGAGCAGTGAGCATACAAAACAAATGAGCAGTGAGCATACAAAACAAATGAGCAGTGAGCATACAAAACAAATGAGCAGTGAGCATACAAGACAAATGAGCAGTGAGCATACAAAACAAATGAGCAGTGAGCATACAAAACAAATGAGCAGTGAGCATACAAGACAAATGAGCAGTGAGCATACAAAACAAATGAGCAGTGAGCATACAAGACAAATGAGCAGTGAGCATACAAGACAAATGGATGAGCAGTGAGCATACAAGACAAATGAGCAGTGAGCATACAAGACAAATGAATTAGCAGTGAGCATACAAGACAAATGAGCAGTGAGCATACAAGACAAATGAGCAGTGAGCATACAAGACAAATGAGCAGTGAGCATAAACTGCTTATTTGCCTTCCTTTATAGTGGAGTCGTAATAAGAGACATGACATGATGGGCTTAAGCCCCGTCCCACAGAGCTTGTGACCACTTTGGGACCTGTCCGTGACTACGGAAATTGACAATCGCTAGGAGGTTGGAGAAGTCCCAGTAAGATTTTATCAGGGTAGCAACAAGGTCTTTGAGTGGTTGCAGGTCAAAATTAGTCGCAGCCAGTCTTTTGGGCATGCACAAAAGACTTGCTGCAGCTGATTCTTGTTAGAGATAGGTTGCAATTTGTGGAAGTGGCCAGTGGTATTATTAGCTCACCTGAGCCGAAGGCTCACAGGTGAGCTTATAGTATAGGCAGGCATCCGTTGTCCGTCGTCCGTCGTCCGTCAACATTTTCAAACGACATCTCCTCTGAAACTACAAGGCCCATTGTAACCAAATTTCATATATTGCATCTATAGGCAGGGGGAACCAATAATACTGTTTTTTATCCAAATCGCCTCAAAACTTTGGTTGCTATGGCAACTTAAAGTTTCCATTGACTTGTATGGGAAAAATTGAAAATTTGCATTTATTACTATGTCACTGCAGATATTTGACAAAACTTTTACAGAAATGTTCCTTGAGTAGTCCTCTATCAACCACATGAAATTTATGTCAATTGCACAATTTGGCTGGTTGCCATGGCAACTGAATGATTAAAAATAGGAAAAATATTCAAAAATCATCTCCTCAGAAACTATGCAACTAATAAAGCCCAAACTTCACAGAAAGGAACTTAGTACTGGATTCTTTAAAAGTACTGTTTTTCTTGGCAATTGCTCTAGCAGTTTGGTTGCTATGGGAACTTAAAGTTGCCATTGACTTATAATGGCAAAATAGAAAATTTGCATTTATTGCTATGCCGGTGCAGATATTTTGACAAAACTTTAACAGAAGTGTTCCTTGAGTAGTCCTCTATCAACCACATGAAATTTATGTCAATTGCACAATTTGGCTGGTTGCCATGGCAACCGAATGATTAAAAATAGAAAAAAATATTAAAAAATCATCTCCTCAGAAACTATGCAACCAGTAAAGCCCAAACTTCACAGAAAGGATCTTAGTACAGGCTTCTGTAAAAGTACTGTTTTTCTTGGCAATTGCTCTAGCAATTTGGTTGCTATGGGAACTTAAAGTTGCCATTGACTTATAATGTCAAAATAGAAAATTTGCATTTATTGCTATGTCGGTACAGATATTTTGACAAAACTTTCAGAGAAAGGTACCTTGAGTAGTCTTTAACCAGCCTTGTTAAATTTATGCAAATCCCGCAATTTGGCTGGTTGCCATTGCAACCAAATAGTTAAAAATAGAAAAATATTAAAAAAATCATCTCCGCAGAAACTGTGTGGCCAATAAAGCTCAATTTTTACAGAAAGAACCTTAGTACTACCCTCTATAGAATTACTGTTTTTCATGGCAATTACTCCAGCAGTTTGGTTGCTATGGCAACTAAGAGTTTCCATTGACTTATAATGGGGAAAATGGAAATTGGCAATTTTTGCTGTCTCACTGCATTTATTTAGATTTTCTTTCTACAGAAATGTTTCTTGAATAGTTCTCTATGTTTCTAATGAATTTTCTCCAAATCGCTGAATTTGATTGGTTGCCATGGCAAAATATAGGGTAAATTTTCGAAAAAAAAAAGGAGAAGATAAAATGAAAAAATCTTCTGCTCAGAAGCCATATTGGGGGATGAAGCTGATATTGTGCAAACATATTGATGACAGAAGCCTCTACATGAATTTTGTTTTTTCTTCCAACGCCATAAGAACTTTGGTTGCTATGGCAACTTACAGTTTCCATTGACTTATAATGGGAAAAGTGAAGCCATGAGGAGGATGAAGCTGATACTTTGCATACATATTAATTTAGCCTCTACCTAAAGTATGTTTCATATTATCATTGCCCATGTGAACTGGTTTTGCTATGGCAACTTAAAGTTTCCATAGACTTACAATGGGGAAAGTGGACATTTGATATTTATTTATGTGATACTGCAGATATTTTGACAAAAGCTTTACAGAAATGTTCCTAGAGTAGTCCTCTACCAGCCATATGAATTTTGCCCAAGGACCTGATTTTTATTGGTTGCCATTGCAACTGAAAGGGCAAATTTTCTATTTTTTTCATTTTTTTTTTTTTTTTTTTTTTTGCCAAAGATCTTCTTCTCAGAAGCCATTAAGTGGGGATAAAGCTTAGTTTTTGCATAAATGTTTGTGATATTATCCTCTACATAAATGGTGTGTTTTATTGCTGTTGTGCATGTTGTTTTGTTGCTGTGGCAACTTAGTTTTTCCAACATAACCTCAGTGCTCAGGTGAGCGATATAGGGCCATTGGCCCTCTGGTTTTAGTTGCTGATTGGTTTTCACGTTGTAGCCATTGGTTTTATCAACAGTTTTGCTCTGAAATGTTAGCAACTTTGCTGTAACCTATCTTCAACTGTTTGGCAACTGGTTGCATTAGATCGATGAATGGTTGACAATGGATCACTGATGAGATGGCCACTAGTTGGCGTTTGATCAGCGACGATAGGTTGCAAGGAGGTTTCATGCATGCACCGATTGATCCACAAAAGTTCACAGTGCTAACTTCTATGAAAAGCTGTTTTGGTTGAAGAACTGTGGCCAACAAGTCTCCAGCCAGTCCCTGTTTAGTTGCAACCAGTCACCGAAGAGTCATCCATTGGTCGCTGACTGGTCGCTCTAAACTTGTTTCAAACCAGTCGCTGATACTATGCCAAGCAGTTGCAGAAAGGTTGTAAATTGGTCGCTATTTGCAATAACTATGGTCAGTCATCATAGACTAATCAGCGAGCATACTTGAAGGGGAAAAGTATTAAGTTGCAATGGTCGTGGAGGTTGCCAATCAGTTGCAAATGAAATCAGTCACAAAGCTGTTGCATCACAGTCACGAGCTCTGTGGGACTGAGGTTTATATATCATTAGGTTGTACGATGTTGCATGAATATGTAGTTGATGGAAGAGTTTGATATTTACCTGATGTCATAAGGTGACATAGACTGCTAAGCTGCACAATATGACATAATGATGAAATAAATGGCATTTTACTGAATATGATTCTGCAGCTGCATTCTGTATTGTTGAATTTTTAATGGTTTTGATATGAGAGTGGCAGAATGTCAGAAATAAGAAACACACAGAAACTGCAACTGTGGTGATACAATGTAGGTTCAGACTCAGAGTTAAGATTTCCAGGCTGAGGCCGACGCCCAATAATGCTTGGAGCAGCTGGACTACTGTAGGAAAATGTTAAGGTGAATAAGAACAGTTTCAGGGGAGGCAACTCTGTCATTTACATTTTTGCTGTCCTTCTCAGTGGGGGTCATCTCATAAAGGAAAGATTTGCTCCGTAGGAGCATATTCTTCCTTGAAGAGTAGACCCCATTTTGGAAGGTCTTCATAACAGGAAGTCACATAATATGTTTCTCTTTGCAAAAATGGCAGAATAACATGGAGGTATACCGGTATCCATACGCTGTCTTCGGTAAAACATGTCCTAATTGGAACACATGGTTGAAATGATGTATTAGAGATGTCATAATGTCACATCTATGCTTGCATATTGTATACCCATGCTGGACTCGTGGAGAACAAAAGCTCTTTATTGGTGGATTGAAATCTCAGTCAGACCTAGAAGAAGTTTGATCGTGTGGGCTGATCGGTGAATGCAAAATTACACTGATGATCTGAAAGAGACAGATTCTAGGGTGGTTCAAGTTTCTTCTTTTGTTTCTGAACTGTTTGAATCCTCATTGTAAGCTATCAGCTCAAAACAATTGAAATACTGTTGAAATGGCAGCAAAATTCCAAAAATTATCCTTTTGTCTATAAGACCTTGAAGCGTGCATTTTGTACTATGTTTGTAGATTATGAAACTATTTATCAGAATGTCAATATGGAGCACTCTATGACACAAACAGCTACTGTGTTTATGCAAAATATTTCTGCAAACAGTGTTGACCCAGATCAGACTGCTCCTTTGAGGAGCAGTATGATCAGTGTCTACACAGTTTGCAAACAATAGTCGACAATGCAGTTGATCAGAAATGAAGACGATAGTATCAGCTGTCAAAGAAATGGTTGGGATGGCCAAATAGCGAGGGAAATTACAATACATGCAAATTTAAATTTATCTTTTCAGCTGTTTGATCTCATAGTCAAGAAATATCATATTTCATAATCTATAATAGCTTTTATCAGTTTGGCCACATTAAAATATGCAATTGTAAGAATGAAAAAATATAGTTTATTTACTTCATAGTATGGATATTGGATCTCTACATATAGTATTGATGTTTGATCGTTTGAAAATTGACCTGTCTATTAATGTTAAACTGAATTTTCAGGTGATAAGAAATGCAAATTTTATCAAAGTTATCAAGATTAAATTAAGGAAGTAATTGCAGTATGTGTGGAACACTGCACAAATGTAAATTTTGCTAAGTTGGTGGGAAATTCATTGTGGAGTGGCATATTATATTCCAACAGTTTTTGAAAAACAAATGTGACTGCATTCTATTTGGATATAATATTTAAAAAAAAAAAAGGACATTATGACTTTAACCCTAAAAGCTCCAAAAAGTAAGATTGTTGAATTGGCAAACAGTGTAGATCCAGATGAGGTGGCTCATAATAATGAGCCACCTCATCTGAATCTACACTGTTTGCCCTCTAGTGTTCGAATTCTCAATATGATATTGCTTGGACGAAACATTTTTTGAAATTCTGCAGAAGTAAATATTGTCGTCTGCTTTTTGGCGCATAAAGGGTTAATAGTTTTAGGCTGTAATATTGTGAATACCCAAAATATTTGGACACATTATCTTCTGTAATAGAATTTTGTGGCTTCGGATCTTTGACTGAGTTATGCCCCATTCTGACTCCTCGTGAACAAGGATGACAACTCTGGCTTGCTATAAGTGCAACAAATACACCTTTCAGACTGATGTTGTATAATATGTTGCTTGCAAAACTCTAACGAAATAAGGATGACATTTGGGAGAAAAATACTTTGTTTTCATTATGTCCCTGTGACCAGAGTCAGGGAGCTTTATGTTTTACCCATGTCAGTCAATCTGTCTGTTTGTGTAATCAACTCCTCTCAAAGTTTTTGATTGATCGCTTGAGTTGAAACCTTGCATATTGAAGATGTGCATGAAGGTTTTTTGAAGATCAGAATTTAATTTTTGACAAAATTACTTGCATTGAAACTTAGTTTGTTGCCAGTAAAGGATAGCAAGTTTTTAATTATGCCCATTCTTGAACTTAGAAATTTTAGCATTTTATCACCAGTATAGTATAGCAATTTTATATAATCACTCCTCTCACAGTTCATGATGGATTGATTTGAAAAGTTTAGAAGATCAGATCATTTTTTCAGCAAAATGCTAGTTTTGGAACTTAGAGAGTTTCCTGTGTTTATTCACCAAACCAGGGTAATACTAGCTTCAATGCATGCCTGACCATGCACACATTTCATGGGGAGTGAGTGATGGGGAGTTGGGGAGAGGGGGAGGCGGGGGCATCACGTATACCTGTGTCTCAGAGACACAAAGTTTCCTTTTAAATTAAAAGAAACACTAGAATAAACAATTTTGGCATGGTTGTTAAAGAAAGTTTTGCTAGCTGAGATTTTATGTGTGTGCATGAGTGCTGTTACAATTAAATGTCAGGAAATCATGAATGATTGTAGAGTTAGACTTTCTCAAGACCCTATATTATCTAAATTTTACTTTCAAACTGGAAAGTCCCTTTAAGTGAAATAATATGTGAAAGTCCCTTTAGAAGTTCTCTCTGAATATAGGGTCTTTTAGGGATTGAAAATTTCACCGACCAGCATCCAGTCGGTGGGTAATACAATATCCCATTTGTTGATAACAGCATTAGCGTCTGCAGTCAATGTTTTAGACTTTCTCAAGACCCTATATTATCTAAATTTTACTTTCAAACTGGAAAGTCCCTTTAAGTGAAATAATATATGAAAGTCCCTTTAGAAGTTCTCTCTGAATATAGGGTCTTTTAGGGATTGAAAATTTCACCGACCAGTATCCAGTCGGTGGGTAATACAATATCCCATTTGTTGATAACAGCATTAGCGTCTGCAGTCAATGTTTATATAATAAATAAACCACCCACCTGCTTGTATCAGTTATCAGCTGGTGAAAGAAGCCTAAATATTCAGACTTTACTACTTTTGAACCAAACACTTGTCTTTTGTCAGGGGATGATTTTAAAAGACGTGGTCAAACCAGGCAAATAATGATCAGCCTGCTCAATGTTGACTGATTAGAGTCTGCACTATTTACCCAGGCATTTATAACCAAATATTTGGGGGAGTCACAATACTTTGATTTTGTGCATTACAACAGAAAATCTTGTTACTTTTTAGCTCACCTGAGCCATAGGCTCAAAATGAGCTATTGTGATCAGTCTGTGTCCGTCGTGCGTTGTTCGTCGTACGGCGTCAGTCGTCAAACAATTTGCTTTAAAGACATCTTCTCTGAAACCGCTAGGCCTAGAGCTTTGATATTTATATGAAGAATTGTCTAGTAGACCTTTACCAAGTTTGTTCAAACAGTGGACCTGGGGTCCAAAATGGCCCTGCGGCGGGGGGTCTTGGGTTCGAAATTAAAATATACTTAGAAAATTTTCTTCTCCAGAACCGCTAGGCGCAGATGCTTGAAATTTGGTATGTGGCATTGCTTAGTGGTCCTTCACCAAGTTTGTTCAAATGATGGCCCCAGGGTGCAAAATGGTCCCGCCCCAGGGGGTCCTGTGTTTGACCCATAAAAACACAGAAAAATATTCAAATATCTTCTTCTTCAGAACCACTTTGTTCGGAAGCTTGAAATTTGTTATGTAGCATTGCCTAGTGGTCATTTACCAGGTTTGTTCAAATGGAAGTTTCAGGATCCATTATGAACCTACCCCATGGGGTCCTGTGTTTGAGCCTTTGAAATACACAAAAAAATATTTTAAAAAACTTCTTCTTCTTCTTCTTGAGATCCGCTAGGCGCAGATGCTTGAAACTTGGTATGAAGCATTGCCTTGTGGACCTCTACAAATTATTTTCAAATGGTGGTCCAATGATCCAAAATGGCTCTGACCCAGGGGGTCCTGGGTTCGAACCATAGAAATACATATAAAACTATTCTAAACTTTTCTCCCTCAGAACCACATGGCTCAGATGCTTGAAATTTCGTATGTAGCATTGGCTAGTGGTCCTTTACCATGTTTGGTGAAATGGTGGTCCCAGGGTCCAAAATGGACCTACCCCAAGGAGTCCTGGGTTTGAACCATAAACAACATAGAAAAAGATTCAAAATTTTTTCCTCTTCAGAACCGCTAGGCTCAGATGCTTGAAATTTAGTATGAAGCATGCCTGGTAGAACTCTACGATTTTTTTTCACATGGTGGCCCAAGGGTCCAAAAAGGCCCTACGGCAGAGGGGTTTGGGTTCGAAAATAAAACATACTTAAAAATCATCTCCACAACTGAAAGGATGAGATGCTAGAAATTTTGGTATGTAGCATTGCCTAGTGTTAATTTACCAAGTTTATTTAAATTGTGGCCCCAGGGTCCAAAATGGCTCCACCCTAGGGGTCCTGGGTTTAAACCATAGAAACATGTAGGAAAATAATCAAAAGGCTTCTTGAAATACATAAAGACTTTTTAGTACAAGAGGTCAAGGTCGTTCTTTGACCTTCGACCAAGGCCTCTCGTATTTCAACAATTTCAAACATCTCCTCGAGAGCTACTTTTGTGACTAAGTTTCATATAAAGCCTCCAGGAGTGGAAGGAACGAAAATTTGTTCAAGGCAGGTCACTTGAACATTATAGCCACCATGCCTGTATATGGTAAAAACCTTTAAAACTCTTATTCTTCAGAACCAAATACCGGATAACGGCTGACCTTGAATCTTTGTATGTACATGTATCATTGGAGACTAGAGTACTACCAAGATTGTTCAAATGATGACCTTGGACTGACCTTGACCTTTTTTATGACAAGGTCAAATTTGTTTTCTGGTGCTGTTAGACAATAAGTGTTCAAGGAACTTGTTGAAGATATTGGTGCTAAAGCCATTAAATACCGTCAACTAAATAAGTACATGGAGATTTCTGAGTAAAAGAGATCAGATGCATTCTTTGATCTTTAACGAATGTCTCTTATATTTCGACAGTTTCAAACTACTAGGTAAGTTAAAATGATGACTCTAGTAAGACCTTTGACCTTTGTTTTACTCAGGTGAGCAATTTAGTGCCTCATGTCCCTCTTGTTTAATCATCATGTCACTCTTTTTGTATTCTAAACTATAGAGAACAGCAAATATGATATTATATGTGAAAAGTCGGAACACGTTCTTGTGAAAATCTGCAATTGTATTAATTACTACTTACTAGAAGCTATACTATGCAAAATATATTTAGCAATTTTTTTATATTTTTCACTTTTTCTCATTACTGAAGTGAAACATTGAGCGAAATTAAATTGCATTGAAGGGAACCGTATTTGGGGCTTAAGATACCATGGGATTTCAGAAGCCATCTTTAAAAACGATATTGAGGAAAAGCGATAAGCGTGGAAGGGGTCATTAGCCGAAATTCACATCCATTGAAAAGCAACATAAAAATGGCAAGCATGTGATGTTTTGTACGGTCTTTTCATCATTTTCATGCTTAGTTTTCTTGTCAAAGTTATTGATTGTGTAACAGATATGGTTAAGCTTAACAACTGACGAATCTTAGCATGCGCCATTGACGTTAAAACGTTATAATTTGGTCCAATATGCAATATTTCACTGATGCTTCACTTCAATGCAGAATCAAAACTCGAGAAAAACAATAGGCTAAAATAAAAGGTCACACCATGCTTAATTTAACTGTGAAGTTTCTTCATTGAAGTATAACGTACTTGTGAGAAAATGATGACGTTAGCCTGAGACTTTTGACTTATGCTCAGTAACCGAGAAGCATTTTCTCTCTGAATTGTTTACGTTATCATGTTGGTAGATACCAAACAATCATACGCTCGAAAGGGATTCAAGAAATACCGATTAGAAAATTTTTTTAAGACGATAACGTAAAAACAAGGGTGAACGTCAAATTTTCGAACTTCGTAAACCCCATACTCGTAGCATATTCAAAAGTTTTAGAGCGTTTTCCTTTATTTTAACAGCAAGCCAGCCGCCCCATTATGGTTTTGGCTTTTGTACATGATCAAAAATGTCCTTCAGATACAATGGTCATAAAAACTGACGTCACGGTAGTTCAAACGCTACACTTGAGCAATCTCGAATCTTTTACCTGCCAGTCCATCTCGAATGATCGGCCTTTGTATCTTTATGCAATAAAGTGACAATAAAATCCTAATAAGGTGGATCTGACACATACTAAAAAATTGCTATATTTATTGTGCATAGTATATTTAATCAATAAACAATATCCTGATTCTTTTCTGACTCCACGGAATAATTTCTTTCTATAGTTACTGACTTCTGTTTTGCTTCCTTCAATTTAATTCAATTCTTCAATTCTTTATTTACACTCAGATTTACATAAGTAAACAACATGAGGAGCAGAAAAGGAAACATACATAATACAACAACATGGTGATATATCAAACACATAAATATCAAGGCGCCACAATCAAAAATATCTATATATGCGATTGGCATTCAGTATTGAGTATTTTGATTAAGTTCATTTAACTTTTATTTGAGTATAAGAGAGAGGAGCACATACACTTACACAGATACACACACATACATGCACACACTCAGATGGGAGAACGCATAACGCACATTTTTTTTTGTCTTAGCTGTGAAACTTGAAAATAAATTCTTTGAAGAAGCGAAGAGAACACTACAAAAAAAATTTAGTCTTCATTTCCCCACTTAACAAAAAATTCAAGCTTACACTTTTTCTAGCAATAAATCAAGATAACAAGCTCTGCAGCCGGGCCAGACCTTATCTAAACAAACATCCCAATTATATCTGACAATCATATTTACTTAGGGTGAATGGGTTCATTCAATGATTACAAGTCTGTAAATTTAACATAGTTTTAAACAGGAACAGTTTCTTTCTTTTCTTTTTTCCAAAATGTTGAAAAATAATAAAATGGATTATTAATTTACAGACTTGGGCAAGTCTATCAATGTTTATATAATAAATAAACCACCCACCTGCTTGTATCAGTTATGAGCTGGTGAAAGAAGCCTAAATATTCAGACTTTTTTACTTTTGAACCAAACGCTTGTCTTTTGTCAGGGGATGATTTTAAAAGACGTGGTCAAACCAGGCAAATAATGATCAGCCTGCTCAATGTTGACTGATTAGAGTCTGCACTATTTACCCAGGCATTTATAACCAAATATTTGTGGGAGTCACAATACTTTGATTTTGTGCATTACAACAGAAAATCTTGTTACTTTTTAGCTCACCTGAGCCATAGGCTCAAAATGAGCTATTGTGATCAGTCTGTGTCCGTCGTGCGTTGTTCGTCGTACGGCGTCAGTCGTCAAACAATTTGCTTTAAATGACATCTTCTCTGAAACCGCTAGGCCTAGAGCTTTGATATTTATATGAAGAATTGTCTAGTAGACCTTTACCAAGTTTGTTCAAACAGTGGACCTGGGGTCCAAAATGGCCCTGCGGCGGGGGGTCTTGGGTTCGAAATTAAAATATACTTAAAAAATTTTCTTCTCCAGAACCGCTAGCCGCAGATGCTTGAAATTTGGTATGTAGCATTGCTTAGTGGTCCTTCACCAAGTTTCTTCAAATGATGGCCCCAGGGTGCAAAATGGTCCCGCCCCAGGGGGTCCTGTGTTTGACCCATAAAAACACATAGAAAAATATTCAAATATCTTCTTCTTCAGAACCACTTTGCTCGGAAGCTTGAAATTTGTTGTGTAGCAATGCCTAGTGGTCATTTACCAGGTTTGTTCAAATGGAAGTTTCAGGATCCATTATGGACCTACCCCATGGGGTCCTGTGTTATAGCCTTTGAAATACATAAAGAAAATATTTAAAAAACTTCTTCTTCTTCTTCTTGAGATCCGCTAGGCGCAGATGCTTGAAACTTAGTATGAAGCATTGCCTTGTGGACCTCTACAAATTAGTTTCAAATGGTGGTCCAATGATCCAAAATGGCTCTGACCCAGGGGGTCCTGGGTTCGAACCATAGAAATACATATAAAACTATTCTAAACTTTTCTCCCTCAGAACCATATAGCTCAGAAGCTTGAAATTTCTTATGTAGCATTGGCTAGTGGTCCTTTACCATGTTTGTTGAAATGGTGGTCCCAGGGTCCAAAATGGACCTACCCCAAGGAGTCCTGGGTTTGAACCATAAACAACATAGAAAAATATTCAAAATTTTTCCTCTTCAGAACCGCTAGGCTCAGATGCTTGAAATTTAGTATGAAGCATTGCCTGGTAGAACTCTACCAAGTTTTTTCACATGGTGGCCCAAGGGTCCAAAAAGGCCCTACGGCAGGGGGTTTTGGGTTCGAAAATAAAACATACTTAAAAATCATCTCCACAACTGAAAGGATGAGATGCTCGAAATTTTGGTATGTAGCATTGCCTAGTGTTAATTTACCAAGTTTATTTAAATTGTGGCCCCAGGGTCCAAAATGGCTCTACCCCAGGGGTCCTGGGTTTAAACCATAGAAACATGCAGGACAAGCAAATTAGACGAATTTATGTCCCCCGCTTTGGAAACTAGGTCTCCACTGTATATACACTAAGTGTTTGAGCTGGAAAAGCGGCAAAGTTAAAAATGTGAAAAAAGTGATAAAAAAAATAATGTGAAGATTATATCCAAACCACATGCATATCTTCAGGCCATGATCAAAATACCTGTGAAGTTTCAAAGGAATGGGCATAAAACTGTAGGAGGAGCTGAACACACAAGGTACCCACTATCTATTCACGTTGACAGTAAAAATGAAAAATGGCTAAGTTCAATTTGCGAAAAAAGTAAAAAAAATAATGTGAGGATTATATCCAAACCACATGCATATCTTCAGACCATGACCAAAATACCTGTGAAGTTTCAAAGGACTCGGCATAAAACTGTAGGAGGAGTTGCGCACACAAGGTACCCACTATCTAGTCACTATGATACTAAAAACGCCTAAAAAATGACTAAGTTCAACTTGTGGAAAAAGTGACAAAAAATAATCTCAGGATTACATCCAAACCACATGCGTATCTTCAGACCATGACAAAAACATCTGTAAAGTTTCGAAAGAATCGGCATAAAACTGTAGGAGGAGTTGCGCACACAAGGTACCTACTACTTTTGGGGGACGGAAAGACGGAAGGACGGATGGACGGACGGAAGGACGGATAGCCGAAAACTATGTCCCTCCGCTTTTCTTCGAAAAGGCGGGGGACAAAAATAATCAAAAGGCTTCTTGAAATACATAAAGACTTTTTAGTACAAGAGGTCAAGGTCGTTCTTTGACCTTCGACCAAGGCCTCTCGTATTTCAACAATTTCAAACATTTCCTCGAGAGCTACTTTTGTAATTAATTTTCATATAAAGCCCCCAGGAGTGGAAGGAACGAAAATTTGTTCAAGGCAGGTCACTTGAACATTATAGCCACCATGCCTGTATATGGTAAAAACCTTTAAAACTCTTATTCTTCAGAACCAAATAACAGATGACCTTGAATCTTTGTATGTACATGTATCATTGGAGACTAGAGTACTACCAAGATTGTTCAAATGATGACCTTGGACTGACCTTGACCTTTTTTATGACAAGGTCAAATTTGTTTTCTGGTGCTGTTAGACAATAAGTGTTCAAGGAACTTGTTGAAGATATTGGTGCTAAAGCCATTAAATACCGTCAACTAAATAAGTACATGAAGATTTCTGAGTAAAAGAGATCAGATGCATTCTTTGATCTTAAACGAATGTCTCTTATATTTCGACAGTTTCAGACTACTAGGTAAGTTAAAATGATGACTCTAGTAAGACCTTTGACCTTTGTTTTACTCAGGTGAGCAATTTAGTGCCTCGTGTCCCTCTTGTTTAATCATCATGTCACTCTTTTTGTATTCTAAACTATAGAGAACAGCAAATATGATATTGTATGTGAAACGTCGGAACACGTTCTTGTGAAAATCTGCAATTGTATTAATTACTACTTACTAGAAGCTATTTAATCAATAAACAATATCCTGATTCTTTTCTGACTCCACGGAATAATTTCTTTCTATAGTTACTGACTTCTGTTTTGCTTCCTTTAATTCAATTCAATTCTTCAATTCTTTATTTACACTCAGGTTTACATAAGTAAACAACATGAGGAGCAGAAAAGGAAACATACATAATACAACAAAATGGTGATATATCAAACACATAAATATCAAGGCTCCACAATCAAAAATATCTAAAAATGCGATTGGCATTCAGTATTGAGTATTTTGATTAAGTTCATTTAAACTTTTATTTGAGTATAAGAGAGAGGAGCACATACACTTACACAGATACACACACACATACATGCACACACTCAGATGGGAGAACGCATAACGCACAATTTTTTTTGTCTAAGCTGTGAAACTTGAAAATAAATTCTTGAAAATAAATTCTTTGAAGAAGCGAAGAGAACACTACAAAAAAAATTTAGTCTTCATTACCCCACTTAACAAAAAATTCAAGCTTACACTTTTTCTAGCAATAAATCAAGATAACAAGCTCTGCAGCCCGGCCAGACCCTATCTAAACAAACATCCCAATTATATCTGACAATCATCTTTACTTAGGGTGAATGGGTTCATTCAATGATTACAAGTCTGTAAATTTAACATAGTTTTAAACAGGAACAGTTTCTTTCTTCTCTTTTTTCCAAAATGTTGAAAAATAATAAAATGGATTATTAATTTACAGACTTGGGCAAGTCTATTGTAGAGTATGTGTAACATTTTGGGGACATGACAATGTCTATGTCACTACAAATGTTATCATGTCATTACATGTATGTCAGATGTTCAAGTAATCAGTGTAATAAGGTGTGATAAGAAAAATTGTACTACCATTCTGAACCTGAATATTTGGGCAGAAGTTCATGATCAAACAGCACAGACCCTGATAGTTTTGCCATGTGACCAGCAATCTTTGCTAGCCAAGGCTAACAAATTCCACATCTTTTGATGTGGACTTACTGTAATGACCCTAAGTATTCAGACAGACAGGTCTAAGCAAACATTGTAGACCCAGATCAAACTGCTCCTCAAGGAGCAGTTTGATCAGGGTCTACAACGTTTGCCATTCTCTAAGCATCATTTGGATGCATTACCATATGTAAAATCCACTTTCCAAGGATTTTGGAACAATAATTGTCCAACTTCCACATGTCCAAATTTTAGGGTCATTACGGTAGTACCATGGCTTGCAAATATAGTATGGCAACTCATCAACTTGTTCAGTTTTTGTCTCCCCTGCGACTAGCAGAAGTGAGATGTAGGTATTTTACATTTCCAGTGTCGGCTTGACGAAAAGTTAGCGAAGAGTTTTCATGTTTAGCTACATTTTTTACCATGCCCAGACAGGTGAGACAACGCATTCCTCGGATATTACAGTAATTTCTATAATCAGAATGGGTAAAAAATGTTTCTTCTCATGATTTTAAAGTTTTTGGTAAAATATTATTTCTGTAAATATTAAAAGGTTCAAAACAGGTTACCTCCCTTCATCAGCTTGCAATAAAAACAAATGCAGATTTTGTAAAGAGGAGTTTGTTGCTCCTTGGTGGAATTTGTCTCTTTATGTTTGTAGATCTAAACTGTCACTCTTTGTGTACATTGTACTTTGGTGACCGCTCATACTATTTTGTCATCTTATAACTTGGAAAGTCTTTATGTAATCAGTTATTTTCCTTATTTGCAGTTCATTGTCACCTGTTAAAGTATTTGGTCATTGCCCCAAATTACTTTTAATTGTCATCTAAGCAAAATTGGTTACTATGCTTGCGTACATTTAATTGTTTGCCTTTTATGGTATTGGTATTCTTTTGCAAAAGTGGTTTCTGTCTTTATGTCTTTATGTCCCCCCACCATGCGGGGGGGGGGGGGGGGGGGGGGGGGGGGGACATATTGTTCTTGGTGTGGATCCCGTCGGCGTCAGTGTAGCTTCTTGTCTGCACTCTATCTCCTGAAGGGATGTATGGATTTTGACCAAACTGGCACAGATACATAACTGGGAGGGGGGAAAGAACTGATTAGATTTTGGTGACCTTGACCTTATTTTCAAGGTCACAGGAGGTCAAAGAAGGATGAGATATAGCTTGTCTGCACTATATCTCCTGAAGGAATTGATGGATTTGGGGGGGGGGGGTACATATTGTTCTTGGTGTGGATCCCGTCGGCATCAGTGTAGCTTCTTGTCTGCACTCTATCTCCTGAAGGGATGTATGGATTTTGACCAAACTGGCACAGATATATCACTGGGAGATGGCAAAGAACTGGTTAGATTTTGGTGACCTTGACCCTATTTTCAAGGTCACAGGAGGTCAAAGAGTTTTGAAAAACGTCTTGTCTGCACCATAACTCCTGAAGGGATCGATGGATTTTTACTAAACTGGCACAGATATATCATTGGGAGATGGCAAAGAACTGATCAGATTTCGGTGACCTTGACCTCATTTTCAAGGTCACAGGAGGTCAAAGCGTATTGAAAAATGCCTTATCTGCACCATATCTCCTGAATGGATGGATGAATTTGAACCAAACTGTCATATATACATCACTGGGAGATGGCAAAGAACTGATTAGATTTGGTGACCTTGACCCCATTTTCGAACAAATTCCGTCAATTTTTGTAGGAGTTATGGCCCTTTGAAAATTTCGGCATTTTGACTTTGTCAGCAAGATGTCTTGCAAAGTAGTTGAGCGAGGGACTTAAAACTTTGACGGCTTATTAAGAATGATGAGTAGATGAACTGATTAACTTTTGATCAAATTCCGTCAATTTTTGTAGGAGTTATGGCCCCTCAAAAATTTTGGCATTTTGACTGCCAGCAAGATATCTTGAAAAGCATTTGAGTGAGGTACTTGAAACTTTGACAGCTGATTGGAGATGATGAGTAGATGAATTGATTTACTTTTGAACGAATTCCGTCATTTTTTTTTTCGGTAAAGATCATTGCCTTTCAGGGACAGGCATATGGTTGGGGGCATAGTGTTTTACAAACACATTTTCTAGTTTGTTTTTCCATTGGTGTTCTAGTTTATTCTTGTGGACATTTTTAAGTTAGTTTGAAAAATTATATTCATTGATGATATATGAGCTGAGAAATGAGAAGTATTGTGGTTGAACTTTAAATAAAAGAAACTTTAGCTAACCCAACCGTAGTTAAATACAATATAATGTAGTCCCCTAGACTTTCTCAAGACCCTATATTATCTAAATTTTACTTTCAAACTGGAAAGTCCCTTTAAGTGAAATAATATATGAAAGTCCCTTTAGAAGTTCTCTCTGAATATAAATTTAACATAGTTTTAAACAGGAACAGTTTCTTTCTTTTCTTTTTTCCAAAATGTTGAAAAATAATAAAATGGATTATTAATTTACAGACTTGGGCAAGTCTATGTAGTCCCCCTGCTCATTAATCAGTTTAAGATGAATGAATACAGCCCCAGATTTTCCACCATTTTTTAAAAGGGAAACAACTTCCAAGGGTTAGTATTGGCTTCCTTGTAGGAAGAAGGAGTCTAATCTTAGGTGTATGGATACACTTTTATGTTCTTCTTACATTTTACCATGGGAAACAACTTCTGTGACTTCCAGTTTGCTTTCCTGGATGACAAATCCCTTCCAAAAGGGGGTCTTTCTTTTCTTTAAGAGTTGACCCCCATTTAGAAGGGAGATAAAAATGAAAGTGACAAGAGTTGCTTTCCTTGAAAGTGTATCCATTCCCCTTAAAAGATAGAATTTGCTCCTACACCTTTTTTGGCAAAAACATGAAAATAATTCATCTCCAGAAAGTATGTCCATTAATATTCACCTTAAGCAGGTCAAATTAATGATAGTATTTTATTTCTGTTAAATTTCTGAGTAACTGACCGACAATAAAGAGAATGAAACAGAAGCAAAATTATAACATAGTGACAGAAACTATGACTTATAACATAGTGACAGAAAGTATGACAAGGATCATTTTCAAGTGTTACTTACACAGCATTCATCTGTAATTTGTTGGATTTAATTAAGTTCAGTGAAGAAAGATGGAGGAATTTCGACAAGTTTGTGATGAAATCAATGATCATTTTCCTGAAGGTGTTTACAGGTAAAAACTTTATTCTGTTTTAACACTTAAAGCGCCTAAAAATGGAAATGGTTGAATTTACAGTGTAGATCCAGATGAGGAGAACTTCGAGTTCTGAACTGTTGCACTACCACCATTTTAACCTAAAAGCCCCCCAAACGGACAATATTTAATCTGCAAAATTTAAAAGAACGTTTGATTCAAGCTATGTCACCTCATCTTGGTCTGTGCTGCTTGCAAATTCAACTATTTCATTCTCGGTGCTTTCAGGATTTAGTGTGGGCATGTGGCTCTGTCAACATACTTACCAGTACCCATGTAACAGCCAAAAACTATGTCTTTGGACATTGACTATGTTCATTACTGTGTCAAAAATAATTGAAACCTGTCCATAACAATCCCAAGTGAGAAGTTCTAAATGCAGATGCAAAATTTGATAGAAATCTGTCAATGAATACTCTCAGATTGTGAAACTGAAACCAAGAACAAATGCTCTGACAATGGACAGACAGACAGACTCACTAAACATTCCAGCATAAAAACATATTACCCTGCCACTAGTGTGTGGCGATGTAAAAAATTGACAATGCCATAGCCGCTGACTCTGCCATCAGCAGCACATAAAATGTTAACAGTGACATAGTTGTGAGGTAATTCAGTGCCAAAGCAGCGGCTTGCTGCCTAAGCAGTGGCTGCTTAGGCAGCTAGCTGCATATGCTGATTTCTTCTGCCGTCGGCACTGTCTGGAAATGTCTGGACTCAGCTGGTGTAAACAGATCATCACAGGAGACAATCATAATGAGACTGAAATTGATCAGTTTAGTAATCTGTCATGACTTAGGGTGCTTTGTGCATCACTTCATTAAGATGTGGCACACAAAAAGAGTGGTTAGGGCATTATGCAAACAGTAAAGACTCAGGCCAGACTCTGCAGATGCACAGTCTGGTTTGTGTCTTTTCTGTTTGCACAGAAAATAAATGGACTTGAGGAACCTAAAGGCACAGAATGAAGGCTCTTGCTTGACTCAAAGGTTCACACAGCCTGGTTTGAATATTCACTACCGTGATGACCCTAAATATTCAAACAGGTCAGAGCAATTATTGTAGGAGCATTTTGATCAGGGTCTACAATATTTGCCATTCACTAAGCATCATTTAGATGCATAAACATGTGTAAAATCCATTTTCTAAGAATTTTCGAACAATAATTGTCTGACTTTCGGATGTAAAAATTTTAGGGTCATTACGGTATTTACAGAATCTGATACATGTTAAGAGATCTTTTTGCCTGAAACTGTGGATTTGTACAGTAACTTGCAGACAGCAGTTTATTAGATTACCTCGCTGAGAATATTCCAGAGACAATGATACAGAGGACTGTCATACAAAAAGACACTAATATTAAGATAATGCCTAAACAGCTTCATCGCTGCATATCAGATTTCAGAGCTCCAGATAAGGTATATTGTTGAAGATAATTCTGAGATAATTTTTTAGCTCACCTGAGGTGAAGGATCTGGGGGAGCTTATTGGATAGGCAGGCTCCATCGTTGTCGTCCGTCCGTCATCGTTGTCCGTCCGTCAACAATTTCAAACAACTCCTCTGAAGCCACTGAACCGATTGCAACCAAATTTCATATGTAGCTGCCTGGGCTTTAGGAACGAAAAGTTTTCAAACGGTCCTGGTCACATGACCAACATGGCCGCCATGCCCATATATGGTAAAAAAAAATCTTCTTCTCCAGAACCAATAGGTCGATGGCCTTGAAACAGTGACTGAAAAACTGTCAGTCCAGCAGTGAATGAGAACCGTCTTCAAAAAATTTTAATCAGGGCAGTTTAATGGCAGCAAAAAGAAAGGGATGATCTTCATCTTAATATGAACCAATATGGCCCAAGATACAGTGGGCAATAAACATCCACTGCCCCGTAATAACAATGTCAGAATGGGCAGCTATGCTATGGGAAACCTTTGCATGTTTTACCTAAACTACAAAGGAGTATAAGGTAAATGAGCCTCAAATGCTCATTTGCCTTATATTCCTTCGTAGTTTAATTTCAACAAGGCTGGACATGATCCTTATATCCAAAATAGGCTTATAATGAGGAGCGTTATGATGGGCTATGCTATATAACAGTTAGATAATAATTAAGCATAGATTTATGAGCAGCATAAATAGAGACAATTTCATCTCCTTTATCAGGCATTATTGTTCATCAAGTGTTATAAACTAATAATTGTATATAAATTCCTCAGCTGCATATGCATTTATGTTGATTTCACATCAGCCATTATATGTATAGGTGGACAAAATTATGTGGTGGAAAATTTTAAGTGTTGAAAGGTAGTTTCTGTTTATTATACAGTTTTTGTCTTTCCATTTATTTGCTTCTTCATCCATTCACCTTCATGACTAAAGTTTTATGTTGATCCTTTTCAGTCGCACCTATTTAGGCAGTGGCACTGGCCATGGATATATGTGGGCCCCTGCTTGCTCCAGTTTTCTCATCATCCACTCTTACAATTATGACAATTTACAAATGATGCACAAGGTAGACTGTGGAGGGGTGGGTGGCGGGGGAGAGAGTAAGCTTAAAATACTTGCCACTATATCTAGCATTAGAGGTGAGAAAGGTAGCGGTAAACTCTGGGGTTACCGTGGACCCATGGGGTCAATTTGTAACAGGACAAATGGAATAATAAAAAAAAGGCTTAAAATACTGGTCACTAGCTGTATCTAGCTGCTTTAAAACTTTACATGCCAGTCCTATCAGGAGGTAAATTATATTAAATGGTTGGCAAACATTACAGACCCAGACTTGGACGGCAGTCTAATCTTTGCATTAATTGACTGCATTGTCTCCCTTGGACATATATGAATAGTACCTGAAGAGTTTTATCCCTTGGACTTATTCGGTATAGGATAGAAGAAATTGCAAATAGTAAGGCCCAGATCAGATTGCTGCCAAAGAGAAGTCTGATATTAGGAGCAGTCTGATATGGATCTGTACTGTTAGCAGAAACCAATGTGTTCTGACAGCATGAGCAGCTGATACAGACAGGCAGCTATTGCAAAGTAACCTGTATATGCTCAGACCAGCTTGCACTCAGGTACAATAGTTGATTAATTTGTATGGATACATACTGGATACACCTCCATCCAACATTTTTAAAAAAGGGAATCAACTTTTTAGCTCACCAGAGCCGAAGGCTCCGGGGGAGCTTATAGGATAGGCAGTGTCCGTCGTCGTCGTCGTCGTCGTCGTCGTCGTCGTCCGTCGTCGTATGTCCGTCAACACTTTTAAACAACATCTCCTCTGAAGCCACTAGGCCGATTGGGCCCAAATTTCATCTGTAGCATCCTTGGGCTGGGGGATTGAAAGTTTGTGTTTTTAATGAAAATCTGCCCTTTAGTTTGGTTGCTATGGCAACTTAGAGTTCCCATAGACTTATAATGGGGAAAATTGAAAAATGATATTTTCTGCCAGGCCATTGCAGATATGTTGACAAAACTTTTATAGAAATGTTTCTTTAGAAGTTTTTTATCAGCTGTATGTTTTTTGGCCCAGTGCCCCTTTTATTGGTTGCCATGGAAACCAAAATGAAAAAAAAATGGAAAAAAAATACTTAAAAATTATCTCCTCTGTAACCACTGGGTTGATAAGGCCCAGATTTCATCTGTAGTATCCTTAGGCTGGGGGATTGAAAGTTTGTGTTTTTTATGAAAATCTGCCTTTTAGTTTGGTTGCTATGGCAACTTAGAGTTCCCATAGACATATAATGGGGAAAATTGAATAATGGCATTTACTGCCTAGCCATTGCAGATATGTTGACAAAACTTTTATAGAAATTTCCTTAAGAAGTCTTCTATTAGCTTTATTGTTTTTGGACCCACTGATCCTTTAACTGGTTGTCATGGAAACCAAAATGCAAAAATAATGGAGAAAAAAAAATACTTACAAAATTATCTCCTCAGAAGCCACTGGGCCAATAAGGCCCAGATTTCATCTTTAGTATCCTTCGGCTGGGGGGTTGAAAGTTTGTGTTTTGATGAAAATCGGCTCTTTCGTTTGGATGCTATGGCAACTTAGAGTTGCATTGACTTATACTGGGGAAAATTGAAAAATGGCATTTACTGCAATCAAAATATGGAAAATAGTTATATATTTTGTTATCAACTCAACAGACTGTCAGACTGAGACTTTGTAGTTGTATATTTTGTATTAGCCTGTACAAATGTGACAGTAATTTTGATAGCAATTTTGAGCTAGAGATCTGGTGAGCTTTGTGGCCCGTGGGCCTCTTGTTTTACTTCCTGTTTGCTTCGCTGGATGACTTAAGCTTTTTAAAATGGGGTCTACCCTTAAAAGGAAGAATTTGCTCCTAGGGGAGCAAATTCTTTCCTTTAACAGTTGACCCTCTCCTAGGGGAGCAAATTCTTTCCTTTAAGAGTTGACCCCTCTTAGGGGAGCAAATTCTTTCCTTTAACAGTTGAGCACCATTGGGAAGTGAAGCAAAATAGCAAATGATTGAGTTGCTTCCCCTGATATTATACCCATACACCTAAAGATATCTTACTACTTGGATAATTACTAAGCACTAATGACATTAAGCTTCTGAAATTTTCTTGCATGCTGACTCCCATAATTTTTCATTGTCTGAGATCGAGAGGTAAATAATGAGCTGTGCAGGCTATTAAAAGATGATATTGACATTAACGATGATTTATTGCAAGTTTGAATGGCTTCTAAAAAAGAGCAAACTTGAAAAAAGAAATCTTACATCAGTTCCTGCTATTGTTTTGTGTCTTTTTATAAAATTAATCAGTAATATAATGCAGACAAAAAAATTTGCGTTTGCACATTCTTTTAATTGTTTACATTCTTGCTAACATGATTTATTTCTAATAAGAAAAGATTCAATTTATGATAATGTCCAGAAGACAAAGTCATTAAAATTATAATGTCTTGTGGGAAATGAGTTAGTTCTTCAGATGGTTTAAGGATGGTTTGGTTCAATGATCATCCCAAGATAAATTCTCTATGAAAGCATAAAATTTTAGCCTCTTGTTTGAACAGTCTTGTTGATGAGAGTCACAAAGTATAATGATCACTACAGAGAATAAAATAATTATCTAAAAAGTTTCTTGGACTCCCACTTTGTACAAACAAAACCTGAATAAGAGATTCTGAGCTCCCCCATCCCTCACTCCCTCACTCCCTCACTCCACCAAGCCCCTCCAAAAGCCTCCCCCCCCCCCACACACACACATATATAAGCCACTGCCCTGAGCAAAATAAGGCAGCATTTAAAAATGTTGGCCCTTGGGATATGTGAATGTTTAATTAAGTGTAGTCTGTTCGGAAAAGGTGTTTATAACTTTAGAATACTTGAAGTTTTATTTCTTGTAGCTATTGAACTCTTGATGAAGTACAGGAGTATATGGTCTGAAATACAGCAGTTTATGGGCCTTTTGCTGATAACAATTGAGCCGCGACACGAGAAAACCAACAATGTGGTTGTGCGCCCAGCGCAGACTCAGATCAGCCTGGGCATCCGCCCAGTCTGATCAGAGTCTTCGCTGTCTGCATGGAGGTAGCTTAGATCCTTAGCTACGCTTTGAGCAGTTAATGAAGAGTCTAATCAGACTGGGCGGATGTCCAGGCTGATCTGAGTCTGTGCTGGGCGCACAACCACATTGTTGGTTTTCTCGTGTCACGGCTCAGATAAACTTCAGTTTAAGGTGTACAGGTACAATTACATGTTTTCTCATATATATAGTTTTCACAAAGGGAACAACTTCTCTGACTTCCTGTTTTCTTCCCTTCCAAAAGGAGGTATTTTCTTAAAGGAAAGAATTTGCTCCTCGAGGAGCATTTGTCCCCTTTAGTAAATAGATATTAATTGGATATTTTATCAACTGCATCCCCATCCCCGGACATAACTCACAGGTCAAGGTCACAAGCAATTTTATGTTAAAGTTTTACATAAAAGTTCTTTTAAGATCTCATAGTTTCTAAACCCTTTGATTGATTTGATTAATATTTGTATTGACAATAGATAGTGTTAGAAATTTTATTCAACCCCATCCCCAAAAGTTTTACTTCAAAGTCTTTGAAATCTGATAGCTTATAAATCCTTGGATGGATTTGAATTTTATGTTGTATGATGATAGACATAAATCGGAAATTTTATTCAGCACCATCCCCACTCCCAAGAACAAACACTAGCACTTGAAGATGGACAAGCGCAGGTTCAGGCGAGCTGTCCTGTCTGGCGACAGGTCTTGTTTACATTATCTCTTCTGATCAATACAAATGTTTGTTCATTTGACATCTCTAAATCATGGGTGTTTGCTGTTTAAACACATCTTGTGGCTTAGACACTCTTAGTAGCCATTATCAGCATCACATTGTATATACCCTAAACATTGGGACATCTCAACCAATCTCTGGAAGTGTCTAAAACTTAGAAACAGGAGGTTGACAAAGTGAAATCCTGTTTAAACTGCTCAGTGGATATCATGTCCTTGAAAACAGAGATCTTTCTCGACTGAAAATGATTATAAAAGGCTTCTAACAAGGTGTATGAGTATGCCTTCGTGTTGTTTCGCTAATTTTACAAAGGGGAACAACTTTCAAAACTTCCTTTTCACTCTCTCTAATTTTGAGGTATCATTTTCTCAAAGTAGTCTACAAATTCTTGGCAAGTGCAAAATTAACTTCACCTTCCCACCCCACCCCCATATTTTTACTTGTCAGGGGCAGCTTAATTGGCAGTGGATCTGTCAGGCACTGAAATAACATGACTTTGCTACCAATGTGACAAACATTGCTGGTACCCAAGCAAACAGTGCAGACCTTGATCAGACTGCTCCTTATGGAGCAGTCTGATCAAGGTCTACACTTTTTGCTATGGCTCTTCTGCCCCAAAACATGGGGTTGTTACAAAATTTAGATAAAACAGCAGTTCAATAAATCCTTATAATGCTTCCTGTAATAGGAAGTTCTTAAAGATGTTGCTATCATGGCAGAGTTGAACACATTAAGTCTTTGATTGCCTCTGATTGTGATTTATTACTGACAACAGTGTACAAAATATTGTTAAAGCTCTAGATATTGGATCAGAAATGCTGGAGAAAGCAATATAAACCCTGATCTGACTGCTCCCGAATTAAAGTTCTGGGTAAGAAAAAATTCTGCAGTTCTGCCATGGGTTTTACAAAGCATCAGATCTCCAGTCCTAATTTTGACAGGAAGGCTCCTTTACAGAAAGGAGCCCTGTAGCCCAGTGGGTTAAGTGCTGGCCCACTGATCTAGCAGTTTTGTGTATGAATTTCACTGACAGCAGAGTTCCTTTCAACAGTAAAGGAGTTCCATTGCGCACACACTCTGGAGCGTTTTCACCATTCCTTGACTCCATAATGATAGAAATACTTTTGATATAGGGCCTCAGTCAAACCTCAGTCTTGGCTGGGTTGGCTTTCAGTAAATGCAAATCTTTTCATAAAAAGGCTTTACATGCAAATGTAAACAAATGGTCATCATTCAACCAAGTACACGTCAGCAGATGGACAGAATATTTCTTAGAACTTATAATACAACCATGAGAGCCATGGTGACAGTGCAGTTCTGGACTGCAATCAGCCCCCAGGGGCCGTATTCATAAAACGACTTAAGTGGTTGCTATGCTGTTGCTAAGGCTAAATTTCTTTGAAGGAGATTCCCTACAACTATGAAATTTGCTCTGGAGGAACAGTCTTACAAAGACTGTTCCTCCAGAGCAAATTTCATAGTTGTAGGGAATCTCCTTTATAGATATTTAGCCTTAGCAACAGCATAGCAACGACTTAAGTGGCTTTATGAATACGGCCCCAGGACTGCAATTAGCCCCCTGAAGAAGATATCCAACCAATCCTTCATGAGATAGTTGGGATTGCAGTAGCAGCTCTGAAGAAGGGGAAGTCTGCAGGAGTTAATGATATACCAGCAGAACTTGTTCGAGCTGGTGGGGAGACCATGATTGATATTTTAACAGAGATCTGTAATAGGATCTTGTAGTCAGTCACTGTCATTAAACTCCTTTAAAAGGGCAACCTACAGCTCTGCCAGAACTACAGAACCATCAGCCTCATCAGTCATTCAAGCAAAGTCATGCTGAAAATCATCTTGAACAGGCTTAAACTCGCAAAGCTGAAGAGAAAATTGCTGAAGAACAGGCTGGGTTCACAGCCTGAAAGAGCACCACAGAACAGATCTTCAGCCTCAGAATCCTGTTTGAAAAGTACATCTAACATCAACACAATCTGTACCGTGTCTCCATTGATATCCAAAAAAAGCCATTGACAGGATATGGCATGCAGCCTTATTGGCCACCATACGGAAGTACTGTGTCAGTGCAAATTTAGTTTGCACAATTGAGTAGCACTATGACCAGGCTACAAGTGCAGTCCAGTTGAATGGCAGCCTCGGAGAATGATACAGAACAACAGCTGGAGTTAGGCAAGGCTGTCTTCTGTCACCCACCCTCTTCAACATTTTTCTTGAATGGATTATTACTGATGCTCTTGAAGAAATGATGGGAAGGTTAGCACAGGCAGAAGAAAAATTACCAAATTGTGGTTTGCCAATGACATACTGTTCTAGTTGGGGAGAAGCAAGAACTAGAAGGCCTAGATGAAAGTTTAGACAAAATCTGCACAAGGTATAAGATGGAGATCAGTGCTGAGAAGACCAAACTGATGACAAACAGCACCAATGGCATCCAGAGGGAGGTCAAGGTTGAAGGATAGAAACTTGGTACCTTAACAAGCTTGGCGCAGTTGTCTCAGATGATGGTTCAAAACCAAAGGTTCTCTCAAGGATTGCACAAGCCACTGCAGCTCTTACAAAGCTGAAGCCAATTTGGAGAGATAACAACATCTTTCCTGGATCAGAGGTGAAACTTGTGCCCTCCATTGTCATTTCCAAATTTCTGTATGCCTGTGAGTCATGGACCTTGACAGCAGAGTTAGGAAAGAGAACACAGGCATCAGTGTGATGAGATGCTACCGAAGGTTATTGAACATTTATTACAAGAACCACATAACCAGTGAGGAGGTTTGCAGAAAGATCCAAGCAGCCATTGGCGAATATGATGAACTCCTGACATTGGTCAAGAAACGGAAACTAAGGTGGTTTGGCCACGTCTAAGGTCTGGTAAAGCTAAGACGATTCCACAGGGCACAGGGAAAGGAAAAAGAGAAGGGGTGGGAAGACAGTATTAAAGAGTGGACAGGGATGGACTTTACCAGTTCAACAAGGGCAGCCAAAAAGGGGACAAGGTGTAAAGGGATTGTTGGGAACTCATCTTTGGTGCCCCAATGACCTTGCAAGGTTATGGGATAGAATTAGAAAAGAATATTTTTTTCTGAATTTTTTCAAGACTTCGGGATAATACTTAAGTATTTCAGTCACCAAACTTGTACAATGATTTAGCATTACCTCAATGCTCTGGCTGTCTGATCCTGATTTCTGCATGATCTCACTGCTCTGGCTGTCTGGTTCTGTGGTCTGAATCATGTCTTTAGATGATCTCATTCAAGACCTAAATCATTAATTTTTGGCTGACTGTTGCATAGAATCTTTCATTATTATAACAAAAAAGGTTTTTAGCACAAAGTGTTACATTAAAGCAGTCCTCTGCACCCAACATATGGTTAGAACCATGACCTTTCATAAAACTTTCATCAAGCCTACATTAAAATTTTTGTGTGGGTGCAGTCAGTACTCTGATCAGACAGCACTTTCATGCAAGTTGGTCTGTCTTAAATCTTTACTTATATTGCCTATATTTCTTAAACTAAATATCCTTTTTCTGTGTTGTGGCTCATCTTTGGCATTCAAGTTTAAGACCGAATGGTCTGAATTTGATGTATGAAAGCCATTCTGCTAGTAATAATCTAATAATAATCAGACATTTCCAATTCAGAAATCGATTTGGCTCCAAGAAAAAGAAATAAATAAAATTTTCTGCGGAAGCATTTTGCATTGATACACTGTTTTTTATTTGCTAAGATATAACTGATGCTTTTGCAGGTGCAGAATAATGAAACTCTTATCACTTTTACAGTTGTAGGAGGGTACTTGAATGAAAACTTGACCTTACATTTATTTCATAGTGACAGTCGAATCCTGCTGGTGCCAATGCCTGTATGCTCTTGGTGCCAATTCCTGTGTTGGCGAGGCAGTTTCCTGTATGCATGATATCTCTTGAACCAGTGCAGTGGATGGACTTTGCCCAAATTTGCAAGATTACTGGAGACAGCAGAAATGTTAGACAGTTGTTACTTTTAGTGACAGCTGCTGCGGCATAAACTTTGCTTCAAGGTTTTGGGTTTAGCTCTGTTTTTTTTTTGTGACAATGCACAGACAAGCAAGACATCACACTCCTCAGAATTCTTGATGGTGACCTTGACCTCATTTCAAAGTCATAGGAGGTCTCAGATATGTTATATTTTCAATAAAGAGATTTAAAAGAGACCTGCATGATTATGTTACTTGGACATCAAGTTTTTGGGATCTTGACTCCATTTTCAAGGTCAGAAATAACTTATGATGTTAAAATGTAAATTTCCCATAAATGCACCCCTGATCTGGTGGTTGCATTTTCATCAGACTTGTATGGCTGTGTCATTTGGACTAGCCAAAAAGCTCATTAGGATTTGATGACCTTGATCCCATTTTCAAGGTCAAAGTATCCTTTGAACCAGTGGGTGGATTTTTCACCTGACTTGAAAGGATCCGTCATTTAGAATTTGGACAAGCCAAAGAAGCTGATCAGGTTTTGGTGACATTGACCCCATTTTCAAGGTCACAGTCTTTATGCACCATATATCTTAAACCAGTGGATGAATTTCTACCGAACTTGCTTGGATTAATTATTTAGATCAGCCAAAGATACTGATCAGGTTTTGATGACCTTGACCCCCCCCCCTTTTCAGGGCCACATTCTTGTATGCATAAAATCCCTTGCACCAGTAGGTAGATCTTCACCAAACTTGCTTGCGTTACTCACTGGGAAGAGCTTGAGAGCTGATTAGATTTTAGTGACCTTTAACCCATTTATACATGGTCACCTATGGACTGTTGCATATGTAAGAACTAATTTTGACCAAAAGGAGTCAGTGAGTTGGTCAGATTTTGATGACCTTGACCATAATTTCAAGGTCAACATGCCATAGCAAGTTTTTAGAGTAAGACAGGGAGAGGTTTGGGAAGTTGGGACATCTGATTTTTGGTTCTCATGGGGGCTTATGAGAAGAAAAAGATGATATTCTTCATAGGCTGAGCTATGAAGAGCACAGCAGGAGTTAGCAAAACTTAAATCTTGAAATGAAAGTAGCCACCTATAGCCTGCATTGCTATTAGATAACTGCTGTAGCTTTGACATCCTAAAAGCTTGTTAAGCATCACCAGTGATCTTAATTTCTATAAAAATTGTAAATATTGGGACAAATAGGCCTGAGCAAACAGTGCAAACCCAGATCAGACTTCTCCCAAAGGAGTAGTCGGATTAGGGTCTACACTGTTTACAAGTCCATTGGCATCTTTTGGATGCATTGTTACATTGCGAAAGAAAAAACTAATTGATTTTTGTCGAGCCCGCTTGCAGGAAGCGAGACATAGTTGTTACAATTTCAGTTCCGTGTATGTCCGTGCGTTAGTGCATGCGTGCGTCCGTCCGGATTTGTCCGGGCCATAACTTCTACATTTATGGATGGATTTCAAAATAACTTGGCACAGTTGTTCTCCTTGGTGAGTAGAAGTGCCATTTGAAACATTTGATCAGGTAGGTCCAAGGTCAAGGTCACACTTGAAGGTCAAATGATAAAATGGCCATAAATTGAGCTTGTCCGAGCCATAACTTCTACATTTACGGATGGATTTTAAAATAGATTGGCACAATTGTTCTCCTTGATCAGTAGAAGTGCCATTTGAAACATTTGTTCAGGTAGGTCCAAGGTCAAGGTCACACTTGAAGGTCAAATGATAAAATGGCCATAAATTGAGCTTGTCCGAGCCATTACTTCTACATTTGTTGATGGATTTCAAAATAATTTGGCACAATTGTTTTCCTTGATGAGTAGAAGTGCCATTTGGAACATTTGTTCAGGTAGGTCCAAGGTTAAGGTCACACTTGAAGGTCAAATGATAAAATGGCCATAATTTGAGCTTGTCCGAGCCATAACTTCAACATTTACAAATGGATTTCAAAATAATTTGGCACAATTGTTCTCCTTGATGAGTAGAAGTGCCATTTAGAATATTTGTTCAAGTAGGTCCAAAGTCAAGGTCACACTTGAAGGTCAAATGATAAAATGGTCATAAATTGAGCTTGTCCGAGCCATTACTTCTACATTTATGCATGTATTTCCAAATAATTTGGCACAATTGTTCTTCTGGATGAGTGGAAGTGTCAAGTGACATACATGTTTGGGTAGGTCCAAGGTCAAGGTCACACTTGAAGGTCAGATATTGTAATTGTCATAAATTGAGCTTGTCTGGGTCATCACTGCTACTTATTTTCCTTTGTGAAAATTTGAAAAAAAATGAAGAAATATGCTGGCTAAGCATGATGATGTTTGGTTTCTTTCCAGAGTGAAGCAGTTACTTAGTCTTGACATACTTATAGGTCACTATAGCAAACAGCGGGCTCGACCAGTTGTCCCTAGACAACCTTCTAGTTAGGACATTTGTGGTGATTTTTTGGGGTGTCCAAATTTTTACTGTACTTGGTTAAAGACTCATCTGATTCTGTGATTAGCAGATCTCTAAGATTCCCTGATTAGCAGAAAGTAGCCAGTACTGATAAAAGTGATTGCAGTACAAGATTACTTATTTTATCAGAAATATTCAGACATCTAAGTGGTGAAATTAGTTCTGTAATGTGCTCATCTGTCACCAAGGCAGTTATGTAAAATGTTGGCAAACAGTGCAAACCCTGATCAGACTGTTCTTTAAGAGCTGTCTGCTTAAGGGTCAGCATTTTGCATTGTTGTTGCAGTACTGAATGATGTGTGTTTGTGGTCTTGGTGTGTGTGTGTGTGTGGGGGGGGGGGGGGGGGGGGGGGTAGGGAGAGGGACATGATTCACAAAATCTTAACTATAAATGGCATTTTGACAAAAAAAAATTGGACAAGAGAGAACATTTTTTGGTGAGCTTTTAAGCCAGTCCTGGATTCAAGGTTATAAAACTTGAGAATAATCTCCAACTCAAAATAAAGCACACTGATTGGCTGCTTCCAAGCATGTGCTTGGAAGCAGCCAATCAGTGTGCTTAAATTATTTTGAGTTTGAGAAGGTACTCAAGTTTTATAGCCTCTGGGCCTGGTTGTATTTGGCCACTTTTTATGCTGAAAAAGTGAGTTGGGGAATTTATACTTAGGATAAATACAGTAATTAGTACTTCCTTGATGATTGATGCGATGTTGAAGAAGATTTTATTAATGGTCTAGCACAGTAAATTATAGATGCGCTGTTCAAGAACAAAATAATGGATCAGAAAACATGGTTTTCAACTAATCAGTTTTCAAGCAAAGAGCACAGTCTACAAAGAGAAATGCCAAGGAAAAATTGATTGAAGGTGGATTAGTTCACTTGCAGGCGAAACAACTCAGCAATTTTCATTTTTGCCTTCCTTTTCAATGGATTCAACAATCATAGGAAACAATTTGCTCCTAGCAGAGCAAAATCTTTTCTATATGGGTAGACCCCATTTTGGAAGAGCTCTTTTGTTCAGGGAAGCAGACAGGAAATCACAAACGTTGTGTTCCTATATGGGGCAACTCACTTCCTTAAGGTAAAAAGGTATGCCTCCCATTTTTTCCACCATTTTTACCTCACTCACTTCCTTGAGGTGAAAAGTTACACCTCCCATTTTTCCCACAAATTTTACCTCAGTCCCTTAAGGTGAAAACCTACATCTCCTATTTTTTCCCACCATTTTTACCTCACTCTATTCCTTAAGGTGAAAGGTACACCTCCCATTTTTTAGCTCACCTGTCAAGGTGAGCTTATAGTATAGACTTGGTCCGTCGTCCGTCGTCGTCGGCGTCGTCCACAATTTTAAACATCTTCTTCTCAGAAACCACTGGGTGGATTGAAGCCAAATTTCATATGGAGCCTTAACAGGATGGGGGAACGAAAGTTTATATATTTGGTCCAGGTCACATGACCAAGATGGCCGCCACGCCCATACATGGTAAAAACCCTTCAAAAATCTTCTTCTCCAGAACCAAAAGGCCTATAACCTTGAAACTTGGTATGTAGCATCGGGCATGCGGGCCAATCATAATTTATATAAATCATGACCTTGTGATGACCTTGACCTAATTTATGACATGGTCAACTTCGGTACGTTAGGCTTTTATATGGGAAAACGCTTAAACGGTGGATTTCTCAGAAACTATTTAAGTCTAAGGTACAATACTTGGTATACATGGTCGACTAAATGACCAGATGAAGAACTTATGTCACTAAAGGTCAAGGTCATTCCGTCAGACCATCCGTTGTCAAGATTTTCAAACATCTTCTCCTCTGAAACCACTGGGCCGATTGAAGCCAAATTTCATATGGAGTCTCAGTGGGATGGGAGAACGAAAGTTTATACCCGGGGTCTGGGTCACATGACCAAGATGGCCGCCATGCCCATGTATGGTAAAAACCCTTCAAAAATCTTCTTCTCCAGAACCAAAAGCCTATAACCTTGAAACTTGGTGTGTAGCATCGGGCATGCGGGCCCATCAAAATTTATACAAATCATGACCTTGCGTTGACCTTAACCTAATTTACGGCATGGTCAACTTTGGTACATTAGGCTTTTATATGGGAAAACACTTGAACAGTGGATTTCTCAGAAACTATTTAAGTCTAAGGTACAATACTTGGTATACATGGTCGACTAAATGACTAGATGAAGATATTATGTCACTAAAGGTCAAGGTCATTCCGTCGGACCATCCGTTGTCAAGATTTTCAAACATCTTCTCCTCTGAAACCACTAGGCCGATTGAAGCCAAATTTCATATGGAGTCTCAGTGGGATGGGGGAACAAAAGTTTATACCTGGGGTCTGGGTTACATGACCAAGATGACCGCCATGCCCATATATGATAAAAACCTTTCAAAAATCTTCTTCTCCAGAACCAAAAGGCCTATGACCTTGAAACTTGGTATGTAGCATTGGGCATGCGGGCCCATCTTAGTTTATACAAATCATGACCTTGCGTTGACCTTGACCTAATTTACGGGATGGTCAACTTTGGTACGTTAGGCTTTTATATGGGAAAATGCTTAAAAAATGGATTTCTCAGAAACTATTTAAGTCTAAGGTACAATACTTGGTATACATGGTCGACTAAATGACCAGATGAAGATATTATGTCACTAAAGGTCAAGGTCATTCCGTCAGACCATCCGTCGTCAAGATTTTCAAACATCTTCTCCTCTGAAACCACTGGGCCGATTTAAGCCAAATTTCATATGGAGTCTCAGTGGGATAGGGGAACGAAAGTTTATATATTTGGTCCAGGTCACATGACTAAGATGGCCGCCATGCCCATATATGGTAAAAACCCTTCAAAATACTTCTTCTCCAGAACCAAAAGGCCTATGACCTTGAAACTTGGTATGTAGCATCTGGCATGCGGGCCCATCATATTTTATGCAAATTATGACCTTGCGTTGACCTTGACCTAATTTATGACATGGTCAACTGTGGTATGTTAGGCTTTTATATGGGAAAACGCTTAAACAGTGGATTTTTCAGAAACTATTTAAGTCTAAGGTACAATACTTGGTATACATGGTCGACTAAATGACCAGATGAAGATATTATGTCACTAAAGGTCAAGGTCATTCCGTCAGACCATCCGTCGTCAAGATTTTCAAACATCTTTTCCTCTGAAACCACTGGACCGATTGAAGCCAAATTTCATATGGAGTCTCAGTGGGATGGGAGAACGAAAGTTTATACCAGGGGTCTGGGTCACATGACCAAGATGGCCACCATGCCCATATATGGTAAAAACCCTTCGAAAATCTTCTTCTCTAGAACCAAAATGCCTATGACCTTGAAACTTGGTATGTAGCATCGGGCATGCTGGCCCATCATAGTTTATACAAATGATGACCTTGTGTTGACCTTGAATTAATTGACGACATGGTCAACTTTGGTATGTTAGGCTTTTATATGGGAAAACGCTTAAACAGTGGATTTCTCAGAAACTATTTAAGTCTTAGGTACAATACATGGTATATATGGTCAACTAAATGACCAGATGAAGATATTATGTCACTAAAGGTCAAGGTCATTTTGTTGGTCTGTCCGTCATCAAGATTTTCAAAACATCTACTCCTCTGAAACCACTGGTCTGATTGAAGCGAAATTTCATATGGAGTCTAAGTGTGATCAGGGAATAAGAGTTTGTTCTCAGGGTCTTGACCAAGATGGCCGCCATGCCCGTATATGGTAAAAACCCTTCAAAATCTTCTTCTCCAGAACCAAAAGGTGTATGACCTTGAAACTTGGTATGTAGCTTTGGGCACTCAAGCCCATCATAGTTTATACAAATGATTGTGCGTTGACCTTGACCTAATTTATGACACTGTCAACTTTGGTACATTTTGTCGGCTTTTATATGGGAAAATGCTTAAACAGTGGATTTTTCAGAAACTATTTAAGTCTAAGGTGCAATATTTGGTATATATGGTTGACTAAATGACCAGATGAAGATATTTTGTCGTTAAAGGTCAAGGTCATTCTTTGACTTTTGTACAAAGTCATTGAGATTCTGTCACCCGTCAACATTTTCAAACATCTTCTCAGTGGCCACTAGGGCCAATTGAAGCCATATTTCATATGGAGCTTCACCGGCTTAAAGGAACCATAGTTTGTTCAGATGGTCTTGGTCAGTTGACCAAGATGGCCACCATGCCCATATATGGTAAAAACTCTTCAAACGTCTTTTTCTCGAGAATCGAAAGGCCTATAACCTTGAAACTTGGTACCGGTATGTAGCATTGGGCACTCAGGCCCATCATAGTTTATACAAATGATTACTGTGTTTCATATATTATGGAGCTTTAATACTGGGTCAAAGGCATCAAAGTTTGTTCAGATGGTCATGGTTGTATGAACATGGTGACCGCCACACCCATTTATGATAAAAAAAACCTTCAGAAATCTTTGTCCAGAAACAAAGGCCCAGTGACCTTGTGGCTTGGTATATAGAATTGGGACTCAACATTAATCCCCAAGGGAGGGGGGTTATCTGCCCCTGCCCTGGTGCTATATACATGTATAAAAGCATTAAAATATATACTAGGACCAAGTGTCAGGTGAGCTACAGGACCATTGGTCCTCTTGTTTCACCATATGGTGGAAAAAATGGGAGGTGTACCTTTTCACCTTAAAAAAGTGAGTTGCGCCTGATGAAAAGCTGCCCTTGAACATTTGCAAACAGCAAAGACCAAATCAGCTTGTGTGCAGAAGAGATGTAGCAGCAAGAATTCATATTAAACAGAGTTTCAAGCAATTGATATAAGGTCATAGCTCAAGTTATATCAGTTATAAGAGCATTGTGCAGTTATTTGATAGAATATGGTGTTTACCTGGAGGGTGGATGGAAAAAGTGCAGATTTTTTCCATCAAGGGAAATTAAAGTAAATTACATTATTTATCCTTATTTACCCTTCCAGTATTTATCTGTATTTACCCAAAATGTTCACCATAATTACCTTAGGAAAACAAAAGTGATTCCTGATTTGAGTTTGAACAGTTTGGCAAATTTTTTTATAAACATCTGACAGGATAATTGGACTTCTATAAATATGATGGTCGAAGAGCCCATTGCAGAAATGAGTGGGCTGTGCAAATATTTCTGTTAATACAGCAATTCTGGAAAATTGGTAAATTGATAGAATGATCATACGTGTGGAATGATTCTTATTCTGCCTTGAGGTCTGTCTGTATCTTTTTGCAAACCGTATACATCCACAAGGAACTTTCTGGTCAGTATCTGCAAGGATTGCTAATAGCTTTATAACAAATAAACCTGAATTGACAATTTTATCATAAAAATGGTTGATTTGTCCAAATAGGCACTGGGATAGCTCAGTTGGTAGCCAGGTTTTACATTCCTCTGCTGCACAGGCTCAGTTATGGGCTGGCAAGTATGAATGGTTGGCTGTATCATTTCAGGAAGCAGTGGTTCAAAAAGTATTTCTAGGTGCCTATGCAGCTGAGAAGACTACAGCTTTTCTCCACCACAGAACAGTCCTCTGATATAATATTCTGAATCATGTATCAAATCTGAGCTGTGAGAAAAAATATTTAGAGTGAATATGGCTTTACAGGCTTTAAAAAAAAAAAAAGGGCAAAAATGTTGTCTATTGAACAATATGTCTTTTGAATTGTTATATGAGTGTTTGCAAAGCACGTTATATTCATATGGTAGCAGAATTTGAAGTGTTTGAATTGTTCGATAATGAATCGCCTTGCATTCAGGATTTGTTAACAAGTAAGCAGTGGTTTTGTCTTAGCTGGCTACCTCAAAAACCATTCAAGATTGTTTTCATTCTCAAACTTATATAAGATTCGAAATGAATGTAATGTAATAAATATTGTATATATTCATTCTAGAAAATTAATGTGCTGTGTTAATAATTAAAATCACATATATTTTTTTTTATATATACTGTCAACTCTCGATATCTCAAAGCCAAAGTTCATCCCAAACTACTGATATCTCAAAGTAAATTTTCTGGTACCAGAAAATTTACTTTGAAGTATCATTAGTTTGAGATAACTGGAGTTGAAATGTAAAGCAAAATAGGAAATGTGTCCAAACTATGTTCTTTGATAGAAGAGGTACTTTGAGATATCAGTGTTCGAGATATCGAGAGTTGACTGTATTTCAAAATTATTAGACATAATTTCTGTTGAATAAAGACCTTGAAATAAGAACTATAGAATGAGGTTAAACTTGAAGCTAATACTGCACACCACTTACCCTATTGCCCATGTCCAGTGCCTTTATATGAGAAGCTACAGTAAAACTCTTTATCTCTTATGGTAGCCAATAAAAAGGAAATTGTTTTTCAGCAGTTTCAGCTGTGTAAATTAAGTCTGAGGTTTTATGAGTTGGAGTTGATAGTTTTGTCAATTTTACTCTCTGTTTGATGGAAATAGAAAAAAAAAGACACAATTATAGGATCTACAGCTTAGAATACCACAGTGACATCAACACAGATCCGATAATGCAATGCCAAATTAGATTTTACGTTTGAGGTGTAATCATTGGCAATATTCTTTTGGGTTGCTAGGAAATAGAAATGAACTGATGGCAATATTTTCTGCTTGGACTGTTTCATGTTGAAATTAATGTTGAGACTTTAGTTTTAATGAAGGGAAACTGAACTGTGAACAGAATGATTGATAAATTGGTTTAAATCAAGATCGGAGTAATATGAACTTTTGAGCAGAGATGGTGAAAATGGCTTTTCATAAGGTTGTTATGCAAGCCCTGAGAGCTTCTAAAAGGTGGGAGTCTCTTTCTTTGTCATAGTCTCTGTCTTGTTTCATTATTACTATTATTATTTATAATGATTTGTTTATTTTAAATAGAGGATCTTACATGAGTGGCGATTTCATATGAAATTTATGAAACTAGCCTTCGACGAGTTTCATAAATTTCATATGAAATGACCAAGAGTGTAAGATTCTGTTTATCATATGATCCTTTAAAATGGGATTTTAACGCCTTAAAACTGAACATTATTTCAGTAAGAAAACGCATTGTTGACATGGACGTTGTCAATGACGTTACGTGTATGCGCCAAAGTGTTATTACATGTGTGGTCATACGATTTTTATGACACGACGTTATACACTGAATTACAGCAACGTCATATGATTAGTATTATTATTCAATATTTTATAATGTTATATATTTATTTGAGCCACATCATGTGATTTCCAACAATGTGGCATTTGTGACAAGCAAAGGCTCTGATCAGACTGCACATAAATGCAGTATGATCAGAGCCTTTGCTTGTCACTTCAGCCATCTATGGAAGTGACCAAAGCCATATAGCCAACAGCGAGAGCCCTGTTTACCCTTCATAAATGAGACGGATGATCTGAATATCACATGATAAAATTGCCACATTGTTGGAAGTCACATGACATGGCTCAAAATTTTGTTTTGTAGAGAATTGTCAATAGAAGAGCATTTGCGGAGAATGCTAATAATACATGAATTCCAGTGCTTCAGATAAGGAGGGGTAACAGGGATAATTTAGGAATAATTTTCCTTATTTTTCCATAGAAACATATGTTGTGACCCCTTCTTAGAACTGAGACAATTCTAATGTAGGGTCACAACATTATGTTTTCATTGACATATGAAAAATTATCGTTGAATTTTTAGCTCACCTGGCCCGAAGGGCCATAGTGAGCTATTGTCATACCAATGCGTCCGGCGTGCGTCGTGCGTTGTCACGGGATGTGTCCGTCAACACCTAAAAACAAATATTCAAACATCTTCTTCTGTAAAACTACTGGTCCCATGGTTCTCAAATTTCACATGGAGCATGACCTGACTCCAGGGTCTCAGAATTGTAAAATTGGGTCAGGTTAAAAATCCAAGATGGCCGCCGTTACTAAAAATAGCAAAAACAACAAAATAAACTTCTTCTCCAGAACCACTGGGTATATTTGTCTGAATTTTGGCATGGAACATCAATGAAACCTTGGTATTCAAAATTGTAAAAATGAAAAAAATCTGTAGCGGAGTTTTGTCACAGTGACCTACTTTCTGTTTACGAATGTAATTTTGCTCAAATGCCAATGTCAAAAAACGACATATTCAAACGACTTCAAACAACTTCTTCTCTAAAACCACTGCACCCATGGGTTCCAAATTTCACATGGAGCATGACCAGACTGCAGGGTTTCAAAATTATAAAATTGGGTCAGGTCAAGAATCCAAGATGGCCGCCTTTACTAAAAATAGCAAAAACAACAAAATCAACTTCTTCTCCAGAACCATTTGGTATATTTGGCCGAAAGTTTGCGTGGAACATTAATGGGACCTTGGGATTAAAAATTGTAAAAATGAAAAAAATCTATAGCGGAATTAGGTCACAGTGACCTACTTAGCGTTTACAAGACCGATTTTGCTCAAATGTCAGTATCTCAAGAAAAGGCAATCGATTGTGGTCAGATTTGGTCAGCAATGGTCCTTAAAAGGAATTATTTCAATTTTGTGCCAGTTGACTATCCAAGATGGCCACCATGGGGGCCGTTACTAATAATAGCACAAACATAAAAATGACAATTACTCAAGAACCTTTGAATGGAATTCGACCAATTTTGTGTCCGAATGTTCCTTGCGTGAAGCCATTTCGATTAATTACAATTTGGCTTTCCAAGATGGCTGACATCTGCCGTTACTAAAAATAGCACAATCATAAAAATGACAATTACTCAAAAACCCGTGAATGGAATTCGACCAATTTTGTGTCAGAATGTTCCTTGCATGAAGCCGTTTAGATTAATTGCAATTTGGCTTCCAAGATGGCCGACATCTGCCGTTACTAAAAATAGCACAAACATAAAATGACAATTACTCAAGAACACTTGAATGGAATTGGACCAATTTTGTGTCAGAATGTTCCTTACATGAAGCCATTTCGATTAATTGCAATTTTGCATTCCAAGATGGCCACCACCTGCCGTTACTAAAAATAGCACAAAACATGAAAATGACAATATCTCAGTAACATACATGTGATGAACTCCCGATGACCATGTGGGAGATTTGGATTTCATTTCAGGGAGATTGAGTTCTCCATCAGGGAGACTTTTTGACGGCAACTTTGATGCGTCGTTTCACGTACTTTACTGTATTTTTTTCTTATTTTAAAACAGAACATAAACTATAGTATAGTTTGTTTAGTTTACTTTTGAGTTACTCCCCCAGCCCCTCCCCCCCCCCCCCCCCCCCCCACACACACACACACAAAAACACCTCCTTTCTTTAATTTTTATAAGTATTCATTTATTATCATATTACTTTTATTTGTATCATTAGTTTGGTATCTGTCTGGCACAGAATCTAGCTTTTGCAAAAGGGTATACTTGAGATTTCATACAGATTTTGCCTCCCTTGAAATTTCTATATCAGTTTTATCTACTTATCTTCTTTCATAAACAAATAAGTTTTGTTTAAAGGTACTCAGAGCTGTAAAAACTGATAAAAATGTATATAACAATGTTCAAATTCTGTGTTTGACACAAACTATACCCATGCACAAGACAGAAATATCAAAACTTTCATGCGTAACTTTTACACCATTAACGATCGAAGTTATCGGCCATATATAATAATCCAGATATCATTTGCCACTCGGGGGAAAAAGTACCTTACGGAGTGAGCGACTAGTGAAGACACCGATCAACCTGCACCTCTGTGCAGCCTAAACAGAGTTTTGCATTTGTTGTCTATGCGTCTAAGGGAATCTAAGACGTGAAAACAACTCTCCGACTGTATTGCGCATGTTTATTTTGTGTAGTTGTGAAACAGGGCTATCAGCTTCTTTTCACGGGACATATCTTCTGAAACACATTTCGTCGGTAATTCTTACACGGATCAGTGAGTTTATTAGTGACCTGAATAATGGGATTAATGTCAACAGACATGATGTGTTTATTGCATAGTCAAAACAATATTTGATGCTGTGAATACAGGTCAATACACATGTGAATATCTCCTTACTGGCAGGGAAAAAGGGTATGGCGTTGGAAAAGGGGTATCAGAAAAAAATTATGACGGGAAAACTCAGCATCCGTGAGATTCTGAAGGCTTTCCGGGAGCGCGGGAGATGGACTTCATTTCCGGGAGACTCCCGGATGATCCGGGAGACATCACATGTATGCAGTAACCGCTGAATAGATTTTGACGAAATTTGTGTCAAAATGATTTTTGCATTGAGATGTTTCAAAAGTAACTAAATATAGACAAGTCATAATTGCCTTTGTTACTAAAAATAGAAAAATGTGAAAATAAGAAAATCTCAGTGGAATTGGACTAATTTTCTGTCAGAATGATCATTTCAATAAGCTTTTTCGATTTTCTGCATTTTGGCATTCCAAGATGGCCGCCATCTGCCGTTACTAAAAATAGCACAAAGCATGAAAATGACAACATCTCATTAACCGCTGAAGCGATTGAGACGAAATTTGTGGCAAAATGATTCTTGCTTTGATGTGTTTCACAAATTAACAAATATTGACCCTGTTACTTAAAATAGCAAAATTTGAAAATTAGAAAATTACAATGGAACTGGACCAATTTTGTGTCAAAATGGTCCTTGCATGAAAGCTTTTCAATTTTTTGCATTTTGGCATTCTAAGATGGCCACCATCTGCCGTTACTAAAAATAGCACAAAACATGAAACTGACAATATCTCAGTAACCCCTGAATGGATTTTGATGAAATTTGTGGCAAAATGATTCTTGCCTTGAGGTGTTTCATAAGTAAATATATAAAGACCAGACAAGTTGGCCTCTGTTACTAAAAGTAGCAAAATGTGAAATTGAGATAATCTCTGGAATTGGACCAATTTTGTATCAGAATGGGGACCATTCGGATACAAAAGCCAGATGAGCGATATCAGGCCCATTTGGGCCTCTTGTTCTTGTTACCCCTTCTTATCTTAAGCTCTGCACTCTATAAATTCTTAATAATAAAAGGTATGAGCACACAGAGCTCATAGTGAGTTGTGGCCTTCAGTCATCTGATGTCCATGGACCACTTAAATATCTGGTTAACACATTAGAGCCTACATTTTTTCTGAGTAATTATAATCAGACTTGCGTGGTTTGTATAATGCTACATGATCAGATTCATCAGACCATTAATACCAGAGTTATTGCCCCTTACTCAGTAAAAGCTGTGTATCAGCTTTGGATCACAGTGGAGGCAACATATTTTGAGCAATCGTGATCAAACTCACCAGTGCATTTATGGCTGCAAGATGTGTGTGTGTATTACAATTCTTGTAACAATGCCAATCCCCCCCTTCCCCCCTCCCAAAACACACACACCTCTCAGCGGAATATGTCCATGGCTGCAGTATGGGACATTCTGCATCCATCAATTGGCTGCAAGGTCTTGGTCAGGTTTGATTTAAAGCCAGATCAAACCATTAAGAGTAGAGTCATTTCCCCTGACCAAGTGAAAAACTGCTGTATATTATTTTATGAACATAGTGGAGGCAACATGTTTGGATAAATCATATCAGAATGTTCATAGTGTGTTTGATGATTGGCCAAATCTTTTACAGCAGAATTATTGCCCCTTATTTAGTGAAAAATGCTGTATAATGATTTTGTGAACTCAGTGGAGACAACATTTTTGGAGCAATCATAATCAAACTTGCACAGTATGTTTATGGCTTCAAGAACTGGGTAATGTTTTATAATGTGCCAAACCAGACCATTTATGCTAGAGTTGTAGCCCTTACTTAGTGAAAAAGGCTGAATATCATTATTGAGGCAACACTTTTGGAGCAGTCATAACCAAGCTTATATAGAACTACATTCACAGCAAAATAGAAGTATTACCATGGAGAATTCAGACTCAGATGCCCAATAAGGGGGGAAGCCAATGGGGAAATCACCATATTTCTTTTGCCAGAAATCACAAATTGACCAAAATTAAGATTTGCCATAAGGTTTGATTGTAAAAGCAGACAAATTTTGCTGCTGCCAAATATGAGCGTATTATGGTAGTCCTTAAAAAACAATAGCAGATGGCAGTTTACTCGTCAAATTTTTAAAAAATTGTTTTATCCAAGCTGTATCATAAATATGTAGTAGATACAGATGAGCCAGCTCATTATGAGTCCCGTCATATGGATTTACGCGGTTTGCAAATTCAGCTATTTTCATTATTTGGGCTTTAGATGGTAATTTCTTTATCCTCATGCATATAAGTTGTGGCAATATAAAGAACCATTTGGTAGCTGCACAGAAATTTGGATGATTCTTTTGTAACATGAAATTGACTTCTTGATTGATAAAGCTTTCATTGTTACGACATATCTAACTGCTATAGAAATATACAGTCTTCTAGATAAGGGCATTAAAGCAGACTTTATTTGAGTGGAAACTGGAAAAAAGGGTGCTAATGTATGTGCCAACAACAATGGCTCAAACCAGCCTGCACATTCGTGCAGTCTGATTAGAGCCTTTGCTGTTCTCCTGCACAAAATATGGACCCTTAGAAATCCACAGTGCAAAACTTAAGTTTAGACTCTAGCGTGACTGCATCGATTCACAGACTGCTAGAGTCCTCAGAGTTCACAAGTACACTGAGCCACCTTTTTGCATGGGATGGGGTGGATGGCTCATTCCATAATGCAGACAAGTGTCAAAATATTACAAATATAGATCATGTTGGAAACAAGATGGTAAAAATGCGGAAATCTGTTTTGAAACAGAATTTGCTTCGGCTATACAGAGTTGTTCAGTTTAATGGGTAAGAATAAAGTTTACTTCTGGACACAATTCTCCCTTTGTATGACAAATTTCAAAAAAAAATGTCAAAGAAAGTTAAAAAAACTGTAGGGGATTTGGCAGTGGGTGGGGTGGGTGTGGGAGTGTTTTCATGTTATTAACAAACCTAGGATTTAGCAGAAAGCAAGACATAGGTACTGCTTCACTGGCTTTTGTCAAGTTTCTGACATGAGACAGGTGAAAGATGCAGTGTTCTTTGCATAATAAAAACTGCTAATTCTGAATTTCTGATTTAGGAGATAACCTGACATACTTTTAATTGTGGTTGATTTTTATTTATTTGTTTTATTATTGTTATTATTTTTAGTTTGATGTTCTGCTCTATAAATGATGGATGTCTCAGATATCTGATACAGTATTGTATACATACGGTGTAGCTTCAGATTAGCAAAAACTGGGGACACACATTTTAGTTTCGCCATAAAAGCAAATGAAGCAAAATAATGTTAGAATCACCTTGGTTATAGTATAGTAAAAAAAAATAGAATGAACAATATCTTAAAAAAATAACAAACAAAACAACAACCCCAAAGACTGTGGAGCTTTTTAGAAACACAGGGTATCTGGTGTACACCTGTCATAACAATGCAAATTTAAGATCATAGAAACAATGCAGATAATAATCCTTTTAATCTGATATTGATCTCAAAATAATCATCCTTTATGAAAAAAAAGGTGAAACAAGTTCTTGCAGTATAAATTAGTAGGATATTTACCTAGTATTCTAGAATGGAGTAAGTATTATTATCATTATCATCTCTTGAAGGGGTAGGGAGCTGGTTGGATGATGTGGGTAAACAGTTATACTGTATGTTCAGTTGAGCTTTGGAGCTGGTGGGGTGAATATGAGTACACAATGTTACTGATTTCCTTTACTTTAATAAGTAAGAAAGTACTTGTTATAACAAAAGCATTTGACAGAGTGAGTAAAGATTACCATCCCACCAACACAGATGTCAGTCTTGTGCTGTTAACCCAATTTGCACTCAGAACAGCCAAAACTCCACAGTTAACCCTATTGCACTCCGAACGGCCAAAACTCTGGAGTTTTGGCTGTTCTGAGTGCAATCGGGTTAAAACGGAGGTATGAATCCTTGAATCCTGGATTGATGTCCAGTACTAGATCCAAAAGCAGTGGAAAAAGAAAATCTCATCATCATAGTTAGTGGGGATGGTTGCAGGTTCCCCCATAATAAGTAAAGTTTATGAACTGGCAATGAGTAACAGTAAGGCCTTATCTTGAGCTTCAGATTCTGTTTTCTGACAGATTCTTATCTTAAATGGTTATTGATCACTTTCTGAAACCAAAATTGATTTTTACAGCATCTGCAGAAAGCAAAAAATGAAGTATGTAAATCACTCAGAAAAAATGTCTTCCTTGTAATGTCTTTATTACTAGTTCTCCATCTTTATTACAAGTCTTGCCAAGACTCAGGCACCTCATAGATATGAGGTGATGTTGTCCCAAAGTTCAAACAGATAATTTTTTGTCCAGCGTGCTTCAGCAATACCTGATAGATTTCTGATTCCTGATTTTCAGTCATTTTGTCTGTCTGAAAGACTGACAGACAGACTGAATGACAGAAAATCAGAAATCTATTGCACCCTCCTAACAAATTTATTTAGACCATAGAGTTAATCCATCTCAATCCTGAACCAGCGGATGGATTTTCCTTAAACATTCTTAGATATATCAGTGGGATGATCCCAATACTTCATTAGGTTTAGGTGACCTTGACCACATTTTCAAGTTCACAGGATGACTTAATATGTCCATTATTTAGGTAGACCTTAATGTTAAATCCATCTCCGTCCTGAACCAATATATGGATTTCCACCAAACTTACATGAATATATCAGTGAGATTATCTCAAGTCTTCTTTAGGTTTTGGTGACCTTGACCCAGTTTTTTATGCCACAGGATGACTCATTGTCATCTGTCTATACTTTACATCAACCTTAGCGCTTAAGTCCCTCTGTATCCTGAATCAGAAGATTGATTTGTTTGCAACAAGCTTTCGTGGATAGTTTTGGTGACCTTGACCCTATTTTCAATGTCACAGGGGGACTTAAATGTTAAATATCTCTTGAGCCTATTGACAGATTTTGAACTTCTATCAAGCTTGCATGGGTATATCATATGGACAAGCCTAAGGGATGATTTGGTTGTGGTGACCATGACCCAGTTGTAAGATCTGCCAAAGCTGTTGACATAGTTACTTTTAATTTTCACCAGACGTGCATGGCTATATCATTTTTGCACTTATAAGCCTTGGAGATAATTAGATTTTAATGAGCTTGGCTCCATTGTCAAGGTCATAGGCATTGCATTTTAAATACCTCTGGACGCTATTGACAGATTTTGATTAAACTTGATGGTTTATATAAAAAGGAAGGTCAAATGTGTTCAGCTATGGTTACGTACCTTTGAGCCACTTGGGTAAGGTCGATAAGAGAATTGAACTGAACTGAACTGAAATGTGTTCATTTTCAGCGTTACCTCCATGTGCCTTTGGTGCCTGGTAAGGTTAAAAACCTATCATGTCATGTCATGTGTTCATTTTGAGCTCAACTTGCCAACATACCAAGTCCTGAAGAAAATGACAATATCAGTATTTCCAGGCTCTAGTATTCTGGTATTAGTGCAGTGCAGGTTGACATATGCACTCGATGGAATTCTTGTCAATATCAGGGTGACTGAGTTGATTTTAATAAAGAAATTCCTGTAAAAAAATTTGTGAACAGTGTTATGAGGTACGTTTACACTCTGTTTGCAAAGGTCCATTTTATGAGACACCAGGCACTGTATTGGGTTAACAGTCAGCAGCATCTGCATTCATCAATATTTTGTTACTTTGAACGCCTACTAGGCTGTCAGATACATATTTGCACTCATACTTTCTTAGCAAAAAGACATTATTCAATTGTTTGCACTATTGTAGGGCAGTCAAATAAGGTTATTTTGCACTAAGGTGAAAAAGTGCATTCATTAGGTGGGAATATAAAGAAAAGAGATTTTTGCATACAGGATATGGACTAGGGAGGATAAAAAACTGTTTGCTGTTTTGCCTCCCTTCTCAATAGAGGTCTACTCTTAAAGGAAAGAATTTGCTCCAAGAGCAAATTCTTTCTTTTAAGAGTTAATCCCTATCGGAAAGGTTTCGTCTTTCGCGAAAGCAAACTGGAAGTTGTAAAGGTTGTTTCCCTTTGTAAAAATGGCAGAAAACATGGAGGTGTACCCATAATTGCATTAGCTCTTTCAGTACCAAAAAGCAGACGACAAAATTTACGTCTGCAAAAATTAAAAAAATGCCTTGTCCAAGACTTTTTATATTGAGAATTCAAAGACTAGAGGGCAAACAGTGTAGATCTAGATGAGGCGGCTCATTATGAGCCGCCTCATCAGGATCTACGCTGTTTGCAAATTTTGCTAATTGCGTCACTGGGGCTTAAAGAGTTAAGTTAAAAATATTAATGATCACTTTTACTTTCTGTTTCAGCTCTGATGAGTTGTCAGATCAAGAAATTGAGGTAAGTTTAGTACGATTTGTTTGGATGGATGGATGGATGACTTGCGATTTTACATCCTTTTTAGCTCGTCTGAACTAAGTTCAGGAAGAGCTATTGTACTATCCCCGGTGTCGGCATTGGAGTTGGTGGCAGCAGCGGCGTTAGCAAAATGTTGAAGTTTTACATTAAAGTTTTTTAGGTGATGGGCAAGGCGCTGTCAGGCGAACTATCGTGTCCCGCTGACAGGTCTTGTTAACAGTATTTCAGTCATATCAGGATCTTGGGTGGGTGATAAAGAAAGGCTGTGTGCCATGGAACCCCGTTTACAATTGAAAAGAGTATCGCCTACAGGGGGGCTTGAACCCTGGACCGCTAGGTCAGCAGGCCAGCACTTACCTCACTGAGCTATTGGGGCTCCTACAGTTTGTTGGCATCCTGTGAATAGGTACGTTACTGCATGTGTGAGGTGAGAGGACTCAGAAAAGCTGTGGTGTCATGCAGTGGGAGACCCCATTTCAAAGAGTAGACCCCATTTCAAAGAGCTACCTTATCCAAAGAAGCGAACATGAATTCATGCAAGTTAATATAAAATTATTTTCGGAAAAGCAGGGGTGTTCATTAGAGCAGAGGCGTTCATTAGGATTAATATGGTAGATACAGCAAACAGAATCTGACTGCTCCTAGTCTGGCATTTAACCTGTAAGCCAGACTAGTATTCATTGATAAGTATCAGGCCTTTGAAACTCTATCAGTGCATGCACTTAGCTACTCCAGATCACCTCCCTCAAAACAAGGTTGCAGTGACCTACTTAAATGAAAAATGATACCATGTCAGGTTTCCAAGCATGGCCTTATAACTTAGCAATCATAAGCCTCAGGCGCTTGAAAATTGTCAGTGCATGGACCAAACTCCACCAGGTCATCTGTCGTAAACTAGATCATGCTGACCTATATTTACAGAAAAGGACATTTTGCCAAGTTTGTAGCCTGGCTCTTTACGTCAAAAAACCGCCCTCTTATAACTGAAGCAATACAATACTACATGTTTGTTGGAGGCATTGGAAACTTCATCCTGCTCTCCTAATCTAGAACGCAGAAAATTTTCCTGTCAGAGCTCTTGATTTTTCTTTTCAAATTTGTAGTAGTAGCCTGTGTGTGTGTATAATTTGTTTGATGAATCGATATGAAGAAGCAATAAGAAAATGTTAGGAAGTCTGTGAAGTGCACTTGTTTGTCATTATTACCTGCAGGCAATGTTTTGTTGGTCATGAGAACATTTTCTGCTATATTTGGTTGCTCTCAGATTCTCACTATGTACTGTAATTACCCTATTAATTATAATAAATGCCCCTGCTCTAATAAATGCCCACGCCTCTTTTCCGAAAACAATTTTCTATTAACTTGCATGAATTCCTCTTTGTTCGTATGGATGAGATAACTACTTGATATGGGGGCTGCACTTAATGGAAAGAATTTGCATCCTAAAGAGTTGACACCATTTCAAAGAGCTACCTTATCCAGAGAAGCAAACAGGAATTATGCAAGTTAATATAACTTTATTTTTAGCTCACCTGAGCCGAAGGCTCAGAGGTGAGCTTATAGGATGGGAGTCGAGCCGTCGTCCGTCCGTCCGTGGGTTAGTGGGTGCGTGGGTGCGTCAACACTTTCAAACATAAATATCTCAGAGACCAGTGGGCCGATCGCAATCAAATTTTATCTGAAGCATCATTTGGGTGGGGGAAAGGCTGCATTAGGTTTTGGTGCCAATCAGCTCAGAACTCTGGTTTCCATGGCAACAGATAGCCCCCATAGGGTTATAATGGGGAAAACGGCGTCATCACGTTTACTCGACTGTTTTTAGCTCGCCTGAGCACGAAGTGCTCAGGGTGAGCTTTTGGGATACCCTGATGTCCGTCGTCCGTCGTATGTCCGGACGTCCGTCCGTCAACTTTTGCTTGTGTACACTCTAGCGGCCACAGTTTTGATCCAATCTTTATGAAACTTTGTCAGAATGTTTATCTCCATAAACTCTAGGCCAAGTTCGAAACTGGGTCATGTCGGGTCAAAAACTAGGTCACTAGGTCAAATCTTAGGAAAGCCTTGTGTACGCTCTAGAGGGCACAGTTTTCATCCAAAGTTCATGAAACTTTGTCAGAATGTTTATCCTCATAGTATCTAGGACAAGTTCGAAACTGGGTCACGTCGGGTCTAAAACTAGGTCACTAGGTCAAATCATAGAAAAACCTTGTGTACGCTCTAGAGGACACAGTTTTGATCCAATCTTTATGAAACTTTGTCAGAATGTTTACCTCCATAAAATCTAGGCCAAGTTCGAAACTGGGTCATGTCGGGTCAAAAACTAGGTCACTAGGTCAAATCTTAGAAAAACCTTGTGTACGCTCTAGAGGGCACAGTTTTCATCCAAAGTTCATGAAACTTTGTCAGAATGTTTATCCTCATAGTATCTAGGACAAGTTTGAAACTGGGTCACGTCGGATCTAAAACTAGGTCACTAGGTCAAATCATAGAAAAACCTTGTGTACGCTCTAGAGGACACAGTTTTGATCCAATCTTTATGAAACTTTGTCAGAATGTTTACCTCCATAAAATCTAGGCCAAGTTCAAAACTGGGTCATGTCGGGTCAAAAACTAGGTCACTAGGTCAAATCTTAGAAAACCTTGTGTACGTTCTAGAGGGCACAGTTTTCATCCAAAGTTCATGAAACTTTGTCAGAATGTTTATCCTCATAGTATCTAGGACAAGTTCGAAACTGGGTCACGTCGGGTCTAAAACTGGGTCACTAGGTCAAATCATAGAAAAACCTTGTGTACGCTCTAGAGGACACAGTTTTGATCCAATCTTTATTAAACTTTGTCAGAATGTTTATCTCCATCAGCTCTAGGCCAAGTTCGAAACTGGGTCATGTTGGGACAAAAACTAGGTCACTAGGTCAAATCTTAGAAAAACCTTGTGTACGCTCTAGAAGGCACAGTTTTGATCCAAAGTTCATGAAACTTAATCAGAAAGTTTATCCTTATAATATCTAGGATAAGTTTGAAACTGGATCTCGTCAGGTCAAAAACTAGGTCACTAGGTCAAACCATAGAAAAACCTTGTGTATGCTCTAGAGGACACAGTTTTGATCCAATCTTTATGAAACGTTGTCAGAATGTTTATCTCCATGAAATCTAGGACAAGTTCGAAACTGGGTCATGTCGGGTCAAAAACTAGGTCACTAGGTCAAATCTTAGATAAACCTTGTGTACGCTCTAGAGGGCACAGTTTTCATCCAAAGTTCATGAAACTTTGTCAGAATGTTTATCCTCATAGAATCTAGGACAAGTTCGAAACTGGGTCACGTCGGGTCTAAAACTAGGTCACTAGGTCAAATCATAGAAAAACCTTGTGTACGCTCTAGAGGACACAGTTTTGATCCAATCTTTATGAAACTTTGTCAGAATGTTTATCTCCATAAATTCTAGGCCAAGTTTGAAACTGGGTCATGTTGGGTCAAAAACTAGGTCACTAGGTCAAATCTTAGAAAAACCTTGTGTACGCTCTAGAAGGCACAGTTTTGATCCAAAGTTCATGAAACTTAATCAGAAAGTTTATCCTTATAATATCCAGGATAAGTTTGAACCTGGGTCACGTCGGGTCAAAAACTAGGTCACTAGGTCAAACCATAGAAAAAACCTTGTGTATGCTCTAGAGGACACAGTTTCGATCCAATCTTTATGAAACATTGTCAGAATGTTTATCTCTATAAACTCTAGGCCAAGTTCGAAACTGGGTCTTGTTGGGTCAAAAACTAGGTCACTAGGTCAAATCTTAGAAAAGCCTTGTGTACGCTCTAGAAGGCACAGTTTTGATCCAAAGTTCATGAAACTTTGTCAGATTGTTTATCCTCATAATATGTAGGACAAGTTTGAAAACTGGGTCACTAGGTCAAATCATGAAAAACTAGGTCACTAGGTCAAATCATAGAAAAACCTTGTGTACGCTCTAGAGGACAGAGTTTTGATCCAATCTTTATGAAACTTTGTCAGAATGTTTACTTCCATAAACTCTCGGCCAAGTTTGAAAGTAGGTCATGTCGGGTCAAAAACAAGGTCACTAGGTCAAATCATAGAAAAACCTTGTGTACGCTCTAGAGGACACAGTTTTGATCCAAAGTTCATGAAACTTTGTCAGAATGTTTATCCTCATAATATGTAGGATAAGTTTGAAACTGGGTCATGTCGGGTCAAAAACTTGGTCACTAGGTCAAATCTTAGAAAAACCTTGTGTACGCTCTAGAAGGCACAGTTTTCATCCAAAGCTCATGAAACTTTGTCAGAATGTTTATCCTCATAATATCTAGGACAAGTTCGAAACTGGGTCACGTCAGGTCAAAAACTAGGTCACTAGGTCAAATCATAGAAAAACCTTGTGTACGCTCTAGTTTTGATCCAATCTTTATGAAACATTGTCAGAATGTTTATCTCCATAAACTCTAGGCCAAGTTCGAAACTGGGTCATGTCGAGTCATAAACTAGGTCACTAGGTCAAATCTTAGAAAAACCTTGTATGCGCTCTAGAAGGCACAGTTTTGATTCAAAGTTCATGAAACTTTGTCAGAATGTTTATCCTCATAATATGTAGGACAAGTTTGAAACTGGGTCATGTCGGGTCGAAAACTAGGTCACTTGGTCAAATCATAGAAAAACCTTGTGTACGCTCTAGAGGACACAGTTTTGATCTAATCTTTATGAAACTTTGTCAGAATGTTTATCTTTATAAACTCTCGACCAAGTTTGAAAGTAGGTCATGTCAGGTAAAAAACTAGGTCACTAGGTCAAATCTTAGAAAAACTTTGTGTAAGCACTAGAAGGCATAGTTTTGATCCAATCTTCATGAAACTATGTCAAAATGTTTATTGTCCATATATCTAAGCCCCCTATGAAACTGAGTCACGTCGGCTCAAGGTCAAAATATAGAAAAACTTTGTGTACACCCTAGAGGGCACAGTTTTGATCCAATCTTCATGAAACTCTGTCAGAATGTTTATCTTAATGAAATCTGCGTAAAGTTTGAAACTGGGTTGTGTAGGGTCAAAAACTTGGTCACTAGGTCAAATATAAGAACGACCTTGTATACGCTCCAGAGGGCACAGTTTTGATCCAATCTCAATGAAACTGTGTCAGAATGTTTATTCTTACAATATCCAGGCCATGTTTGAAACTGGGTCATGTCGGGTCAAAAACTAGGTCAAATGTTAGTATGGTAAAAACTCTTATAAATCTTCACCAGAGCCAGTGAACTGATTAATGCTCAGGTGAGCGATTCAGGGCCACCATGGCCCTCTTGTTGATTAAATCCTTATCATACTTGCAGGTAATGATGACATACACAAGAGCTTGGATGAGTTCGAAATTTGGTCGGATTCGAGCACAGACTACGGAGTTAACTGCCCTTGAGCGTTTGAAAAAAATCCCAAAGGGTTATAATGGGGAAAATGGCGTCATCACGTTTTCTCAACTGTTTTTGCTTAGATCCTTATCATACTTGCAGGTAATGATGACATACATAAGAGCTTGGATGAGTTCGAAATTTGGCCGGATTCGAGCACAGACTACGGAGTTAGCTGCCCTTGAGCGTTTGAAAAAAATCCCATAGTGTTATAATGGAGAAAACAACGTCATCACATATTTTTAGAAAAACTTTGTCATCGCTCTGTTGCCCACATTTCTCAACGGATTTTGAAATAACTTCACACAAATGTAGGGCATGACAATATCTCGAGCAAGATCGACTTTCAGGATGCTGCGCCCAAGGTCAAGGTCACTGTGGCTATTTTTAGAAAAACTTTGTCAGCGCTCTAGCACCTACATTTCTCAATGGATTTTAAAGTAACTTCACACAAATGTAGGGCATGACAATATCTCGAGCAAGTTCGACTTCTAGGATGCTGCGCCCAAGGTCAAGGTCACTGTGGCTATTTTTAGAAAAACTTTGTCATCGCCCTAGCACCTTCATTTCTCCATGGATTTTGAAATAACTTGACACAAATGTAGGGTATGACAATATCTCGAGCAAGTTCGACTTTCAGGATGCTGTGTCCAAGGTCAAGGTCACTGTGGCTATTTTTAGAAAAACTTTGTCATTGCTCTAGCACCTACATTTCTCAACGGATTTTGAAATAAATTCACACAAATGTAGGGCATGACAATATCTCGAGCAAGTTTGACTTTCAGGGTGCTGCAATCAAGGTTTTTGATTAGATCCTTATCATACTTGCAGCTAATGATGACATACATAAGAGCTTGGATGAGTTCGAAATTTGGCCGGATTCGAGCACAGACTACAGAGTTAGCTGCCCTTGAGCGTTGAAAAAAATCCCATAGTCTTATAATGGAGAAAACAACGTCATCACATTTTCATTTTTCATCGGATCCTCTTCATACTTGCAGGTAATGAGGATATGCATAAAAGCTTGGATTAGTTAGCACTTCGGCTAGATCCCACCACTGACTATGGAGTACCTGCCCTGAGCATCCAAAAAATCAATGTCGCCACTTTTTTAGCTCGCCTGAGCACGAAGTGCTCAGGGTGAGCTTTTGGGATACCCTGATGTCCGTCGTACGTCCGGACGTCCGTCCGTCCGTCAACTTTTGCTTGTGTACACTCTAGCGGCCACAGTTTTGATCCAATCTTTATGAAACTTTGTCAGAATGTTAGTCTTTATAAAATCTAGGCCAAGTTCGAAACTGGGTCATGTCGGGTCAAAAACTAGGTCACTAGGTCAAATCTTAGGAAAACCTTGTGTACACTCTAGAGGGCACAGTTTTCATCCAAAGTTCATGAAACTTTGTCAGAATGTTTATCCTCATAGTATCTAGGACAAGTTCGAAACTGGGTCACGTCGGGTCTAAAACTAGGTCACTAGGTCAAATCATAGAAAAACCTTGTATACGCTCTAGAGGACACAGTTTTGATCAAATCTTTATAAAACTTTGTCAGAATGTTTATCTACATAAACTCTAGGCCAAGTTCGAAACTGGGTCATGTCGGGTCAAAAACTAGGTCACTAGGTCAAATCTTAGAAAAACCTTGTGTACCTCTAGAGGGCACAGTTTTCATCCAAAGTTCATGAAACTTCGTCAGAATGTTTATCCTCATAGTATCTAGGACAAGTTCGAAACTGGGTCACGTCGGGTCTAAAACTAGGTCACTAGGTCAAATCATAGAAAAACCTTGTGTACGCTCTAGAGGACACAGTTTTTATCCAATCTTTATGAAACTTTGTCAGAATGTTTATCTCCATAAAATCTAGGCCAAGTTTGAAACTGGGTCACGTCGGGTCTAAAACTAGGTCACTAGGTCAAATCATAGAAAAAGCTTGTGTACGCTCTAGAGGACACAGTTTTGATCCAATCTTTATGAAACTTTGTCAGAATGTTTATCCCCATAAAATCTAGGCCAAGTTCGAAACTGGGTCATGTCGGGTCAAAAACTAGGTCACTAGGTCAAATCTTAGAAAAACCTTGTGTACGCTCTAGAGGGCACAGTTTTCATCCAAAGTTCATGAAACTTTGTCAGAATGTTTATCCTCATAGTATCTAGGAAAAGTTAGAAACTGGGTCACGTCGGGTCTAAAACTAGGTCACTAGGTCAAATCTTAGAAAAACCTTGTGTGCGCTCTAGAAGGCACAGTTTTGATCCAAAGTTCATGAAACTTAATCAGAAAGTTTATGCTTATTATGTCTAGGATAAGTTTGAAACTGGGTCATGTTGGGTCAAAAACTAGGTCACTAGGTCAAATCATATAAAAAACCTTGTGTATGCTCTAGAGGACACAGTTTTGATCCAATCTTTATGAAACAGTGTCAGAATGTTTATCCCTATAAACTCTAGGCCAAGTTCGAAACTGGGTCTTGTTGGGTCAAAAACTAGGTCACTAGGTCAAATCTTAGAAAAGCCTTGTGTACGCTCTTGAAGGCACAGTTTTGATCCAAAGTTCATGAAACTTTGTCAGAATGTTTATCCTCATAATATGTAGGACAAGTTTGAAACTGGGTCATGTCGGGTCAAAAACTAGGTCACAAGGTGAAATCATAGAAAAACCTTGTGTACGCTCCAGAGGACACAGTTTTGTTCTAATCATTATGAAACTTTGTTAGAATGTTTACTTCTATAAACTCTTGGCCAAGTTTGAAAGTAGGTCATGTCGGGTCAAAAACAAGGTCACTAGGTTAAATCATAGGAAAACCTTGTGTACGCTCTAGAGGACACAGTTTTGATCCAAAGTTCATGAAACTTTGTCAGAATGTTTATCCTCATAATATGTAGGATAAGTTTAAAACTGGGTCTTGTCGGGTCAAAAACTTGGTCACTAGGTCAAATCTTAGAAAAACATTGTTTACACTCTAGAAGGCACAGTTTTCATCCAAAGTTCATGAAACTTTGTCAGAATGTTTATCCTCATAATATCTAGAACAAGTTCGAAACTGGGTCACGTCGGGTCTAAAACTAGGTCACTAGGTCAAATCATAGAAAAACCTTGTGTACGCTCTAGAGGACACAGTTTTGATCCAATTTTTATGAAACATGGTCAGAATGTTTATCTCCATTAACTCTAGGCCCAGTTCGAAACTGGGTCATGTCGAGTCATAAACTAGGTCACTAGGTCAAATCTTAAAAAAACATTGTGTGCGCTCTAGAAGGCACAGTTTTGATTCAAAGTTCATGAAACTTTGTCAGAATGTTTATCCTCATAAAATGTAGGACAAGTTTGAAACTGGGTCATGTCGGGTTGAAAACTAGGTCACTAGGTCAATTCTTAGAAAAACCTTGTTTACGCTCTAGAGGACACAGTTTTGATCCAATCTTTATGAAACTCTGTCAGAATGTTTATCTTCATAAACTCTCGGCCAAGTTTGAAAGTAGGTCATGTCAGGTAAAAAACTAGGTCACTAGGTCAAATCTTAGAAAAACGTTGTGTAAGCACTAGAAGGCAAAGGTCTGATCCAATCTTCATGAAACTATGTCAAAATGTTTATTGTCCATATATCTAAGCCCCCTATGAAACTGAGTCACGTTGGCTCAAGGTCAAATCTTAGAAAAACTTTGTGTACACCCTAGAGGGCACAGTTTTGATCCAATCTTCATGAAACTCTGTCAGAATGTTTATCTTAATGAAATCTAGGTAAAGTTTGAAACTGGGTCTTGTCAGGTCAAAAACTTGGTCACTAGCTCAAATATAAGAACGACCTTGTATACGCTCCAGAGGGCACAGTTTTGATCCAATCTCAATGAAACTGTGTCAGAATGTTTATTCTTACAATATCCAGGCCAAGTTTGAAACTGGGTCATGTCGGGTCAAAAACTAGGTCAAATGTTAGTATGGTAAAAACTCTTATAAATCTTCACCAGAGCCAGTGAACTGATTAATGCTCAGGTGAGCGATTCAGGGCCACCATGGCCCTCTTGTCTTGGTTTCTACTTATCCGATCCTTTTCAAACTTGCAGGTAATGAGGAAATGCATAATATCTTAAACAAGTTCAAATTTTCGCCAGATCAGGCCAACCGCTACGAAGTTAGCTGCCCTTGACAGCTCTGTCTATTGTGCTCTTGATCGGATACTTTTTAAACTTGCATATATTAAATGAGGGCATACATAATGTTTTGGATGAGTTTAATTTCAGCCTGATTGGACCACTGACTGTGGAGTTAGCTGCCCTTGAGCATCTTAAATATCCCTATAGGTTTACAATGTCTCTCAGGTGAGCAATTGTTGCCCTTTGGGCTACTTGTTTTAGAAAAAGGCAAGGGGCGTTTATTAGAGCAGGGGCATTTTTTAGGATTGATACGGTATACTTGCTTCTACACTGCTTACTGCACATCCTCAGATTTTTCATGGAAATTGTAGTTATGGATTTAGGTGAATAGGTACATTTTTATGGAAAGCAATTCTGCCATTTCCATTTTTGCCTTCCTTCTCAGTGAAGTTCACCTCTTCAAGGAAAGAATCTGTTTAAAAGTTGCCCACCAGTTTGGAAGGGCTTTGTCATCTGGGCAGAGAAGCAAACAGGAAGTCACAAAAGTTGCATCACCCACCTACCCCTCTTTGTAAAAAAATGGTGGAAAAATATGCAGGTGTACTCCTTCACCTTAAAATATCCAAATAGATGCAGTTGTTAAAGTATTTCTTTGAATTCCTGTGCCCAGTTGTTCAAAACTAATGACATCGTTAGTCAATGTTTCGTTAAAACTTCAAATGTTAATATTTCAAATATGCCAATATTTTTTGTTGAAAAATGAGTTTTTTAACATAAAATATCAGTGTATTTGGTTATAAAGTCAACACCTAACCGGTTCACCTCCTAACAAGCTCGTTAGGCTAATGATGCTTTGTACAACTGGGCCCAGGTTGATATAATATACTGTGAATTCTGTTTTCAATTTGTTTATTTTCAGAGCAAGTTTACAAGTCTTTCATTAGCATTCAAGACAGATTCTCAGACCTTAGAGAAACGTCTGGAAATCCAGGACAGATCTCGAGATATAGCTGAACAAAATGTAGACAAAGAATTGAAGGGACTTAGAAGTGGGCTAGCCGTAAGTAATGAAACATTTGATAATGAAGCTTCAGATAAGTTAAGCCCTTGGGAGCAGCTTCAAGCCTATCTGGGAAAAGAATAGACTGAATATTGATAGGGTCGAGTCTCATAAATTCGGACAGCAAGTAAATTCGGACATACCATTGCAAACAGTGAAAATTCAGATGAGACGGCTCATAATGAGCCGTCTCATCAGGATTTTCACTGTTTGCCCAGTTAATTTTGTTTTAATTCCAAACAACTGACATATAAAGGAAACAATGTCACTGTCCGAATTTACCTGCTCTCTGAATTTACATGACTTGACCCTAGTGTCCCTTGTATTTGTGTTTCGCTGAAAAGTTAACAACTTTCAAAAACTCTGCTTTCTTTTGTCAGCCTTCTGAACTGCTTAAAGAAGTTTAAACCACTACAGCTGAAATAAAATCACAAGTTTTAAAAATGAAAAAGAAAGTTGTATCATAACAAGATGGAGCCACATAACAAGATGGAGCCATACATAACAAGATGGAGTTATACATAACAAGATGGAAGTTTCATAAGATTTACTTTGCTAAATTAGACAGAATTTTAGTAGAGTTTGAGAGAAAGCGAGTTTTCGCTCAACACCACTAAAAGTTTTGGAGAAATATATTTCTAAAATAGAACCAGTATGGTCTTTTGGCAATGTTTTTTGATGTTCTATTCTATAATATTTTGCAGACATTAAACCAAATATGCACAGATCCTCAGGTACGAGAGGTTCTAACAAAGATCCAAAACCACATCGATATTCTAGAGAAGTCCACAGCTCGAGTCTCAAGTCGGGCTGAAGTTCTTGGTGCTATTCAACAGGTAATGCTTTACAGATAGGCTGGAATAATTAGATTATGGTATCTAAATTGAATGAAAATATATACTTCACAGCAAATCAAGCATGAAGATAGTGTGAGTTGATAGATTAGAATATTTTCATTCTGTTTTGCCTGCAACTGGCAAGACAGAAGTCTTCCTTTTTCCAGTGCTTTAGGGGTCATCGGTGGCCTTTGTAGTTTAGTTTCAATAATCCTTCAAATGCTGTGTCTTTTTTGGCATCTCCATGATTACATAATAAAGTACTGGGCCCAGTTGTTCAAAGCATCCTTAGCCTAACAAGCTCGTTAAGAGGTCAACTCGTTAAAGGTTTTACAACTTCATAGCCAAATACACTGATATTTTTTGTTGAAACTATGTGAAAAGCTTTTGCAATGCAAAAGCTTCTCACATTTTTTCGACAAAAAATATTGGCATATTTGAAATATTAACATTTGAAATTTTAACGAATTGTTAATTAACGACATCATTAGTTTTGAACAACTGGGCCCTGGTGTACAAAAATAGTTTCTGATGTCTGATCAGAATTCATTGTGAAAATAAACTTGTTGCATTCATGGAAAGAATTTAGCCATGTGGCTTCATGCTAATTGCTTCTAATAAGCACTCAGGGATGTACTGGAAATTGATGTTTATCTTTCTTTTAACACACCTGCAATTTTTGTCTTCATTCCCAGTATAATTATCCAAACTATTGGGACATATGCAAAGCTCAGCAGTGTTTCCAAAGGTGCAGAGAGAGGCGCTGTGGTCAAGTGATAGAGACTCTAGGTTATGGTGCAGAAGATTGCGGGTTCAAATCAGGGTTCAGCCAGCTGGTGACTGGAAAACTCTCTCTGTAAACCCAGCAGTAAACCGGTACCTTTTTCGAATGATGAAAGGATAAGGCTGCAAAAGTAGAGGGATAGGTTCCAACTTTCATATGCTGTGCTGTGCCCAAGATATAGTGGGTCTGTAAACCCCACTGTATGGCAAGCCAACTGCATAATAAGTCTACAAACACACTGCCCGTATGACCACTAGCTTACAGGAAATCTGTACCTATACCTAATGTTTGGCTTTCTTGAATTTAAACTTATCCCTTAAAGCCAGTAAAAACAGACAACAGTATGTTTTGCCCTTGCTATATCATTGAGAAAGCAAAGAATAGTGGGCTAACATTGTAGATCCAGATGAGGTGGCTCATTTTGAGCCACCTCATCTGGATCTACTCTGTTTGCAAGTTCAGCAATTTTCATTTTTTTTGCAGTTTAAGCGTTGATGAAGTCAAGGCTATTAAGACATTTTGGGTAAACTTCTGTGTGCATAAATGGTTAGAAACCAGCCTAAACTCCTCTTTATCATAGGCAGTTCGATGTAGGTATGGGAATCCTGTATTTCAAATAACTGGCCACTGAAAATTGAATTGAACAATCTGGCAGACTTTCCACAGGTGTAATCCAATTAGGAAACATTTCAATTACATTTAGTTAATTGCATTTTCAGGTAATAGAAATAGCCAGATAACTCGAAAGTAATTAAGGCAGATCGATAGACTCATTAAAAACAATAAAGTAAAAAGCATTACATGAATATTTCAGTTACAAGCATAAAATTAATGCATTTGCATGTTAATTGCTGTCGGAGGTTATAGCAGTGAGGCTTTTAACATATTTTTACATGGGCAGAAGTGTAGACTCATCCATATAGGTGTTGGGGTAACTAATCATCCAGGGATATTATTTGCTGTTTATTCACCAGAAAATCATATGAGCCGCAACATGAGAAATACCAACAAAGTGACATGTGCATCCAGAGAAGACTTAGATCAGCCTGGGCATCCGCCCAGTCTGATCAAGTCTTCGCTTTCTCCATGGAGCTAACTTAGACCCTTAGCTACCCTTTAAGCACAAAGTGAAGACTCTGATCAAACTGGGCAGCTGCCCAGGCTGATCTGAGTCTTTGCTGGGAGCACATGCCACTTTCTTGGTTTAGTGGTTTTCGTGGATTGTTACGTTTCATTTAAACTAAACTCCGTTCATTAATTCTGAAACTGGGTTTTTCGCTGCTCATACTTTTATAATCTAATCAATCCACGTAAGACTATGCATAGTGATAAAGCTCGACTTCCGCCGATTTCTCATTAAGGTTTCGTGTATCTTAGCCTGGCGCCTGATGCTGCAGTTACGTGAACGAAACAGCAAATTTCAAAAACCTGTCCGCAAACTAAGACCATTTGATGAAAATTGACAGCCTAAAGTCATACATATTCAGATACATTCCACGTGGGTATCACGCTGGTCATTTGGGTAATAACTGTGGTACCCTGTCCGCCAACCTAGTCTCTAGACACACCCTGCAGCCCCCCCCCCCCCCCCCCCCTCCCCACTTCTTTTCAACAAACTATTCCCTCGATTATTCTACCACTCCGACCTCTACCATGCGACATGAACATATATATATGCAAGAAGACCTTTATAGAAGGAAGAAAAAAAGTAAATAAAATAAATATTTGCAGGGATGTTTATAGGCCTGAAGTTCGCTTCTGAGAGTTCGAATGATACAACTGTCCCGTTGTTTATATGTAGATCTATACTACTTTTGATAGTTTCCTGAGAAAATATGACACAAACAAATACAAGTATTCAAAATAAGGTAAAGAATCTGGATCTGATTTTTAATCCTAAAATCCTAAAAGTAAAAAGTATGCAAAGACCAGGAACTGAAACAATTAAAATCCAAATCCAGCCCTCAAACCATAGTTGGAAACAACTAAGATTACAAACAATCAAGATACAGAGAACATATGTCCAACCGAGTGAGCAGCTTGTTCCCAAAAGGTGGCCACTCAGCAACCCACCCGAACCAAAAATAATAAGAACATACATAAGGTAAAACATCACAGAAACTCTGACACCAAAAATCCTAAAACTGAAAAATAAGCTCACGTAGTTACTTGGTATTTTTCCACTAAAGACGATCTCCTTTACTGGCTCCCGTCGAGCGATTCAAGATAAACAGAAGCGGGATAGTGAACGGGACACCACTCTTGTACATTGTATTTTTACCAATTAATTCAAGTTTATGAAATCGAAAGTAGTCATTTTAGTTGCCGACTAAAATGACCCAAATAATTTTATAAACATTTTATATGAAACTCAAAACATTTTAAAACATTTTTATATGAAACTCAAGGAAGTTTTGCACAATTAAATCTGGAAAATAGCGGTCATTTACAATGACGAACCTGTAGTGATAAGCTTGCAGCGATACCTCTCCACAAACAATTTCAATACATTTTTTACCATTGAAAGAGCGATGGGGCCTTTAAAAATTAGCCGAACTTTTTTTCTTATTCCTGTGATTTATTGGAGGGGATAGATTGAATAGGGATGTTTTGGAAGGGGTCATGCCGAGGGGTGGGAGTCTGGATGGTAGCCTAATTGAGGGGAGGGGTTTAAAGTTGTGGGGGAGATTATTTTATTATTCTTTAGAGGGGAGGGCGGGGTAAGAAGGAGGAATAGACTGATTAAGGGGAGCTGTAATAAGTTTCAGAGGTGCACGTTTTGGTCCTTTTGTCCTTGTATTTCACTTTGCAGTTTTAACGCAACATTGGTAATAAATGTTTTAGAACTTAAGAACTTTATTACATACTGCGGAAAGCTGTAATATTTGCGTTAAAATAAAGCCAGTGAACATCGTTATGTCGCACTGATGCTGATATGACGTCGTTAAGACATTGTTTGCCGGTGGCGATACTATGATCAAACGCTGAAAACCTTGTCCAGTGTGAATTTAGGCTGTGTAATCAATTTCAAATTGAGAACAAATTATCTGGCTTGTTTTCACGCTGACTGATTTCGCACGCGCAGAGCATGTGTTAGAATACTAACCCCACCCGTACACGAAACTATTTATAGCGACCACTTTATATGGTATTTAAAGGCGTTTCCAACCTGTCCGATGGACTTAGTCTCGGGTTGAAAATCTGTTTTTGCAGTTTTGTGCAGGTTAGTCCAGCATCCGACGAAGGACAGAGTCAAAGGACACATTGATGAGAAATCGACAGAAGTCGAGTTTTATCACTATGCACAGTCTCACCTGGATTGATTAGATTATAAAAGTATGAGCAGCGAAAAACCCAGTTTCAGAATTAATGAACGGAGTTTAGTGAGATAGTTCTAAGAAAGGCAGGAACCCCAGTATCTCAATAGGTTTAATGCTGGCTAGCTGATCTAGCTGTCAGATTCCTGACCTGTTGAATGCTAAAACCTTTCAAAGCATGAACAGGGCTCCATAGGACACAACATTTCATTGTCACCCTCCCATCAGTCCCAGAATTACCATCTAAACACCATTTGAGCCGCGACGCGAGAAAACCAACAAAGTGGTTGTGCATCCAGCGCAGACTCAGATCAGCCTGGGCATCAGCCCTGTCTGACCAGACTCTTTGCTAAGGGCATAAAGGGTAGCTAAGGGTCTAAGCTACCTCCATGTGGACAGCGAAGACCCTGATCAGACTGGGCGGATGCCCAGGCTGATCTGAGTCTGCGCTGGGCGCACAACCACATTGTTGGTTTTCTCGTGTCGCATCTCATTTTATATATGGTTTTCTGAAAATTTTTATCATTATGATCATATGTATGAGGTATGAAGATACCTACCTATTTAGTGCTCCAGATAGGAATGGAAAATAATTTGCATTTTTTTTTGCAAAAAAAAAAAAAAAAAAAACACTGTGAACTTTGTGACCCCTGATAGTGCTAATGAGGGGACACAGCATGTTTTCATTGAGAAATAAGAAAAATTAATTCAGTTGTCCCTGTTACTGCGCTGATGTAGTTTTAGTAACTTCTGCTGCCTCTTTCAAATAAAGTTTTTATTGATATACCTTAAAAATTCTAAAAATTCGGACACCTAAAATAGTTACCATAATAGTCCTAACAATAGAACAGCTTGGTTTTACAATGCAGTAATGCATCCAAGAGACACTGATGGAAAGCTGACAGTGTAGACCTGGAAGGGAGCAGGCTGATCTGGATCTGCACTATTTGCTTAGACATATCTATCCTAGTCTGGCCACAGACATATCTATCCTAGTCTGGCCACAGACCCTATGTTCAATATATCTCTTGCAAAGGAACATAGGGGCGAATCTGACCACCAGAATAATATACAGATTCGACTGGGGCCAGGCTATATCTATTCCAATACTTAGGGTTTTTACAGTAATGATACTGCTCTACTGATTTCAATTAAAGATGTAAGAAAATCTTTGTTGTATTTTTATTAAAAAAAGAAAAAAAAAAATTTAAAAAAAAAAAAAAAATCTTGTGCATGTACCTTGATTGTATTTGACTCAATACATGTATCTTGAAGCAGAATTTTTCTTATTTAGGAGAAACGAATGAGCAAAGCTGTAGATATAATGGTTCATCATGTAGAAAATCTTAGACGGGTACATGAGAGAGAACATGCAGAGTTAGAAGAAGCTAGGTAAGAATTAGCAGAATAGCCTAACCAGGCAACAATGTGTTTTTACCCCCTTCATAAGCAGAGTGGACTTGGCTCCAAGATTTTACCAAGCCCCGAGGTTATAAAACTTTTTTCATGCTCAACTCATCTGAGCATGAAATTTTATCTGCTAATAAATAGCAAACTGCTGATAAGTACAGTTGTTTTCTTGCTCAGATTAGCTGATAATAAATTTTTCTCCACTTATTAATATGAAAATGCCAACCAATGTTGGCATTTTCATATTTATCAGCAGAGAAAATTTCATACTCAGCGGAGTTGAGCATGAAAATTTTTTTATAACCTCTGGGCCAGTAGACTTTTTCAGTGCTCAGAGCATCAGATTTCAAAATCAAAAGAAATGTTACAAAAGTCTGACACACAATTTGATGAGATGACATGAAAATTGGTTGTCTTGAAACCTTAAAAGTGTATGACTTGTTCACTGTTTCACATGCTTTACTACATGAAGTTTGAAGAGTTTTTTTGCTCCACTGAGCAGATCAAGAAGTCTCAGGCCTAGGGCTCTGAAGAAGGGTGTGTTGTGTTGTACACTGGAGCGCCGTTAAAGACATAAAATCGAACCACATTATAAGTGATCTCGCCGTATAACGATCTAGTATTTCTTCGCGGAAATACCCCACCCACTAATGAAAAACCCCATGTTTACATGTTCGTACTGCTTATTTAGCCCGATCTGTTAAAAAAAAAAATGGGCGACACAGGACAACCGCGTTATACCGAATTCCACGGTATATCGGTCCGTGGTATAACAGCGCTCCAGTGTAATAATAATTCAAGGATATTTTTTCTTTCTACATTAAAATGTGTTGTTGCCATAAGGAAAATTATCACAGAATTAGTAGCAATGTTTTTCTTGATCTGGATTGCTGTATTTAGCCAGAAAGCTAGGACTAGTGAGATATGTCCAAAAACAGAAAACTATAGGCTTGCAATCAAATGTCTAAGGAATCAGCATCAGAGACATAATAACATATATTAAGACTGGTTCAGGAAACAATCGGAGACAATCAAATAGAAGAGTAGGATTTTCCCAAATCTCTGGTAATGGTAGGATATAACATGATTTGATGACAAAGGCTCCAGGTAACTGAAAAAATTTGGTATAGAGCCTGATTTATTTCTCCATAGAAAGCATATGTTGTGGTGTTTCATATGTTGTAGGGTTTCATTCAAATCACCTCAAGGTGATTTGAATGTAACCCTAGAACATACGTTTATATTCTGAAATAGAAAAGTGTCACAACTTTGACCCCTTGAAATTGTAGCTTATCTGGAAGCTCCAGTAAGACTTGAAAATTATTGATTTGAGAGAGAGACTGTCACTTTTGGCTCAGTCTAAGATAGAAGCAATTTCAAATGAAATTATCAATGCCCTGATGGTAGTGAATTAAGATTGAAGCAAATGTAATGGTATCTGAATCTGTGTAATAATGGAAGTTCTTAGATTGGTTGATAAAGTTGTAAAATGAGAATACTGTTTTCTAACCAACACCCAAGGCAATTCACATAACCTAAAACAGCTTTCTTGGGACAAAATTGGGTCTAATGTAAGTCATTCTAACCCCCACAAAATGAATTTGAAGAACATATATTGTTGGCATTGTCCTTCTTTTCGCAACACTTCAAATTGTCTCTGATCTGTCTCAAATTTTGTCCATGGATGCAGCAAATGAAAAGAGCTGATACTTTTTTTTTCTCAGAGGGAACAAATTTTTTATGCAAGAGTGCCAACCCAAATTGTTGGTTGTCCAGTTGTGCTGCTTGTTTGACTAGGCAGCAGTCTCTGGGTATGAAACCATATCGGACACATCACCTCTTTGTGCCCTGTGTTTTTACGCAGATGTACAGTTTTACTGGTTTGATAAGGCAATCACCACTGTAGATGTTCAGTGACACTGCAGTTACCGACTGCCACACTGAAACTACTTTTTTCCAGCTCAGGGCACACTGGGTATGGATTTCCCTGGTCTGTTGGATAGGAAATATGTATCAGTTGTGCCACTGGTTGGAGTCAGAAGACACATTGTGAAAGGCAAACATCCTATCCACTAGGCAAGACGCTCAGCAGCACTATCCAAAAGCAGTGGAAAAGAGTGAAAATTACCTGTCGGTTAATTTCATTCCATGTTTTAAATTCTGCCACAGACCCAGTAGACAATGCGCAGGCTGAAAGAGTAGTCCCAAGCCCAGCAGGCACACAAGATTGAATCAACATTGAATCATCCTTGATTCAACATCATGAAGGTTGATTCAACCTGTGCCAACTGGGTTACCTTTGCAGGATGCCAAGCTTAAGCATATATTCAGAGAATTTACTTGCTGGTGTTTCCACACTATATACATGATTCTATATATTTTTAGACTGACATATATATGCATGTATCTTTCAGGAAATTGTTACAAGACAGCAGATCCCTAGGACCTTCAACAATAGATATTGCAGGTACAGCTTTATTGTTTGAAGTGTATACATGTAAATACAGTTGACTCTCGTCATCTCAAACACTGATATCTCGAAGTCCCCTGTTCTATCAAAGAGCATATTTTGGATATATTTTCTGTTTCTCATTACCTTTCAATTCCTGTTGTCTTAAACTATTGATATCTTGAAGTAAATTTTCTGGTACCAGAAAATTTACTTTGAGATATCAGAAGTTTAGGTTGAATTTTGGCTTCGAGATATCAAGAGTTGACTGTACAAAAGACATTTAGTGATTGAGCGTTCTTTACTCTTATGTTTATAATAAATGCAAATGATGACAAAGACACAAAAATGAACTATAACATACAACAATTTAGAGCTGATAAAGAAAGGCGAATCAAAACTAAAAGCAGAGATACAGTTGAAGTCTGTTTAAATTGGACTCCATAGCTGATGCTAGTTGACATTCAAACTACTGTAATATGCCTAAATATTGGGACACCTAAAAATGATTAATTTTCCATTTGGGACAAATGGAAAATTGATTATTTAAGGTGTCACAATACCTGAGCACATTACAATATAACTGATTTTAGAGCAAAGTGTCAATACTGTTGAGAGTACTTTCCACTGTCCATCCATCTATTTGTCCATCCATCCATCCATCCATCCAGTGGTTGAAAATGCATTCCAGTATATGGAGCTACAGGGGCACCCTCTTCCTCAGGTACAACACATCTGATGGAATGTTTGATGTTTACCAGGAACTCTCTCCCATTCCACCATCCACCGGACCGGTTACTCTCAAACTTGAAATGGAGGAAGACACAGTAGCCGCTTACTTCTGTGAGGGTGGATGTGGTGGTGGAGGGATTGACGTATACGATATTCGGAGATATGCACAGGGTGACTGCATCTCTACTTGTAATCCTGTTGATTGATAATGATATTTTATGATTTTGTATGTTCTCTGCAGGTTGTATCAACAAACTGACCATCTAAAGTGGTGACTGACAACAATTGCTCCATTTGTTGAAATTCTGCATTCAATGTTTGCATTACAGTTTTGACCATAAATGTTATTTTTTTCATAAGGTGGTTACATTGGCGGGATGGTATATGTGAAACCTTGCTTGCTGTATTTGATTGTATAATTTTCAGGAAATGAGAGGATGCTGTCAAGAAGATCTGCCTCTGTCTGCCCTAACAACATGTTGCCTGGTCAGGTAAATATATTCATATATATCGTGGATTTTTTAAGTGAAACAAAGGAAAATTCGTAGTTTTAGCATCAAATTGTCTCTTATGTCACAAAGACATCATTTTAGAGAAGTCTTTATATAATACTTATTAATAAAGATTTTTCACTCACTGGAAAGCAGGTTTTGCTTATGGTTCAAAATGTTTTGGATACTTAGTTGACCAACTTTATTTTGCATGTGAATAACTTTTATCTGTCTGATCTGAAAACAAAGTTGTAAAATGTTTTGAGGATGGCACAGAAACTTTTGGATAGAAAAGCTTTCACGCTGGGAAATGCATTCGTGAGTATTGTCAACAGATCCATAGATGGGTGGATGGATGAATGAATGACTTGTGATTTTACATCCTTTTTAACAGTATTTCTGTCATATCAAGATGATGGGAGGGTGATAATGAAAGGCTGTGTGCCATGGAACCTTGTTTGAATAGTCAAAAGACAAGTTACTCATCACAAATGAAGATTAGTGGTGCCATGAAAACGGTTGCTTTACAGATTTGGTGGTACAGAAGACACAGGTAGCATGCACATCCATTCTGTATGATCAGGGTCTTCCATCTTCTAGAACAGTGCACAGTATTGACCCTAAAATTTTGGACACCAAAAAGTTGAAAAATTATTGTTTGAAAATTTTGAGGAAGTTGATTTTACACACATTAATGTATCCAAATGATGGTTAGTGAATGACAAACATTGTAGACCCTGACCAAACTGCTCCTTGAGGAGCAGTTTGCTATGGGTCTACAATGTTTGCTCAGACCTGTCTGTCCGAATATTTAGGGTCATTACGGTATGTATCTGGAGGCACTTGTACAGTAAAATGGAAAGACTGATCAGTGTGCAGATTGGGGATGGGGTGGTGGAGGGATCTGTGTTTTGACTGTTCACAGGTGACCTGGCACCCTGTTTCTAGCAGTATGACCAAAACAGGTGTAAGTTGGTATACCTCCAGAGGAAGTAACTTTGCCATTGTCATTTTGCCTCCCTTGGGGTCAGCTCTTGAGGAATGAATTTGCTCCCCTAGGAGCAAACTCTTTCCTTTAAAAGTAGATCCCATTTTGGATGGATTTCTTTGTACAGGAGAGTAAACAGGAAGCATAATCCTTGTTTCTCGTTATAAAAATGGTGAAGTCCATGGAGATGTGCACATTGGTCAAAATGTACATTCTAATGTTTTGAGATATTTCATATATGTGCAGCCTGGTAATAATAGAGGTACCTCAGTTGACGTATATAATCCCTGTACACTGAAAGCTATAAGACTTATGAAGGTAGTCATATTCAGATCTCCAGATGAAGGCCAGCTTTGATTTTGTGTTGGGAATCATTTTCCTTTTTCTCCAGAAAAAAGATGTTTTGGCAGTCTTGAGAACCACCATTCTTAGTCGGTTCTGAAGAAGGGCCACAATGTACGATACAAACTTCTAAGAATTGTCATCAAAGCCTGTCCTTATCTGGAGCTCTGCATATTGTTAGTCACATGTGAAGTACAGTGAGATATAAATTCTGTGGTATTGTCTTTACCTGTAGAGGCCAAAGGCCAGTAGAAAATATATGTAGTTAGTTCCTGACTGTCACTACTAGCCCTATTGTCCAGAACATGTATGTTTATTACATGCAAAGGTTAAAAATATTTTAGACAACTTAAAATGGGAAATTTCTGCTAAGGTATATTTTTGAAAATTTGCTCATGCAAAAATTAGTCGCAAAGAAATAAATACCTCAGAGTTGGTATCTGTGGGGACCAAAAATCTGTTTTCAGAATGATTTACATACTTATACTATTCAAATTTTTGCCACTTAATTATTGAATCTGGGCAACTAAGTTGTGTCACAAGGGTACAACAAATGGACAGCTGGGGGTGAACAAGGTAAAAGCATAATGTTGTGCTGCATAAATAGGTATGGTGATGTTTCCTGAAACCCAAGGTTTGTATAAATGTCCATTTTAAGTGAAACGCCTTCCTTAAGGCATTCTGATAAAGTTTGAGAACTGTTGTATCTACAATAACAGGCTCCATTGTCTAATACGCCATTTTGTTGTATTTTATTTCTCAATGCAAACCTTGTAGGTAACTCTCAAAGCATTGAGATCAGCTGTTAATGTTGGGACAGCTGAAATATTGGCTCAGGTATTTCAGAAAATTACTTTTTGTTGTGAACTTTTTTTTCTGTGTACAAAATACTTTCTAAGGGCTGGAGACCAGCAACAGACCTTCAGACATGGGCACAAGTACAGTCCTAGCTCAGCATGTTGCTCATTTAAGTAATTATCTCAGAGTCTTCTGTGTTAGAGACTGAGAGCAATATGTTTTATGCGAAGCTAGTTTTAAGGAAAATGAGTAGACTTCAAATCAGATGGGCTTCATATCATTCAGGGAAGCAGACAGAAAGTCACAAAATATAAAAATGGAAGTAGCAGCCCTGGTAGCTCAGTGGGTTAAGCCCTGACCCACTGATCTAGCGGACACAGTTAGATTCCCGCTTGAGGCCGGGCCGCGTAGCGCAATCGGTAGGGCACCTGAGTCATAAGTCAGAGGTCCTGGGTTCGAAACCTGGTCTGGCAACATACTTTCGTTTCTCCTTCCGCTGATTCAAGAAGGGCAGTTGTCAGTCACTGGCGAAAGTATGTGCACTTAGTACTGGTTAACCGCTTAGGAGGTCTAAGCCTGCCCAGGAATAGTTTGGTTAGCCATCCCGACATGACCATAGCTGTTTGCCGTGGACGTTAAGCAACAAATCAATCAATCTATCGAATCCCGCTTGAGGCAAGAATCTTTCCAACCATAAACGGGGTTCCAATGCCATCAGCCTTTCATTATCATCATCCCATCGTCCTGATATGACTGAAATACTGTTGAAAAGGACGTAAAATCACAAGTCATCCATCAATCCAAAAATGGCAGTAAAACATGGAGGTGTACTCATTCACCGTAAACAGCAAACTATGGCTGATCATAAATTTTTCTCATCACACGTCTTTTGTTCTTTTGTTGGCCCAGCCCATAATGTGAAATCATTTTTGCTTTTGTGTGAAGCCTCCACATTGGCCAGCACATCCCAACTTTGGATTACATGTACTGGATTGCAGATTTGAGTCCTGCTGAAAACAAGATTCTGTCTGAATCTAAATGATGCTTCATTTCACAAAGCTGTTCATTTTCACCCTCCCATTGTGCTGATATGACTAAAATACTGTTGAATAGGTCTTAAAATTGCATGTCATCCATTCACCCATCTGCTTTTGTGTCATGCTTATGGTCAGTCCTTGCTTTAATTGTTTTACTTTTAGAGAATGCAGAGTTCATTCATCTGATAAACAACTGTAGGTCTACATATAATAGGTGATTTCCACAGTTTAGGAACTTATGAGTAGCATTTATAAGAGTTGCATTGCAAAACTTGAAAAGGAACATGATAAATGACTAAGTTGAGTCATCTCTTAAGGACAGTTTATTTTATTATAATTCCAGCAGAAAATGTGGAGGGGTATTTAATTTTGATCTTTCTGTATGTTCATCCATCTGTCTTAGGGCTGGGACAAGTGCCCGAGTTCGGGTCATGTAGACCAATTACCAGGGTAAAACTTTACTACCAGTTACCCGAATGCTTATTATTATGTAATGTATAAATCTATTTTAACTGAATTACAGTAAAATCAAGCAAACTTATCTTGTATAAATGACAAATATTGCAAAACTATATTTTGTACATTAAAACAGGGAGATTTCTACATTTTCATACCATTCCCATGCAAGTGTGTTCAAATGACAGATACTTTACTTATTATTTTGTTCTAAATATATATTTTCTAGCTGTAGAAATGATCAAAATGCTAAGGTGACGGGTACCCGCAGGTAATAGGAACTCAGGTACCCGGGTACAAAATGTACCCGTCCCAGCCCTAATCTGTATGTTCATTAGTCCTTCCAGTAACATTAGCATTTCAGGTTTACATCAAGTTTTTAGCTTCTTTTGTCTCACATGCAGCTAGCAAATATGGTCGCTAAAGCCTCGCCGTAAAACAAAATTTCCGACCATAAAACCAAAGATTTACCTCCCCAAATGACAATTTTGAGTACAGTTATCCCCTAATTATGGCAGAATTTCATAAGACCAGTTTAACGCTTAATGCGCCAAAAAGCCGACAACAAAATTTATATCTGCAGAATTTAAAAAAATGTTTCGTTCAAGCAATAACATATTGAGAATTCGAACACTAGAGGGCAAACAGTGTAGATTCAGATGAGGTGGCTCATTATGAGCCACCTCATCTGGATCTACACTCTTTGCAAATTTAACCATTTTAATTTTTGGCATTTAAGGGTTAAATATGTGGGATCATTCTAGAGCTTGGACAAACCTGTTTTATAGCAGAATAAATACCGTATAATCTATGAATCCTGTGAGATCTAAAAACTGAGAAGAAAGCCACTGATCATTCTGAACACTGATGGGCAGACTGATTTTAGTATATGCAGTTTGCATATGGTCCCTTTCCACACAGCTATTCACATTTATCTTATCAAGATGTTTTCATAAAACTGTTAACAAAAACCATGTAAAGCCTGATCAGAATTCTGTTCAGCATTTCTGTCAGTAAGTTAGTATGTTAATCTCAATTACATGATTTCCACTGGGCACACAACCTTGGATCAACCTTGATTCAACGTCAATCTTAATTACACGATTTCTACTTGGCACACAACCTTGGATCAACCTTGATTCAACGTCATGACGACGTTGAATCCACTGGTTGAATCAAGGTGGATCCAAGGTTGTGTATCTGCTGGGTTGTGTCTATACTCACATGGTGTCATACTTTTCTTCTTTCAGTCATCTCGTAGACGAGTGAGTGAGATAGCTTTACCAAAGGTCCTAGGTGGTGCTGGTGCTCCAAATCTACATCTTTCCTCCTCTATGGTACGTATATGTGGCTGTTTCTTTGAATTGGGATTTATGTTTTACTTATATTTTCTTATTATGTGTAAATACATGAGCTGTGTAGGATTTTTTCATTGAGATTACCATAAATGAGCCGCGACACGAGAAAACCAACAAAGTGGTTGTGCGGACAGCGCAGACTCAGATCAGCCTGGGCATCCGCCCAGTCTGATCAGAGTCTTCGCTGTCGGCATGGAGGTAGCTTAGACCCTTAGCTACCCTTTGGCACTTAACGAAGAGTCTGATAAAATTGGGCGGCTGCCCAGGCTGCTCTGAGTCTTCGCTAGGCGCACAACCACATTGTTGGTTTTCTCGTGTCGCGGCTCATTTATACTCGGTTATAAGACCGGAGTATACCCTTCCAAAATTAATTTATTGTGAATTGAAATTAATTTTCAAGACTTCAGATTACTGAATTTCTTTGGTTATAAGTTTGGAGTTTTTGTTTCCAAAACAATTTAAAGAGTCTGAATTCATTTTATAAGATGAAATTGTCATGTAAAACTTCATGGGATTGTTTTAGAAGGGAAAACCCCATATCAAAGCAGAATTTCATGTGACTAATTTACATAGTTTGGAGTACTATATGTTGAAAGAAACCCTGTCTTATAGCCGAATAAGTATGGTAGCTTAAGTTGATGGATAAAAGTGTACATCTTCCTAGTTTTCTATCCTTAAGGTGTATGGGTACACAGCCATGTTTTTGTGCAATTTTTGAAAAGGAGGACATCTTCTGTGACTTCCTGTTTGCTTCAAAATGGAGTCTACTGTGAAAGAAATGATTTGCTAGAGGAGTACATGCATATTTTTATTAAGGGTTGTCACCATTTGGAAGGGCGGCAAAAATGAAAATGGCAGAGTTCCTTCTTCTTAAAGTGTAACCAATTGCCATTAGCTTAAAGGAATGTCATATGAATCTCCAAGACAGAAATATTTAGAGATCTCACTTTACAGGGTGTCCTTCCCAAGGTGAGTGGTAGGTGAATGGGTACACTTTCAGGGGAAGGAACTCCACCAGTTTTGTTTTTGCCTCCCTTTTCATTGGGGGTTAACTCTTAAAGGACGGAACTTTTTGCCCATTCCTTTAAGAGTAGTCCCCTTTTTTGAATGGTTTGCTGCCTTGCAGAAGCAAACACGAAATGACCAAAGTTGTTTCCCTTTGTAAAAATGGCAGAAAATGGCAGAAAAACATGGAGCTGTACCCATTCCCCTTAATGAGATATACAGCAAATGTTGTGGTAAACATTTAAAGTTTTAGCTTTTCTGACACTCATTGACAGCAATATAATATGGACTGTATTAATATTTGTTCACTATATACACCGCTCAAAATATTTAGTGGAGCACAGCATATGAGCCGTGACATGACAAAACCAACGAAGTGGCATGTGTACCTAGCAAAGACTCAGATCAGTCTGGGCATCCGCCCAGTCTGATCAGAGTCTTCGCTGTCCGCATGGAGCTAGCTTAGTTTCTTAGCTACCAGTTAAGTGCACAGCGAAGACTCTGATCAGACTGTGCGGCTGCCCAGGCTGATCTGAGTCCTCGCTGGGCGCACATGCCATTATGTTCCTATTTATTAGTTTTGATGAGGAAGAGTTTTTATATAGATATATATGAAAATTATATGCAGTGGTACTTTTAATATTTTGAACAGTGTACATATACTCACATATATTAAACCGTATTGAAAATATTGAGTAATTTTGGTTACTTGCATGTTTTAATGATATTGCTCACGTTTTGTGATTTGAATTTTGTTGTATTTTGGCAGAAAATGAAGAATATTTATTAAATATTTACCTATTAGTTACTAAAGTAGCCTGCAAACCTTTTGGAGTGAAAGTTTTGTACAGTCATAAGACTCATTAGATTTGTTGTAGTGTTCTGCAGTTAGCCAGGAGTTTGAGAGCATGTTAGAGTTAGAACTTTTATAAAAACTATAAAATTCTGTAAGAAATTGTTATTCGTTTACTGATTGGCCATATCAATGGACATTTTATGATAAACATCTGGCTAAGTCAAACAAGGAAGAGCCTTGACATCTACAGACTTGGGGATGAAATGATTTCTATTTTGATACAATGTCTGGAAAAATGGCAATGCTGAAAATGAATCTTGGTTTATTGCAATGTTTATAGCTTATTATTCCTATTTGAAATATTTAAACACCCGTTAAGCCAATTCTGCCAAGCACCTCTTTTCCAGTTCACATCATTCTGTTTTTAACAACACTTTTATGGGACCACACAGATTCTCAGATGGGCAAGGACATTGTCACAAAATTTCAATTGAGGTCTATGCTCATTACGCTGCAATTTTAGTTTTGATATTTTCGAAATTTTGTGACAGATTCCTTACAAAGTTTGAACCTTTGCGGTTGTCTCCAAGTTTAGTTAGAATCATTAAGATGTGGACTTGAAAGTGATGCATAGCTCAACGAAAGCAAGATATTGAAAGAAGAAAAATTACCATGACATTGGCGTAGATTCACTCAAGTTTGACCATTGAGCATATCAAAACAAAAATGGTGTGATGCCCCCTCTCATGTTGACATGTTTAGATCTACGCAGTTTCCACTGGCACTATGTCCCAATATTCAAGACATTTTGGTACTTCCCTTGAAGTTTTGGTGACTTTTGTAATGCCTTCCTTTAATTAGAAGTGTGTTACCAGCCATAAGCATGTGTTTTCATCATTTAGATAATATGAAGAGGAAATATTTAAGGTATACATGAAAATTTAAATATCTAAATAAATGGAATTGAAAATGTAAATTGTCGGGGAAATGTAAAACAAAAATGTAAAACAAAAAATCTGTAAAGTACCAGCTGTGAGCTTGGTAAGCATACCTGTTGAGATATAGAGGATCTTACATGAGTGCTCATGTGTGCTCATGTATTATTGAATTTATTAACCGAGTTGGGGAAAAAATAAGATGCGAGGCTTTGCCGAGCATCTTATCGGTTTTCCCCAACGAGTTAAATAAATTCAGTAATACAGGAGCATGAATGCAAGATTCTATTTATCATATGACACTAAAATCGCATTTAATTAGCAAAATTTGCACTAAAACGTCACGATTTCTCCATTAATAAACGCGACGTTTTTATGGACGTCAACGTATACCATAACGACGTAATTTGCATATTTAATCCACTAGTGGATTATCGTTTTTAGCTCGCCTGAACGAAAGTTCAGGAAGAGCTATTGTTGTCACCACGGCGTCAGCGTCAGCGTCCGCGTCAGCGTCAGCGTCCGCGTCGGCGTTCGGATTGGATGTTTTGGTTAAAGTTTTTTAAAGACCTATATCTCCTTAACCCATGGATGGATTCTTTTGATACTTGCACTGTAGTTAGATATTGGTCTAAGGTTTAACAGGGTACCACCCCCACCCCACTCCGTGACCTTGATGTCAAGGTCATGGACTTAGAAAATTGGTAGTTTTTTTGGACTGGATGTTTTGGTTAAAGTTTTATAAAGCCCAATATCTCCTTAACCCATGGATGGATTCCTTTGATACTTGCACTAAAGTTAGATATTGGTCTAAAGTTTTAGAAGGTACTACCCCCACCCCCCTCTGTGACCTTGATGTCAAGATCATGGACTTAGAATATTGTCTTTTTATTGATTGGATGTTTTGGTTAAAGTTTTTTAAAGACACATATCTCCTGAACCCATAGATGAATTCTTTTTATATTTGCACTGTAGTTAGATCTACAGAGTACTACCCCAACCCCGCTCAGTGACCTTGATGTCAAGGCCAGAGACTTAGGAAATTTTTGTCTTTTTTTAAAGTTTTGTAATTGCATACTGATTCATAATGTTTTGCAGAGATTTAGTTTATACTTGAACTGATGTTAGACTCTTTTTTGAGTTTTTACAAAACACCTTCTACTTACCCCACTGGATGACCATGAAGTCAAGGTCATCGACGTAGAATTTTGTCTTAAAGATTTTGGTTAAAGTTTTATATTTATGAAGACATAATTTCACAGTGCAACGATGATGGACTCAGTTGATACTAATACTTGGATTGATGTTAGATAATGGTTCAGGGTTTTGCTATATCCTAGCCCCCTCCCCCCTACCCGTCAGTTTTTTTTACCTCCAGCTCATGGACTTTGAAATTTCATTTCATTTTTTTTATTTTAATTTTATTGTAAGACTTATTTCTTAGATAGCTTTTTTTTATAAATGTGTTTTCATTATACACATGCTTGCATGAAGTTTTATGCATAGCAGTCCACATAGCCCCCCCCCCCCCCCCCCCCCCCCCCCCACCCCCCTACCCGTCAGTTTTTTTTTACCTCCAGCTCATGGACTTTGAAATTTCATTTCATTTTTTTTTATTTTAATTTTATTGTAAGACTTATTTCTGAAATAGCTTTTGTTTTGTAAATGTGTTTTCATTATAGACATGCTTGCATGAAGTTTTATGCATAGCAGTCCCCAAAGCCCCACCCCCTCCCCCCCTACCCGTCAGTTTTTTTTACCTCAAGCTCATGGACTTTGAAATTTCATTTCATTTTTTTTATTTTAATTTTATTGTAAGACTTATTTCTGAAATAGCTTTTGTTTATAAATGTGTTTTCATTATAGACATGCTTGCATGAAGTTTTATGCATAGCAGTCCACATAGCCCCACCCCCTCCCCACTACCCGTCAGTTTTTTTTACCTCAAGCTCATGGACTTTGAAATTTCATTTCATTTTTTTTATTTTAACTTTATTTTAAGACTTCTTTTGTTTATAAATGTGTTTTCATTATGGACATGCTTGCATGAAGTTTTATGCATAGCAGTCCACACCACCATAGCGGCTGTGTGATGGGCAAGCACCAATCAGGCGAGCTATGCTGTCAGGCGACAGCTCTTGTTAATGCGTGGCTTTATTACACTCTCAGATGCAACGTCATATGATAAAAAGGGAAAATACTGCATTAATGCTTTTATGGATGAATGATGGACAGATGACTTGGCAGTTTTATGTCCTGTTCAACAGTATTCAGTCATATCGATGGTGGGAGGATGCTTATGAAGGACACTGTTCAATAAAATACGGTAAAGGTTCAGACAGAATCTTGCCTTTAGTGGTTCTCGAACTACTTGGCCATGTAAATGTTTCTAGGCTTTTATGGTTGATTTTCATCTGTTTTGGAGGACCATATAAGAAATGAATCTGTTTAGTCAGAAGGGGTAAAGTTTTTATGAGAAGCAGGAGAGTATATTTATGTTTGTTAATTATTTTCTTTGATAGACAGATATAGATGAGCTGGTAATTCAGTTTTTGAATTTTTCTGATGGCTTTATAACCACATGTATATACTATGTAACACATTGAGAAAAACAGCCTATTGGTATTCAGACCAAACCCAGAATATACAGTCTGCACAGAGCATGTGCGGTTCACTGAGGGAATTATCTAGATTTCAAAAAGCAAACTGCATATTTCTTAACTAGATTGCACAAAATCAATGCCAAGGCTGGTATAGCTTTGCAAGCCAAGGGCACTAAGACCACATTGTTACTTATGTAAGGAACAATGTGGTCTTAGAACCCTTGGGTTGCAAAGTTGAGGCTGGTCTGCATAAATTATGCATGCTGTTTAGCTCGCCTGAACGAAAGTTCAGGAAGAGCTATTGTTGTCACCACGGCGTCAGCGTCAGCGTCCGCGTCGGCGTTCGAATTGGATGTTTTGGTTAAAGTTTTTTAAAGACTTATATCTCCTTAACCCATGGATGGATTCTTTTGATACTTGCACTGTAGCTAGATATTGGTCTAAGGTTTAACAGGGTACCACCCCCACCCCACTCTGTGACCTTGATGACAAGGTCATGGACTTAGAAAATTGGTGTTTTTTTTGGACTGGATGTTTTGGTTAAAGTTTTATAAAGCCCAATATCTCCTGAACCCATGGATGGATTCCTTTGATACTTGCACTAAAGTTAGGTATTGGTCTAAAGTTTTCGAAGGTACTGCCCCCACCCCCCTCTGTGACCTTGATGTCAAGGTCATGGACTTAGAATATTGTCTTTTTATTGATTGGATGTTTTGGTTAAAGTTTTTTAAAGACACATATCTCCTGAACCCAGAGATGAATTCTTTTTATATTTGCACTGTAGTTAGATCTACAGAGTACTACTCCAACCCCGCTCAGTGATCTTGATGTCAAGGTCAGGGACTTAGGAAATTTTTGTCTTTTTTAAAGTTTTGTAATTGCATACTGATTCATAATGCTTTGCAGAGATTTAGTTTATACTTGAACTGATGTTAGACTCTTTTTTGAGTTTTTACAAAACACCTTATACTTACCCCACTGGGTGACCTTGAAGTCAAGGTCATCGACTTAGAATTTTGTTTTAAAGATTTTGGTTAAAGTTTTATATTTATGAAGACATAATTTCACAGTGCCACGATGATGGACTCAGTTGATACTAATACTTGGGCTGATGTTAGATAATGGTTCAGGGTTTTGATACATACTAGCCCCCCCCCCTCCCCCCCCCCCCGGTTCAGGGTTTTGATACATACTAGCCCCCCCCCCCCCCCCCCCGTCAGTTTTTTTACCTCAAGCTCATGGACTTTGAAATTTCATTTCATTTTTTTTATTTTAATTTTATTTTAAGACTGATTTCTGAGATAGCTTTTGTGTTTTCATTATGGACATGCTTGCATGAAGTTTTATGCATAGCAGTCCACATAGCCCCCCCACCCGTCAGTTTTTTTTTTACCTCAAGCTCATGGACTTTGAAGTTTCATTTCATTTTTTTTATTCTAATTTTATTTTAAGACTTATTTCTGAGATAGCTTTTGTTTATAAATGTGTTTTCATTATGGACATGCTTGCATTGTTTTATGCATAGCAGTCCACACCACCATAGCGGCTGAGTGATGGGCAAGCACCAATTCAGGCAAGCTATGCTGTCAGGCGACACAGCTCTTGTTTATTTTCACAATGAGAGTAAAATTAGGCTGTGAATGTGAAAACTTACAAAATTATTGTCACTTTGATTATTTAATATATGGTTATGCAAGCTGTTTTGGATCCATGTTTGTAGGGTTTCCATGCACAGCCTTAATTACATAGCTGTATACAATAACCATTGCTAAGATATGCAGTGCCATGTAAACATTAACACTTTTGCTGTTATTTTGATAAATAATTTACTTATATGACTTACTGTAAAGGGGTAGGTGCTAAAAGGGACAGCAGGGCAATGTGTATGGATATTTGATGCTGTCTTATCCTGAATTACTGAATAACATTTCAGGTTCATGTTGTTTATTTTCATTAAGTTTTTGAGTAAAGAGTGTTTAAAAATTTGAAAATTATTTCTAAAAAAATATGGTGAAAAGGTTATAATTTCTAAAAATGTGGTGAAAAGGGTGGGATTTTCAAAATGATAAGTATTTCCTCTTGATAGCTAGATTTTACTGTCAGTGCATGAAAAGATTTTGTTTGATCACTTTTCACTGAGATTTGGCATGCATGTTATTTAGGATTTCTCTGGCTCACCGGAACCTAAACCTCAGAGTTCCCCTAGTCCTATTACAATGGAAAATTCTGTTGACGATGACGAGGTAAGCTTAAAGGTATCCCACAACTGAGCCATATCCCGCTTTGGTAACGGTTATTCTGCGACTATACTAGATCATATTGTGCACATCTTTGCATGGCAAGGTTGCTATTGTTTATGTACACAAAATTATTGGACACAACAATAAAAAACAAGGTGTACTCGTCAGGTGTTGGAAATGCAAACTAACGCGGATTTGGTGCCAGTTCTATGTAAAAAGAAATGTAACAAGCTAATAAAGATGAAAAGGTTAAAAAAGAACTAGACTGCAGCCCCGGATCCAGGGGTTGGGCTTTGGGGCTTCAGCCCCGCCATTTGGGTCTCTGTGTTATGCAAAATATGTAGGAATCCAGATAATAAGGAGTATCTGATGACAGTTTGAGATCATGGAATAACTAGAGTAAAATATATGTTGTGACATCTCATTAGAATCGCCTCGCCGAGGCGATTCTAATGAGATATCGCAACATATATTTCATGGCAAAAAAATACATTATCAAAAATTTTCATCAAATTGGGCCCAAATTATGTCATATAATTTCAACCACATACACATATTTCTCGGCACCTCCCAGCCCCACCAGTTATCCAGAGCCCCCCCAGTGCGTGGTGGTCTGGATCCGGGCCTGAGACTGTGCCACAGGGAAATTTAGTCGTACGAGCACGGTGATTGGAGTCTTGATTGTTGTAGTGATCAAACTGCTCAGCTACACTGTCTGATCTGAGTGGCATTTTGATGGTGTGAAAGAAGCGGAAATGTTAGCATGTAGCATGAAGAATGGATACAGCAGACTGGTGAGTTTAAAAAACTTACCAAAGATATGGTATGGATAATGATGCACAGAGGGATGCAAATCATTTCTGTGACAGCCATTCAATGATAGGACTGATGATATGATTATATTTCTCCCCAACTTTGCAAAGGTGTGAATGAATGATAGCCATTCTTGACCAGCAAAGATGTGCATCATGCTATTGTTTTGGTGTCCTGTAATATTAAGAATATCTTGGCTATTCTCAGTTTCTAAAATAGTTGTAATGCTATTGGTCTGTTTGATGTAAAAGACCCAGTGGTTTCTGAATACTTGGAGAATGCCAAGGTATTCTGAGCAACTTGTCAGCTGGCAGTTTATGTAAAATCTGCTTGATTTCAGAACCAATATACTTCATACCATAGTGCATCTGACTCAATGTTTGTGTGTCTGATTTCATTAGACTTACAGAGAGCTGCTATGTCTGACACTGTACACAGGTTCAGTGCTGTGCCAGTTTCAGTCTTTGGGAAATTAGCTTTTGTTTTGTGCTGGAATGCTATGCTTGTCAAGAGTCAAACCTGTTTTAGTCAAGAGCTTCTTGAAGCCAAAATCTCACATCTCAGACAATCATTTTCAATTAATGCATGCTTAACTGCTTGCTTTCACTGAAAATGGACCAACTTTACATGTGTGCTTGCTGAAGACAGGTTTGCTAACTCACATGTATGAAGCAAGCACTGGAGTTAAACTTCATTTACTGGTCCTAAGACAGGTTTGACTGTGTATACCGTATTAATCCTAATAAATGCCCCTGCTCTAATGAAATTAATGCCCCTTGACTCTTTTCCATAAATTCCATCAGCTTTACAAAAATGAACTGTATGAATTGCTGTTTGCTTCTCTGGAGGACACAGATCTTCAAATGGGGTCTACTCTTCTAGAAAAGAGTATGCTTCTAGAGGAGCATATTCTTTCCTTTCAAAGCTGATCCCTATAGAGAAGGCAGGCAGATAAAGAAAAATAGTAGAATTACTTCATCTGAAAGTATATCCATTCACCCTTTTACTGTTTATTAAATTTATTTAGCAGTGACTGATTTATTTCTCTTTAGGCTCTGAATAATGCCCCTACTTTCATAAAATGCACCCCCATGCATTTAATAGGATTAATATGGTATCTTGTACTAAAGTGTTTTACCTAAGCTTTAGTAGGGGAGATTCGGGTAACTTCGGACAGCGGGTAATTTCGGACACTGGCATTGTTTCCTTTATATGTCAGTTGTTTGGAACTAAAACAAAAAAAAACAGGCCAAACAGAGAAAATCCTGATGAGACGGCTCATTATGAGCCGTCTCATCTGGATTTTCACTGTTTGCAACTGTATGTCCGAATTTACCCGACTGTATGAAGTTACCTGACTTTCCCCTATTGTAGGCAGCTTCTGCTTTCTTTGTATATTACAACAGGTTTGCTTTCTGTAAATGCCAACATGCTTGATTTCTGTATATTTCAACAGGTTGTAGTGTTAGACTGGCTGAAGGTGACTGGTTTCTGTTACAGTTCATTGAGATTGCATTCAACTACATGTATATGTGTTCAAAGTTGGAGAATGACCATCTGGTCAACTTGAATGAAACATAACGCTTTACAACCATAACTGAGATAGATTATATATGTTAGATTCACAGGCTTCTAAATTAGAGAATTGTTGATGACCATTACAAGCTTGGTTCCTGCAAATTCTGCATGAAATATGTTGTGCTTTCTTGTCCCCTTTAACACTCCAGACTACCAATCAAGGGGTCGCAAGTTCGATCCCCCGCTTCTCCGGTCATTTGGATGAGACTTTAAACCGAGGTCCCGTCTCCATATGACCTCGTTGTTGGTGAGACGTTAAACCCGAGTTCACTCACTCTTGTCCCCTTATGCTATGGTGCAGTCTAATGACTGACAAAAGATGCAGTTTACCATTGTCATAGTCTCAGTTTAGACAAAAAATATCTGTAGGGTTCCATCTGGATATGATCAATTATTCATGACAGTTTTGTAAGAAATGGAGAAATCTATGCTATGAAAATAATCTTTGTTACAAAAAGAAAAAGAAAAACTAAAAGTTTAAACAGTTCTTTGGCAGTACATAGTTCTACTAAATAATTACCTCTGTTAATTTTGCAGCAAAAATTGTTAATTTCTCACTGTCATTAAGTTGCCAAAATAACTTCATTCAATATTGTTCCTGACATAAGAATGAATAATGCAGATTGTTGCATTCTTCGGCTGTCCTGTTTGATAACTATTTTGAGCTGTGACATGCAGTGAGGTTGTTATGGCATATGTGAAAAGCTAACAATCTGACCAGCCTGCACATTTGTGCTGGCTGGTCTGAGTGTTTGCTTTTTGCAGACACCATATACAGACTCTGAGGAAATGTCAGAGACAAAAATTAGGGCTCTAGCTAAATCACACAGATTTACAGACTGGTTTGAGTCTTTGCAAGTTGCAGCTACTTTAAGCAATCCTTTTGCATGATGCAGCTCAATGTCTTAAGTTTGTTTCTATTTTACAGAATTTCTCACTGATTTATGAAATGTTCATTCAGTTCCTATCTCTGTGTTTGCATGCTGTTTTGTAAATTTTCTACTTTCTTTGATATTAGTTTCTCTTATTGAAAGCCATTTAGAAAAAATCAGATGGGCATAGTTTCAGGTACAGATGATTGGAATTTTACTACCCTTTAAACAGTATTTCAGCTGTTTCAGGCCAGGCAGGAGAAGAATCTTATAATTAGTCATCATGCTGTTGACAATTTAATTTGGAAACCAGGGCCCAGTTGTTCAAAGCATCATTAGCCTATGCAGCTTGTTAAGAGGTCAGCTTGCTAAGTGTTTTATGACTGTCACCAAATACACTGATATTTTTTGTTGAAAAATGTGAGAAGCTTTTGCAGTTCAAAATCTTTTCATATTTTTTCAACAAAAAATATTGGCGTATTTGAGATATTAAAGTTTGAAATTTTAACCAAATGTTAATAGTTACTAACAATTTCGTTAGTTTTGAACAACTGGGCCCAGGGCATTAACACATCATGACCAGACCATAGCTTCATGGATTGGTGGAAGGATGACATCTTTGCAATACCAATTTCTGACTACATGTATTTTACCCTCAGCATGGTGTACTTAATATCAGTATTTAATCTATATGGTGTATGGCTAGACCTTCAGGGTAGATCTAAAACTATACTTAAGGACAAAAATTCTGCACGGATGTTAAAGGAACATCCGTGCAGAACTTTTGTCCCTAAGTATATTTGTTTCCATTTTGACAGTATGTGTAGTGGTGGTGGGTGAGGGCTACTCTAAAAGATAGAATTTGCTGTCTGAGGGGGAGAAATTTGTCCTTTAAAAAAGCCCCTCATTGTAGAATGGAAGCAAAGACAGTTTTATAAAAGTTATCTCCCTTGTAAAAATGATAGCTAAAGCCATGCTGGTGTAACCGTACACCTTAATGTCATCCTTAATGTTTTCTTTTCACAGGCCAGTAATAGTCATATTGATCATGATACTCACATCAACTTAAAACCTGATAAAAATGTAAGCTGAGAATGACATTCCAGTGTGATCTTTAATCCTGTTGCATTTTGGAAGCATGCTGTTTGGCCTTTCCGATCCCATGATAAAAGTTTACTCCCCTAACTGAGAGTATCAGAGAAAGACGACCTTTGATGATAATTCTGAGATTATTTTTGTTGTGTCTTTATAAAAATATAAGTTGTGGCCCCTCATATGACCTTGCCAAGAGGTCTAACAAGTGGCTGTAACTTGTGTTTTTATAGAAAAAATATTTCAGAATAAATCGTTAAACCCTGATGTGGATCTGCTGGTTCCTGTAGTAAGCATGGAAGTGTAACTTAGATACCCAAGCATAATATCAGGCCATTTGTATGGCTTCTGAAATACCTATAATATGGACTATAATAGGGTAATGCTCTTCCAGTTCTGTTTTTCCTGTGTCACCCTGAATTATTTCCCATGCATGTGAGGTTAATCCACAGCTATTTAAGGATCTTCCACTCAGTCTAGTATGCTGTGAAGTTGAGACTGCGGCTCTCCAGTACCAGATATGAAAATGCTTCTACACTTTCCATGGTCAGTGGTAGCTGCAGCAGTGTCCCACACTTTGATCTTTAATTTCCGTGGTTTTGATGTTACTATAAACTGTTCTAATACTTGACATTGAGATTAGATTCAGTGAGCATGGAATATGTTACCATTCAGTTTTAAGTTCAGTATCATACTGTCACTTCAAAACAAGTTCGCAAGAATGTTGCCATTTAGTGTTTGGCTCAGAATAACTATTTGTAATCTTTCAGTAATAACTTTAGAATGCTGTGCCTCAGTCATTCATGAGTTCAGAATCATTTTACCTGTCAGTAATGGTTAATGTTTTGAGTATTTATGAGTTCAGTATCATGTTACCTTTTAGTGATGGTTGTATAGGATCATGTAATGTCTTGAGTATTTCTATGAGTTCAGAATCATGTTACCTTTCAGTGATGGTTTCATAGGGTCATGTAATGTCTTGAGTATTTATGAGTTCAGAATCATGTTACCTTTCAGTGATGGTTTTATAGGATCATGTAATGCCTTGGGTATTTCTATGAGTTCAGAATCATGTTACCTTTCAGTGATGGTTTTATAGGGTCATGTAATGTCTTGAGTATTTATGAGCTCAGTATCATGTTACCTTTCAGTGATGGTTTCATAGGGTCATGTAATGTCTTGAGTATTTATGAGGTCAGAATCATGTTACCTTTCAGTGATGGTTGAATAGGATCATGTAATGTCTTGAGTATTTATGAGGTCAGAATGTTACCTTTTAGTGATGGTTTTATAGGGTCATGTAATGTCTTGAGTGTTTATGAGTTCAGAATCATGTTACCTTTCAGTGATGGTTTTATAGGGTCATGTAATTTCTTGAGTATTTATGAGCTCAGTATCATGTTACCTTTCAGTGATGGTTGTATAGGATCATGTAATGTCTTGAGTATTTATGAGGTCAGAATCATGTTACCTTTCAGTGATGGTTGAATAGGATCATGTAATGTCTTGAGTATTTATGAGTTCAGAATGTTACCTTTCAGTGATGGTTTTATAGGATCATGTAAAGTCTTGAGTATTTATGAGGTCAGAATCAAATTACCTTTCAGTGATGGTTTCATAGGGTCATGTAATGTCTTGAGTAGTTATGAGGTCAGAATCATGTTACCTTTCAGTGATGGTTGTATAGGATCATGTAATGTCTTGAGTATTTATGAGGTCAGAATAATGTTACCTTTCATGATGGTTTTATAGGATCATTAATTTTAATGTCTTGAGTAGTTATGAGGTCAGAATCATGTTACCTTTCAGTGATGGTTTCATAGGGTCATGTAATGTCTTGAGTATTTATGAGTTCAGAATCATATTACCTTTCAGTGATGGTTTCATAGGGTCATGTAATGTCTTGAGTATTTATGAGGTCAGAATCATGTTACCTTTCATGATGGCTGTATAGGATCATTTAATGTCTTGAGTATTTATGAGATCAGAATCATGTTACCTTTCAGTAATGTTTTATAGGATCATGTAATGTCTTGAGTATTTATGAGGTCAGAATCATATTACCTTTTAGTGATGGTTGTATAGGATCATGTAATGTCTTGAGTATTTATGAGATGAGAATCATGTTACCTTTCAGTAATGTTTTATAGGATCATGTAATGTCTTGAGTATTTATGAGGTCAGAATCATGTTACCTTTCAGTGATGGTTGTATAGGATCATGTAATGTCTTGAGTATTTATGAGGTCAGAATCATGTTACCTTTCAGTGATGGTTGTATAGGATCATGTGATGTCTTGAGTATTTATGAGTTCAGAATCATGTTACCTTTCAGTGATGGCTGTATAGGATCATGTAATGTCTTGAGTATTTATGAGATCAGAATCATATTACCTTTCAGTGATGGTTTCATAGGGTCATGTAATGTCTTGAGTATTTATGAGGTCAGAATCATGTTACCTTTAAGTAATGATTTCAGGATCATGCAAAATATTTGGGTGTTCAGGAATTCAGAGTCATTCTATTACATTCTAGTAATGATTTTAGGTTCATGTAATGTCTTGAGTATTTGTGAATTCAGAATCATGCTGTTGCCTCTGCATCTCACTGATGATTGTAAGATCATGTTATGGCTTGGGTATTCAAAAGTTCAGAGTTACATTTCAGTAATGATTTTAGGATCCTGTAGTGTCTTGGGTATTTATGAGTTCAGATTCATATCTGTTACCTTTCAATTATTATGAGTATAGACTAAGGTTTCCCCTCTCTGGTGGGAGTTCAGAATGGCATTATAGCTCATTTATGAGTTTGGCATCATATATGATCAGAATCATGTTCTGGTTTGTACCAATATCAGTCATAGTATTACAGAGCCGCCATGAGTGCAAACAAAGAGAATCTTGAACATGTGAAGCAAAGCACCTGTCTTGTTGCTGTTAGAACTTAACTTTAGATCATGTACCTAACTGTATATAGCCCCCCTTATCCTGAGCTCCTTAACACTGATTCTGCTTACCCACAAGTGTAATGAGAATATTGCCATACAAAGCAGCATTAAAACGTAAACCTAAAAGAGAAAGAAGCATGATTTTTATGTGAAAGTCTCCATTTGCAAAAATTATGAGATCCTGTTGGACAATGTGGTGTCATGATATATATGCAGTTATTGCATAAATCAAAAGAAAGCAATTATATCTGAAACAGTATTCTAATATTTACATAAGACACACTTTGAGAACATTTCTTTAAAAACAGAGTTTTCTTCCTTTTACAATATGTACTGTAGTGTGTATTCTTGCAGCCTGTGTGTATAATTTAGTTATATCGTTTCGTTTCTTATTTACATGTATGTATTTTTCATTTAAAAGTCCTGAACATTTGTATCCAGAAATTGATTTCTTAAGTTTATTCAGTTTTCATTGCTAACAACTTTTTAGGATGTAATCTATAATCAGATTATTGATACTGAATAAAGTGTCTATCCTGAGTTTCATAGATCATGGGAGAGACTTTTAATGTTTAACAGTTGAAACTTTACTTTGATAGGATGCCAAGTCAAGATTCCAGGCGGTTGTTGCTTCAACAGCATTCAAGTCCACTGTGGCCAACACTCTACGTCGAGCATCCTTAGAACGTCAAAATCCTGTCCAGCAAACTCCTACCTCAACCCCTGACATATCCAGAGATAACTCCCAAGACAAGTATATACTGTATTTCATAAGTATTTTCCTTCCAATTTTTAGAAGGGGAAAACCTATCTCAGCTGAATCCATCTCAGTCTCTAATAAAAAGACTGATATAGATTTTGGGGGTGAGTGAGTGAGTGAACTCTGGTTTAACGTCGCACCAACAACGAGGTCATATGGAGACAGGACCTCGGTTTAAAGTCTCATCCGAAAGACCAGAGAAGTGGGGGATTGATCTTGCGACCCCTGGATTGGTAGTCTGGAGTGATATCCACTACACTACAGCCGCTCCTAGATTTTGGGGTCATTTTAGAGATGGAAAAATCTCTGTCATACAACCAAAGAAATAAATATTTGGACTAATTTATTTCTTTAATGAACTGTTTCATCATCAAGGATGGACAAGTCCATTGGTCCTTTCAGGCATGTTGGCAAACTCAGGCAAAGTTAAATGGAGGTGCCACCAAAGTATACTATCGAAAATTAGAAATTTGGCATTTCAGTTATTGCAAGATTAAGGGGAGTCTTGATCAGGATCTGTTCTGTGAACCATTCTGCCAATAACTTTTTGTAATTTTCTTGGGGGAGAAAGCATGAAAAGGACCATTTTCAAGATACTTTTTAAGCAAAACAGCACACACTTTGAATTCATGACTATTTCCATGGGGGAGATGTTTGGAAATTTTACTCTAGCTAAAGAGAAAATCTTAATAATTCAGACAAAAATCAGGAGAATGCGTTGAGATTGGGAGATTTGACCATATTTGGCTAAATAAAGGAGAGGGAGTGGAATTGTCCTCCAAGATAGGGAGACTCACTATTTATGAGGGAGAGTTGACAGGTATGAATGCCTCACCAGAAAACCAGAATGAACATGAACTTGTTTAAATTTTAGGCTTATTACAATATTTTATTGTCAAATAATCATGCAAATGGGTTGCACCACAAGTTCTAACAACATCAATTAGGGTCCACCCCAGAAACATGTATATACAAAATTGTTACCATAAATAGTTATATTTGTCAGGAAAAGTGTTACTATATAGAGGGTAATAATGGTAATACAGATCATATTTTCTATTCTACAGAGTTGCTGAAGTTCAAGACAAGGAAAAGCAGAAAAACCTAGAAGAGGAGGCATTTAAAAAAGGGTATTTTTAGTATTTATTTAGCTCTAAATTGGAGGCATTTTCGACCCTCAAAATTGCCCCAAATAATTATGTAAATCAGTTGTTTAATTCTGCTTAAAGAGGGTTTCTCCATCAAAAACAATCTGAAAAATCTTGATCCATCTTTGAAGACAGATCTAGATTTGGGTTTGTAAAAACCATGCTGTATACCTGAAATATGGCTAACCCGAAGCTGATATGGTCAAATAAGAATACAGTGGACCCTCTTTACTACGACGGCATTTGTTCCCAAAAATGTGGACGTTAAACTGAATTTGCTGTTGTAAAGAATGCATATTTAGAACAATTTAGCCATTCCGTGCAAATCAGAATGACATTATAAAGAATTTTGCTGTTGTAATGAGTTCCGTTGTAAGGAGGGTTGACTGTATCTGTTGTATTCTAATAACACATAAAATTGCGTTATAATGTGGGAAGAAGGAAAATATAAAATCCCTGCACCCAGAGTTTTGTATGGCTCAACATGAGAAAAAACTTTAGTTATGTCAGACTCAAATAGCTTAGGTATTTGATTTGGCTTGATTTGTGTCCATTAGCATGGTATTAAAATAGCAAAAATTGCCATATTGATTATCAGTAATACAAATATTTGGTTGCATGATACTTGTACTTCAGTAGACCTTGCATGCAAAACTAGACATACATAATTATTTGACTATGATAAAGACCAAACTCTATTTCTCCTATAGATATGAGCAAGGCATGAGAGCAAGCCTGGGACAAGACTTATCAAGCCTTCGAGAGCAGCAGAACCAGATCAACACCAGTCTGGGTGACATGATGGATTCCATTGATAATCAGATGGAGGAACCAAAGTAAGTGCTTGGCTCTCCAATACTACTCATATCAGATTTTAAGTAAAAATTCTAAAATTGGGACACTTAATACAGTAATCCTAAAAAGGAGCAATTTGGTTTAGCAATGCAGTAATGTGTCTTTATGATGTATTGAATGGCAAACAGTGCAGACTCAGATCAGACTGCTCCATGAGGAGCAGTTTGATCTGAGTCCACACTGTTTGCCCAGATCTATTTGACTAGTATTTAGAATATCTGCAGTAAATTGCTTAGCCTGCATATCTGTGCAGCCTAATCAGTCTCCATATTTCTTCCTCTATAGATTTCTCAAGCTGCTTAAACTTTATGTAAAATCGAAGTAAAATAATTTTAAAGTTCATTATATATTTACCTCAGCTGTTTGTACAGAAATGCCTGATGAAACAATGTAGATCCAGATCAGACTGGCAGGAGCAGTCTGATCAGTACCTTTTGTATTTTCCAACATTACCCAATAAGGTAAATGTACTTGTGCAGACTGAAGAGTCTGTACAAATGTGCTCTAGAGTAGTCTTGCCCCAAGGTTATAAAACTTTTTTCCTGCTCAACTCAGCTGAGCATGAAATTGTCTCTGCTGATAAAAAAAATAAAAATATGCCAACTAATGTTGGCATTCTCATATTCATTACGGTAGCAGAGAAAATTTCATAGCTAAACTGAGCAAGAAAACAACTGTACTTATCAATAATTTGCTATTTTTTCATGCTCAGCTGAGTTGAGCATCAAAAAAGTTTTAAAACCTTGGGGCCAGATCTGATCTGCCCTGTTTCCTCTGCCATGCTAGTCCCAAGAAAGTTTACTGTATTTGTACACTTCCATTTCAGGAGTCTTAAAGAGATTCTGATAGCTCGGGCAGACAGTTTGGTTCCCAAGGTGAAGATCTCAGGCTGGAGGATAAGAATGACCTTTGGGTGTTTCTTCATAGTCATGGCAATTATTTCTGTGATTGTTTCCCTGTTCCCTGTTGGCTCTGCTTCACTCGTTGGTTTCCGGCATTATGGAAGACCACCGTTGTAAACTTTAAATGGGACATATTTGGTCATATGAGAGACTTTTATGAACAATGAAAGCCAGTGAGAAACACTTGACAAAGCATTTAATTTGGCAAAGTTGACAAACGGTTGCGATAACAATTCTGAGTTTCAGCACACCATATCCATTTCTCTGAAATCCTGCTGTTTTACCAAAGAGAATAAGGTATTAGTTCAGTTACAAGATGGCAGTGTTTTCTAACAAAAGCAACCTGTAAAACCTAGATCCATCAAGATTTTTGGGATTGTTTTGGAAGAGAAAACCCATCTTGTAACAGAATCACACAAAACTGGTCTAGATATTTGGGGTGATGCTGAAGGAAGACAGATGATAAGAATACTGTAAAACACTTATATTTGGCGGCAGGAAAATTTGGCAGTTTTTAAACATGGACCTTTTGGCGGATTTTTATTTTGGCGGTTTTGTGATTTCTCAAGAACAAAATGTTCCTGCTGACGTCGTACTTGGCTCTTGAGTTGAGTTCTGTATTGTCATGTTGATTAAAATAATTACAATTATTATTATAATCATGTTACATTTTGCGTAGTTAATTGTTTAAAGTAAACAAATACAAAACAAATACAACTACAAACAGATTTTGTGTTCTTTCTGATTTAATCAACTTAACTGAAAATTTAATTAGTATGGTGAGAACATTTTCATACTCTGTTTCCTCCCACTTGTTGTTTGCGAGGCAAAATTTTGTGCTAATATATGTGATGTGTATTAGCTTTGATATTTTGGTAGAGGAAATAGGATTATAAGCTCAATAATATTTTTTTCTTCTTTCAGTATCATGAGTTTATATTGGCGGCATTTTAATTTGACGTTTTTCTTCTTTTCCGCCAATATCGCCAAAATAAAGTGACCGCCAAATATAAGTGTTTTACAGTAGACAAGTCCACTGGACAAAAAAGGGTTAATCACACAGAATATTTAATTACAACAAGGTCAGACTAGCTAGAGAGTAGCTAACAGAATAGTAAATAGTGCAAAAATTAAACAAAAACTGGAAGGCAAACACTCCCTTTTATTATACCACAAAAACATTGTCATTCAGCTCTTCATATATTTTCATTTTGTTCATATTTCTAAGAAATGGGAACCCTGTGTAAGCAACTGACAGTTATGGTTAATGGATACACTTTCAGGGGAAGCAACTCTGCTATTCTTTCAATTTTGCCTGCCTTCTCATCATCTCTTAACAGCCAATCTCAGAGATAACCATGCAAAATGGCATACATGTGATGAACTCTTGAGGACCATGTGGGAGATCTGGATTTCATTTCAGGGAGATTGAGTTCCCCATCAGGGAGACTTTTTTACGGCAACTTTGATGCGTTGTTTCGAGTACTTCACTACTTCATTGATTTTTTTTTTTTTTTCGTTTTTTTTTTTTTTTTTTTTGGGGGGGGGGGGGGGGGGGTTGGTGGTGGTGGGGGGGGGGGTTCTTGTTTTAAAATAGTACAACATGAACTAAATCACAGTTGTATAGTTTGTTTAACTTCTTTACTTTTGAGTAACCCAATACTTCAAATATAACCTCAAAAGTATGCCATTTCAGTGCAGTAACACTACCATCCTAAGTTTAATTTACAGTGTAATTCAACAGTACTGTTCATAGTGTTAGTGCTGACCATTCCATTGCTAAATTGCAAAAAAAAAACAAAAAACAATCTGATTATCTGGCATTCTCAAACCATCACCCCTCCCCACTTTTCCCTAACCCTCAATATAAACATCCAAAATTGCATCTTGGATGATGGGTCCGATTTGCTCCAGTTATTTTGACGAAAGCTGATACTTGTTAAAAACTCAAAATCTGTTTATCTCAAAACCGAGTTATATTCTACACTTTAATGAACATACCTGTCATTAGAGCTGTCTATTTTCGTTGAATATTAGATTAAGAACAAATATAGCTGCATATTTGGGTCAGTAAACTTGTAGAATGGCATATTTCTGTCTCAGTCAGATGCTGAAGATCGCGGATTTCCCATATTTATTTATAAATTCACACTGGTTCTCATTTCACAATACGATGCGTCTGAATCGGCGGGAACTGGATAGAAAAAGGCGGGAAACTATTCTTAAAGTGAACGAACCGACTTAAATAAATTGCTGGCACCCGTGATGATTTCATGAAAGTATCTGATCAGCCTGCGCAAATTTTGCATGATCGATATTTATAATGACTATACATTACGTATCTGACATGTTTACTGAAAAAAATCGATATCGAATCATTGTCGATTGGCGGCACTTGCATCTATTGCATTCGTGCAAATCAAAGACATAAACAATGACCGATGCATAAAGCCGTGACGCAATAAAAGTCATTTGCTCTCGGTAAAAGTTACCAGCTATTATAGTTAGCACAGGTACCTTTACTGGTGCGCTAGCCAATTTAACACCTGGCTGCGTCTGATCAGCGAATACCCCTCGGAATGACACGTCGTTAGGTAATTAGGTCACGGACAGTTAATCCTTTTGACAGCCGCCGGGTAAGTAGTTACCGCAAAATGGATGGTTCAGAAAAAATTATGACAGGAAAATTCAGCATCCGGGAGATTCTGAATACTTTCCGGGAGCGCAGGAGATGGGCTCCATTTCCGGGAGACTCCCGGATGATCCGGGAGACATCACATGTATGAAATGGTCCACAAGCAAGGTTGTCAGATTTTGGTGAAACTTTGCATGCATGATGGGTATGTGAGCCCTATCCAGTAAATGAAGTATTTCGGAATTTGTGCCACCACTTCCTGTTTTACAGCGCCATCTAGCGTCAAAACCACATTTTTCAGTTTCTGTGAGAACGTTGGCTGAAAAATGCTCCGTTTCAACTGTATTTCTAATATCAAAGAATATGGAATAACGAAACAATATATACTTATTTGAAATAAGCAATACTAGCACATGCAAAAACATACGTGAATAAAAATAATACGTTGTGTAAAACCCGCTGCCAAGGGCGACAACTCTTGTACTAACAACAAAGTTTGAAAATCCGAAAAAATGTCCAACTTTAGCATGTATCCATAAGAGTTCCGGCGCCTGATATGAGACAAACTATGTCGTTTCATGATACATGATATCTTATGTCTATACATCAACAAAAGAACTCATGGGCTCTCTTTCGCCCTTTGTTCCACAAGGGAGTTAACTCTTGTGGGGACGAGAAAGATTTAAAAATCTGAAAAAATGACCGATTTTAGCATATATCCATATGAGTTACAGCGCCTCATATGAGACAAACTATGCTGTTTCATAATGTATAATATCTAATGTCTCTATATCAACAAGCAAACATGTGGACACTCCTACGCCCTTGGCTCCAAAAGGGAAATAACCCTAGTAGTGAAGACAAAAGTTTGAAAATCTGAAAAATTGACCAAATTTAGCACATATCTATTTTGAGTTCCGGCACCTGCAATGAGACAAACTATGTTGTTTCATAATATTGTATATCTAATGCTTTTACATCAATAAGAAAAGTCGTGAGCACTCTTTCGCCATTGGATCCACAAGGAAGACAACTCTAGCAGTGAAGACGAAGTTTGAAAATCTGAAAAATTGACCAAATTTGGCACACATCTATAAGAGTTCCGGCACCTGAAATGAGACTAACTATGTTGCTTCATACTATGTTATATCTAATGTCTGTTCATCAACAAGAAAACTCATGGGCGCTCTTTCGCCCTTGGCTCCTCAAGGGAGAAAACTCTTGTGGTGACGACAAAGTTTGAAAAATCTGAAAAAAATGACCAACTATAACAAACATCCATAGGAGTTCCGGTACCTGAAATGAGACAAACTATGTTTTTTTCATAATATGTTGTACCTAATGTTTGTACATAAACGAGAAAACTTGTGGGAACTCTTTCGCCTTTGGCTCCAAAAGGGAGACAACTTTTGCAGTGAAGACAAAGTTTGAAAACCTGAATAGCATATATCCAGAGGAGTTCCAACACTGAGATGAGACAAATTATGTTGTTTCATAGTATATTATTTTGTGTCTGTACACCAATAAGATAACTCGTAGGCACTCTTTCGCCTTTGGCTCCACAAGGGAGATAACTCTTGAGGTGATGACTTGAGGTTTGAAAATCTGAAAAACTGACCCATTTATGCATACATCTATAGGAGTTCCAGCGCTTGAGGTGCGACAAACTTTGTTGTTTCATAATATATATAATATCTTATGTCTATACATCAACAAGCTTACTTGTGGGCTCAAGGGAGATAACTATTAGGGACGACAATGTTTGAAAATCTGAAAAAATTGATCAATGTTAGAATATAACCATAAGAGTTCCGGCGCCTGATATGAAACAAACTCTGTCGTTGCACAATATATAATATTTACTGTTTAAACATCAACAAGAAAATCGGTGGACATATTTTTTGCTCTTGGCTTACAAGGCAGATAACTACTACACTGACAGCAAAATAACAAAATCCTCAAATTTGGTACAATTTGGTAAACGCAACCAAATACATCAGACGTAATTGATGATTTTAACATTAGCATTACTTGAACTCTGTAAATGTTTACCAAAATCTTTTGGTAGTGCATAGTTTCTAGCCTGTAAAGGGAAATAAATGTTACATTATGCACAAATTTTGGAAACTGATGTAAAACTAATAATGTTCATAGTTAACTATGTTCTGTGCACCCAACCCAAGGATAAAAACTGGTTTAATTCAATGAGAACTTATAGTATATGAGCACACACATTTTTTAGACTCAATATTCAATATGGATGATGATTGAACAAGCGAAATTTATCTGGTAATGTCATCAAAATCGCAAAAACGAACAAAAAGTACTATTTAACATCTAAGAAAACTCAATTCACTGATGCCACGGAAATAAACTATATCAAGGAATAAGGATTTGTACTTAGTATTAATGAATTTATACATGTAGTTTGATGTTAAGAAGTTAAGGGACTCAGATGTGGCATGCACTTTTCAAGCCAAAATAGGTTGGAAATTCGCACCACTCATTGATCTGAGGGATGATGACATGGACATAGATACCATGATTACCACCTACAATACAGCAGTGACTGATGCAGCCAGTGAGATACCTGGGAAGAAACATTTCAGGAAAAAGTTCTGGGTCACCAGAGATATTCTCGACCTCTGTGATAAGAGATTTGAAGAAGAGGCAGTATGAAGCAGGAGGAGCAAAAGAATACAGGGAAGCTAACAAGAGGATTCAGAAGGCAGTGAAGAAAGTTAAGGAGGACTAGACAGGTATTTAGTGCGAGGAGATCGAAACTTGTCTGAAATAAATAAATAAATAAAATAACAGCAAGAAAGCGTACCAGCTGGTGCAGGATCTAACTTCAGAGAAACAGGGTAGACCCAAACTATTTTACTATTTATTCCCTATTTATGGATATCCATTTATCGATTTTAGATATCCATAATTTGATTTTTGGATATGTTAAAATCTGCTGTATTTTTGGATATCCATAAGTCAATTGTCGATATCTATCGATTGAATTATGGATATACATAATTCAGTTTATGGATAACCAAACATACTGGAGGTTTATGAATATCCTAAAATCAATTAGATTTATGGATATCCATACTTGGATATCCATACTTCCATTTATGAATATCCAGAATTCGATTAATGGATATCCATGATTTATTTTTGGATACCACAAAATAATGTGTTTTAGGATATCCGAACACCTATTTATGAATATCTAAAAATCGAATTATGGATGTCCAAAGAGCTGAATTTTAGATATCCATCAGACGAATAATGAATATCCAAAACATTTATTATTTTTGGATAGCCATTATTGGATTTACAGCTGTCCACAATTCTAATTTTCGGTATCCTTATATATCGTAATATGGATATCAAATATTCAGGCTTAATTATGGATATCCAAAAATCGGTTTATGGACATCCAAAAATTGACTTATTGATATTTCCAACAATTGAATAAAGCATATCCAAAAGCATATATATATATATATTTTATATATTTTCGGATTACCATGGTTCTATTTTTGGATGTTTATAATTCGATTTTTGAATATCCATAAATCGATTGTGGATATTCATAATAGTTATCGATACCCAATATTTTTGTGATATCTAAAAATTGATAGTGGAGACATGAACTTTTTTTTAATCCAAGAAAAAGTAATCATTTTGTGATATCGTAGTCACATAAAATTTAAGATTCTTTAGATACAGCAATATTGAGGCTATTGTAAATGTCACTAAGGTTTTTTTTCTGTTTTCTATGCTCAAAACCAAACAATTACCAAATAGTCTTCTTAAATGATAAAAATTCTGTTGGCAATGCCTTTCCATTTTCAAACCCAATCTGCATAGACATATTAGCTAAAAATTATGTCTGTGCTTCGTCGATACTCAGTTTCAGTGTCATTCCCATTACACATTAAAGTCTTTGTGATTGTTTAACAGATGGCTTTCAAATGAATTTAGTAATAGAGACATTGAGTTTGCAAGACATTCAAACAAACTGCAAAGAAAACAAGTAGCCCAAAGGGCAACAATCGCTCACCTGAGAGACATTGAAACCTATACGGATATTTAAGATGCTCAAGGGCAGCTAACTCCACAGTCAGTGGTCCAATCAGGCTGAAAATTAAACTCATCCAAAACATTATGTATGCCCTCATTTAATATATGCAAGTTTGAAAAGTATCCTATCAAGAGCACAATAGACAGAGCTGTCAAGGGCAGCTAACTTCGTAGTGGTTGGCCTGATCTGGCCAAAATTTGAACTTGTTTGAGATATTATGCATTTCCTCATTACCTGCAAGTTTGAAAAGGATCGGATCAGTAGAAACCAAGAAAAAGTGGCGACATTGATTTTTTGGATGCTCAGGGCAGGTACTCCATAGTCAGTGGTGGGATCTAGCCGAAATGCTAACTAATCCAAGCTTTTATGCATATCCTCATGACCTGCAAGTATGAAGAGGATCCGATGAAAAATGAAAATGTGATGACGTTGTTTTCTCCATTATAAGACTATGGGATTTTTTTCAAACGCTCAAGGGCAGCTAACTCCGTAGTCTGTGCTCGAATCCAGCAAAAATTGGAACTCATCCAAGCTCTTATGTATGTCATCATTACCTGCAAGTATGATAAGGATCTAATCAAAAACCTTGATTGCAGCACCCTGAAAGTCAAATTTGCTCGAGATATTGTCATGCCCTACATTTGTGTGAATTTATTTTAAAATCCGTTGAGAAATGTAAGTGCTAGAGTGATGACAAAGTTTTTCTAAAAATAGCCACAGTGACCCTGACCTTGGGCACAGCATCCTGAAAGTCGAACTTGCTTGAGATATTGTCATACCCTACATATGTGTCAAGTTATTTCAAAATCCATGGAGAAATGAAGGTGCTAGGGCGATGACAAAGTTTTTCTAAAAATAGCCACAGTGACCTTGACCTTGGGCACAGCACCCTGAAAGTCAAACTTGCTCGAGATATTGTCATGCCCTACATTTGTGTGAATTTATTTTAAAATCCGTTGAGAAATGTAAGTGCTAGAGCGATGACAAAGTTTTTCTAAAAATAGCCACAGTGACCCTGACCTTGGGCACAGCATCCTGAAAGTCGAACTTGCTTGAGATATTGTCATACCCTACATATGTGTCAAGTTATTTCAAAATCCATGGAGAAATGAAGGTGCTAGGGCGATGACAAAGTTTTTCTAAAAATAGCCACAGTGACCCTGACCTTGGGCACAGCATCCTGAAAGTCGAACTTGCTTGAGATATTGTCATACCCTACATATGTGTCAAGTTATTTCAAATCCATGGAGAAACAAGCAAATTCGACGAATTTATGTCCCCCGCCTTGGAAACTAGGTCTCCACTGTATATACACTTAAGTGTTTGAGCTGGAAAAGCGGCTAAGTTAAAAATGTGAAAAAAGTAATAAAAAAATAATGTGAGGATTATATCCAAACCACATGCATATCTTCAGACCATGATCAAAACGCCTGTGAAGTTTCAAAGGAATCGGCATAAAACTGTAGGAGGAGTTGCACACACATGGTACCAACTATCTATTCACTTTGATAGTAAAAATGTATGAAAAATGGCTAAGATCAATTTGCGAAAAAAGTAATAAAAAATAATTTCAGGATTATATCCAAACCACATGCATATCTTCAGACAATGATCAAAACACCTGTGAAGTTTCAAAGGAATCGGCATAAAACTGTATGAGGAGTTGCGCACACAAGGTACCCACTGTCTAGTCACCATGATAGTAAAACGCCTAAAAAATTACTAAGTTCAACTTGTGGAAAAAGTGACAAAAAAAAATCTCAGGATTATATCCAAACCACATGCGTATCTTCAGACCATGACCAAAACACCTGTGAAGTTTCAAAGGCATCGGCATAAAACTGTATGAGGAGTTGCGCACACAAGGTACCTACTATCTAGTCACTATGATAGTAAAAACGCCTAAAAAATTACTAAGTTCAACTTGTGGAAAAAGTGACAAAAAATAATCTCAGGAATATATCCAAACCACATGCGTATCTTCAGACCATGACCAAAACACCTGTGAAGTTTCAAAGGCATCAGCATAAAACTGTTGGAGGAGTTGCGCACACAAGGTACCCACTATCTAGTCACTTTGATAGTAAAAATGCCTAAAAAATTACTAAGTTCAAATTGTGGAAAAAGTGACAAAAAATAATCTCAGGATTATATCCAAACCATATGCGTATCTTCAGACCATGACAAAAACATCTGTACAGTTTCGAAAGAATCGGCATAAAACTGTAGGAGGAGTTGCACACACATGGTACCAACTATCTATTCACTTTGATAGTAAAAATGTATGAAAAATGGCTAAGATCAATTTGCGAAAAAAGTAATAAAAAATAATTTCAGGATTATATCCAAACCACATGCATATCTTCAGACAATGATCAAAACACCTGTGAAGTTTCAAAGGAATCGGCATAAAACTGTATGAGGAGTTGCGCACACAAGGTACCCACTGTCTAGTCACCATGATAGTAAAACGCCTAAAAAATTACTAAGTTCAACTTGTGGAAAAAGTGACAAAAAAAAATCTCAGGATTATATCCAAACCACATGCGTATCTTCAGACCATGACCAAAACACCTGTGAAGTTTCAAAGGCATCGGCATAAAACTGTATGAGGAGTTGCGCACACAAGGTACCTACTATCTAGTCACTATGATAGTAAAAACGCCTAAAAAATTACTAAGTTCAACTTGTGGAAAAAGTGACAAAAAATAATCTCAGGAATATATCCAAACCACATGCGTATCTTCAGACCATGACCAAAACACCTGTGAAGTTTCAAAGGCATCAGCATAAAACTGTTGGAGGAGTTGCGCACACAAGGTACCCACTATCTAGTCACTTTGATAGTAAAAATGCCTAAAAAATTACTAAGTTCAAATTGTGGAAAAAGTGACAAAAAATAATCTCAGGATTATATCCAAACCATATGCGTATCTTCAGACCATGACAAAAACATCTGTACAGTTTCCAAAGAATCGGCATAAAACTGTAGGAGGAGTTGCGCACACAAGGTACCTACTACATTAGGGGGACGGAAGGACGGAAACAAGGACGGAAGGACGGACGGAAGGACAGAAGGACGGAATGCTGAAAACTATGTCCCTCCGCTTTTCTTCGAAAAGGCGGGGGACAATGAAGGTGCTAGGGCGATGACAAAGTTTTTCTAAAAATAGCCACAGTGACCTTGACCTTGGGCACAGCACCCTGAAAGTCAAACTTGCTCGAGATATTGTCATGCCCTACATTTGTGTGAATTTATTTTAAAATCCATTGAGAAATGTAGGTGCTAGAGCGCTGACAAAGTTTTTCTAAAAATAGCCACAGAGATCTTGACCTTGGGCGCAGCACCCTGGAAGTCAATCTTGTTTGAGATATTGTCATGCCCTACATTTGTGTGAAGTTGATTTAAAATCCGTTGAGAAATGTAGGCGCTAGAGCGATGACCATGTTTTTCTCAAAATAGCCACAGTGACCTTGACCTTGGGTGCAGCACCCTGAAAGTCAAACTTGCTCGAGATATTGTCATGCCCTACATTTGTGTGAAGTTATTTTAAAATCTGCTGAGAAATGTAGGTGCTAGAGCGCTGACAAAGTTTTTCTAAAAATAGCCACAGTGACCTTGACCTTGGGCGCAGCATCCTGAAAGTCGAACTTGCTCATGATATTGTCATGCCCTACATTTGTGTGAAGTTATTTTAAAATCCGTTGAGAAATGTAGGCAATAGAGCGATGACAAAGTTTTTCTAAAAATATGTGATGACGTTGTTTTCTCCATTATAACACTATGGGATTTTTTTCAAACGCTCAAGGGCAGCTAACTCCGTAGTCTGTGCTCGAATCCAGCCAAATTTCGAACTCATCCAAGCTCTTGTGTATGTCATCATTACCTGAAAGTATGATAAGGATCTAAGCAAAACCAGTTGAGAAAACGTGATGACGCCATTTTCCCCATTACAACCCTATGGGATTTTTTTCAAACGCTCAAGGGCAGCTAACTCCGTAGTCTGTGCTCGAATCCAGCCAAATTTCGAACTCATCCAAGCTCTTGTGTATGTCATCATTACCTGCAAGTATGATAAGGATCTAATCAAAAACAGTCGAGAAAACGTGATGACGCCATTTTCCCCATTATAACCCTATGGGGGCTATCTGTTACCATGGAAACCAGAGTTCTGAGCTGATCGGCACCAAAACCTAATGCAGCCTTTCCCCCACCCAAATGATACTTCAGATAAAATTTGATTGCGATCGGCCCACTGGTCTCCGAGATATTTATGTTTGAAAGTGTTGACGCACCCACCCACGCACGGACGGACGGACGACGGCTCGACTCCCATCCTATAAGCTCACCTCTGAGCCTTCGGCTCAGGTGAGCTAATAATAAAAAAAACGCACTGGTATAGAAAATACGGCATCTCAAAAATCTCTACATTTTTTATTCAAAGGGAGATAATCCGAAAGTTTTGAATCTTTAACCGTTATTTTCAGGTTGTGACAACAATTAACACAAGCGTTTAAAGTGTTTTATGTGCTTACTGGATTTACTGTTTATTGTATACAAAAAAACTTTCTTCTGCACATTCGCAAATTAATGTTCTGGTCTAAATTATTAAAATAGGAATAAGTTAGATAACTCTGGAAAGGGCAAAAATAGCCAATAATTTTTCATGATTTAAGTAACCAGACGTCTGTCTAGTGCAAAAACATCCATATACACTGTATACATATAACACTTGCTAGGTTGGCCGGAATAAATAAATAAAAACCGTCAAAATTTTATTTTTGTTTACAAAATATGCTAAAGCTGGTCAATATATCAGATTTCCAAACTTTGTCGTAACTACAAGAGTTGCCTCCCTTGTGAAACTAAAAGCAAACGAGTTCCCACCTATTTTCTTGTTGATGTGCAGGCATTAGAAATTATTATGAGGAAACAATATAGTTTGCCTCATATCAGGCGCTGGAACTCCTATGGATATATGCTGAAATTGGTCAGTTTTTAAGATTTTCAAACTTTGTTTCTCCCTTGTGGAGTCACGGGCGAAGAGTGCCCACAAAATTTCTGATTGATGTGTGGACATCGTATAATATAAAGTATGAAACAGTATATTTCGTCTCATATGAGGCCCTGGAACTCCTCTGGTTTTATGCTAGATTCGTCTTTTTTTCAGATTTTCAAACATTTTCGTTACTACAAGAGTTATCTCCCTTTTGAGGCTAAGGGCAAAAGAGTGTCCACGAGTTTTCTTAATGATGTGGAGATACTAGATGTAAATATGATGTAACAATATTATTTGTCTTATATGAGGGGCTGTAACTCGTATGGGTATATGCTTTAGTTGGTCAATTTTTCAGATTTTTTAAACTTTGTCGTCACTACAAGGGTTATCTCCCTTGTGGAGCCAAGGGCGAAATAGTGCCCATAAGTTTTCTTATCGATGTGTAAATATTAGATGTTATACATTATGAAACAATGTAGTTTGTCTCATATCAGGTGCTGGAACTCCTGCGGATATATGCTAAAATTGGTCAGTTTTTTCAGGTTTTCACCTTATGTCGTCACTACAAGAGTTATCTCCCTTGTGAAGCTAAGGACAAAAGAGTGCCCACGAGTTTTCTTATTGATGTGGAGACTTTAGATGTTATATATGATGAATCAATATTATTTGCATGATATGAGCCGCTGTAACTTGTATGGATATAATGCTAAAGTTGGTCAATTTTCAGATTTTTAAAATTCGGTTATTACTACAAGAGTTATCTCCCTTGTGGAGCCAAGGGCGAAAGAGTGCCCATAAGTATTCTTGTTGGTAAGTAAACATTAGCTGTTATACAGTATATAAAAATATAGTTTGTCTCATATCAGGTGCTGGAACTTCTACGGATATATGCTAAAATTGGTCAGTTTTTCAGATTTTCAACTTTTGTCGTCACTACAAGAGTTATCTCCCTTGTGAAGCTTAGAGCAAAAGAGTTCCCACAAGTTTTCTTATTGATGTAGCGACTTGAGATGTTAAATATTATGAAACAATATTATTTGTCTTATATGAGGCACTGTAACTCGTATGGATATATGCTGAAGTTGGTCAATTTTTCAGATTTTTTAAATTTTGTCGTCACTACAAGAGTTATTTCCCTTGTGGAGCCAAGGGCAAAAGAGTGCCCATAAGTTTTCTTGTTGATGAGTTATTATTAGATCTTATATATTATGAAACATTATTAATTAACTAAGTAATATATAGCACCTTTACTAGGAAATCGGTCTGTATCATACTGGTGACGTTTCTTTTCTCATACAGTTTGACCTCCGCTTAATACAGCTTGACCTCCTACCTATACGGTTGACCTCGTGTCATATTGATTAAAACCTTCGACCTATACGGAAATCCACGCATCCGATTGGTTAAAAGTTCTGGCCACGCGAGGGCGCTCTCCTGGCTGGATGACAGCGGCGTAAACATCAATGGCGGCGGCCAGTTAACTGTGTAATTGTGCAGACGTCATGTCAACAAACTGGAAAAGAATGTCGGACAGATTTGCCCGAAACGGCGAAGACATGTTAGAGGTCGAATAACTGTGACGGTATTGACCGTCAGCTAAAAGTTAATTAATAAAAAAGTCATTAATCAAGTGATTTCGTATTGGCCCAGTTACAGGTCCTCGGTCAGCTGTATTGGCCCTCGGCCTTCGGCCTCGGGCCAATACAGCTAACCTTGGACCTGTAACTGGGCCAATACGAAATCACTTAATTAATAACATTATAGTATAGTTTCACGGCTCTTTCAACAGTATTTGTGTCACATCAAATGGATGGAGTGGTGATAAAGGTTATGTGCAAATGGAAACCTGTTTAGAGTTGGAAAGTCCCACCTCCAGTGCAATTTGAGTTCTTCTTGGAGGCAAAATTAACCTGGACTGCTAGCTTAGCAAGCCAGCACTGAATCCACAGAGCTACACAGGCTCCTATTTGACACAAACTATAAGAACATTGGCATATGTTGAAAACCTGAATTTATTTTATTGGTGAACACTCATGCAATGGGTCTCATACAAACAGCATTGCGTGTATAAATTAACTTGACACACATGAAGTGAATGGTGCTTAAGAGTTCTATGAAAGCAAGTTTTCAAAGTTAACTAGTTAGATTTCGTATGTTGCATTTCAATTCATTTCGTCAACTACAGTAGGTGGACAGAAGTATTCGTCACAAAGTGACGTTGCCGTTAAATCAATGTATTTACTTACAAAATATGGTATCACAAAACTACGACAGTAATCACCACACTGCTTTTGCCGTGTATATTCAAAATGATTTAGGCAATAAACAAGCGTAACAAGAAAGTTGATTCTTTTGCTATTTTCTTGTACCAACAGTTTTAAATGAACGGAAAACAAAAACTTCCATTTTTCGATGACGTTACCATTAACGTCAGTGGGGATCAAGATTTTAAACAAGTAGCCCAAAGGGCAACAATTGCTCACCTGAGAGATACTGTAAACCTATAGGGATATTTAAGATGCTCAAGGGCAGCTAACTCCACAGTCAGTGGTCCAATCAGGCTGAAAATTAAACTCATCCAAAACATTATGTATGCCCTTATTTAATATATGCAAGTTTAAAAAGTATCCGATCAAGAGCACAATAGACAGAGCTGTCAAGGGCAGCTAACTTCGTAGTGGTTGGCCTGATCTGGCCAAAATTTGAACTTGTTTAAGGTATTATGCATTTCCTCATTGCCTGCAAGTTTGAAAAGGATCGGATCAGTAGAAACCAAGAAAAAGTGGCGACATTGATTTTTTGGACGCTCAGGGCAGGTACACCATAGTCAGTGGTGGGATCTAGCCGAAATGCTAACTAATCCAAGCTTTTATGCATATCCTCATTACCTGCAAGTATGAAGAGGATCCGATGAAAAATGAAAATGTGATGACGTTGTTTTCTCCATTATAAGACTATGGGATTTTTTTCAAATGCTCAAGGGCAGCTAACTCCGTAGTCTGTGCTCAAATCCGGCCAAATTTCGAACTCATCCAAGCTCTTATGTATGTCATCATTACCTGCAAGTATGATAAGGATCTAATCAAAAACCTTGATTGCAGCACCCTGAAAGTCAAACTTGCTCGAGATATTGACATGCCCTACACTTGTGTGAATTTATTTTAAAATCAGTTAAGAAATGTAGGTGCTAGAGCGATGACAAAGTTTTTCTAAAAACAGCCACAGTGACATTGACCTTGGGCACAGCATCCTGAAAGTCGAACTTGCTTGAGATATTGTCATACCCTACATTTGTGTCAAGTAATTTCAAAATCCATGGAGAAATGAAGGTGCTAGGGCGATGATAAAGTTTTTCTAAAAATAGCCACAGTGACCTTGACCTTGGGCACAGCACCATGAAAGTCGAACTTGCTGGAGATATTGTCATGCCCTACATTTTTATGAATTTATTTTAAAATCCATTGAGAAATGTAGGTGCTAGAGTGCTGACAAAGTTTTTCTAAAAATAGCCACAGTGACCTTGACCTTGGGCCCAGCACCCTAGAAGTCAAACTTGTTTGAGATATTGTCATGCCCTACATTTGTGTGAAGTTGATTTAAAATCCGTTGAGAAATGTAGGCGCTAGAGCGATGACCAAGTTTTTCTAAAAATAGCCACAGTGACCTTGACCTTGGGTGCAGCACCCTGAAAGTCAACTTGCTCAAGATATTGTCATGCCCTACATTTGCGTGAAGTTATTTTAAAATCTGCTGAGAAATGTAGGTGCTAGAGCGCTGACAAAGTTTTTCTAAAAATAACCACAGTGACCTTGACCTTGGGCGCAGCATCCTGAAAGTCGAACTTGCTTAAGATATTGTCATGCCCTACATTTGTGTGAAGTTATTTTAAAATCCATTAAGAAATGTAGGTGCTAGAGCGCTGACAAAGTTTTTCTAAAAATAGCCACAGTGACCTTGACCTTGGGCGCAGCACCCGGAAAGTCAAACTTGTTTGAGATATTGTCATGCCCTACATTTGTGTGAATTTGATTTAAAATCGGTTCAGAAATGTAGGCGCTAGAGTGATGACAAAGTTTTACTAAAAATAGCCACAGTGACCTTGACCTTGGGTGCAGCTCCCTGAAAGTCAAACTTGCTCGAGATATTGTCATGCCCTACATTTGTGTGAATTTATTTTAAAATCCATGGAGAAATGTAGGTGCTAGAGCGATGACAAAGATTTTCTAAAAATAGCCACAGTGACCTTGACCTTGGGCGCAGCACCCTGAAAGTCAAACTTGCTCGAGATAATGTCATGCCCTACATTTGTGTGAAGTTATTAGCTCACCTGAGCCGAAGGCTCAGAGGTGAGCTTATAGGATGGGAGTCGAGCCGTCGTCCGTGCGTGCGTGGGTGCGTGGGTGGGTGGGTGCGTCAACACTTTCAAACATAAATATCTCAGAAACCAGTGGGCCGATCGCAATCAAATTTTATCTGAAGCATCATTGGGGTGGGGGAAAGGCTGCATTAGGTTTTGGTGCCGATCAGCCCAGAACTCTGGTTTCCATGGCAACAGATAGCCCCCATAGGGTTATAATGGGGAAAATGGCGTCATCACGTTTTCTCGACTGTTTTTGATTAGATCCTTATCATACTTGCAGGTAATGGTGACATACACAAGAGCTTGGATGAGTTCAAAATTTGGCCGGATTCGAGCACAGACTACGGAGTTAGCTGCCCTTGAGCGTTTGAAAAAAATCCCATAGGGTTATAATGGCGAAAAAGGCGTCATCACGTTTTCCCAACTGTTTTTGCTTAGATCCTTATCGTACTTGCAGGTAAAGATGACATGCATAAGAGCTTGGATGAGTTCTAAATTTGGCCGGATACGAGCACATACTATGGAGTTAGCTGCCCTTGAGCGTTTGAAAAAAATCCCATAGTGTTATAATGGAGAAAACAACATCATCACATATTTTTAGAAAAACATTGTCATCGCTCTATTGCCTACATTTCTCAACGGATTTTAAAATACCTTCACACAAATGTAGGGCATGACGATATCTCGAGCAAGTTTGACTTTCAGGATGCTGCGCACAAGGTCAAGGTCACTGTGGCTATTTTTAGAAAAACTTTGTCAGCGCTCTAGCACCTACATTTCTCAGCAGATTTTAAAATAACTTCACACAAATGTAGGGCATGACAATATCTCAAACAAGTTCGACTTTCAGGATGCTGCGCCCTAGGTCAAGGTCACTGTGGCTATTTTTAGAAAAACTTTGTCAGCGCTCTAGCACCTACATTTCTCAGCAGATTTTAAAATAACTTCACACAAATGTAGGGCATGACAATATCTCGAGCAAGTTTGACTTTCAGGGTGCTGCACCCAAGGTCAAGGTCACTGTGGCTATTTTTAGAAAAACTTGGTCATCGCTCTAGCGCCTACATTTCTCAACGGATTTTAAATCAACTTCACACAAATGTAGGGCATGACAATATCTCAAACAAGTTTGACTTCCAGGGTGCTGTGCCCAAGGTCAAGGTCACTGTGGCTATTTTTAGAAAAACTTTGTCAGCGCTCTAGCACCTACATTTCTCAATGGATTTTAAAATAAATTCACACAAATGTAGGGCATGACAATATCTCGAGCAAGTTCGACTTTCAGGGTGCTGTGCCCAAGGTCAAGGTCACTGTTGCTATTTTTAGAAAAACTTTGTCATCGCCCTAGCACCTTCATTTCTCCATGGATTTTGAAATTACTTCACACAAATGTAGGGTATGACAATATCTCAAGCAAGTTCGACTTTCAGGATGCTGTGCCCAAGGTCAAGGTCACTGTGGCTATTTTTAGAAATACTTTGTCATCGCCCTAGCACCTTCATTTCTCCATGTATTTTGAAATAACTTCACACAAATGTAGGGTATGACAATATCTCAAGCAAGTTCAACTTTCAGGATGCTGTGCCCAAGGTCAAGGTCACTGTGGCTATTTTTAGAAAAACTTTGTCATCGCTCTAGCACCTACATTTCTCAACGGATTTTAAAATAAATTCACACAAATGTAGGGCATGACAATATCTCGAGCAAGTTTGACTTTCAGGGTGCTGCAGTCAAGGTTTTTGATTAGATCCTTATCATACTTGCAGGTAATGATGACATACATAAGAGCTTGGATGAGTTCGAATTTTGGCCGGATTCGAGCACAGACTACGGAGTTAGCCGCCCTTGAGCGTTTGAAAAAAATCCCATAGTCTTATAATGGAGAAAACAACGTTGTTACATTTTCATTTTTCATTGGATCCTCTTCATACTTGCAGGTAATGAGGATATGCATAAAAGCTTGGATTAGTTAGCATTTCGGCTAGATCCCACCACTGACTATGGAGTACCTGCCCTGAGCATCCAAAAAATCAATGTCGCCACTTTTTCTTGGTTTCTACCGATCCGATCCTTTTCAAATTTGCAGGTAATGAGGAAATGCATAATATCTTAAACAAGTTCAAATTTTGGCCAGATCAGGCCAACCACTACGAAGTTAGCTGCCCTTGACAGCTCTGTCTATTGTGCTCTTGATCGGATACTTTTTAAACTTGCATATATTAAATGAGGGCATACATAATGTTTTGGATGAGTTTAATTTTCAGCCTGATTGGACCACTGACTGTGGAGTTAGCTGCCCTTGAGCATCTTAAATATCCCTATAGGTTTACAGTGTCTCTCAGGTGAGCAATTGTTGCCCTTTGGGCTACTTGTTTTAAAATCCATTGAGAAAGGTAGGTGCTAGAGCGCTGACAAAGTTTTTCTAAAAATAGCCACAGTGACATTGACCTTGGGCGCAGCATCCTGAAAGTCGAACTTGCACAAGATATTGTCATGCCCTACATTTGTGTGAAGTTATTTTAAAATCTGTTGAGAAATGTAGGCAATAGAGCGATGACAAAGTTTTTCTAAAAATATGTGATGACGTTGTTCTCCATTATAACACTATGGGATTTTTTTCAAATGCTCAAGGGCAGCTAACTCAGTAGTCTGTGCTCGAATCCGGCCAAATTTCGAACTCATCCAAGCTCTTATGTATGTCATCATTACCTGCAAGTATGATAAGGATCTAAGCAAAAACAGTTGAGAAAACGTGATGACGCCATTTTCCCCATTATAACCCTATGGGATTTTTTTCAAACGCTCAAGGGCAGCTAACTCCATAGTCTGTGCTCGAATCCGGCCAAATTTCGAACTCATCCAAGCTCTTGTGTATGTCACCATTACCTGCAAGTATGATAAGGATCTAATCAAAAACAGTCGAGAAAACGTGATGACGCCGTTTTCCCCATTATAACCCTATGGGGGCTATCTGTTGCCATGGAAACCAGAGTTCTGAGCTGATCTGCACCAAAACCTAATGCAGCCTTTCCCCCACCCCAATGATGCTTCAGATAAAATTTGATTGCAATCGGCCCACTGGTTTTTTGAGATATTTATGTTTGAAAATGTTGACGGACCCACGGCTCCACGGACGGACGACGGCTCGACTCCCATCCTATAAGCTCACCTCTGAGCCTTCGGCTCAGGTGAGCTAAAAATTTACATTCATTTCAGTCACGCGGAACTCCTACACTAACACAGAATGATTTTAATATTTCATTTTATATTGCTGTTTTCAGTTCGCTTTTTATCCCTGCAAGTTTCATTACATTATCTTTAAAAACTTTGCAACAGTATTCGTTTTAAAAATTATGGAAATGCATTAATTTAAGGCGCCTTAATTTAAATGGGGACGTCACTTTGTGAAATATACTTTTGTCCACCTACTGTATCTACTTTGGGCAAACCTGATTTCTTTCGGTGCTACATGTTTTTGGTAAATGCAGCTTTGTTACATACACTAAAGTCTAATAGCCCTATGTAGTCAGACATATGATGTACTCCCATTCCAGCTTTTGTCCTGGACATGTTTTTTGCTTCAAAAACAGGGCAGAACTTAACCTAGCTTGCTTGGATCTGTTTCAGTACTTGTATTCAGGTTTGTTTTTAGCTCGCCTGTACGAAAGTACAGAGAGCTATTGTTGTCACTTGGACGTCGGCGTGGGCGTCACACTTTAAAGTTTTACGTTAAAGTTTTTTTATGTGACGGGCAAGGCACTGCAGGCGAGCTATCCTGTATGTGGACAGATCTTGTTTAGCTTGCCGTACATGAAAGTAAAGGTACCGTAATGTGTGTATGTATTGGGACACCTGAAATAATTAATTGTCCCAAAATTTAGGCACATTACAGTAGATCCATTGCACTGGTGTCAGCATCTTCATCCAGCTTAACTCTTTAAGCACCAAAAAGCAGGCAACAAAATTTACGTCTGCAAAAACTAAAAAAATGTCTTGTCCCTAGACATTTCATATTGAGAATTCAAAGTATAGAGGGCAAACAGTGTAGATATAGATGAGGCGGCTCAATATGAGCCGCCTCATCTGGATATACGCTATTGGCAAATTTTGCTAATTTCGTCACTGGGACTTAAAGAGTTAAGGTTGCAAGTTAGGTTGACCCATTTGACAAGCCGATTCTTCTACCTGGCTCTTTAGACAGTCTAGGGTCAAGTCCAGTAATTTCAGTTAGCAGGTAAACTCGGACAGTGACTTTGTTTCCTTTATATGTCAGTTGTTTGGAATTAAAACAGAAATATCTGGGCAAACAGTGAAAAAATCCGGATGAGACGGCTCATCATGAGCCGTCTCATCTGGATTTTCACTGTTTTGCAATGGTATGTCCAAATTTACCCGCTGTCCGAATTTACCAGACTTTACCCAAAGGGATGTCAGGTTTATTTATTTTATAAGCAAACAGTGTAGACCCATTTTTTGGTAACCTTTCCTGGGGCTTTACTGTTTATCAGCGTCCCTTTTATGGGTCTCCAGGCATGAACGGGTTAAAGTTGTTTATGTGATGGGCAAGGTGGCATCAGGCGAACTATTCTGTACTTGTGACTTGTTATGGGATGCAGTTTCAATTTCAGTGTTGTTTGGAACATATTCAGTTCTTGTGTTAGTTGTTACCACATTGCCAAACTATATTAGGTGTATAGTATAGTATTACCCAACAGAGGTTTTGATACTGGCAGCTTTAACAAGATCATACACATTTTTTATGGAGGAAAAAAAATATGATTTTGGCATTAACATTTCCAAGTCCAATTTGAAAAATTCTCTTTTCAGCAGCGGAAGTTCTGATAAGATCCTGTCAACATTTGTAGAGAAATAATAAGCCAAAAGATATAAATGCTTAATATCAGAACAACTACTTGAAGTTCTGGGCCCAGTTGTTGAAAACTAACGGCGCTGTTAGAAATGTTAAAATTTCAAAGGTTAATACCTCAAATACACCAATATTTTTTGTTGAAAAAATGTGAGAAGCTTTTGCACTGCAAAAGCTTCTCACCTATTTTCAACAAAAATATCAGTATATTTGGCCATCAAAACACTTAACGAGTTGACCTCTTAACAAGCTCATTAGGCTAACGATGCTTTGAACAACTGGCCCTGATGACTATAGTGCAGTTCATAATGCAGGTGTAAACATTTTTTCGATTACATGAAGGAATGGCCATAAAATCTTACCATTTGACAGCTTCAATGTATTTGTACAGTATGGTTGGATTTCATGTTAACTCCCTATGCAAGTTGTGATATGTATATTAGCTAACCAGTTGTGTTGTATAATACTTGATAAATTATTCAGTTGTATACAGTTACAAAGTTGTTTCTATTTTCTGTGTAATTTTGTTATTATTAAACTGTTTTTCCTTTTCCTTTGTTTCTGTATTTACCTATCCACTTATCCAATGCTTCTCATACCCTCTGGATGACATGGCTCTATCTGTCCATCCAGTGGACATAGCCCTTCCATAGTGGGGTGTACTTTGAAAGAATTTGCTCCCTTGAGAACTTCCCATTGAGAAAGATGTGGAAAATGTGAAGTTTAGCTCCCATAAACTATAACCACGTTTTATCTCCCCTGTACGAAAGTACAGAGAGCTATTGTTGTCACTTGGACTTCGGATATATTACTGGGAGATGGCAAAGAACTCATTTGATTTTGGTGACCGTGACCCCATTTTCAACGTCACAGGAGGTCAAAGATTGTTGAAAAATGACTTGTCTGCACCATATCTCCTGAATGGATGGATGGATTTGAACCAAACTTGCAGATATATAATTGGGAAATGCAAAAGAACTGAGTATATTTTGGTGACCTTGGCCCTATTTTCAAGGTCACAGGAGGTAAAAGAATGTTGAAAAATGGCTTGTCTACACCATATCCCCTGAATGGATGGATGGATATGAACCAAACTGTCACCGATACATCACTGGGAGATGGAAAAGAAGTGATTAAATTTTGGTGACATTGACCTCTTTTTCAAGGTTGTAGAGGGTGACTTTGACCCTATTTCAAGGTCACAGGAGGTCTTAACTTGGCAGCATTTAGGGAAAATGATTCTGCTGGGAAGGCGCAGGTGGCGGGACATCTGTTTTTAGCTCGCCTGAACGAAAGTTCAGGAAGAGCTATTGTTGTCACCCTGGCGTCAGCGTCCGCATCGGCGTCCAGATTGGATGTTTTGGTTGAAGTTTTTTAAAGACCTATATCTCCTTAACCCATGGATGGATTCTTTTTATGCTTGCACTGTAGTTAGATATTGGTCCAAAGTTTAACAAGATACCACCCCTACCCCACTCGGTGACCTTGATGTCAAGGTCATGGACTTAGAAAATTGAGTTTTTTTTGGACTGGATGTTTTGGTTAAAAGTTTTTTTAAAGCCCAAAATCTCCTTAACTTGTGGATGGATTCCTTTGATACTTGCACTATAGTTAGATATTGGTCCAAAGTTTTCCAGGGTACTACCCCACTCCCCTCAGTGAACTTGATGTCAAGGTCATGGACTTAGAAAATTGTCTTTTTATTGATTGGATGTTTTGGTTAAAGTTTTTTAAAGACCCATATCTCCTGAACCCATGAATGAATTATTTTGATATTTGCACTGCAGTTAGATGTCAGTCCAAAGTTTTACAGAGTACTATCCCAACCCCGCTCTGTGACCTTGATGTCAAGGTCAGGGACTTAGGCAATTTTGGTCTTTCTTAAATCTTTCTAATTGCATACCGATTCATAATGCTTGGCAGAGATTTAGTTTACACTTGAATTGATGTTAGACATTTTTTTTTAGTTTTTACAAAACAATTTATACTTAACCCATTGAATGATTTTGAAGTCAAGGTCATCAACTGAGAATTTTGTATGAAAGATTTTGGTTAAAGCTTTATATTTATGAAGACCTAATTTCACAGTGCCATGATGGACTCAGTTGATACTTATACTGATGGACTGATGTTAGATAATGGTTCAGGGTTTTGATACATCCCCCCCTCTTTCCCCCATCCCCCACCCCTACCCCTTCAGTTCTTGAACTTCGAAATTTCATGTGGATTTTTTTTTTTTTTAATTTTATTTTAACACTTATTTCTGAGATAGCTTTTGTTTATAAATGTGTTGTCATTATGGACATGCATGCTTGCCAGAAGTTTTATGCATAGCAGTCCACACCACCATAGGGACTGTGTGATGGGCAAGCACCAATTCAGGCGAGCTATGCTGTCAGGCGACAGCTCTTGTTGTCAAATAAAAGCACTGCAAACCTATTTCATTCCTTGACTTTTTGCTGATTTTATTATGGCAGGAGCAGCCAACCCCATGGAACTAAATTTTTGTCATAAGACACTTTCATTTCTCTGATCACTTGATGTAAGCTTCTGGAAAATCCCTTTTCACTCTGAATACATACATATAGTGATTATATCCCTGGTATACGAAGTATATAGGGGGTATATAGTTTTTGGTCTTTCCGTTAATATGTTTGTGTGTGTGTGTGTGTGTGTTAACATTTTTTCTGTCAAAGATTTCTCAGGAACCACTAAAGCTAGGACTTTGAAATTTGGTACAAACGTTGGGTATGACTAGTTGTACCGTGTAATAGAGAATCAGCCCTCTCCTGCTTATCAGTCCCTTTGTTTGTCCATTTTTTTAGCTCACCTGGCCCGAAGGGCCATAGTGAGCTATTGTCATACCAATGCGTCCGGCGTGCGTCGTGCATCGTCACGGAATGTGTCCGTCAACACCTAAAAACAAATATTCAAACATCTTCTTCTGTAAAACTACTGGTCCCATGGTTCTCAAATTTCACATGGAGCATGACCTGACTCCAGGGTCTCAGAATTGTAAAATTGGGTCAGGTTGAAAATTCAAGATGGCCGCTGTTACTAAAAATAGCAAAAACAACAAAATAAACTTCTTCTCCAGAACCACTGGGTATATTTGTCTGAATTTTGGCATGGAACATCAATGAAACCTTGGTATTCAAAATTGTAAAAATGAAAAAAATCTGTAGCGGAATTTTGTCACAGTGACCTACTTTCTGTTTACGAGTGTAATTTTGCTCAAATGCCAATGTCAAAAAACAACTTATTCAAACGACTTCAAACAACTTCTTCTTTAAAACCACTGCACCCATGGGTTTCAAATTTCACATGGAGCATGACCAGACTGCAGGGTTTCAAAATTGTAAAATTGGGTCAGGTCAAGAATCCAAGATGGCCGACGTTACTAAAAGTAGCAAAAACAACAAAATCAACTTCTTCTCCAGAACCATTTGGTATATTTGGCCGAAAGTTTGCGTGGAACATTAATGGGACCGTGGGATTAAAAATTGTAAAAATGAAAAAAATCTATATCGGAATTAGGTCACAGTGACCTACTTAACATTTACAAGACCGATTTTGCTCAAATGTCAGTACCTCAAGAAAACCCAATCGATTGTGGTCAGATTTGGTCAGCAATGGTCCTTAAAAGAAATTATTTCAATTTTGTGCCAGTTGACTATCCAAGATGGCCACCATGGGGGCCGTTACTAAAAATAGCACAAACATAAAAATGACAATTACTCAAGAACCCTTGAATGGAATTCGACCAATTTTGTGTCAGAATGTTCCTTGCATGAAGCCATTTCGATTAATTACAATTTGGCTTTCCAAGATGGCCGACATCTGCCGTTACTAAAAATAGCACAATCATAAAAATGACAATTACTCAAGAAGCCTTGAATGGAATTCGACCAATTTTGTGTCCGAATGTTCCTAGCATGAAGCCGTTTCGATTAATTGCAATTTGGCTTCCAAGATGGCCGACATCTGCCATTACTAAAAATAGCACAAACATAAAATAACAATTACTCAAGAACCCTTGAATGGAATTGGACCAATTTTGTGTCAGAATGTTCTTTACATGAAGCCATTTCGATTAATTGCAATTAGGCATTCCAAGATGGCCACCACCTGCTGTTACTAAAAATAGCACAAAACATGAAAATGACAATATCTCAGTAACCGCTGAATAGATTTTGACGAAATTTGTGTCAAAATGATTTTTGCATTGAGATGTTTCAAAAGTAACTAAATATAGACAAGTCATAATGGCCTTTGTTACTAAAAATAGAACCAGAGGACCAATGGTCCTGTAGCTCACCGGACACTTGGTCCTGGTATATATTTTCATGCTTTTATACATGTATATAGCACCAGGGCAGGGGCCCCCTCCCTTGGGGATTAATGTTGAGTCCCAATTCTATATACCAAACCACAAGGTCACTGGACCTTTGTTTCTGGACAAAGATTTCTGAAGGGTTTTTATCATAATGGGTGTGGCGGCCACCATGTTCATACGACCATGACCATCTGAACAAACTTTGATTCCTTTGACCCAGTATTAAAGCTCCATATGAAATACAGTAATCATTTGTATAAACTATGATGGGCCTGAGTGCCCAATGCTACATACCGGTACCAAGTTTCAAGGTTATAGGCCTTTCGGTTCTCGAGAAAAAGACGTTTGAAGAGTTTTTACCATATATGGGCATGGTGGCCATCTTGGTCAAGTGACCAAGACCATCTGAACAAACTATGGTTCCTTTAAGCCGGTGAAGCTCCATACAAAATATGGCTTCAATTGACCCTAGTGGCCTCTGAGAAGATGTATGAAAATGTTGACGGGTGACAGAATCTCAATGACCTTGTACAAAAGTCAAAGAATGACCTTGACCTTTAACGACAAAATATCTTCATCTGGTCATTTAGTCAACCATATATACCAAATTTTGCACCTTAGACTTAAATAGTTTCTGAAAAATCCACTGTTTAAGCATTTTCCCATATAAAAGACTACATAATGTACCAAAGTTGACAGTCATAAATTAGGTCAAGGTCAACGCATGATCATTTGTATAAACTATGATGGGCTTGAGTGCCCAAAGCTACATACCAAGTTTCAAGGTCATACACCTTTTGGTTCTGGAGAAGAAGATTTTGAAGGGTTTTTACCATATACGGGCATGGCGGCCATCTTGGTCAAGACCCTGAGAACAAACTTTTATTCCCTGATCACACTTAGACTCCATATGAAATTTTGCTTCAATCAGACCAGTGGTTTCAGAGGAGTAGATGTTTTGGAAATCTTGATGACGGACAGACTGACAAAATGACCTTGACCTTCAGTGACATAATATCTTCATCTGGTCATTTAGTTGACCATATATACCATGTATTGTACCTTAGACTTAAATAGTTTCTGAGAAATCCACTGTATAAGCGTTTTCCCATATAAAAGCCTAGCGTACCAAAGTTGACCATGTCGTAAATTAATTCAAGGTCAATGCATGGTCATGATTTGTATACACTATGATGGGCCAGCATGCCCGATGCTAAATACCAAGTTTCAAGGTCATAGGCCTTTTGGTTCTAGAGAAGAAGATTTTTGAAGTGTTTTTAGCTCACCAGAGCCGAAGGCTCCGGGGGAGCTTATAGGATAGGCAGTGGTCCGTCGTCGTCGTATGTCGTCGTTGTCTGTCATCGTCGTCCGTCAACACTTTTAAACAACATCTCCTCTGAAGCTGCTAGGCCGATTGGGCCCAAATTTCATCTGTGGGATCCTTGGGTAGGGGGATTGAAAGTTTGTGTTTTTTATGAAAATTGGCCATTTAGTTTGGTTGCTATGGCAACTTAGAGTTCCCATTGACTTATAATGGGGAAAATTGAAAAATGGCATTTTCTGCCAAGCCATTGCAGATATGTTGATAAAACTTTTATAGAAATGTTTCTTGAGATGTCTTCTATCAGCTATATGTTTTTTGCCCCACTGCTCCTATTATGGGTTGCCATGGAAACCAAAATGCAAAAAAAAAATGAATAAAATATTTAAAAAATTATCTCCTCCGAAGCCACTTGGCCAATAAGGCCCAGATTTCATCTGTGGCATTCTTGGGCTGGGGGGTTGAAAGTTTGTGTTTTTTATGATCATCGGCCCTTTAGTTTGGTTGCTATGGCAACTTAGAGTCCCCATTGACTTATAATGGGGAAAATTGAAAAATGGCATTTTCTGCCAAGCCATTGCAGATATGTTGATAAAACTTTTATAGAAATGTTCCTTGAGATGTCTTCTATCAGCTATATGTTTTTTGGCCCACTGCTCCTTTTATTGGTTGTCATGGAAACCGAAATGTAAAAGAAATGGAAAAAAATACTTAAAAAATTATCTCATCTGAAGCCACTTGGCCGATAAGGCCCAGATTTCATCTGTGGCATTCTTGGGCTGGGGAATTGAAAGTTTGTGTTTTTTATGAAAATCAGCCCTTTAGTTTGGTTGCTATGGCAACTTAGAGTTCCCATTGACTTATAATGGGGAAAATAGAAAAATGGCATTTTCTGCCAAGCCATTGCAGATATGTTGATAAAACTTTTATAGAAATGTTTCTTGAGATGTCTTCTATCAGCTATATGTTTTTTGCCCCACTGCTCCTATTATGGGTTGCCATGGAAACCAAAATGCAAAAAAAAATGAATAAAATATTTAAAAAATTATCTCCTCCGAAGCCACTTGGCCAATAAGGCCCAGATTTCATCTGTGGCATTCTTTGGCTGGGGGATTGAAAGTTTGTGTTTTTTATGATCATCGGCCCTTTAGTTTGGTTGCTATGGCAACTTAGAGTCCCCATTGACTTATAATGGGGAAAATTGAAAAATGGCATTTTCTGCCAAGCCATTGCAGATATGTTGATAAAACTTTTATAGAAATGTTCCTTGAGATGTCTTCTATCAGCTATATGTTTTTTGGCCCACTGCTCCTTTTATTGGTTGTCATGGAAACCGAAATGTAAAAGAAATGGAAAAAAATACTTAAAAAATTATCTCCTCTGAAGCCACTTGGCCGATAAGGCCCAGATTTCATCTGTGGCATTCTTGGGCTGGGGAATTGAAAGTTTGTGTTTTTTATGAAAATCAGCCCTTTAGTTTGGTTGCTATGCCAACTTAGATTTGCATTGACTTATAATGGGGAAAATTGAAAAATGGCATTTACTGCCAAGCCATTTTCAAATATGTTGACAAAACTTTTATAGATTGTTCCTTGAGAAGTCTCTTATTAGCTATGTTTTTTTTTTTTGCCCACTGCTCTTTTTATTGGTTGCCATGGAAACCAAAATGCAAAAATATGGATAAAAAGAGATACTTAAAAAAATTTATCTTCTCAGATGCCATTGGGCCGATAAGACCCAGATTTCATCTGTAGCATCCTTAGGGACCGACCATTTGATATTCTGGGGGGGGCCTGGTATTCTTGATGGAGACACAACATTTTATTTCACTGGCCTCTGGAAACAATTTCTTTTTTTTTCACCTTGTGGGAGCTAATTTATTTTTTTTACAAACTAACTCAAACAGGTTATTTTTTTTTTTGTTTTAATTTAAAGCTGAACTATCAGATCGTTGTTTACTTGACCTTAATATCCTTTTATTTTACCCACATCAGTATTTTTTTCACCTTTTTTCTCACAAAAAGAACATGGTGCTGTCTTTAACCAGGCCAAGGGCATGGCTTAGCTTGCTTTTGCAAACCAGTGCCTGGAATATGTTACTCTTTACATCTAAGGTACAGATACAAACATCCCTGTATGAGTTTGGCAAAAAATTAGGCCTTAAATTAGGATTATTTTGGCCAAAATTTAGGGCTATTTTGGCAAGGTTGTAGGGCTAACATTAGGAATTTAATTTTTTTTTCGATCCCAATATATGCCCAAACATGCTTTATTCGTACTTTAGAAAGTTTGATCGAGTCACAATATGCATGAATGGCAATTAATAAAATGGCTGAAAATTATGCGCTAAGAAGTTATCAAAGGGGGGTCTGGGGGGCAACGCCCCCCAGAAGCTAAAGCAATTTCCCAATTTCAATGGCAATTTTAAGACTGGAAACAATAGAGAAAAACTAGGAATGATGATAAAAATAAGGGTTTTTATATTAGGACTTTTGCCTTTTAGGGTGTTTATTTTGCCATAATGGTTTTGTCTCCCATAAGCTAGTGACTCTTTTGCAATTCAGTTTTAGTGGAAACATTTATTTAGTAATGTGGCAGATCAATAATACATATATGTGAATGTTGTATAGGATTTTTTTGTAAATGTATGCACATGCGTGCCCGCTGGTGTAAACCAACTGTAGATAATTTTAAAATATTACTATAAATATGGGGGTCTGGGGGGCGCAGCCCCCAGAAGCCAGAGACATTTTAAAAACTCAATTCCAATGGAATTATCTGCAGACAATATTTTTTTTTTTTAATTTTGGGTGGAGACAGGTTATTTTTTTCTCTTACTCTTGAGGCCAGATTATTTTTTTGAACCCCCTTATGAGCCAGGTTATTTTTTTCTTGCATATCCAAAGACAGGAAATTTTTTTGATAAATATACCAGGCCCCCCCCAGAATATCAAATGGTTGGTCCCTTAGGCTGGGGGATTGAAAATTTGTTTTTGTTTTTATAATGGCAACTTAGAGTTGCATTGACTTGTAATGGGGAAAATTAAAAAATGGCATTTACTGCAATCAATATATGGAAAATAGTTAAATATTTTGTTATCAAATCAACAGACTGTCAGACTGAGACTTTGTAGTTGTATATTTTGTATTAGCCTGTACAAATGTGACAGCAATTTTGAGCCTATACAAATTTGATAGCAATTTTGAGCTAGAGATCTGGTGAGCTTTGTGGCCCGTGTGCCTCTTGTTACCATATATGGGCATGGTGGCCATCTTGGTCATGTAGCCCAGCCCCCCGGTATAAACTTTAGTTCCCCTATCCCACTGAGACACCATATGAAATTTGGCTTCAATCTCCCCAGTGGTTTCAGAGGAGATGTTTGAAAATCTTGATGACAGACAGACCGACAAAATGACTTTGACCTTCAGTGACATAATATCTTCCTCTGGTCATTTAGTTGACCATATATACCACATATTGTACCTTTGACTTAAACAGTTTCTGAGAAATCCACTATATAAGCGTTTTCCCATATAAAAGCCTAACATACCAAAGTTGACCATGTCGTAAATTAGGTCAAGGTCAACGCAAGGTCATCATTTGTATACACTATGATGGGCCCGCATGCCCAAAGCTACATACCAAGTTTCAAGGTCATAGGCCTTTTAGTTCTGGAGAAGAAGATTTTTGAAAGTTTTTTACCATATATGGGCATGGCGGCCATCCTGATCAAGTGACCCAGACCCCGGGTACAAACTTTCGTTCCCCCATCCCACTGAGACTCCATATGAAATTTGGCTTCAATCCGCCCAGTGGTTTCAGAGGAGAAGATATTTGAAAATTGTGACGACGGAATGACCTTGACCTTTAGTGACATATATCTTCATCTGGTCATTTAGTCGACCATGTATACCAAGTATTGTACCTTAGACTTAAATAGTTTCTGAGAAATCCACTGTTTAAGCGTTTTCCCATACAAAAGCCTGATGTACCAAAGCTGACCATGCCGTAAATTAGATCAAAGTCAACGCAAGGTCGTCATTTGTATATACTATGTTGGGCCCGCATGCTCGATGCTACATATCAAGTTTCAAGGTCATAGGCCTTTTGGTTCTGGAGAAGAAGATTTTTGAAGGGTTTTTACCATATATGGGCATGGCGGCCATCTTGGTCATGTGACCCAGACCTTGGGTATAAAATTTCGTTCCCCCATCCCACTGAGACTCCATATGAAATTTGGCTTCAATCGGCCCAGTGGTTTCAGAGGAGAAGATGTTCGAAAATCTTGACGACGGATGGTCCGACAGAATGACCTTGACCTGTAGTGACATAATATCTTCATCTGGTCATTTAGTCGACCATGTATACCAAGTATTGTACCTTTGACTTAAATATTTTCTGAGAAATCAACTGTTTAAGCCTTTTCCAATATAAAAGCCTAACGTACCAAAGTTGACCATGCCATAAATTAGGTCAAAGTCAACGCAAGGTCATGATTTGCATAAACTATGATGGGCCCGCATGCCTGATGCTACATACCAAGTTTCAAGGTCATAGGCCTTTTGGTTCTGGAGAAGAAGATTTTTGAAGGGTTTTTACCATATATGGGTATGGCGGCCATCTTGGTCATGTGACCCAGACCCCGGGTAAAAACTTTCGTTCTCCCCATCCCACTGAGACTCCATATGAAATTTGGCTTCAATCCGCCCAGTGGTTTCAGAGGAGAAGATGTTTGAAAATCTTGACGACGGATGGTCCAACAGAATGACCTTGACCTTAAGTGCTATAATATCTTCATCTGGTCATTTACTCGACCATGTATACCAAGTATTGTACCTTAGACTTAAACAGCTTCTGAGAAATCCACTGTTTAAGCGTTTTCCAATATAAAAGCCTAACGTACCAAAGTTGACCATGCCGTAAATAACGTCAAGGTCAACGCAAGGTCATGATTTGTATAAACTTTAATGGGCCGGCATGCCTGATGCTACATACCAAGTTTCAAGGTCATAGGCCTTTTGGTTCTGGAGAAGAAGATTTTTGAAGGGTTTTTACCATATATGGCCATGGCGGCCATCTTGGTCATGTGACCCAGACCCCGGGTATAAACTTTAGTTCCCCCATCCCACTGAGACTCCATATGAAATTTTGCCTTCAATCGGCCCAGTGGTTTCAGAGGAGAAGATGTTTGAAAATCTTGACAACGGATGGTCCGACGGAATGACCTTGACCTTAAGTGACATAATATCTTCATCTGGTCATTTACTCGACCATGTATACCAAGTATTGTACCTTAGACTTAAACAGTTTCTGAGAAATCCACTGTTTAAGCGTTTTCCAATATAAAAGCCTAACGTACCAAAGTTCACCATGCCGTAAATTAGGTCAAGGTCAACGCAAGGTCATGATTTGTATAAACTTTAATGGGCCGGCATGCCTGATGCTACATACCAAGTTTCAAGGTCATAGGCCTTTTGGTTCTGGAGAAGAAGATTTTTGAAGGGTTTTTACCATATATGGCCATGGCGGCCATCTTGGTCATGTGACCCAGACCCCGGGTATAAACTTTTGTTCCCCCATCCCACTGAGACTCCATATGAAATTTGGCTTCAATCGGCCTAGTGGTTTCAGAGGAGAAGATGTTTGAAAATCTTGACGACGGATGGTCCGACGGAATGACCTAGACCTTTAATGACATATATCTTCATCTGGTCATTTAGTCCACCATGTATACCAAGTATTGTTCCTAAAACTTAAATAGTTTCTGAGAAATCCACTGTTTAAGCATTTTCCCATATAAAAGCCTAACGTACCAAAGTTGACCATGCCGTAAATTAGGTCAAGGTCAAAGCAAGGTCATGATTTGTACAAACTATGAAGGGCCCGCATGCCTGATGCTACATACCAAGTTTCAAGGTCATAGGCCTTTTGGTTCTGGAGAAGAAGATTTTTGAAGGGTTTTTACCATATATGGGCGTGGCGGCCATCTTGGTCATGTGACCCAGATACCCGGAACAAACTTTCGTTCCCTCGGCCTAGGTAGGCTCCACATAGAATATGGCTTCAATCGGCCCAGTGGTTTCAGAGGAGAAGATGTTTGAAAATGTTGACGACGGACGGACGGACGGACGACGGATGCCTGGCTATACTATAAGCTCACCTATGAGCCTAAAGGCTCAAGTGAGCTAAAAATGTGAAAATAAGAAAATCTCAGTGAAATTGGACTTATTTTCTGTCAGAATGATCATTTCAATAAGCTTTTTCGATTTTCTGCATTTTGGCATTCCAAGATGGCCGCTATCTGCCGTTACTAAAAATAGCACAAAACATGAAAATGACAACATCTCATTAACCGCTGAAGCGATTGAGATGAAATTTGTGGCAAAATGATTCTTGCTTTGATGTGTTTCACAAATTAACAAATATTGACCCGTCAAGTTGGCCTCTGTTACTTAAAATAGCAAAATTTGAAAATTAGAAAATTACAATGGAACTGGACCAGTTTTGTGTCAAAATGGTCCTTGCATGAAAGCTTTTCAATTTTTTGCATTTTATCATTCTAAGATGGCCGCCATCTGCCGTTACTAAAAATAGCACAAAACATGAAACTGACAATATCTCAGTAACCCCTGAATGGATTTTGATGAAATTTGTGGCAAAATGATTCTTGCCTTGAGGTGTTTCAAAAGTAAATATATAAAGACCAGACAAGTTGGCCTCTGTTACTAAAAGTAGCAAAATGTGAAATTGAGAAAATCTCTGGAATTGGACCAATTTTGTATCAGAATGGGGACCATTCGGATACAAAAGCCAGGTGAGCGATATCAGGCCCATTTGGGCCTCTTATCTTTCTTTGTCACAGATTTCTCGGGAACCGCTATAGCTAGGACGTTGAAATTTGGTACAAACGTTGGGTATGACTTGTTGTACAGTGTAAGAGAGAATCAGCCTTCTCCTGCTTATCAGTCCCTCTGTTTATCCATTTTTTCTTTCTTTCCAATTAAATTATTGTCACAGATTTCTCAGAAACCCCTACAGCCAGGACTTTGAAATTTGGTACAAATGTTGGGTATGACTAGTTGTACTGTGTAAGAGAGAATCAGCCTTCTCCTGCTTATCAGTCCCTCTGTTTATCCATTTTTTCTTTCTTTCCAATTAAATTATTGTCACAGATTTCTCAGGAACCTCTACAGCCAGGACTTTGAAATTTGGTACAAATGTTGGGTATGACTAGTTGTACTGTGTAAGAGAGAGTCAGCCTTCTCCTTCTTATCAGTCCCTTTGTTTGTCCATTTTTTCTTTCTCTCCAAATAAATTTTTGTCACAGACTTCTCAGGAACCACTACATTTAGGACTTTGAAATTTGGTACAAACGTTGGGTATGACTAGTTGTACAGTGTAAGAGAGAATCAGCCCTCTCCTGCTTATCAGTCCCTTTGTTTGTCCATTTTTTCTTTCTCTCCAATTAATTTTTTGTCACAGATTCCTTAGGAACCGCTGCAGCTAGGACTTTGAAATTTGGTACAAACGTTGGGTATGACTAGTTGTACCGTGTAAGAGAGAATCAGCCTTCTCCTACTTATCAGTCCCTTTGTCCATTTTTTCTTTCTCTCCAATTAATTTTTTGTCACAGACTTCTTAGGAACCGCTACAGCTAGGACTTTGAAATTTGGTATAAACGTTGGGTATGACTAGTTGTACAGTGTAAGAGAGAATCAGCCTTCTCTTGCTTATCAGTGCCTTTGTTTGTCCATTTTTTCTTTCTCTCCAATTAAATTTTTGTCACAGATTTCTCAGGAACCCCTACAGCTAGGACTTTCAAATTCAGTATAAATGTTTGATGTGACTAGTAGTACTGTGTAAGAGAGAATCAGCCTTCTCCTGCTTATCATTTCCTTTTGTTTGTCCATTTTTTCTTTCTTTCCAATTAAATTATTGTCACAGATTTCTCAAGAACCACTATGGCTAGGACTTCGATATTTTGTACAAACATTGGGTATAATTAGTTGATTCATGTAAGAGAGAATCAGCCTCTTCCTGCTTATCATTCTCTTTGTTTGTCCATTTTTTCTTTCTCTCCAATAAAATCTCTATCAAAGATTTCTTAGGAACCACTTTAGCTAGGATTTTTAAATTTGGTTCAAACGTTGTGTATGACAAGTTGTAATTTGTAAGAGAGAATCAGCCTCCTCCTGCTTTTCATTCCCTTTGTCCTTTTATTCTTTCTCTTTAATTTTTTGTCACAGATTTCTCTTCTCATGAATCCACAGTCTTCAAATTTTGTATACATCTTGAGAATGGCCATACATATTGGTGGAGAAAAAAAAAGATGCTAAGATTTCTTTTGGCCTTCTTTTTCTTTTCTCTTCTCCCCATCTCTCACTCCAATGCAATAAATGGGAAAATTCATGGAAAAAATTTCTCAGATTGCTATGTTATTAGGTTTACATCTAGCTTTAAACTGATTAGTTGACATCATTTGGATGCTGCTGCTGACTTTAGGTCAAGGTCACAGACATAGAAGTTTATGTAAACTTATGTTGAAATTTTCTGTTAAATTTGTATATTTTTTTGATAACATAATTTGCATTTATTTTAATGGAACCTTTTGGTATTTGTTTATAGGCCTTTCACTGGATTTGTAATAGATTGTCCATCTGTCTGTCTGTTAGTTAACATTTGCTTGTATTAAATGTGTTTTTATTTTGCGGTGGCGCTGGCCGGGGGTATACGTGAGCCCCTGCTCACATGCTCTAGTTTTATAAATGTATGTGGTCACACGGCAGGGGCAGATTACCCCCTTATGGTCAAATTTTGATCATCACAAGAAGCTTTCATCTCTCCTATCATTAGCTACAAGTTTCAGAAAAATCTATCTAAATTATGATTTTATACAGATTAATCATCATTTTATGCAAGTATATAGCCTGGGGGCAGGGGCAGATAACCCAGATGAGGTAAATTTTGAGCGTCACGAGATGCTTTTATTACTGTGATCATTTGCTGTAACTTTCAGAAAAAACACTTCAAATTCTGATTTTTTATTGGGGCAGGGGCAGGTAACCCCTGAGGACAAAATTTCTATGGTAACACAAAGCTGATGTTGCTTTGATCATTTTTGTGAAGTTACATCATGATATTCCAAACAGTAATGGAAGCAGAGGCCAAAAACCTTTATTTGTACGTTGACAAGTGCCATAACTCTGTCAGAAACGATTGGAATTTGCCCATTAACAATCCCAAGCGAGACATCCTTGGAACAAATGTGTATGCAAATTTGAAAAAAATCTGTTCATAAATACTAAGTTATCGAACGGAAACGAAGTGCAGACGGACGTACGTACTATGGACGGACGGATGGACACATGGCTGGCCAACGTGAAAACATAATACCTCTGCACTAACATGTGGCAGGGTATAAAAACATTTCTAGTTTAACTCTGCATTGGTGAAGTCATTCTGACAAATTTGTGTGCATCACTCTACTGTGGTGTACTTCATTCACTGATTTATGTGTGCATCACTGCTATGGTGATGATAAGTTCCATGAAGCTTCATTCACTGGTCTATATTCAAGGGTATCAGTGACAAATGTTGCTGTGAACCACTGCCTTATGGTCCCTTATGATTGGAGCCCTTTGGTTTCAGAGAAGAATTCCTACATTTTTAGCTTATGCACTATGCTAATAAATGACCCAGAGGCGTGTCCAATTTGGTTTGTGAACGAACTTGGGTTTAACATCCCACCAACAAATAGGTAATATGAAGATGGGACCTCAGTTCCAAGTCTCATCAGAAAGACCGGAGAAGCAGGGGATCGGTCTTGCGACCCATGGATTGGTAGTCCAGCGAGTTATCCACTACACTACCACTGCTCCTGACAAATTTGGACCCCAGGGACATGGCTGGCAGGATTATGTAGGAAACCACTAACAGTGCTACATACTAAATATGTTAGCTCTGGGCCTCACAGTTACAGAGATGATTTTTGAAGGTTCATTAGGAATATAGCTTTATATATATACACAAATGACCCCCTGGGTGTGTGGCCAGTTTGGACCCCATTCAAGTCACTTGGTTATGGCCCTGGGTGTACAGAAGGATGGACAGATTGATGGACATGGCCAATTTCTCAGCCTTTGATGGAGTATAAAACTACTGCTCAGCAATTCATTCTGTTGTAGATAATTACATGAAAAATATCACCAATTGAAAAGTTCTGAGCCTCATGTTCTTAAACGATTGGAGTGGATCCGAGTTATTGATTTTAAACGGCCATTCTACGGAGCAGCAATCACCAAATTTTGGGAATTTATCTTCTGTATCAATCGGATAATGACTTGTTTTTTTTACAGCTACCCCTATGAGTGCACTGTGTAACTCTTTGACTGACCATAACTTAAGCAGAGTCAATCATTTTGCATTGTTTTTGCAAATATATGCCATACAGCATCCATGTAAGTGAGGATATATGCAAACATAAATTTATTCCATTTCAGAATAAAAGCAAATATTTGTTAGGAAGTGTCAACTTTGAGAGTTTCTGCAGATTGGGCACAATCGGAGTCGCATGCTGCTCGTGCACGAGTGAAAATCTAACTCTTCTTGATGAAAATTATGTAAGATGTCAACCGTTTTTTTGTGTGTAAATATTATTTCGTTTTGCTCACAATCTTCCTAACAAACCCAAAAGTAAAGTACTGGTCTCTAAATTTCAGGGTTGCATAATTTAAGGTTTTACTGTAGAGCCGCCAGATGTCAAAATATTTTTCATGGTTCCATCATATTTGCATGTACTACAACAGGAACCATAAATCTTGTAGAATATGAGGAAAGATTTTTCAAAGTAAAGCAAAACAAATAGGTTTTAAATGTTACTTTGAAAATATAACACCCCTCTTGTGTTTAATGCACTGTATAAAAAAAAAATTCGCCAGAAAAACTTCCACATAAAGCTAGTGAATAACAACTAATTACATTCATGTTAAGCATGTATGCGCAGATTCAATGGAAGTGTTTTGGGCTCAGAGCTTTTCACTCATCCCTTGTTTAAAGTGATACCAGAATGACCAGTCTCACACATTATCAACAACAAAACACTAGATTATTATTAAAATACCTTTATTCTGTACATGAAAATTACAATTTCAACATTATTTTATTCACAAGCTCGCATTACAGGCCCTATCACAAGACAATTTGGAATACACAGTAACAAAATAAGCAGCTCTCGACAAAACAAACAATGGACACCCTGACAGCAGTCAAGAGCCAAACCAGCCTGTTCATTAGCAAAGCTAAACAGTTTACTGAAACATACCTCATCCTGGTTCAGCAAACAGTGTTGGTTGCCACCTGGCTACACTAATGCTCAGGCTTTTGGGTCTCTTATCACCTGACAGTGATCCACAGCTGTTTCTCATACAAAGCTCAATACAAGCCAAAAGTACAGTTCAGCCTCGTCATAACTAATTATAACGCTATCTTGGATATAAGGTTATTGTGCCATGACCGCCAACTGAAGCTAAACTACAAGGAACGTATAGGCAAAGGAACATTTAATGCTCATTTCCCCAATATTTCCTTGCAGTTTAGTCTCAATTCAAGGCTACTATATGACCCCAAACATAGTGTTATAAAGGGACTAAACTGCACAAGAAAACAGCGCGATTTTCTTGCTTCTCCACATTTTCCAGATCTCATTAGCTCACCTCTGAGAGATAATACAACCAGTAGCCCATGCAAAGGTTATGCTAATGAAATCCCATATTTTTTTTTTTTTTTTCTTTTTTTTTTGTGGAGCAGTATGAAAATTGCACACCAAATTGAAGGAGTCTCTTAAGAGAGTGCTGAGATAACTCCGTTATTTCTCCCTCAAAAAAATTTTTTTTGTGGCCCTCACTAGAATCACCTTGTTCAGCTGGTTTTAATGAGTCACTACATTTTCATGGAGATATAACAAAAATTATCCCATAATTCTCTTAATAATTCTGCCCTGAATCTATTGGAATGTTAATCACAAAACTTTGGATTATTTTGAACTCTGTAGAGCTACTTATGTTATTCACACAATATTGTACAATTCAGCACTGGAGGATCTGGAATATCCTCTTTACATATAACACAATGACATATTTGGGAATGATACAAGATGGCCAAGACAAACAAAGTTTATAATTTTGGTGGCAGAAAATATTGCCAAATGGGAGGGAATAGGGGATGTTCAGATCAGCTAGCATTTCGGACAGTCTGTTAAGGGAAGTAACTGTACATTTAGATGCGCTGGCAATAACTTTGATCAGGCCTGGAGGTTATAAAACTTGAGTACATTCAAAATAAAGCACACTGATTGGCTGCTTCCGAGCACATCTCGAAAGCAGCAAATCAGTGTGCTTTGTTTTGAGTTAGAAATTATACTCAAGTTTTATAACCTTGGACCCAGATTGCCTGTACAAGCTAACCTCACATTTGCTGTCTTGTAATTTTTTTGGACATCCAAAGGTCCAGACTGACGTTTTTTCACTTCAAGCCTTCAGTAAGTTATGGAATGTTTTCGCTTAACATTTAATGCACCAGAAGTATTTTTAATTTGTAAACAGCGTAGATTCAGATGAGGCAGTTCATGACAGACCACCTAATCTGGATCTACACTATTTGCCCTCTAGTCTATGAATTGTCAACATGATCTGGTGTTTTGCAGCTGAAAATTTTGTCAGCTTCTTTGATGCGCTAACAGTTAATTCATGTGAGCTGTGACATGTCAAAACCATGCATCCAGCAAAGACTCAAACCAGCCTGGGCATCCGCCCAGTCTGGTAGACCCTAAGCTATCCTATTAGCTCAAGCGAAGACTCTGATCAGACTGGGCGGATGCCCAGACTGATTTGAGTTCACTGGATGCACATGCTACTTTGTTGGGTTTTGTCGTGTCTCGGCTCAAGTAATTTACATGCAAAGGACATCCTGTATCATATCCACAGAAATGACAATTAAACTTGTTCACAACAAAAGGAAAGGAAGTCCAGTTCCTTTCTCTGCGAGCAAGTTGAATGGGAAAACAGAACAAGAGAATCACATGGAAAAAAGATAACACTATGAGATTCAAAACATTTCAATACAAAATTCAGTCATTTTCTAATATTTGTTGTTTATGAAAACTGAAATGAGTCATGCCATGCTAAAAAGGTGCGAAAACAGCGTAGACTCCAACCAGTCTATTAATTCATGCAGTCTAGCTAGATCCTATATGAGCTGTGACAAGACATAACAGACAAAGTGGCATGTGCGCCTAGCAAAGACTCGGATCAGCCTGGGCATTCGCCCAGTCTGATCAGAGTCTTTGCTGTCCAGATGGAGCTGGCTTAGACCCTTGGCCACCCTTTCATCGTACAGCAACGACTCTGATCAGACTGGGTGGATGCCCAGGCTGATCTGAATCTTTGCTGGGCCCACATGCCACTTTGTTGGTTTTGTCATGTTGCAGCTCATATTTTGTGCAATTAGGTTCTTCAAGGTCCATACAGTGTGTGCGCAAACATCAGGCTGTGCAAATATGCAGAGTGGTCTGAACTTTTGCAGTTCACATGTGTTAAGCAACCTTTTTATGTGTCGTGGCTTACATGAGTCCTTATACTGCAAACAAAGGTGCGAACAGTAAAGAACTGAGTAAGCAGTAGCTTCCAGTTATCTGTCTTTGCTGTTGAGCTGAAGTTCAGCAGATTCCATAGACTGACCTTTAAAAGGAACACACTCGGGTCAGACTGTACAGATGTAATGCCTGATCCAAGTTTCACTTTTCTGTTACTAGGCAACATTCTTCCCTGTACTACTCAAAAAATAAAATGAGCCACGACACAAGAAAGCCAACAAAGTGGTTGTGCGCCCAGCGCAGACTCAGATGAGCCTGGGCATTCGTCCAGTCCGATCAGAATCTTCATTAAACGCTTAAAGGGTAGCTAAGTGTCTAAGCTACCTTCATGCGGACAGCGAAGACTCTGATCAGACTGGGTGGCTGCCCAGACTGATCAGAGTCTGCGCTTGGCGAACAACCACTTTGTTGGTTTTGTCGTGTCGCGGCTCAAATGAGCTGCAACAGGCAAAAAGGGAGCTTAAGGTGAATGAATACACTTTCATGGGAAGCAACTCTGTCATTTTCATATTTGCCTCCCTCTGCTATGGAAGTCAACCAGTAAAGGAAAGAATTTGCTTCTATATGAGTAAATTCTTTCCTTTGAGAACCCGTATTGGAAGGTCTTATCCAGGAAGCAAATAGGAAGTCACAAAAGTTCCTCTTTCTGAAAATTGGAAGAAAAATATTGCCATGTATCCATGTACTCAAATGCATCTGCAAAATGGCAGTTACTCAAACCAGTCTTCTAAGAATAACTGGTCAAGCTACAGAGCTCTAGATAAGAGGGAGTATTTGGTGATAATTAAGGATAATTTTTGTTATTTCTGCATAAAAACATAAGTTGTGACCCCCTATCTGAACCATCTCAATGAGACTGATTGATTGATTGATTTGGGTTTAACGGCCCTTTGAGACAGTATTTCAGTCTATATCGGGCTGTCTCCCATAGAGAGGGAGAGAGAAATGATAAACGAGAGAAAAAATGTCCAAACAACCCCCACCCGCACCTACTGCAAGCACAGTAGGCCCTTGCCCTATTATCATCCAAATCAGTAGGACGCCCCCGCACTGGAAGTTACATGCAGCACCATCACACCACCCGACCACCCCCATCTCAATGAGACAGTTCAGATGAGGGGTCACAACATATGGTTTCAATGAGAAAAATTATCCCTCAATTATCATCAAATACCCCTCTTATCTAGAGCTCTGAGCTAGAGCCTTAATTTTGCATTTGTACAATATTTAGGCTCCATACATGTGTGCAAACAGCAAAAGCTCTGACCAGACTATGTGGATAAGCAGGCTTGTCAGAGCCTTTGCAGTAAGCATGTCATTACCACTGTTTATGTGTCCCATCTTGTTTGTGTATTTCTAGTCCTCATAACAACATGATAGAAGAAAATGCCAGTAAGACACTGATATTAAAATTCTTGCTTTAACAACTGTCATATAAAAATAAAAGCAAGTATTTTTAAATGACAAAACGCAAGACATGAAGCCATAAAACATACTTATTTCTCAATATTTTGTTTCTGAAATGCTATTATCCAAGGGTAACTTTTATCATCATCATGTAAAACAATTAATACAAACAGGTCTATCTTAAAGACAATTACATATTAACTATGTATCTTCCAAGGCCCAGTTTTTCAAAGCATTGTAAGCTTAACAAAGTAGTTTTTGTACTGCAATAGCTCCTTTTGCACTGCAAAAGCTACTCAAATTTTTTTCCAAAAAATGGTAGTGTTTTTGGATGCCAAGTATGTAACTCTTGTTTACGACATTGTTAGTTTAAAACATAAGGGCCAACACTGCTTAAAAGACATCAAGCACAGTTCCTAGTTTCCTGACCTCACAATAAGACTTCCAAAATAATGCCTGTTCATTCTCCAGAATCTCTTCAGTTACTGCCCTTTATTAGAGTGAGTGAACTCGGGTTTAACGTCCCACCAACAACGAGGTCATATGGAGACGGGACCTCGGTTTAAAGTCTCATCCGAATGACCGGAGAAGCGGGGGATCGAACTTGCGACCCCTTGATTGGGCCCTTTATTAGAACTGCTTCACTGCAGCAGTTCAAATATGGGGCCATGTTTTACTCTGTCACTTCTAATGACTAGCTACAGCCTATGGGGAAATTAGGAATTTTCCCAGACTAACTTTCAGAGCTCTAGATAAGAGGGGTATTTGATGATAATTGAGGGATAATTATTTTTATTTCTCATTGAAACCATATGTTGTGACCCCTCATCTGAACCGTCTCGTCAAGACGGTTCAGATGAGGGGTCACAACATACGTTTTTATACAGTATTAACAAAAATTATCCCTGATTATCACCAAATACTCCCTCTCATCTAGAGCTCTGACTTTATCAAGAGTTTTGCACTCTGCCATGTATAAAACCTACCGTTTTTATTCAGTTATAGACAGGATTTCCCCTTTCAAAACAATCTGAAAGAACTAGATCTGTCTTCTTTGAAGACGGATCTAAATCTTTGGGATAGTTTTCAAAGAGAAAACCCCATTTTCTGTTGCTGACTTACACAACACTAATTTACATATTTGCGGTAATTTCGGAAGGGTAAATTTCCATCTTAAAACAATATTGTAGGTCAGAACTTTCAACATTTTCTACAGCACATTATAAATGACCAGCACCTTTCTTTCTCAGAAATGACAAACATTTTCTACAGGAATTCCAGCTTCCTTTGTTTCATAGCAATGTTACTAAACAGTATGCTTTTTCTCTAAAAGCCAACCAGGAGGCTTAATTTGGTGGACACACATGTATTTTTCACATTATTTTTTTTTGGAATATTGCCCATTTAATGCCCTTGATATGCTAATGCTTCTGAGCTTTGACTAGACTTCTCATGAACAAATCCTTCATCTTGAACAGTGATGAAATGAAACCTTTAAATACATTCTAAAAGACCTACAAAAATTAGGAATGACAATTTCTGGAAGAAAAAAAAACCTGTTTAGCAAAACCAGTTTAGTTTTAATGTACATGTATGTTTACATACAGAAAAAAAATCCATAAATATGCAAACTTTAAAGATGAAGCAAATTACCCATACCCTATTCAAGCAAATTAAACAATTTTTGTCTTTTGTCCTGACTAACTTAACTGATCTGTATAAAAAAAAAATTGATATATAATTTTATACATACAAAAATTTAGTCACTTCTGAATAAATTGACTGCTAAAACTTGAACTGGAAAATTGCCAAACAGAATGTTCATCTGCTATGCATTCAAAACTGATAAAAACAAGAATAATATTTTAAAACGAAAATATCTGAATTAAAGTGTAAAGCAAGGCATGTCTAGCAAGAAGATAGAAGAAAGTGTAAGTAAAGCTGAGAAGAATATATATGGTAATTTACATATAAACAATTTCAAAAGGGCTTGCATTTAAATCAAATTTACCTTCTTCCTGTTAGATCCCTATGACCATATTCAAATTACAGAGGTACAGCTACAGGTAGCTAAAATTCTGAGCTAACTTATTTGCAATGGGTATACTCTCAGGGGATGCAACTCTTCAAGCTTATTATTTGCCTCCTTTCCCAAAAGGGTCAACTTTTAAAGGTAAGAATTTGCTCCTCAAAGAGCAAATTCTTTCCTCTGAGAGAAGACCCCCTTGAAACTTTTATTATGCAGGAAAGCAAACAGGTAATCACATAAAAGGTTCTCCTATGTAAAAATGACCAAACAACAAGGAGGTGTAACAATTTATCTTAACACACTGCCAGATAGCACAATTGGGATGGCGGTCAAAGTCTGAGATAACCATAGTAACTGGTTAAATTTCAGTATTCAAGACAAGGAGGAGTAACAGGGATAATGCAGAGATAATTTTTCTATTTCTCAACGAAAACATGTGTTGTGACCGCTCATTAGAACCACCTCAACAAGACACTCCTAATGAGCAGTAACATAATATTTCTCAGAGCTCTAGATAAGAGGGAGTATTTGGTGATAATTAGGGATAATTTTTGTTAAATCTGCATAAAAACATATGTTGTAACCCCTCATCTGAACCGTCTCGACGAGACGGTTCAGATGAGGGGTCACAACATATGGTTTCGATGAGAAATAAAAAAAATTATCCTTAATTATCATCAAATACGCCCTCTTATCTAGAGCTCTGTTTCTATTGAGAAAAATAAGGGAAATTATCCCTGGGGTACCCTATGGTGATTTGGACAAATTAACCAGAGCTCCAGATAAGAAGGGGTAACGGGGATAATTTTCCTTATTTTTCTTAATAAAAACAATCTTGTGACTCCTCATTAGAACCATATTGTTAAGACCGATCTTACGCATTCACAACATATGTTTTCATTGAGAAATAGATTTTTTTTTTTTGGATTTTTTTTTTCAATAAAAACGATGTTGTGACCCCTCATCAGAACCGTCTCGTTAAGACTGTTCTTATGCAGGGTCACAACGTATGTTTTCATTGAGAAACAGACAAATCATTCCTGATTTTTTTCAATAAAAACAAGGTTGTGACCCCTCATTAGAACCATCTTGTTAAGACAGTTCTTATGCGGGGGCACAGCATATGTTTTCATTGAGAAACAGAAAAATTATTCCTTATTTTTTTCAATAAAAACAATGTTGTGACCCCTCATTAGAAGAGTCTCGTTAAAATGGTTCTTATGCCGTGTCACAATGTATGTTTTCATTGAGAAACAGAAAATTATTCCTATTTTTTTAAATAAAAACAAGGTTGTGACCCCTCATTAGAACCTTCTCGAGACGGTTCTAATGAGGAGTCATAACGTATGTTTTCTTTAGAAACAGAAAAATTATCTCTAAATTATCCCTGTTACCCCTCCCTAGCTCTGATACAACACATAAATACAGGATAATCATTATAAATTTTGTGTGAACTACGCCAACCATATAAATTTCCACAACTGTCTTTATATAGTCGTATCGTGATAAATTTGATTTAAACTTGCCTCTTTTCTATGCACCATATCAATGGATTAATATGCACATATTATTTGTCTATATAAAGTTTATTATTGCACTATTTTTGTGTCAAAGTCCTTAGAACGCAGATAAGCTCATGCTTCTCTTCATCTTGTTCCCTATAATCCTTGTATTCCTTGAAAACACTGGCATATTGTGTGAACACAATGGGGTATTCTGTACAAGACACTGTGTCGCTTCTACCAATTTCCTAAAACACAAAATATTTTTGTAATAAATGGTTAAACATTTGCATTATCTGATTTTATAATAGAAAAACAGTCAAAATATTCTATCAGGAGAAAAATGATATTAACCCTTAAAGCACCAAAAAACAAATGACACATTTATGTCTGCAGAATTTAAAAAAAAAGAAGATTTGTCGAAACTATATCATACTGAGAATTCAAGGACTAAAGGGCCAACAGTGTATCCAGATGGTGGCTCGTTATGAACCCTGTTTCTAAATTCAACTATTTTCATTGTTGGTATTTTAAGTGTAAACAAATTTTATTTTCCCATAAATGCGCAACACAAATAAACAGTTTAGGAAAGAGCATGAATCCTTTTTGAAGAATCTAATTACTGTGCAAGTGGAACTAGAGCAAGTGAGCAGAGGCTCACGTATATCCCCGACCAGCGCCATCACCAAATGAAACCACCGCCTAATGAAACCAATCTTATACAGGGTCTTAGTCACCTATAAAATGGTTCCATCAAAATAAAGAATATAAACTCAACCGAAAACTTTGACACAAATATACAAGTATGTGACCTTGACCTTTGGTAAGCAGCTATGAACCTAAAAGTAAACCTAGTCAAATATCAAAAGGTTCCATCAAAGGATATTGGAAGTATAAAAGAAGAATATAAACTTAACACAAAACTTTAAAGCAAATGTTTAAGTCCTTGACCTTGACCTTAGGTCAGCTGCAGCATCCAGATGATGCCAACTATTCTGCAGGAACAAAGAAGTAAACCTAGTCATGTATCAAAAGTTTTCATCAAAGGATGTTGGGAATATAAGCAAGGTTTATAAACTTAACACAAAACTTTAACGCAAATATACAAGTCTGTGACCTTGACCTTTGGTTAGCAGCAGCATCCAGATGATGTCAACTACTCTGTGTGAACCTAAAAGTAAACCTAGTTAAATATCAAAAGGATCCATCAAAGGATATTGGAAATATAAAAGAAGAATATAAACTTAACGCAAAACTTTAACGCAAACGTTTAAGTCTGTGACCTTGACCTTGGGTCAGCAGCAGCATCCAGATGATGTCAGCTATTCTACATGAACCCAGAAGTATACCTAGTCACATACCAAAAGGTTCCATCAAAGGATATTGGAAATATAAGAAAAGAAAAAAAACTTAACGCAAAACTTTAACGCAAATGTTAATGGACGGACGGACAGACGGACGAACGGACGGACGGAAAGACGAAAACTATATACCCCTCGACATACTTCGTATGTCGGGGGTATAATGACTTATATACTCATTTCTTTCAGAGGTCTAGATAAGAGGGGTATTTGATGATAATTGAGGGATAATTTTTTTTATACCTCGTTGAAACCATATGTTGTGACCCCTCATCTGAACCGTCTTGTAGAGACTGTTCAGATGAGGGGTCACAACTTATGTTTTTATACAGTATTAACAAAAATTATCCCTAATTATCACCAAATACTCCCTCTTATCTAGAGCTCTGTTCTTTTTTTTCCAGTGACGTGTAACACCTCATCAAGGGAATCATTCCTTTGAGCAGTCTAGCATAGAACCTTATTCCACTGAACAAATATAAAAGGGTTCTTACTGTGACAATAACTGGTTCTTAAATCTTTCCTCGTTCAATTCCTTTCTCAACTGAGCTCGTGATTTCTTTCCTTCAGAACACAGGGCAGGGTGCTGAGTGACAAGGTGTGCTGTGGGCCGGTCCCGAGGGTCCTCACTTACCATACTCTGCAACAGAGAATTAATATAAAAATTGGAAAACATAAGGATAAAGTTAATGTGAAAGTATGAATAAATTCTGGTGTATGCGTATACCTGCATGTTTTTCTATCATTTTTACAAAGGGGAACAACTTTGTGACTTTCAGTTGCTTCCCTGGAGGACAAAACCCTTCCGAAATGGGGTCTACTCTTAAAGGAAAAAATTTACCCCTATGGGAGCAAATTCTTTCCTTTAAAAGCTGGCAGACATTGAGAAGGGAGACAAAAATGAAAATGGCTCAGTTGCTTCCCCTAATAGAATCCCCATTAAAAAGTGCATTCCATAAAAACTCTATGTATTTGGGCCTAAACAAATAATGTAGACCCAGAAGATTTTAATCATGGATGGATGGATGACTTGCGATTTTCTTCCTTTTTAACAGTATTTCAGTCTGAGTCATATCAGGATGGTGGGCGGGTGGTAATGAAAGGCTGTGTGCAATGGAACCCCATACCCCGTTTTTGGTTAGCCTCCAGTGGGTCTCGATTCCGCGAGTGCTAGATCAGCAGGCCAATGCTTAACCTACTGAGCTACCAGGGCTCCTAGATTTTAATTAGCCATAATCAGCTAGTTAATACTTTTGGAAAACATGATGGTATAAGAATTTTAGCTGGATAAGTGACAAGTGTGAAATAATAAAGTTATGCTTTATTTCAGATCACAAGACTAATGTTCTTATTTGTAAGTAAAATAAATTGAGGATTTCCCCTGTCTGAAAACTAAATAAATCAAATCAGAACACAGCAAACATACCTTCAAGAGACTGTTCATTTCTGCCGAGTAGTGTGGTATATTTGGCAACTCCCCACGTCTTATTGCGTGCCAATAGTCTCCATTCTTAGGCAAATCACCACCACCTCCCTAAAAATAAATTGGAATGAAAATGATTATGTTATTGATCTCAGCATCATACCCTATTAGTTTTCCAGGTCATACAATGGGGATTTAAGGAGTTGTGATGAAGCAACTTAGGACTAGGAGTATGTGTGCAGAATGATAAATCAGACCTTGGGTCAAGGGAATTAATTAATTTTGATAATTCCGGATAAATTTTTACAACTCCCCATTGAAACCTATGATGCGCCCCTCATTAGAATTGTCTCGCTGAGACAATTCTAATGAGTGGTCACAACATATATTTTGATGGAGAAATAAGAAAAACTCTCCATTATCAGATAATCCCCTTCCTCTGTCCCTGAGTGCACATATACTCAGTGCATCAGCTTTCCCAGTGTGTTACAGCAATCTAATAATCTTGAAAGAATGTCAGTGAACAGCAAAGACTGATCAGAATGTGCAGACTGATCTGGCTTTGAGGATATTGATTAGACTTTTGCAAGCAATGAAACATTCTATTGAAGCAGCCCTAATAAACAAGTTTGCTGGCTTGCACTGCTACATGCAAACCTGAAGAACAGTCCCTCTAAAATCCTTATACATGTACAAAGATGTTGAGACCTGTTTGGATGCAAAAATGCAATATTAGCTGTGCCAGACTCTGTGACAATTCTTATGAAAGTCACATCCTTTGAGCTTCATAAATCTTCTTATTCCAGACTAAAACCATACACGAAACTGTCTGGCTTCAAATTCCCTGTGAAGGCAATTCATAAAAGGATTTAAAGCACGTCTTGGAGGAGAAATCAAACATATATAAAAAAAAATTCTTAGTTTATTTTTGCTCATTAGTTTCAGTTAAAATGGTGTTTTGACCACCAATGTCCTGAGACTTACATAGCTCTTTGAAAAGTCCATTTTCCTCCAATATAAAATTAAGAAAATTGCAGCACTTACAAGTTCAAACATGGTCAATCCCAGGGAGAAGATATCAGCTTTTGATAGATGTTCGAAGTCTTCGGCAAGAATCTCCTTGGAGAGGTAGCGACAGTCACCGTCCTCGACACTTGGGTTGTTGATTGACGTCACATGACCAAGGTCACCTGTAACAAATTTAAAATATAATTGAGCCACAATACGACAAAACCAACGAAGTGGCATGTGCACCCAGCAAAGACTCAGATCAGCCGGGGCATTTGCTCAGTCTGATCACATACTTCACTGACAGCATGGAGGTAGCTTAGTCCCTAAGCTATCCTTTAAGCGCACAGTGAAGACTCTTATCAGAATGGGCAGATGCCAAGGCTGATCTGAGTCTTCACTGGGCACACATGCCACATTGTTGGCTTTGCCATGTCGCGGCTCAATTGCTTTGTACAATAGAAAGACACTTGTATGCACAGCACCTGATAATGTAAGGTACTGATGATAAATGAGCCACGACACAAATAAAACCAACAATGTGGTTGTGCGGTCAGCGCAGACTCAGATCAGCCTGGGCATCCACCCAGTCTGATCAGTCTTCGCTGTCCGCATGGAGATAGCTCAGTCCCTTAGCTACCCTTTCAACACTTAGCAAAGAGACTGACTAGAATGGGCGAATGCCCACACTGATCTGAGTCTGGGCTGGGCGCACAACCACATTGTTGGTTTTCTCATATCGCGGATCAAATAAAGGCATGCTGTTGCCGTGTGGCCAGTCTCTAGAAGTACCTTCTTCAAAGGAGGGCTCACTACTCACTAGATATGTTTTATATGAAAACTGAACAAACATGAGCTTTCAATCATCATCATCAGTCTCATTTTATCTGTGGCACTGCTTGTATGATTATACATTTCATTGTTTCATAAACACTTCAGAGCTCTAGATAAGAGGGAGTATTCGATGATAATTAATGATAATTTTTCTTATTTCTCATCAAAACCATATGTTGTGACCCTTCATCTGAACCGTCTCGTCGAGACGGTTCAGATGAGGGCTCACAACATATGGTTTCATGCAGAATTAACAAAAATTATCCCTAATTATCACCAAATACTCCCTCTTATCTATAGCTCTGCACTTTTGAAAATTTGCAGATGTAAATTTTGTCGTCTGCTTTTTGGCACTTAAATGGTAAAAGCAGAAATATTTTCAGCACCAGAGAAAGAGCGAACTATTACCGATTTTGTATATAACTGCTTCCTCCACCTCATCTTCTTCTTCACACGATTCTAGACCACTTTCTGGTGACTGTAACAATCTCGGGTTCCGATGGATAAATATGTTTCCTGTAGAAATAGTAAACATAAATTAGATGAGTTTGCATGAGAGAACTCTGCTATGTAGGCTGAGGCGCACAATTCAGTGTTCCAGAAATCAGGGACAATTTAGAGCTAGTTTTCTATATTTCTGCATAATACATATGTTGTGACCACTCATTGGGACCAGCTCTCTAAGACATATTTCTCCATAACAAGATGTTGTGTTCGGGGACTGATCCCTCATTTGAACACTCCCAGTCGCACTATATGTTTTTGTTGAGAAAAAGAAAAATAATCTCATAAATATTCTCAACCATCCCCCCCCCCCCCCCCCCCACACACACACACAACACACAACTTATCTGTGGCTGTGGCGTGGTGACTGAACAAGGATGCTTAGATTTACAGTTACTTTTAACAACTTGGTGGTGAACAATGTCTGTTGCAGGACAAGATAGTTATGCCTTAACTTATGCTTGCCCATCATAACTGAGTCTGGCCGCACAAAAAAGGAAGTTAATATTTCTGCAAACAGTGAAGTATTAAACCAGTCTGTAAATAAAAACAGTCCCCCTTGAGCCTTCATTTTGTGCTCACATGTTCCCATTTGAGTGTCCATACAATGGTGACTGTGAGGGGCAAAAGATCTGACCAGATCTGTAAGATGTGCAGGCTGATCTCAGCCATTGCTGTTTGCCTATATGGGAAGCACTCTTTGTTTGTGCTGTGACTTCTCTTTAATATGGATGCCTGCAATTGCAGCACAGAAGTAGTTGCTTTTCCTTCACTTGGTATCTATAGGCGCGCCAAAAATACATATGAGCCGCAACACTACAAAACCAACAAAGTGGCATACGCTGCCGGCAAAGACTCAGATCAGCCTGGGCATCTGCCCAGTCTGATCAGGCTTCACTGGGCGCTTAAAGGGTAGTCAAGGGTCTAAGCTAGCTTCATGTGGACAGCGATGACTGATCAGACTGGGCAGATACCCAGGCTGATCTAAGTTTGCTCTGGGAGCACAACCACTTTGTTGGTTTTGTCGTGTCATGGCTAATATAACACTGCAAATGCTTTACTAAGTTCTGATGTAAGAATCACCTACCTGGTTTTATGTCTAAATGTACAAGATTTTGTGAGTAAATATATCTCAAGCCCTGTGAAACTTGATATAAAATGTTTGCCAATTCCGACTCTGAGAAATGACCTCCCGTTCGTCGATGCTCCTCTACATATTCTGCTAAACTTCCTCCTGGAATGAAACAAGGAAAAATTTAAAACATTCCGAAAAACTCTCTCTGAATCATTATAGCTGGTCTTGACCAGTGGCTCTGACAGGAGCAGGAGTGAATTTTTTTTGTATTTTTGATACCAGCTACTAAAATCATCATATGTTTGCCCTTGAAAATATTAAGGATATTTCAGCTCTGCCGACTGCCTCTGAGTTATTTACAATTAAGCCATTCAACTAAACCAAAAACTCTGACGAAGTATTGAGACAACATGCCCTCATTCAGTATATCCTTTACCATTCCTGATTCCCGATAACCAAACATTTATTAGAGTAAATTAATTTCATCTCAACATAAAAATCACTGGAATTACCTCACTGAGAGGATGATCAAGACAGATTATTTTGGACAAGAGGTGGGGTGACATATGGGTAATGGCAGCCTAGCAAGGTCTTGCTCATCTAATGAGGGATCACAGCACATTTTATGGATAAATAAGAAAAATTATCATCAAAACTTACCTGTATCTTGAGCACAGCACAGAATTCAGATAAGGCGAGTATTAATTTATAAGATGTTTCTAAGATATTGTTCGCTGATTTTCAAAAAAAAAAAAAAAATTGTGACCCCTTATTAGAATGGTCTCTCTGAGAGAATTCTAACGAGGGGTCACAAGAAATATTCCAGAAACATCGTCAGACACTCACCCTGTCTGAGCCTCTACAGAATCACTTACCATTACAATATTCATTCTGTATATACATGTGATCTTCCTCCGCCCACGCGGAGTAGTATCTTACAACATGGGGATGTTTCCCTAGCACAGCATGAGCATACACTTCATTCAAAGCATTTCGCCTGCAATCAAACAACAGATCCTTACCTTTCTAGGTTAAGCATTTAAATTTTAACAAGCAACATACTATGAAACTTTAAAAAAAAAGAACAAAAAAAACACCTAAAATATTACTGTAATTATCCTAAAAATCGACCAATTAGGTACCATGACGCAGTGATGCTTCCAAAAGATGCAGATGGAATAGGAAACCGCGTAGAGCCTGGTCAGACTACTTTTTTAGGTATGGGTCTGCACTATTTGCTCAGCCTGTCATCCTTATACTTGGAATTTTTATGGTACATTTAACATCTCTTAAATGATGAGAGGCCAGCCTAGAGGGAGACGTGGGAGAAATAGTCTCCCAAAGACTATTTCACCCAAAGCTGACTGACTTCTCCCCATTTTCACCTGAAGGAGAAGTCAAAATGTATAAAACATACAGAAAATCCAAAATATGGGATAGAACTTCTCTCTGAAATTCAGAAAATGTCGCAAAACTTCTCCCTTTCTGAGAACTCTAGGCTGACCCCTGATTCCACAAAAACACTTCTGAAAGCTGACCAATGCAATACACCTAAACCTCTTTTCATAGCATGTACATAATAACAGTTCTAGAGGTTATACTGACTCATCAAGGCTACAGTGCAGGCTGACAACTGAATGGAAGTTATTTCTCCACTATAATTTTGTGTGAGCCCATTAAAATTGCCTACATGGGGTAAATGCGATGGAATCGCATAGCACGAGAGATACATTTTTTTAAAACAGAGGCCTACATGCAGTAAATGTGATGGGATTGCATAGCACATAACAGAGTCTACGTTGAGCCAAGGGGTCATTTGCCTGCCTACTTTAAGTCACTGATGGCTCTTCTGAAATCAAATGTGGGGTCCAGTCAACCCTACAAAGCAGCCAACTGTTGGCTTATAAATACGTTGCTTCAGTGTTTTAAATATACTTACGACACTGAAGTCCCTATAGTACAGTGTCCTTTGAAAAATGATGTAAGGGTCAATGGTGACCCTAAAGAGTTTGGGCTTGGGCACAACACTGTTCTTTAAATAAAGCATATCATACTTACTCATAAACACTTCCCGCTACTGGTGTTTTCGATTTCTTTATGGCATATGTACACCCATCTAACCTATGAACACATTTGTACACACTTCCAAAGGCCCCGTCTCCAAGCTTGCACACTTCATGAAATTCTTCATTGTATCGAGATGTGTTGATCTCGTGGAGAGCCAGTCTCTACAAAGAATGAGAAAACAAACATACACAAATGATTATTAGGAAAATGACATTTAACCATGTCACATCTGTACTTATACTGGCTAGTGGTTTGCTCTGCAAAGAAGGGAAGTAACTCTTTCAACATATGTAAGAGAACTTTTTACAGTACTGGACTGTACTCTTTAGCTTAGAACACCTGTATACTATATTTTTTGACAATTCTGTTAAAAGACAAATATTTCCTCCTCCAAAACAGCCAAAAATCTAGGTTGTTTATTAGACAGGTCTAGATTAGAGGAGAAAAACAGATCCTATACAGTATAACAGAATAATATTTTTTAAACAGGTGACAGATGCTGTTTTCAGGTGGCAAATTTAGTATTTGCCTCTCTTAATTTCAAACCCTGTCTGGTTCCTGCTGTCAGAACAAGTATCTTGTCATTAACGACTGTGTCAGACCACTCATGCACTGGATATTTTTCTAACTCCATCAGTATCTATTCAGCTATAGAACAGGTTTTCTTCCCTCCAGAATGACCCCAAAATACCTAAATATGTCTTAATATAGTTCTGCTCTATTAGAGCTGAGTTTTTCCCATTCAAAACAAACCCGAAAATCTAGATTCATCTCTTATAAGATGGATCTAGCAGTGATTTTTTTACAAATCTCCTTCTTTGAGTCCCAGGACTCACAAGACCTAAAATCTTTGCATCCCAAGCTCAAGGGTTTGCATCTTTACTGGGATGCAAAAGCAATATTTTCTCTGCATCCCAAACTTAAAGGGCTTCAAAGGACAAGCCCTATAAGTAAAAAATAACCAACGTCAAGCTCCTGTGGTCACAGGAATAAAATAAATCACCTGTTGTCTCATTGTCAGACAGCGTATTGGATTTGGAGACATCCGTTGTCATTTCGGATTCGGAAGTTTGATCGGTTGCATCATGATCCGCAACATCTGGCCTTGCGTGTTTGTCTTGCCCAAGAAGACCAAATAATGTTTGCTGCTTTGAATCAAGTTTGATCTTTTTCTTGTTTTTCGGAGGCATGATTACTTATTAACCCGGTGTATTGATAAAAGTTTGCACTTAGGTAAAAGACATCACCGTGGTCGATAATACTATGTTCCTCCGGTACTGGACAACTACTATTGATTATTGGTATTACAGGTAGACTTCGGTATTTAGCCGGAGTAGGAAAGACTATGGTACTGTTTTTTACCAGTAGTATAACAATCTGCTAATGCACCGTTGCTATATTCTTAAAACGAAAGTAGCTTTGTAAACGAAGCCGAAATCGGAAGTTGGACTACCGATCGGCTATTTTTATGCGTCCCGGAACGCAGCCAAGGAAATATGTTGCATCCTCTGGGAAAATTATGCGTCTAGGACGCAGGGGTAAAAAAATCACTGATCTAGATTTTCGGGTTTGTTTTGAATGGGGAAATCCCTGTCTTATAAAGAAATAGGGTACTTACCTTTGTTGCAGGCATGTCAATGTCAATTTCATCTTCTAGCGAGTCATCTAGCATACTTCTGAAAACAGAAAAGTTAAAACAATCTCTTTGCTCTCTGCACTCATAATACTTATAAATATATATGACTAGATAAACACCATCATCTATGATCTTGGTTATCGAACAAAAGCATATAGCTCAGTGGATCCAGTTCTGACTCTTGGGCTTCAGTGTCCCGAGTTGGTTACTGGGATAACCTAAGAAATTGTGTAATCTCACCTGTTTGTTATAAAGCAGAACTTGAAAACTCAACAAAAGTTTAGGATCCCTCTGATGAAGAGGTGGAAGAGTAAAACCTATTTCTTGCTTTTGCTAATCACTGGCAAGACAACAGTGTGGTTGCCCAGTGCTCCAGATAAGAAGGGGTTAACAGGGATAATTTGCATATTTCTCTATAAAAACATATTTTGTGACCCTCATTAGAACCGTCTCACTAAGACGATTCTAATGAGGGGTCACAATGTATGTTTTCATTGAGAAATAAGAAATATTATCTTCGAATTATCCTCATTACCCCCTCTTATCTGGAGCTCTGTTTGCCTTCAAATCTGCAGCCTCCATGTGCAGAAACTTGCAGGTCTCCCCTGGTGCAGTTAAATAGGAGCATAGCAAATTATATCATCTTACAGGGGTTTCACTAAAATTTTTGACATCTGGCAGTCAACTCAAGGCGAAGTTAGGCCGGGCATTTTCTAAATTCCCCTGACCCCTGTTACCCCCATACAAATTTATAAAAGTAGATGGTGAAAAAATGCCAAATTTTGACAATAAAGAAGGGATGAATTCCCACCTCTTAATGAAACCTCTGCATCTTATGTGTCAGCCTGTCCCATATAAATAAATTATAATAATAGATTATTTCTTGAAAATAACCAGAAAATTTATTTACAGCATGTATAAATATTCAAGTTTAATCCGGTTTGATCCAGTTTTAGTCTGAGTTCACTAAAGTGAAAAAAGGCCTTTTCTTTTTTTTTTTTTAAATAAATGTGCGAATTAAAATAAAAGTTTCTCTGAAAAAGAGGGATTATTAGTTTATTACCTAGACCTTTCCAATTCAGTTCGGCTTCTTTTACCACATGAAATACCAGAATCATTTGGATCTACAGGACTGGGGGTGAAGGGATTCACATTTGTCTGTGGCCTGTCAACAGCAATTCTTGGTTTGTCACCTGTTGGCCGCCGTCTTCTCGCTTTCTCAAGTAAGGATTTGGGAGTGTGGGGGGTATCAAACAGTCTCAAAGCCCTCATCTTCCTGTGGGGTGGGGACAGATCTCCATTACTTATGATCCCTGAATCTGGCACTTGTTGTGGGCTGGGGTCCTCCTCCTCTTCCAAAGCAAAAGGAATCGGTGATAATCTTCTCCTTCTGGTTAATCTACGGGTAGTCTTTGGGCTACATATTGGGGAGGGAATATGCATATCAAGTTCAAGAAATTCTGATGACTGATCTTCAATTAGTTCTGACACATGATCACGCTCTGGGGACCAAATTGGACTGGATCCTGTCGGCATATCATCATGGCCGCTCCCATCTTCATCAGAATCGTGATATGTCAATGTCCTAATTATGTTTTCCTCCCTCTTTTTCATCAGCGATCGCCGTTTAAATCCTGGTCTACGATTGCACAACGACATGATTAAACACTACACATTTAAAATTCGACATAAAAGCTGGTTATTCCTTGAATGATTGTAAAAACAGTGGCACTGATTGACGATTGTAAATAAAGTCACACGTCTTTAGATTTGGCGGGTCCGTTATTCACGTGATTATTTAGTCCAATCAGAGCGCGTGCACATTGTTTGGTCGAGTAATGTTTATTTGCGGACGGCTAATTGATTATAGTCTATTTCACACTGTTGAACGCCTCGGGCTTCATGGTCGGTTCCGTTATTAAAAAGCATGAAGATAATGCGTGGCTATTTTTTTAAGCCTTACTGTTAAAAATTTATTGCAGTTAAAAAATGTTTTCTTTCTCAATAATTGATGGTGTCGAAGCATGACTCGCGATGCAGAATAAATGATTTCTTTTTAATTTTATTTTTGCAAAACAAAAAAAAAAAAAGTTTTATTTAGATCTATTATTAATCATTAAAAAAGATCAAGTTATAGTAGCAATAATGTGCTATAAAAATTATATACAGGTTACGGTATAAACATTTACAGTCAAGTGGTATAAAAGCGGTTCCTTATTAGAACAGAACAGAACATCACTTTATTTTTACTCTGGTCATACATATGACACAAGAGTGTAAGCAGTGTGAAGCATGGTACATGTATAAATACGCATTAGGGTGTGTTATGAAATGCTAACTCTAGTCACATTAATTCAATGCATTTTCAAAAATGAAATTTCTAAATAACCCAAAACTCAAAGAAAATTCAAAATAATCCAAAACTCAAATGAAAAAAAAAGTTCAAATGTCCCGATCGTAGCAGAGGTATTTCACAATGCCTGGTATTAGAAAAACAAACGATCAATATATTATAAAGCAACTGTTTTATTTATGTTTGGTTTATGATTTATTTCCACACTTTTTTAGTACTAGGTGGTAAACCCCGCTTCCAGCGCTTAAATTACCATGACACGTACATAAAATGATTTCAAAGCGCCCGTTGTGATTTCTTCTTGTTTTCACTGTGGGTTGCATGTGATAACAAAGGATTACAATAATAATCACAAAGATCATTGGGAACATGTTTATCGAATCAGATATTTTGTCAGTTTTTTCGTTTACTTGTTAAAAAGTATGAACCATAAGTTTGTCTGTAGGGCACATTCTATACCAGCGTATCAGACAAGTGTTAAAACTTGATGTCACAAAAAAGAAAGATCAGTTGAAATTTAACATAAATCTGTAAACGCCCAAAGACATTGTCAAAACTTGATTTTAATGTGTTGAATTTAAACATTCGTCTTTCATAAGTGTACGGATAAATGAAAGCAAACTTTTCGGTAGGAGAAGGGAACTGTGGGGTGGGCATGGAATAAGGTAGACTTGTCAGTCCAACTATTGTAAGAAAGTCACATTGAATCTCACTTGCCTATCTGATACCTTTATGCCTGTCTCCAACATCTTGCTTTTGGAGTCTGTCCGAAATAATGATCATAAAAAAAAAAAAAAAAAAAATAGAAAGAGCAGTAAAAAAAAAAGATGAATAATATGGTTAAGAGATTTTCTAACATTTTCGGTTGAAATCAGTCTAGGAATGGGCGATAGAGAAAATATATAATATGAGGTAAGGAAGAAAGAAAAAGAAGAAGAAAAGAAAATGGCTGAATTACAGCAAGCTCAGATGTGTACTTGAAGCATCAATCTTCCCAGTTCTAGGCCGATCAAATGTTAATGAGCTTGTCCCAATTTAATATTACTGGAAGTCAGTATGACAAACTTTTTCCATGTATGAAATTGTGGCCAGATAGGACCATAACTCTGACATCATCTCTGTAGGCACACTACGTTGAAACAACGTTGAATCAACTTTCATGCAACGTCAGGTTAATTAATGTTGATTGAACGTTGTATCATGCCCAGTGGGATCCGACGTTAAGTACAGTGATCTAATTCAGATTTTAAGTAATCATTTGACAGAGGAGTTGTGATACCAATGGCCGGTCGGTCAAGGGCCATAACACTGGTAAGCATATGGTCAAATCCCAACTAAAACACGATCTACCATAGATGGCAAGAACAATTTCTTGATAGTTTTGCATTTGGTTAAATATTCAATAAAATTTGCAGCAATACAAATAATTAGGGCTGAAACTCTCCAAGAAAGCATCCGATCATAAGCCAAGTGGAATAGGATCCACTTCCAGGGGCGTAACTAGGGGCAATTTCATAATACGCACGACCATGTTTTATTCTCTACTTCTTGAAGGGAAAGCTAGTATTTCAGCAACTTTGGTAATTTGTATTGAAATCTTGTCTAATTTATAAATATTCAGCATGCAAATATGCAGGTGCGTTTTGAAATTTTGTCAATTTTGACAAAATTTCAATACGCACTTGCGTATTTGCCGTATAGGTAGCTACGCCCTTGACTTCAGATTGTGTAAAAGATATCTTGAGAGTTTCATTACAATATGCTGAATACTAATAGGTTGTAACTACATTTACAGCCAACTCGCGATATCTCAAAGTCGAGGTTCATCTCAAACTACTGATTTCTGGTCTCAGAAAATTTTACTTTGAGATATACCAGTAGTTTGAGATAACAGGAGTTGAAATGAAAAGATAAATTGGAAATGTGTCCAAACTATATTCTTTGATATAAGATGGAACTTTAAGACATCAGTGTTTGCAATAATGAGAGTCAACGGTATGTTACAATCATAAGATTTATGCATCTGGACATATCAGGAACTGTAACGATAGCAAAAAGATCCGATATGGATTCCGATAAAGTACGATCTTCTGCAGACTGTAACAACAATAGTGAAAGTTTTACGAAAATCGGTCGAAGATTCAAGCAGGACCAGCGGTCACAATACTTATCTCACTAAAACGCTCACTCTAGCAGAAAGTGTGATATCGCTACTCCGATGAAATATGATTTACTTATTATATGAATGTGAAAATCGGTTGAAAACCGCAAGAGGAGTAACTGGACAGATTTAGGACTGTAACTCTGGCAGTCAGAGACTGATTATGACCCCGATAAATATGAAAACTTCAGATGGTAATATCAGTATATTGAAAGTTTTATGAGGATCGGTTGATAACTGAAGGCGGAGTTGTGGCCATAATATTTGAGCCGCGACACGACAAAACCAACTAAGTGGTTGTGCGCCCAGCGAAGACTCAGATCAGCCTGGACATCCGCCCAGAACGTTCAGACTCTTAGTTAAACGTTTTAAGGGTAGCTAAGGGTCTCAGCTACCTCCATGCGGACAGCGAAGACTCTGATCAGACTGGGCGGATGCCCAGGCTGATCTGAGTCTGCGCTGGGCGCACAACCACTTTGTTTGTTTTGTCGTATCGCGGCTCATTTATCTCGATTCAATGCACTGATCAGGGACTGTAACTCTGGCGGGAAAGATCTGCTCATGACTCCGATATTATATTACAGCCCTTTTCTAAAATACGTGAAATCTGTGCGTCTGCAACGTTTACTTTCTCTAGACGATTTAACGGGTCAGTGACAGACATAACTGTAACATCTCAAAGACCTGTGACTCTTGTATTGAGTACACATGACAATATAACGGTAGAGAGATGTAATCAGTAGCCGGAAGTGTCAATCAATTTCTGCGCTTGAAAAGATGTTTAACTGCTTTGACTAGCTAACAAATTCGGATCTGCTACCTTTATTAGATTAATTTGTTTAAAAGCAAACCTATAAATTTTTGCCGATGGTGGATGAATAAAGATTTTACGCCCTTTTTAACAGAATTTCAGCTATATCAGGACGATGGGTTGGTGATAATGAAGGGCTGTTTATGACTGAAAAGATACCCGCTTCCAACGCGTCTCGAGCCCGGGATTTATGTACGAATGCAGAGTCTAATCCCAGACTTGGCAGCTCGCTAATTTCCCATCGCCCCTTTTACCGACGCGTAAAAGGGCGTTAGGGCATATGTGGGCATTGGTGACTCAGACCAACCTGTGTTTTGTGCACAACAGCTAAAGCGTTACTGTTAGCCTGACGACTCTCAAGTGTGTTACCGGTGTGGTTGGGTGGTGCGATGCTGCTGGGTATAACTTCCAATTCCGTGGCGTCCAACTGATTTGGATAATGGTGGGGCAAGGGCCTAGTGTGCTTGCAGTAGGTGCGGGTGGGGCTGTTTGGACATTTTTCTCTCGCTATCACATCTCTCTTCTTTCTTCCTCTCTTTGGGAGACGGCCCGATATAGACTGAAATACTGTCTCAAAGGGCCGTGAAACTCAAAACAAACAACCAACGTGTGTTACTAGAGTTACAGACTTTTGGACTGCACAGTTTTCTAGTGATTTGTGTGTCACGCCGTAGTCCCTTTGTTAGAGCGCATAGCTATAGCACAGAAAGTCGCGGCCCGGCCAACGATTGAAAAATTTTGTCAACCAAGAGTAAAAAATTAACCTCTTGATGCATGACTGCATGCAGCTGAGCCGATGACTTCGACTATGGACAACACACTCGCGATATGATAGGCCTCGCCTGAAAATGCAAGCTATGCCATCACGGTATGCAGCCCGGCATTCAAATCTGTGTAAAGTGATCAAACTGAATCCTCCGGTCTAGTTTGTTTCCCGAATTGGAAGTATTTCACCATTGGGCACCTCTTTTCCGCACGGTTTGTGCATCTCAGTTTATATCTCTAAAAACTACGTTAATTTTCCTACAATTTGTCCGAGTCGGACCTTTTATCGCTGAAATTATTCTGAGATTAATTTGATATCACCTGTACCCATCAGAAATATTTCACTTTTGTTCCGGCTCACTTATCTTGCTCGTCGCTGTTACGTAAGTTCGAATTAGTTCATAATTGATGTCACGAGAAAGACGATTGTGCGACATCAACGAACAGCAGGGACTCAGCTAAGCCTGTACCTGCCCAAAGCTGATTTTTAGGCTGTTCATTCAAACAAAAAAAACGTTTGATCTGGTACATGTCATACGATTTCTTTTCACTCAGTTTGCATCATATCATGTATCGTATTACGAAACATCTGGGGTAATAAATAACTAACTAAATACACAAAAAGTAAGCTAATCGGTAAATAAATTCCTGATAAAAGTCCAGTCAGCTTCTTACGGTTGAACACATTAATTAACATTGACAGGTCAATTATGCAAAATGACCTTCTGATACTTAAGAGGGATTTTTCGGCGACGTCACAAAAAACTGCAGACAACCAAGCTATGATTAATGAATAATCAATTCTAAACATGAAAAGTGATCATGCAGCCAGAACAAAATAACTAATTGGGATTATACGTTACAAGACAGAAATAACACTTTGTTCAGAATGGATGAAGCTAATAAATTTCATTATTCAAGCCAAATATTCTGCTAATTTTCACTCCATGAACTGAATTAAGTTACAACTCGCAAACTATTTCGGATTACAAAGAATGTAAGTATAATCAAGGGAGTGCATTAGGACATGTGCGAACAGCGAAGACTCAGATAATCCTGTCTTGTCAGCGTTACTCATGTCCTCATTTGAGAGTCAAGGAAAATGTAGAGCAAATTTGAGTCGGCTATGTCAGTCTCAGCTTTATATTTTGCGTCACGCTGCTCAGATACTGATACATTTGAGCCGCGACACGAGAAAACCAACAATGTGGTTGTGCGCCCAGCGCAGACTCCGATCAGCCTTGGTATCCCCCCAGTCCGATCAGACTCTTCGTTTAGGGCTTGAAGGATAGGCAAGGGTCTAAGCTACCGCCATGCGGACAGCGAAGACTCTGACCAGACTGGGCGGATGCCCAGGCTGATCTGAGTCTGCGCTGGCCGCACAACCACATTGTTGGTTTTCTCGTGTCGCGGCTCATTTGTACTTCGACACATTTTTTTTTCGTTTGGCAAGATTAACAACCCCTTAATATTTTGTCCCGGTTCACGCTTGAGCTTGGGGCTCCCATTATCATGAAATACGAGCATTTTTCACCACCATTTGAAATTAGTTATAGCTACAAGAAAAGAGGAAAATTCGAACCAACTTTACATAGTTATGCCGTAGATATATTTTCATTCGCAGTATTGTGATCCTTACTACATGCAGAGATATGCACACTGTCAAGTTCCCAGCAGACACATAACGTTGAAACACAGTCGTATTGATATCAATGTAACTTTTCATGGCCCCGAGGTTATAAAACTTGAGTATTCTCAAACTCAAAATAAAGCACACTGACTGGCTGCTTCCGAGCATGTAATAAAGCACACTGACTGGCTGCTTCCGAGCATGTGCTCGGAAGCAGCCAGTCAGTGTGCTTTATTTTGAGTTTGAGATTATTCTCAAGATTTATAACCTCGAACCCTGACGTTGTAGTGACGTTGATATGACGCTGTTTCGATATTTCTTGCCTGCTGGGTTACGTCCTGGGCCAGGTGGTTCAAAGCGTCCCGGTAACATCAAGAGTGTTGCTCCAAAAAGAAAAAAAATGTGAATAACTTTTGAAAAGCTTGTCAGATTTTTTTTCATCAAGAGCAGCAACGTTTTTTCGAAGGCCTATCATATATTTGCAAATCTTACGCCTCGTTCACCAACGCCATCGTTGGTTTTCAACAATCGGACCCTGGGGAAATGATGCCACCAGCCTACTATAGACGACAGTCATAGCCAACCCATTATTTAATGATATGTTCTGTACTTCGAAACAATATATGAATACTGAGTACACAGCTGGGTGGCATTTTTGGCCCTTCTGCACAGTTATTAAGTAGTTTTGGTAAAACAACAACAACAAAAAAAAAAAAACCCAGCAACTAGAACAATACCATCATCCCTGCCTATTGCGACCTTGACTTTGTTAGTGTCTCAGCAGAAGATGCACAGAAAACAAAGGTCGCAGAAAGAGTTCCATCAAACAAACAAATGAATTTTTAAACTATGGATCAATGCTCCAGATAAGAAGAGGTAATAGGGATAATCGAGGGATAATTATCCTCCGTTCTCCGCAAAAGCATGTGTTGTGACCTCTCAGTAGAACCGTCTCTGCGAGACGATTCTAACGAGGGGTCAAAATGACTCGGCGAGGGGTCACAACGTATTTTTATTGATAAATACGAAAAAAAATCTCAGAATTATCGAATTATTTTAAAATGTTGTCTGACTCAAAGTACATTGTTTGACTCAGCGTACATTTTCCTGCCAAAAGTTCCGACGGTCATGTCTCTTACGAGACAGCAGATTGACGGTTTGTGTGGTTTACAGGTCAAGTTCTGCCGCTATGATAAGATCATATTCACTCATGATCGGTTTCCACAGCTTTTTATCCACGAGTTGGTTTTCAACACCCAAATGTGGGCATACAAGTTAAACAATGCCAGGACGAAAATGGAGACTACACTAAAAGGCAAGAATTCGCCAGGAAAGCAACTTCTATTCTTCAAAAAGATGATCCTTTTGAGAAGAATACCGAAACGAAACTACGTCAATGGCGTACTCCTGCACTGTCTGAGGTTGAACAGAGCCTTCGTTGTTCGCATTTTTGCCAACAGCAAAACTTCATATCAGACTTGAGTGAATGCTCAGGCTGAGTTCATTCTTCGCAGTTTGCACACTTATCCCAAATAGCTGTTTTCGGCGAAGTTAAGCCCCAGTGATGTATGCAAAACGGTGCTCATGTCATCCACAACAAAAACAGACTCAGTTATATAAGCCTGCGCAGCGGCACAGTCTGATTAGAACTCTGTCGTCCATACACACCATGTCACAGTATGGTTTTTGATGAAACTGAAGGCTATATGCAAAGCTATGGTCAGACAGCACTGATCCAGACTGGTTTGAGTCTTGTGTGTTAGCAGATACGTTAAGCACCCATTTTGCTTGTTGCAGCTCAGTTTATATCGGACGGTAACAGGACAATGCACAAGACGTGCTTTGGTATGGATTTAACTGCTCTTGCAAGAGTATTTCTCATACATCTAGTCCATCGGTAGGCACGGGAGAAAACTGAACTTCTGATAGCGGAACAGGTCCACCAGAAGCACGACGTCAAAATGACATCATACCAACGTCGCTGTGACATTGCGACGTCACATCGACGTCGGGATGACGTCAATTGGACGCTATGTGCCAGCTGGGGGGGGGGGGCATTTCGACGACACACGGGCGAGACTCGCATCACAACACTTTACCACTAAGCCGAGGGCTCGCTGACAAGACAGAATTGCTTTTGCTTTAGTTGCCACAGACGAGTTTACTTCGTATGACAACTCGTCGTTGTACTGACAATCAAGGGAAAAGAGAAAGAAAGAGAAAGAGTTTGTGTCATTCAGTTTTTGAGAGAGACTTTGGCTTCGCTTGAAACTTCACTAATCATCCATTTCAAAGAGAGAATAAGAGAGAGAGGGAGAGAGAGGGAGAAAAGAAAGCGTGGCATCACGGGCTTAAAAAGTATTAATTCTGAAATAACAAAGCATTCTTTCGGAAGCTTAATTCCACTCACTTTACGATATTGATTATAACACCCTTTGTAAAGTACATTTTAGGTATTTTTGCCTCAAGCGATATCGGGAACGACCTGTCTTAAGGTGAATGGGCACACTTTTCGGGGAAGCAACACTGTCATTTTCATTTTTACATCCCTTTCAGAATGGGACAAATTCTTTTCTTAAATTGTTGACCCTATGAAAAAGACATCATTTGGATTCAAGCCGCGTCGTTGCCGAAACAAGCCTATATGTAAAAACAGCATGCTCATGATAGGCACATGTTGCAGGATAGGCGAATCATACGGTGCATACTGCATACTCTTGCAGAATAGGCGAATCATACGGTGCATACTCTGACCAGACTGTACAGTAAACTGCGCAAATACACATAACATGCAGACCTTTTTAATAACGATCCAAAAGATGAGTCGTCTTCCCCGACGGGTAAAATATAAATGCTCTCTTATTCACAATGAAGAAGTCGGGGTATCGAATCCAGCCGAGTTCGTGACTCTCCTTGGATTGTTACTTTATAATCCAATCAATTAAAATGACAGCTCAGGTAAGGGTATTCACCAGTATTACCAGTATGTACACGGGCGGCGAATTATGTTATCTTTATTGCCCGAGTGTCTTATCCTTACCCATTACTGCTAAACTATCACCGCCGTTTTAAACCACCAGGAACTCTGCACTTTTCTATCAAATAATAATAATAATAATAATAACAATGCCTTTTCTCATTTTATAGCGCATTATTGACGCAGTCGGGCTTGACTCTTATCCTTTTTCACTATTATTATTCGATTGATTTCATCGTATGTTGAAGAGCATTGCCACGTGTTTTGTGATTTATGTGTTAATAATACAGCTGACAGGTACCGTTAAGTTTGTGACAAGACGGTTTGCTTTGAAGCTAAAATACCGTTGTACACCTGCACTTTAGTAGCGGAGAAACCCGTTATCCTGTCTAATTCAGTCTAAAAAGAGAAACATTTCAGACAGTCAGATTTGTCGAATTAATGAAAACTGCCATATGCTATTCTCCTCATCTAGATAACTTCCCTTGCTAAAATGTGTACGAAAAAAATATTAACTTGATAGCTCTGAAATAGTCCAACTTTGACCAATGTCGATAAATGCTGAAAAATATTTTAGGCCCTTGCGGGATATGTTATTCAGTACAATATAAAAAATCCAGTAATATATACATAATATATATTTTTCAGCTACATATGACCTACTTAAGAATTCCATGAAGGGTTCAACAGTTACATCCCTTGTCATGGGGATTGTTATTGAAAAATGTGTGTTGAAAAAAAAAACTTGACGCTAACTGTCCACACTTTTCAATAAAAATTCCCATGAAAAGGCAAACAAAATTAACAGAAACTGTCAACTTACTCTTCACTTACAGAGTATTGTTCCATATGTAGCATTTGTCAACATTCAAGAGGACAGTGGATGAAGGAAGGACAAATAGTGGAGACTCAGGTTTAAATTATCGCCAAAGATTGCCGTTAGATTAAGCCACTGTTCAAACTAACCACGATGTTCATAAACTGCCCCCGCCCTTCGGGTCAAATGTTCCATTAAGAGCTTAATTGGAGACAATAAGACCGCAAGAAGCATCAAAGAGCCTGATTATGGTAAGATTTAGATAAGAAAGGCAGGATTTGTTTAATTGCAAAGAGCACTATAGATAGCAATTTCATAATAAAATGTTTTTATTGTCCAAGGTGTTAAAGAGAATGCAAGGCATCTTCAAAGGTGATAATGTTTTGATAGATATATATGATAAAATGTTTACATAACAAGTAACATAACGAGGAAACGGGTACATGAAAGGATCATTTAACTTAATGTCGGGTCTTCTTCGGAAGCCATTACTTAATATTTGTATAAAGTTTTTATAGCAATTAATACAATTAATACATGAAACTGATAAAATTCATGTTGATTGGAAATGTCTGCGGATGTTTAGTAATAACAGTGATTAAATGCGCAGAAATGAAGTGGCTAAGTGTGCTTTGGCTAATGTCTTCTTTTTTCTTTTTTGGGGGGGGGGGGGGGGGGTCTGAATTTTTGCTCGACATCAAGTCCTAACACTTTTAAGTATCTTCCAAAAAAAGTATCTTCCTAAAAATTCCAATACACAAGTATAAATCTACGATAAATCACTTTTTCTCACACATAGCGCCAAAATTTCATGCTTTCGATAACAAACGAAAAAAAAAAAAAAATACTCTTTAGATATAAGGCAATATGTAATCGAAGCGAAGCTTTATATGAAACTTAACATTCCATTTTTAGATTGGGGGGACCGCTACATTTTCACGGTCTATGATTATTTGTTGCTAAATGACATGCCGAATGTTGCCAGACGGCTGTTTTACTATCTGCATGCTTTACCACTTCGGTAATTACCGGGTAATTAAACCGGTGTCATTTTGTTAAGTAACACCTTTTGAAATTCCTTTTATAAATTTTCACATTCCTTGTGCTAATTTCAGCAGCAAAATCTGTTTCACGTTAGGCCAGATTATGTCAAATGTTGTTTAACAGTATAGAGAAAAATTCTATAAATCTTGATCTACACGTTTGTTAGCCGAAGATGAAATTCCCACTTTTAATTTATACTTGCTTATCTCTCTCATACTTTTGTATCTGACTTGTATATCTGACTCACTAGTCCGACTTATAATCAAAATTTTAGAGAGAAGTAAAAAAAATAATTAAATAATAATAAATAACTAATAATAATTATATTAATAAAAACAACTAGGGGAATTTCTGATATATTTGAATGAAATCAGTATGTTTGTACAGTCAACTCTCGACACCTAAAACACTGATATTTCAAAGTACCTCTTATCTAAAAAAATATAGTTTCGACACATTTCTTATTTGTATTTTAACTCTTTTATCTCAAACAACTGATATCTCAATGTAAATTTTCTGTGACCAGAAAATTTGCTTTGAGAGATCAGTAGTTTCTAATGAATTTCGAGGTATCGAGAGTTGACTGTATAATGTGCACATGCTCTGTTGTGGTGTATTGGTATATCATAACACTTGTACTGCCTTCAGATCAGTTCAGTTCAATTCTCCTGACGACGTTCCCCAAGTGGCTCAGCAGTAGGTAACCATAGTCGCACGCACTTGGCGCCGTGTGTCCGTACTGCCTTGTGGAAACAGGCGGCCTTTATAACGTCATGGTACGGTGTTCGCCTAATCATAACTAGTGCACTAAACCCTTTGGCCAATTCCGTATCCTGAATTCTTTATCGAAGATATCGGCGAGGATGTCCGATTGGGTGTTTGCCTTTAGATCAAAAGGACCCGTTCGACCATCGCCATACGTAACTGGGTGACGTTACTTTTTCTGATTTTCTGATATAATTTGGAGAACACTAACACCCTCCCAATGCACATCTTGAACCCCTGTAGCTCGTTGGGAAAAGCGTTAACCTGCTAAGCAAGCGGGCCGGGTTTGAATCCCACTACAGGCGCAATTCTTTCCTTCCTTTGCACTCAGGTTTGGATTACAAGTCCACCATTCCTTCTGCTCGATATGACTGAAATGCTCTTGACAGTGCCGTACAATCACAAGTCATCGATCCATGCCTTTGTGTCGTCTTGAAATTACATGTATGTTTGTTTAATAAATAAGGCTATGTCTAAACTTTTTGGTGCAAGACATTTCGCATCTCTCGTTATTACAATTCAGCGGGCACATCACGTCGCAATGACGTCGTCCTGTCGTCGATGCGACATAACGACGTCACATCGACGTCAGTACGACTCCATTCGATGTAAGCATTGACGTCACACCGAAGTCAGTATGACGTCATGTTCCTGCTGGTATACCTTAAAAGCGGGTCGCCTAAAACAATTACCGTAACTGTCTTAAAATTGAATCGATGCAATGAACCCAGCAGGCACATGGCGTCAAAATGACGTCGTATTTACATCGATTCGACGTGATCACGTCGCATCGACCTCGACACGACGTCATTTTAACGTCGTGTGCCCGCTGGGAAGCGTCTAAAAGATGCAGATGGAATGGCGGCCATTGTAGACTCTGCAATCTGATCAGGGAATTCCTCGGACCTATCTGTCTTTACGGTACTCGTGAATAATTTAGCCAATACATGACGCAAAAACAGAAACGAGTCCACTCAGACTGCGTGAATATGCAGGCTGATCTGAGTCTCTGCTGTTCGCACATTCCAAACGGCTTTTTCCGTGGCATAGCTCGTTTGATGCGGAGCTGCAGAATCTACGATTATAACAGGGGTTTTATAATACTGGCGATAAAGGCAATGATTTAGTCTTTAAGGTGAGGTGGGAGTAATTCAGCGCCGCCGTGCGGCAGTTTCTGTCGCTACGTTACCTAATGACGTCGAACGTTCCGTTTGATAAAAACAAGATGGCGTCAACGTTAGCCGCTTCTATGATCATTACATGGTCTGCTCACAAAAGGAGGCTGAGCGCTGGGCGAAATTCAAAGGAAGTAGAAAGTGCCGTAGAGAAGAAACTGAAAAAAAAGTATAGTTAGTTTTCCGTGCGGAAGACTATTTGCGGGATAGCTGACAGTTTAACAGTTTTTTAGACGGAGTTCGCAGTTGTTGAGTTGCGATAATTTTGTTACAAATTTTATACGGCAAGAAAAGACAATAGAAAGTGCCACAGAGAAGAAATTGAAAAAAATTATAGCTAGTTTTACGTGGGGACAGGAGAAAGCTGTTCTCTGACATTTTCTCAACAGTTTGTTAGACGGAGTTCGCAGCTGTTGAGTTGCAATAACAAAGCCTTATGAAATTGAATCCAGAATCGTACAATGAGTAGTCAGATCACTGTCTACACTGCGACCACGCACTTAACAGTTAACATGGTAGCAGCTATAGACAGTCGTTTTCATACCACCCACACTTAAAATACTAATCAGCAACAGTTATGCCAAATTTCAGTTATATTAAAAAATCGTAGACTGTCCCTAGCTTTGGAACAACGCCAGGCAGCTGTATCAACGTCAACGCAATGTCTTCAGAATCTTTTATCGACGTTGATACGATAATTCAATGATCTGTTCTGTCAATAAGCTAAAAACAGTGTGTTTTTTCCCTTGCATTTCTTTCACTTTTCTGTCTTTCCTTTCTTATTTATGTTTCAAGTGTATATCAAAGAGTCGTTTTATTGTACTTCCTGGACGCTTAAGTGAATCAAAGCTGCCTATCATTTTTTACAAAGAGAGAGAGAGAGAGAGAGAGTCGCCGATGTCCAGGCGTTAGAACGCTGGGTTATAGTGCAGAATATTTTAGGCTCTTTCTTGGGTCGGGTCAGGAACTGGAAAACCGTCCGCAACTTTCTACGCCACCTGGAGTAATGTGTGAATTCTGTTGGATATTTGCGCCAGCATAGAAAATAAGGGTGCTGATCGAAAATGTAAAAATGACCGCACTGTTTTACTTCCTATTTCAATAAAAAATATATCAGTGAAATGCTGAATAATTGTAGTTTTCGGAATGAACACGGAAAATTTTCATTTTATGAAAAAAAGAGACATATGCGGGTAAAAACTTTGATCAACGCAGTAAAAATGTCATGATTTACTATATATTCTATACATTTTGAGGGTAGTCAACTTAAACTAAAAAATGACCGCGGTATTTCTTATGCAATCTTTTCAAAAATTATATCAGGCTGTTCGCAAATTAATGCGGTTTTCGAAATGAACACGGAAAAATGGATTTGAATATAAGGAAAAATAAAATAAGAAGAAAAAGATGACTTGCCCATATCTCGTAGTGTATTTCATTACCAGCTCGATTCGCGAATATCGATTATCGATTTTTAAACAGTGGCGTGGAAAGTTATCCATGTTGACTCGCTTACACTGTACAAAGTACCTTAGGGAACAAACTACAATTTGGAACAATTTTAGGCAGCAAGACCTTAAATTTGATTCTTTAAACAAACAGTGAATAAGTATCCATGATGATAGATTGTATCGCCAAATATTAGCTGCAGCTGAGAATTTAGCATAAAAACTATAAAATTACATTTTGAAAGTTACAATAAGGTTTTAGAGCCAATTAACTATTGGTGTTTCTAAAAATAGTAACCTTGACTGAAGGATATTCTGCGAGGTTGTGCCTAGAGGTAAAAGGCCAAGTGGACAAGGGAATTGTTCAAATGTCCGAACACGTGGAAGCCCGCCCCAACTCGGGTGCCCGTCAACTGTATAGGAGGGCATACTGGCCATGTTTTCGATTTTTAAAACTAAAATACAAAAAGCGATAGTTGATATGTGGCGCGAAAAGTTTAGTAACGTTAACGTCACCATGCGCAACGCCAACATTGCGGTCTAAAGAGACGGCAGATCGGGCATTTTATGCACTTTAACTCGAAAGTTAAGTCGGCGACCTACTATTTTTATTGCTTTAATGTGAACTTCTATCATTGGGCCATACTGTTTTAGTTTTTGTTGAAGAAAAAATGTGTTTTGTTTTCTTAGAATGAAGGTTTTTATCTAAGAGTGACGAGCAAAAAAGTGCATTTTCCATAGAACGCCATTATAACGTCGGGTCAAAAAAGTGGAAAAATGGACGTTTTCGAGGTCAAATATCTTGAAAACGACATCGGCGACCCCCCTTTATCATTACATTTTCTGAAAGAGGGACTGAAAATGTACTCTATAAAGAAGTATAAATAAAATCATGTGTTTTGTCAATTACTCCCACCTCACCTTAAATGCTGAATGAAACTTAATAATAAACTGTCTATATACAACCGACTTAAAACGGTTTAAATGTATTAAGAAAATTGTAGGAGAGATTAGCAACCACAAAACTGACACTTTAATGGCACGCGTTATGTTTATTTTAAGTTTCACACCTTACCACCCTAATAATCGTAATCCACGTGTCACAGAGGAGGTGATGAGCAAATGGCCCTCAAATGAGAAGACCTTGATTACAGCATTATAAACTAATTATGTAGTGAGATTAATTGAATTATAAATCCATCAGGTGTCATTTTTTAAGTCAACAACATCTGTCTTATACCTTTTATTACCGCGCTCGCCCTCATCTCTCTCTCTCTTAATGTATTCATCTTTTTTTATAAACCAGTATTTTCTCTATGGAAAATATAAATGCAAGTTTGTGTGAATTTTATAATCAAGAACCCGTCAGTCACTGAAGTATTTAGAGACAATACGGTATTAGCTACAAACCATACCATATATCCTGACAGTCACGAGAGTCCATCTAGGATAGGGGACAATCTCGATTGAGAGGTGTTGGACTTTCAACCAGGGACGAGGATTGCCGAGATATTCCTATCCCGAAGGTAGGGCCTATCTTACATGGACTGGCTAATAATGGATTCTTTTTGTTCCACTTTAGCGGATTAAACTTTAAGACACGAAACATTTTAACCACTGCTATGAAGTAAATTTTAACAGCGCAATGTACTATTCATCATATCCGACACTAGCAGCAAAGAGCAGGAAATCACAATCTGTTAGAAGACAAAAACAAAATTCAGTTCAGCCTCTGAGGCTGCCTCTCTTTTATTCTGAGTAGAGCATTAACTGACGTCGTTAAAATTTAGTGACGTCACAATTCCATGACCTATGCCGTCAAATGTCATCCCAGGTGCTTGCATGTCCATTTTGAAATATTAGCCGAAAACAAAACAAAAAAACAACTATGTCAGATGAAAATTTTGCTCATGAAAAAGCTGAAAGCTTGCCTTAAAGGAAGTGTCTGCTGACAACCGGTTGTCACCAGACTTTTTTGGTCAAAAAAGAAAATGAAAAGAAGTAAAAGTGGTTAGTTGCCTTATTTTAAACCAAGAGTATTCTGCTATTAGACCTTTTTTGTAACATATTAATCATGTTAATACAAATTCAGAATAGCGATAACGCATTTAAAACCATTTATCGGAAGAGATATAGCAGGTTGTCAGCAGACTTTTAGGTCCAGAGACAACCGGTTGTCGGCAGACAATTTTGGGGCCAAAAAGTCAGGTCGACAACCGATTGTTAGCAGTGAGACCTTGACTATATGATACTGAGAAAATCGTTTTGTCTTTTACTTATGAATAAAAACGCAGAAGCCATAAAATATGTCATTCACATGATACTAATCTGAGTCTTTTATGTCAAAAAAAAAAGAAAAAAAAAAAAAAAAAAAAAAAGAATTGAGCCCACTACCTAGTAATTGAAACAGGCCATACTGAATGTTACACGAAGTACACGTTATTTATTTCATTGTTGTACACAGTGACCTATAAATACATAGGTCACTGTTGTACATAAATAATTATTAAAATAGTATATTATCATTAATACTCGCACCTACATAGTCAATGTCTATTAAAGGCTATGTTTTAAAATAGTTTTTATTTATTAGTGAAGACAACCGTTATTGTCTTTTTTTTTCTATAAATTGAAACAGTGATCATTGTGTAAAACTGTAAACCGGAAGAAGAAAATCGATGGATTTGTAGATTTTATTTTCTTGTTCAAAAGCTTATTTTTACGCTTGTTATTATACAAAATTTGATGGCTAGTGGCAAGAAAGTATCATGTCATTATTTTTCACAAGAAACATGAGGAAAAAATGAACAAATCGGTTCAGTGAACGCGTTTCGAGACCTTGATGAATTTCAAATTGGAATTAGATTGATTCGTCAGTAATCTCATTTCGACAACATCAGACACACTCAAAATAGGAGGCTAATTGATATAATTATCAGAATCTTAAGACTTCACTATGTAGTGTTTTTAGGCTTCCCAGTTTTAATGGGCTGATGAGTCTGAAAATTAATCTACATTTGCCTGTATTTCCGTACGTAGCCTGTATTCCTGATTCTGATTCGATGGAAAGCCTTAAGGCCATTGAGTCACTGGTGTCTTCTTGAGCACAAGTATTTCTTTACTCTTGTATATAATCTGGTATATTTTTGGGTGCATGTGATGTAACTATTAATATGAATTCCGAGCGGCAAAGACAAACCGTTTTGCGGCATGGAATTCATATTAATAGCGGCAAAACAGTTTGTTTTTGGCGCATGTCGCCACAGGCCTGGATCCAGACCATAACTAGCTGGTTGGGCTCTCACTGGCCAACTGGTGGGCTTAGGGCCCAAAGAAAGAGGCCATAATCAGGATTCCAGATAAAATAGACCATTTAAGAAAAATTAAGATAATACAATGGAGAGCTGTTATAATGCGAGTGTTGGGAGACATAAAAATACAATGGAGAGCTGTTCTAATGGGGTGTTGGGAGACATAAAATCGACCGTGTTATTAGTGATATCACTGTATAACAATATCGGCCCTGAATACCCCACCCACTAATGAAAAAAAACATGTCTACATGTTCGTAGGGCTTATTTAGCCATAACCAGGTAGATAAACATATATACTACTTGCCTGACACAAAGGAAATCATGGCTGAAGCAGCTGGGCTGAAGTAGGCGTTTAGTCCCCATGTCCTTACTTATTGTGAAAAATGTGCTGCAGAGCAAAGATACAAAGTGAAAGTAGATATGACGTAAATAGCTCATGATTCATATTACTGCCAGTGCCATAAGGGCCAGTACTATTGAGCCAGTAACCAAAATTTTTTTATTCAAGTTATTCCCTTGGATTTTGTATATACTTGCAAAAAGATATATATCTTCAGACTAATAAAAAGATACTTAATGCGTGAGTCGGCCAAAAATACTCAAACCAGCCTGCATGTTATCGTCAGGTTTAAGTTTCTTTATTTTTTTCTTGCTTGTCAAATTCTTTTCTAATGCTTTCTCTAAAAGTAATCAGTGACTCTACTTGGCACAGCTTTCTTCCATGGGTCAGCCTGTGTATTGTTAAAAATTTTGTGCAAAACCTTGACCGCTGACCAAATGGCAAGACGATCAAAGCTTTGTTTATCTGTGATAACTTTTGACACGGTCTTGATTAAATTCATGTATACAACCAAATTAACTTTAAATGGTTACTGAATTCTACTCTGTTCTGTTCTATTATTTTCTGACATTGTATAAACTGCTGAAAACCGCCAAAACATCCGTGATCTTTTTTTTTAAAAAGAGGGACACAGGACAACTGCTTTATACCAGTTTCCGCAGTATATCGGTCTGCAGTATAACGGTGCGCCAGTGTATTATGCTTACCTTTGAATATTTGAGCCGCGACACGACAAAACCAACCAGCGCAGACTCAGATCAGCCTGGGCATCCGCCAACTTTGACCAGACTCTTCGATAAGTGCTCAAATGGTAGCTAAGGGTCTATGCTACCTCCATGCGGACAGCAAAGACTCTGATCAGACTGGGCAGATGCCCAGGCTGATCTGAGTCTGCGCTGGGCGCCCAACCACATTGTTGGTTTTCTCATGTCGTGGCTCATTTGTTGTAGCATCTCATTGGAATTTCATTGTTGAGGAGTTTCCAGTGAGATGTCACAACATATATTGCAATCTAACCATGTGGAATTCCATCTCAAATTATCTTCAGGCGCTTCTTATTACCTACATTTTTCTGCATTATATCGGACACAGAGCCACAGATGGCGGGGCTTAAGCCCCAAAGCCCATCTCCTAGATCCGGGGCTGCTCCAGTTCCTATGGGATAAGGCTTCTTGAGTCTCTAATTCATCGTCACATTTGCCATCTAACAGAAAGTATAAGTTCAAGTGCATAATACCACATGTTTCATGCAACTTTCTTCTCATTTGTTCTCTCTCATTTTTGTATAATGGGCATTGTAATAAGTACTGAGTTATTGACTCAATTTCTCCACACTGACACTTATCATTTTGTTCTATGTTCTTCTTTTATAATATTCATTTAAACATGTATATCCGGTTCTCATCTGAGTAATTACATTTTCTCCTAATGAAGACTGGAATGGTATGCTTTATTTTCAATTCCACCTTTGATCTGTAACTAATAATTTGCCTCCCCCTTTCTGACATCTTCCACATCTCTTTCCACTTCTTACTCCCAGACTCTTTAGCTGCTGCCTTAACATCTCCTAGAGTGGTAACAACTGGCAAATCTTCCTTCTCTTTGGTTTCTTGTGCTTTTTCCTTTGCAAGCTGATCAGCATATTCATTTCTCTGAATGTCCTGGGGTCCATGATATTACTACTTTTAACCCTGACTGCTCTAGCTTCTTAAGTCTGCTTGTATCCCCTGAACTGTATCTTTCTGACAACTTGCCACCCATCCTAATGTTAGTTGATCAATCGCCGATTGACTGTCTGATGAAAGTGTTCCCCTTGCTGTTACATCAGATGTACCCATACACCTGGGGTGATTTTAAACATGTAAGAATAATAATAGCACTTTGTCATTGTTCAAATATTTGACAGTTGCATGAAATACATCATCCTAAAGACTTTATGCATTAGATTTTGTAATTCTGGCAAGTCCATAAAACAATATGTATTTTCAGAAAAGAAGTAGGGGGTGTTTATTATAGCAAGGCCGTTTATTAGGATTAATAGTGTATGCTCTTTTGACCATTATCAGAGCTCTAGATAAGAGGGGTATTTGATGATAATTTAAGGATAATTTTTTTTGTTTCTCTGTGAAACCATATGTTGTGACCTCTCATCTGAACCGTCTCGTCGAGACGGTTCAGATGAGGGGTCACAACATATGTTTTTATGCAGAATTAACAAAAATTATCCCTAATTATCACCAAATACTCCCTCTTATCTAGAGCTCTGCCATTATGCAATTATGTGCATGTTTGCTTTTTGTTCCAGATGATAATACAAATATTTGCCTTCTGAGTCAAAATGAGTGGGCAGTTTTTAGAGGCAGAACTTGCCGAGGCTAAGGAGGTGATTCCGACAATAGAAGGATGCACATTGATAGCCTGTGTTGCAGCTCAAGTCAGGGTGAGCTACAGGTTAGTGTAGAAAGTTTTTATACCCCGCCACACGTTAGTGGTGGGGTATTATGTTTTCACGTTGGCCGTCCATGTGTCCGTCCGTGCGTCCGTAGTATGAACGTCCGTCTGTCCGTCTGTCAGTCCGCACTTCGTTTCCGTTCGATAACTTAAGTATTTATCAACGGGTTTCCTTCAGATTTTGCATATGCATTTGTACCAAGAATGTCTCGTTGGGATTGTTAATGGGCAAATTTCGATAATTTCTGACAGAGTTATGGCACTTGTCAATGTACAAAAAATGGTTTCTGGCCTCTAGTTCCTTTTCTACTTGGAGTATCATGATGAAACTTCACTTACAGCAAATGATCAGGAGTGATGAAAGCCTCCATGATGCTCAAATTTACCCCATCAGAGTTATGTCCTCCTGCCCCTGGGCTGTATACATGCATAAAATGATGATAATATCTATATAAATTCATGTTTAACAGTTTTTTCAGAAACTTACATCTGATGATAGAAGCAATGAAAGCTTCTTGTTGTGATTTGACCCTTTAGGGGTTATCTGCCCCATGACCACATGTTTAAAATCACTGAAATTGTATTTGACTAGAGTGGTCAGTGATTTATCGGAAGCTTATTGTAAGTGATCAGAGTAATGAAGTGTCCTGTCATGACAAAGAATTTTATCCATGTTCAATGGGGTTAGGCTGCCCCTGTCCTGGGGTTTTACTGAGAAAAAAATAATTCTGGAAAAATCGGTGTGTAAAAAAGGTTTTCAGTGGCGGGGTATGACGCAGTCGTTTGCGATGCTTTTATTGTATAAAGTAGCAGGGCCGCGTAGCACAGTCGGTAGCGCGAAGTAGCAGGGCCGCGTAGCACAGTCGGTAGCGCGTCTGACTCAAGAGTCAGAGGTCCCGGGTTCGATATCCAGTCCGGCCACATACTTTCGTTTCTCCTGCCGCTGATTCAAGAAGGGCAGTTGTCAGTTACTGGCGTAAGTATGTGCACTTAGTACTGGTTAACCACTAAGCCTGCCCAGGAATAGTGTGGTTAGGGTAACTGACCGTCCAGACATGACCATAGCTGTTTACTGTGGACGTAAAACAATAAAACAGAAAACTTTCTTGTAAAAAGTGAATGTGTATACTTTCAGAGAAAGCAACTCTACCATTATGTTCTTTTTCTGCCTTCTCAATGGGGATAACATGTTTTTTGGAGCAAATTCTGTTAGACCCCATTTTAGAAGGGCTACATTGCCAAGGAAAGCAAACAGGAAGTCACAAAAGCTATTCCCCTTCATAAAAATGGCAGAAAAACATAGAGGTGTACCTATACACCCTAAGAAAGGCTAAAAGCTTCATCTGAAATGAAAGTAGACCTGTTTATGCCCTTGTCATCAGCATCATGTCAAAGGCATAATATTAAAGTGTTTTTGGGTATCTGTGTATATTATAAATGCATCTCTTTGACCCATTAGACTCAGATTAAGGTCTTTATAAGCTCTTCTGCTGATGTGAGAGGTTACTACAGTACCCTTACAGTTTTTTTTTTTTAATTCCTTTTTGAGAATGTGTTAGTCTGAGGAGGGATATTTGTAAAGTTTTCTGCCCTCTCTGTTCACCCATAAAAATGCTGGAAACTCACAAGATTAATGTGGTGGCCCAAAAGCTTAACAGGCCTAACTTTCAGTGGCCCAAATTATCCACTACCTGATGTTCCCATTCATTTAGTATTGCCAGAACGATGAATTTGGGCCACTAAAGCTCATATTTTGGAGATTTCTGGTGGCCCGAAACAAAAACTAGGCGCACTTGGCCACGGGCCACTGGCCGTTTCCAGCACTGCAAAAAAGTGTACAGCAGGCTACTATTAGAATGTCTCCTCTGAGATAATTTGAATGAGACAGATATAATTTGAATATGGTAGGCTTTCTATTACAATCAGAATTTTGTCAGTCAGGGCCTAGTGGCTAAAAATGAAGTTAAAGGAATTTAGAAAAAAAAAAAAAAAAAAGGTTTTTTGTCAGTGGCTGGTATCATACCCAAGTTGCATGCTTTTATTTTTCTTGGGGATGAGATGTATGGAACTTTAGAGTAATTATCGTACTGTATTCAGTGCTCCAGATAAGAAGGGGTAACAGGGATAATTTTGGGATAATTATCATTATTTTTCCATAAAAATATATATTGTGACCCCTCATTAGAACCGTCTCACCGAAAAGGTTCTAATGAGGGATCACAACATATGTTTTCATTGAGAAATAAGAAAAATTATCTTTGAATTATCCCTATTACCCCTTCTTATCTGGAGCTCTGGTAATTATGGTATTCAGTGCTTCAGAGAAGAAGGAGTAACAAGGATCATTGAGGAAAATTTTTCTATATTACTCCATGAAAACATATGATTAGACCCATCATTAGAACCGTCTGGCCGAGACAGATCTAATGAGGGGTGACAACATACATTTTTGTTTAGAAATAAGAGAAACTGTCTCTGAATTATCCTCAAATACTCTTCTTGTATGGAGCACTGATATATTATTTTAATTTCAGAAAAACAGATCAGAAACAGTTAAACATAATTCTCCAATTCCCGGCCAAGTATCCGGAGGAGCCAATAGTTACAGAACTTACAAGTAAGACATTATCGGAGAAATTATTGTCGGGGCTTATTAAAATGTCTGACGAAGAAGCCAAAAAGAGAGTTGGTGAAAAACAGGTGAGTTTTAACAAATTCATGAAACCCCAGATTTTCTGGGGTTTGAATATTTTGGTAATTGAATTACAAATTGCATCACAGGGCTGATCAAAACATTTTTCATTCTCCTGACTTTGTGACTGGTAAACCATTTTCTTGTCCTCAGAACTTCTTTCTTTGCCCTAGGATTTTTCCTTGTTTCTCAAAATTACAAGATTTGGCCCCTTTCTGCCCCATTTGTCTCCTAAAATTTGTCAGAGTGAGACATAGATGTCCCCCATATTGGTATATTTCTGATGTGTCTAGTACCTCGTAAAGGTTCCCAAGAATAGCCAAAATCACCCCAAATGTCCCTCAGAATAAGTGATCATGGTGACATGTGTCCCATGAAATAAAATTCTGAGGAAAATGCTGCCTTGCCCCTGTATTTCACCTAGCACATGATTAAATCTATCAGATTGTCTGACAATTCTGAAACAAAACAGAATCATAGACCCTTCGATTAGCAGGTTCCATGACAGATCTATCATTTAAGGTGAATAGGTGAGTGAGTGAACTCGGGTTTAACGTCCCACCAACAACGAGGTCATATGGAGACGGGACCTCAGTTTAAAGTCTCATCCGAAAGGCCGGAGAAGTGGGGGATCGATCTTGCGACCCCTGGATTGGAAGTCTGGAGTGTTTTCCACTACGCTACAGCCGCTCCAGGTGAATAGGTACACCTTCCCATTTTATGCCATTTTTATCCCCCGACCGAAAGGTTCGGGGGATATAGCGATGAGCCTGGCGTCCGTCCGTCCGTCTGTCCGTCTGTCCGTCCGTATGTCTGTCCGTCCGTAAACATTTTCTTGTCCGCTCCATATCTTGAATACCCTTTGGAATATTTTCATAATACTTCACAGTTATGTAGAACAGGTCATGACGACGTGTCGTGTACAAGAATGGTAACTCTTGCTTTTGTAATTTTTGAGTTATCTCCCCTTTGGTGAATTTTTGGCAGATTCGTGTCCGCTCTGTAACTTGAATACCCTTTGGAATATTATCATGATACTTCACAGATATGTAGAGCAGGTCATGACGATGTGTCGCGAACAAGAATGACAACTCTTGCTTTCTTACTATTTGAGTTATTTCCCCTTGATGGTTTTAGGTGTAAATTCGTGTCCGCTCTATAACTTGAATACCTTTTGAAATATTTTCATGATACTTCACAGATATGTAGAACAGGTCATGACGATGTGTCGCGAACAAGAAAGACAACTCTTGCTTTCTTACTTTTTGAGTTATTTCCCCCTTGATGGTTTTAGGTGTAAATTCGTGTCTGTCCGTCCGTCTGTCCGTCCGTAAACATTTTCTTGTCCACTCCATATCTTGAATACCGTTTGGAATATTTTCATAATACTTCACAGTTATGTAGAACAGGTCATGACGACGTGTCGTGTACAAGAATGGTAACTCTTGCTTTTGTAATTTTTGAGTTATCTCCCCTTTGGTGAATTTTTGGCAGATTCGTGTCCGCTCTGTAACTTGAATACCCTTTGGAATATTATCATGATACTTCACAGATATGTAGAGCAGGTCATGACGATGTGTCGCGAACAAGAATGACAACTCTTGCTTTCTTACTATTTGAGTTATTTCCCCTTGATGGTTTTAGGTGTAAATTCGTGTCCGCTCTATAACTTGAATACCTTTTGAAATATTTTCATGATACTTCACAGATATGTAGAACAGGTCATGACGATGTGTCGGGAACAAGAAAGACAACTCTTGCTTTCTTACTTTTTGAGTTATTTCCCCTTGATGGTTTTAGGTGTAAATTCGTGTCCGCTCTATAGCTTGAATAACTTTTGAAATATTTTCATGATACTTCACAGATATGTAGAACAGGTCATGATGATGTGTCGCGAACAAGAATGACAACTCTTGCTTTCTTACTTTTTGAGTTATTTCCCCTTGATGGTTTAAGGTGTAATTTCGTGTCCGCTCAATAACTTGAATACCCTTTGGAATATTTTCATGATACTTCATAGTTACGTAGAACAGGTCACGCTGATGTGTCGCGAACAAGAATGACAACTCTTGCTTTCTAAGTTTTTGAGTTATTTCCCCTTGATGGTTTTAGGTGTGATTTCGTGTCCGCTCCAAAACATGAATACCCTTTGAAATATTTTTATGATACTTCACAGATATGGAGATTAGATCATGGCAGTTTGTCTCATACAAGAATGACAACTCTTGCTTTCATACTTTTCCGAGTCCCCCCCCCCCCCCCCAAAAAAAAAAATTTTTTTTTTTTTTTTCGGATTTGGATTCTTTGTCCAAATTCACTTACTACAGAGCTCAAAATTAGATGGTTGCTATTTGAGATTTTACCTCTTTTTAGCAATCTGGCATACTGATTTGGTCTGAGTGTTAGATAATCATGCATCTGTTAAACAGATATTGTCAATAAGGAGCATAAAAGTATGACAGTATACTATTTATATGTGTTTTGAAGGGCACTGTGTTTACCAAAGGGCAAGGGGCCTTCGGTCGGGGGATTTGCCATCTCCTCTGATGGCTATTTTTACAAAGGGAATTCACTTCTGTGACTTCCAGTTTGCTTCCCGGGGTGATATAGCCTTTTCAAAAGGGGGTCTACTGTTAAAGGAAAGATTTCGCTCCTAAGGTCCAAAGGACCTCTGACAGTTGTAATGTAAATTTGCCTATAAAAATAGTCAAAAATGAATTTTCGGTATAATTCAAAATTTCCACTGAAATGTGTTGTGACTTGTAATAAGAATTGTGTCACCAAGACTATTCTAATGAGGGTCACAACCTATGTTTTTAGCTCACCTGAGCCGAAGGCTCACAGGTGAGCTTATAGTATAGGCAGGCATCTGTCGTCCGTCATCCGTCCGTCATCCGCCCGTCGTCCGTCCGTCCGTCAACATTTTCAAATACATCTCCTCTGAAACTACATGGCCGATTGTTACCAAATTTCATATATAGCATCTATAGGCAGGGGAAACCATTAATACTGTTTTTTATGGAGATGACCTCAAAACCCTGGTTGCTGTGGTAACGTAAAGTTTCCATTGACTTGTATTGAGCCAGGCCACGTAGCGCAATTGGTAGGGCACCTGACTCATAAGTCAGAGGTCCTTGGTTCGAAACCCGGTCTGGCCACATACTTTCGTTTCTCCTTCCGCTGAATCAAGAAGGGCAGTTGTCAGTTACTGGCGAAAGTATGTGCACTTAGACTAGTACTGGTTAACCGCTTAGGAGGTCTAAGCCTGCCCAGGAATAGTGTGGTTAGGTTAACTGACCGTCCCGACATGACCATAGCTGTTTACCGTGGACGTTAAGCATCAATCAATCAGTCATGACTTGTATTGAAAATTCAGAATCATTGTTATGTCATAGCCAATATTATGACAGAACTTTTACAGAAATGTTCCTAGTATAGTCCTTTACCAACCAGACCATTTTTTTTATTTCCCTTGTTTCTACAAAAAAGACACCTAGATTAATTTAACTCTTTTTTAAACAAGGGAAATAATCCAAATTGAATTTTTCATACAGAGATAACTATATTGCTTCCCTTGTGCTAAATAATCCCTGTGCATGCAAATTTTGTAATCTTGGTATGAGCAATTTAAATACAAACAGTCAGGAAGTATCATTGACATCTTTCTCTTGGAATGCTTGTAATACAATTTTTGGGACTTTTCATCAAAGTAATCAAAGATTTTCAGATAAATCAAGAGGATTTCAGTGCACATGCAATGCACTGAGTATTTATCATACTCAGCTTGTTTAGGATAAGAGAATAGTTCTAACTTAGATAAAATTCTTTGTGATGGAGATGCTCTATATTGAAATGTGATAAATAGGTTGAAAGCAGAAGGAAATGAATACATGAAGACATAAGGTCACCAAAGATCAAATTCATTCTCAGAGCTCTAGATAAGAGGGGGTATTTGATGATAATTAAGGATAATTTTTCTTATTTCTCATTAAAACCATATGTTGTGACCCCTCATCTGAACCGTCTTGTTGAGACGGTTCAGATGAGGGGTCACAACATATGTTTTTATGCAGAATTAGCAAAAATTATCTCTAATTATCACCAGATACTCCCTCTTATCTAGAGCTCTGCATTCTTTGAATTTGTCCAAGGTGACTGAGATTTTAAAATAGAAATATGCACTCCTCTAAAGCCACTGGTAAAAAATGTGTCACAGGTGAGATCATGACGGAAATGACAAATTGTGTCTATTGACAGTAAGGGTCAATTCTCAGGTGAGCTACAGGACCATTGGTCCTCTGGTTTATGGAGAAATAAGAAAAATAGTTCTAATGAGGGGTCACAAACTATGTGTTCTATGGAGAAAAAGAAGAATTCTTCCATAATTATCATTAGACAGTACTTTTTATCCTCAGCTATGGTACATAATGGTTATATGAGCCGCGACACGACAAAACCAACAATGTGGTTGTGCGCCCAGCGCAGACTCAGATCAGCCTGGGCATCCGCCCAGTCTGATCAGAGTCTTCGCTGTCCGCATGGAGATAGCTTAGACCCTTAGCTACCCTTTAAGCACTTAAAAAAGAGTCTGGTTAAACCTGCCAGCTGCCCAGGCTGATCTGAGTCTGCGCTGGGTGCACAACCACATTGTTGGTTTTGTCGTGTCGTGGCTCAAGTTTTTTTCGTCTTGTTCCAGGTTCTTCATCTAGTGAACTTCGTTCGTAACTTTGTGATAGACAATCCCCTGTGTGTTTGTAGTGATGAAATAGCTTCAGTGAAAAAAGACCTTCTTGAAGAGAATGATAAACTGAAATTAAAGCAAGACACTTCACAAATCTTAATAAAAGTAGTTCAAGAACAATATATAATGAATCTCAAAATCACGGTACCCGATTTATATCCCACAGAACAGATTAAGTAAGTACTAACCATTCATACTCTGTATTTTGTGTGAAGTCAACATAATTTCATTGATTATTGAAATAGTTAGGGTTTTTGAAATTAAGAGTAAGGTAAATCTGTTTTTGAAAAAAAGTAGGAGTCTCACAGTGTTATGATACTGAGAATATAAGTATCTTTCATGGGTGTGAGGTGTGGATAGAAAAATCTGTCACGAGGGTCACTGTTTGGCATCACGAGGCTTGCCGAGTGATGCCGAACAGTGATCCCGAGTGACGTAGTCGTCTATCCACACCTCACACCCATGAAAGATACTTTTTCTTGCACACTATGTTTTGTTTTAACGTCAAAACTTGTTAAAATGCGTTATTTTAGTGCTTTAGAGGTTTCTTTTTGATTTTGAGAGAAGGCGCCGCTTTCAACGACCGCCATTTGGTTCTTTATGTCAACATCCGGCGTGCATAAACTGACGTCATTTTTGCCGTCTTCGTAACGTCATCATATAAAACGCCAACATCACTTAATGATGCAGATACGTGACCTCCAATACAACCAATGCATTGAATGCTCGTGATTTTTATCCAGTCCTGGGTGAGATAACATGAGTGCGATAAGATTTGTAGGTACAGGGGAAACACGTGGATATCCTTATTGGGTGTGCAAGAAACAAGAGTCTGCATTATGACCCTTCATTAGAACCATTTCACTCAGATGTTTCAGAATATGAGCCTCAACACGAAAAAATCAACAAAGTGGCTGTGCGCAAAGTGCAGACTCAGACCAGCCTGGGCATTCCCCCAGTCTTATCAGAGTCTTTGCTTTGCACTTAGAGGGTAGCTAAGCGTCCACGCTTATTCCATGCAGCCAGTGAAGACTCTGATCAGCCTGGGCAAATGCCCAGGCTGATCTGAGTCTTCCCTGGGAGCACAACCACTTTGTTTGGTTTCTCGTGTCGCGGCGCATTTGTTTTAATTGAGAAATAAGAATCTGAAGCTCTGTATTTTGGGATCTTGTTTAAGCAAAGTGCTGAAGTGCAGTTAAGGCAATACGCTTCTTGCAGATTTGCAAATGTTTTTCCTGGGAGAAATCAACAACAACAGCAAAAAACTACTTTTTGTTCACCACGAAATATGAGTTAAAAAGTCATATACTTTATGTATTTAGTGGATACATAAACAACTGGTTTACATTGTAATCATCATAATCTTTGAACAAGGCGTGTTCTTGTCAAGTGATAATGTCAAACTGGCAAGCTATGTGAACACTGATCAAACTGCAATAGGAGCAATCTGATTTTGTCTTCAGTGTGAATCACTTTAGTAAATGGTAAAAGAGAAAGTTGATTTGTTCACACAGTCTGGCAAAATTTGCAGTAACAAAATAAAATGAGCCGCGACACGACAAAACCAACAATATGGTTGTGCGCCCACCGCAGACTCAGATCAGCCTGGGCATCCGCCCAGTCTGATCAGAGTCTTCGCTGTCCGCATGGAGGTAGCTTAGACCCTTAGCTACCCTTTGAGAACTTGCGGATGTCCAGGCTGATCTGAGTCTGCGCTGGGTGCACAACCACATTGTTGGTTTTCTCGCGTCGCGGCTCAAATGTTCTCTGGTAGGACAAACAGACTTGAATTCCTTGTTTTGGTTTCACATTTATAGAATAGAAGCAGCAGAGAGCAACTTCCCTGAGCTACTGAAGAAGTTCTTTGTTGGACAAGCTGTAGAAATAGCTAGAAAATGTGTACAACCTCCACTGAAACCTAAGAAAGGGTAAGTCACTGCTGTCTCCCAAAGTAGTGTTGAACAGGTACATGTATATTTAAGAATATTTCATTTTTCCAGTGTTCATGGAAGTATGAATACATTGGGTCATGTGCAAAGTTAGTGAAGCCCGAAGGGCATTCACATTAACTTTGCATGGGACCCATTGTGTTCATACATGTACTTCCATGATCTTTGGAAAAATGAAATTTATCTCTTATGATTACTTTTAATCTTAAAATTATTTTGAGCATCATTTTCGATTTTTAAGAGCAAAATCTGTAAAATATACCAAGAAAAGCTGTCACTAACTAACAGGTAAGCGGCTAACGTGAAACCGCCATTGCCATAACGTGAAGACAAATAGAACGTTTAATGTCCAATGGTGTCTTTTGTTGACGTGACATTGGTACACATGCAAGTATGAACACTGTTTCTCCAAAATAGGTTCATCTAAGGAAAATCAAAGGGAATGTAATTATTGCATGATAGACTCTGGCAGCAGAACTTTAGGGTTTCAAACATTGTCTTATGAAATCTTGATATAAAAAGGTTGGAAACACTAGAATACAGAGTTTTAGGTGAAGTGTCTTTGAAAAGGTACATTTCTGCCCATCATCAGAACCATCTCACCAAGGTGATTCTAATCCATGTCAGCAATTTCCTTTACATTTTGTGAAGGAATATGGGGCTGTCCAGTGAAGATCTTTTATCTTTTTTATTTTATTTTCACTGTTTGAAAAGTTAAAATGGCATTTTTGGAATTTCACTGTTCTTTTTAGATCTGGATTAGGAATATTTTTGCCTGATGTCCTTTAATATGATGGGACATACAGCCACTAGGAATCGTTTCGTCGCAGATCATCTGTCTCTTAATGTGGTGAAGTAGTGTCATTGGTGTATGTGGTGCAGACGACAAAATTTACGTCTGCAGAATTTCAAAAAATGTTCCGTTTAAGCAATATCATATGGTTTGAGAATTTGAACACTAGAGGGCAAACTGTGTAGATTCAGATGAGGTGGCTCATGATGATCTACACTGTTTGCCAATTCAACAATTTTAATTTTTGGCGCTTTAAGGGTTAATGGTCAGTAGATTTGTTTTCAAGCCATGCTACAGGTGAATGCTAAGTTTATGTTCAATGTTATAGCCAGCTGCAACATAGAATTGAAGGGAAATATTTTCTTTCTTTTACAGAGATCCTCCATTTAAGGCAAAGCCATCGTTGAAGGAAGTGTGTGAATTTCTCATAAAAGAGTGTGTGAAAAGATACCCTCAAGAAAACTGTCCGCTATGTAAGGAGAAAGTGCTACTCAAAGACCCTGAGGTAAAGCTTCATCTTGAAAAAATCAAGGTCTTTGGTTGCACCACCATCCTTTTTCACTATTTCCATAAAAAGGAAAGATCTTTTGTGACTCCTGTTTGCTTTCCTGGATGATGCAGCCCTTCCAAAATAGGGTCTACTCTTAAAGGAAAGAATTTGCTCCTATTAGAGCAAATTCTTTCCTTTATGAGTTGACCCCCATTGAGAAGGATGACAGATATAAGAATTGCTTGTCCTGAAAGTGTATCTGGGCACCTTAAAAGGAACCTTGTTTGTTGGTGGAAAGTTTTGGGACCCACTCTTTTTACAAGGAAAACTTCAGAGTTTTTGGGTGTCTTGAAGGGGCATGAGATTGAATGAAATCATAGATAAGATTATATATATTCCTTGGTGAGGGGGTTCAAAAAAGAAACAATTACAAACATTTTCGTGGAGAAATAAGAAAAATTAGTCTAGATTTATCATGAAAACTCTTTTACTTGACACCAATTGCTTAGATTGCTTTCAGTATTATAATTCCAGAGTTGACTTTTCTTTTATGATGCTCCCGCCATGAAATGGCGGAAGGGCATATAGAGTTTACCCTGTCCATGTGTGTGTGTATGTGTGTGTGTTTGTGTGTTACCAGAATCGTGTCCGGGCCATAAGTTTGTCCTGCATGGTGAGATAAAAAATTATATGGCTCAGATGATCATCATGACAAAACAATGTGTCCCGTGCAAGAATTTTTTCTCTAGCTGAAAGGTCAAGGTCACACTGCACACTTAAACTTTGTGCACAGGCTTTAGTGAAAACATGTTAGTGTCCAGCCCATAAGTCTTTCCTGCATGGTTGAATTTCAAAATCATTTGTCATGAATGATCATCTTGACAAGACAATGTGTCGCATGCAAGAGCAATATTGCTGGCTTGAAGGTCAGGGTCACACTGCGCCTTTAAACCTTGTTCATAGGCTAGTGAAACATGTTTATGTCCGGCTCATAACTTTTTCCTGCATGGCTGGATTTCAAAATTATTTGGCATAAATAATTATCATAATGAGATGATGCGTCATATGCAATATATTTTTTACTAGCTGAAAAGTCAAGGTCAGACTACACACTTAAACTTTTTGCATATTAGGCTTCAGTGAAACGTGTTCGTGTCTGGCCCGTAACTTTGTCCTGCATGGTGGGATTTAATATTTGTTTGGCATACATGAGCATCGTGACTAGACAATTTGTCATGTGCAAGAACCATGCCGCTAGCTCCAAGTTCAAGGTCACACTGTACACATAAACTTTGAGTATAGGCTATAGAGAATGAGAAATCATTTTCATGTCTGGCCCATAACTTTGTCCTACGTGCTGGGATTTTAAAATCATATGGCATAAATAACTATCATGGCAAGACAATGTGTCGCATGCAAGAACTGTGTTGCTAGCTCAAAGGGCAAGGTCAGTAGTCTGCATTTAAACTTTGTGCATAGGCTACAGTGAACACTTGTACATATCCAGCTCATAACTGTGCTGCATGTTGGGATTTCAACACTATTTGGCAAGATGATTTGTTACATGCAAGAAACATGTCACTTGCTAAAAGGTGAAGGTCACAGTGCAAACTTAAACAGAGTGAATAGGCCTCTGTGAAGCTAGCTATCCTACAAGTGCCAGTACCTTAATCAAGGTGCTATCTTACTCAAGGCACTGGAAGGGGGTATCCATGTCCTATGGACACATTTCTAATTGAAGACAGTTTTGCACTCTTTTAAGAATGGATGTTTTAGTAAAGTTAGATTGGATCATTTCTAAGTTTCTCACAGTACCATTTTGTGACATTTGCTTATTGTAAAGCCCTTTTCATTGAAACAGAATGAATAAACATGGCTTGCATTTGTAGAATTAAGGTAATTATCTCCATGTTTTTCTGCCAGTTTCACAAAAGAGAACACCTTTTTGTGACTTCCTGTTTGCTTCTTTGGACAAGGAAACCCTTCCAAAAAGGGGCTCACTTTTAATTGAAGGAATATGCTTCTGATGAAGCAACTTCTTTCCTTTCCTTCTCTCCTTTAAGAGTTTACACCCATTGAGAAAGGATGCAAAAATGAAAATGGCAGAGTTGAAATTATATCCATTTACCTTAAATCCTATATTTTCAGGCGGTCACAAAAGACCCCAGGCAGCGGGTAGAGAGAGTATACTGTGGTCATATATTTCATCATATCTGTCTAGGCAAATATCTAAAGACACCACCTTTTGCAGGTGAGTTTATAGATGGTAGTTTAAAATTCTTGAGTATTCAGGCATTGGACATCTTGTGATATCAGCCAGAAGACTTCAGAGATTGTAAGAGCCATAACAGAAATTGTACATCTATTAAGTTTATGTTTTAAAAAGCGTCTTAATTTAAACACTTTAACATTGCATATACGAGGGGCGTTCGAAAAGTAATGCAAATGGCCTTATAACTTTGTTTAGGGGAAAACTGGGTACAAATGCTATGCATATGCTGAAAACACTACATTTTGTCTTTACAATGATACCAAACGCTGTACAAAGACACCTTTCCATATTGTCTTACAACGCATTTTGTTAGGCCTCTGTCATACCACTGGGCTATTTTTATATGTAAAATCATTTCAGTGTTGGGCATTCAAGTCAAATATCATTGCAAATACAAAATTAATCTTTGTCAGCTGCTTGTCCATTGTTGCCTACAATATTCATACAAAAGTTAGAAGGGTGGCAACTGTTATCGATTTATTCTTGGCAATGCGATGCGCAATTCTTATGACGTTATTGAAATATACGTTAACGTCATTTTTTAAAAGCTTGTAGAGGCTTCGTTTTTGGCATTAATTTGAATTTATTGACAGGTTTTCGTTGACCCATGTAAATGCTCTTGCTGACAAGATTTTGAATGCTAATACACTTGTTTTCATTACGAAATCATTTAATTTTTGGTAGAAAGGGGGAATTTGCTACTATGGATTTGCTACATAATCCATATTCCCGGGCCAGTATGGAACCCAGATTTAAAATAATTTCCACGATATTTACAGGACAACATTGCCTGGGCATTGTCTTTAAGTAGCAAAAATAAAAACAAATCAAAGACTGACGATATATAAATTACGGCCTACTAAACTAAAATTCTGCAGTGTTTTTAGGGTATACCTCTTTCAAAGATGATAAAAATGCACCCTTTTTAAAAAAATACACCGTGTTTGCAGACTTTCCTATGCATATCATAGCTTTATGTGTTTTTGCACTCAGAAGTTCTGTTTTTATATTGGTTACCGAGAAATTACATCATTTGCATTACTTTTCGAACGCCCCTCGTACCTGTCTTTACAGCCTTAAAATAGCCATTTGCTTCAAGTCAAAAGAGCCCTTAAGCCATGTGTGTATTATAAATATTGAAATCAGCTTGCATGCTTTTGCTGTATTTAAACTGTATTTAAATTTTCACTCATACGCTTTTTAGGATTAACAGATTGTTTATGCAAAAGGGATGTGCAGTCTGATCTGAGTCTTCCCTGTTTTCACATACCATACAGTACAGTTCTATGCAAAATGCAATGAAAATTCATTCCAGGTGGCAAGAAGTGCCCAGATTGTGGTAAACAGATATTTCACGATAAATTTCGAGTTACGCCGGAGGTAATGGAGGCACGATGGGCAGCCAAGCAGGCAAAACAGCGGGAAATAGACGAAGTTGCCGACTTCATGAGTTAATGATAGCTAATTTTAGTGTGGACTTGTAATTTTATTCATAATATTAGGAGATTATTTATTAGCCAAAAATTTGAATTGATGGAAGTCAGAGCTCTAGATAAGAGGGGTATTTGATGATAATTGAGGGATAATTTCTCATTGAAACCATATGTTGTGACCCCTCATCTGAACCGTCTCGTCCAGACGGTTCAAATGAGGGGTCACAGCATATGTTTTTATCCAGAATTAACAAAAATTATCCCTAATTATCACCAAATACTCCCTCTTATCTAGGGCTCTGGAAATGGCTCCAGAAAAAGTTGGATTTTGAAAAGTAAGGTGTATTGGAACTTTGTCATGTTTTTCTGCCATTTTTCAAAGGGAGACAATTTTGATGATACACTGCTTTCATGAAAGCCAGAGTCCTTGAAATAAGGGTCTGCTTTTTAAAGGAAAGAAAATTTACTCCAAGAGGAGCAAATTCTTTAAGTAAAAATTGACCCACCATCAAGAAGGGAATGGGTTCAGTTGCATCCTTTGAAAGTTTATCCACCTTGAATACTGTATTAATCATATGAAACAGCCCTAGGTGTTGAATTCTACAAACGAAGGGGGGAGGGTATGGTATTTAGATCTTAGAAAGTAACAAACCAACCACTTCCAGAATGCTTTCAATAAACAACAAGCATGTAAGAACAATAGCTGGATTTTATGGAAATAAATTACCTCAGAATTGTCATTGAAACCCAAACTTCTCTGGAAAGGTTCTGGAAAGCCATTAAATCTATCAGCTTGAAGCAAAAGACATATTGTTTAACTTGACTCCAATGAATTTTTATAATGTTACTGTTAAGAAATTGTTTAAATCTGTGTCTGTTAAGAAGCTGGTTTTGTGATAAGTATCAACTGCAGATGCCGTATTATTGCATTGAATTACAATTTACAGAGCTCTAGATAGGAGGGGATGTTTGGAAATAGCAAGATGTACCTTGTGTTAAGACTTCATAAAAAGATGCATACTGCTCAAAATATTTAAAGGACCACTGTATATAATTTCTGTAAGTCTATAAAAAACTCTTCAACATCAGTATTAATAAGCAGTCTATATGAGCCACGATACGAGAAAACCAACAAAGTGCCATGTGTGCCAGGGAAGACTCAGATCAGTCTGGGTATCCGCCCAGACTTATCAGAGTCTTCGCTGTCAGCATGGAGGTAGTGTAGACCCTAAGCTACCCATAAAGTGCACAGTGAAGACTCTGATCAGACTGGGCAGGTGCCCAGGCTAATCTGAGCCCTCACTGGCACACATGCCACTTTGTTGGTTTTCTCGTGTAGCGGCTCATTTATAGATATTGATGCCTAGCCTGTTCATTAATTTGCCGGGCCGTGTAGCGCAGTTGGTAGGGCAACTGACTTATAAGCCAGACATCCTGGGTTCGATACCCGGTCTGGCCACTTACTTTCGTTTCTCTTTCTGCTGATTCAAGAAGGGCAGTTAGTGCAGTAAGTGCATTTAGTACTGGTTAACCGCTTAGGAGGTCTAAGCCTGTCCAGCAATAGTGTGGTTAGGTTAACTGACCGTCCCGACATGTCCATAGCTGTTAACCATGGATGTTAAACGATAATACAACAACTGTTCATTAATTTTGACGATGAAGAGTTTTATATCCAGGGACTTAGTATAGGTTAGAGGCTATGAAGAGAAATCTTTGCAGTTAAGAACCTGAAGCAAGCGTAGTGAGCGGAGGGTTACGCTCGGTTCAGGTTCTTAATTGCAAAGATTTCTCTTTGTAGCCTCTAACCGGCTTAGTGTTTGCTCCAGATAATAATCTGATCCTGGTATTTCAGGTTTTCAGTGTATTTGATAGTGAAGACAGTCTTCATAAATAAGTTACCAGTCTACACCAATAAATCTACTAAAAATTTGAAATTTCCAACGATCTGATTGGATCTTTACCTGGGGCAAACACTTAATGAAAATATATATACAGTGTCTTGAAGAGAAGAGGCAACTCAGAGGTCAGAACAAAAAGAAAAACGGGCTACCTTAGCCCAAAAAGTCAATAAGTGCCTATATATTTTTATTGGAGTCCCCCCCCCCCCCCCCCCCCCCCACTCAGAGGTCAGAACAAAAAGAAAAACGGGCTACCTTAGCCCAAAAAGTCAATAAGTGCCTATATACTTTTATTGGAGTCCCCCCCCCCCCTCTTATAATCAAATATGCTGGAACTCTGATAAAAGTTGAGCTCTTTTCATATTTCTTGAAAAAATGTTGAATGACACCATTGAAGCATTTATAATGGGCTGCAATAATGTATGTTTTAATCACACATTTTTGCAAAGTGTGAAATGGGAGTTTGATTGTGTTTTACAATTGCATGGACACTAGTGTTTAAGTCTATTTCTTTCAAACTATGTAACCTACAGTTACCAAACCTGGCATTAAGTCTGTTCTTAGAATGACCCCAGGGGATGTTGCACTTATTTGTATCCTTGACCTACATGTCACACTCTGCTGCCTTTGCAAAAGTTTATATCCAAAATTAGGTTCACCTGAGTGATAAAGTCCATTTCTCTTGAACTATGATATCTTCAATCATTCAACATGGCATAAAGTTCCTACTCAGAATGGTCTCAAGGGATGTTGCACTTATTTCTTATCTTGATATATATTTCACGCTCTGCTGACTTTCCTGCCTGATCTTAATTTGCTATGTTGTCTGTGGGTACACCCCATGCAAGGACGTAGCTACCTATACGGCAAATACGCAGGTGCGTTTTGAAATTTTGTCAAAATTGACAAAATTGCAAAACGCACCTGCTTATTTGCTTGCTGAAAATTTATAAATTAGACCAGATTTCAATACCAGTTGCCAAAGTGGCTGAAATACTAGCTTTCTCTTCAAGAAGTAGAGAATAAAAAATGGTTGTGCCTATAATGAAATTACCTCTAGTTACGCCCCTGCCATGTGCCATGTTTGCAAAAGGAAACAACTGTTGTCACTTCCAGTTTGTTTCCTTGGATGAAGAAGCCTACTCATAAAGGAAAAAGAAATTGTAAGAGTTTACCTCAGTGATGATGAGGGAAGCAAAGATATGGGGCAGAGTTGCTTCTCTTGAAATTATTTGTTCATCTTGAGAAATCTTGTTGTGTTCCATAACAACCCTTAATATGGGGACAGAAGTGCTGTGTAGACCAAGATTAGAGGGTTGCCATGGTCAGGGAAAAACATCTGGAAATTTTTTTTTCAGGTCAGGGAAAGGTCAAGGAATTCTGTCCCTGGTCTGGGAAGTTTGGAAATTACTTCAAGAGTCAGGGAATTTGGTCGTTACAGCAGTCCTCAGAAAATACACATTTTCTGTTCAAAGGAAAATGTTGCACTTTCTAGGTAGATAGTGCAAGTATATATCTTCCTCCTCATTTGAAGCTGCTCTTAAAGGAAAGAATTTGCTCCATGGTGGAGCAAATTCTTTCCGTTAAGAGTAACTTCCAGTTTTCAAGTGATTCAGTTAGCACTGTTAAAGTAAAGAGTAAAATCAACGTAAAAGGGTATAGAAAATTATAAAATGTCAGGGAAAAGTCAGGGAATTTTGAAGTGGAGGATAAGTGGCAACCCTGATTTAGTTGACTCTTTAAGCCCCAGTGACGCAAATAACCAAATTTGCAAACAGCGTAGATCCTGATGAGGCGGCTCATAATGAGCCATCTCATCTAGATCTACACTGTTTGCCCTCTAGTCTTTGAATTCTCAATATAAAAAGTCTTGGACAAGGCATTTTTTTAATTTTTGCAGACGTAAATTTTGTCGTCTGCTTTTTGGTAGTGAAAGAGTTAATAGGCAAACAGTCTAATCAAGGATTACCTTGTGCAGTTCCTCATGCAATTGTTTAACCCATCTCTCTATAGAATGATAGTAAAATCAACTTGATAACTGGTAAGTGCTTAAAGTTAATGAGGATACCTCTGTATTTCTCAGCCATTTTTACAAGGGCAAACAACTTTTGTGACTTCCTGTTTTTTTCCTTGGATGATGAAACCAAAACCCTTGCACAAAGAGGCTCTGCTCTTTGCTGTCTTTTGACCCCCTTTCTATAAAAATGATAATGGCAGAGTTGCTCACTTTGAAAGAGTACTCAGTTACCTTCAGTCGTGTCAGTATTTGGGCCAATTATGGTTCATTTAGCTTTGTCAGTGTACTCAGGCGTGCATACCGGTAATAAAATTTGAAAACTTCTAGAGATTATTTGTTAATTTAATTCTGATGAAACCTAACCCATTGAACGTAATGTCCTTAGATGAGAAACTTTAAACAAACTGTGCCAATCCAGCTGAGATGGTGCATTATGAGTTAGGTGTTTAGATACACTTTGCATGTTTTTCTGCCATTTTTACAAAGGGAATTAATTTTTGTGACATCCTGTTTGCTTCCCTGTATGACAGAACTCTTTTTTTAAAAGGGGTCTACTCTTAAAGGAAAGAATTTGTTCCTGGGGAGCAATTTTCATTAGAAGTTAACCCGATTGAGAAAGGAAGCTGAAATGCTTCCAGATTCTATTCATCATAATAGACTATATTGTTGATCTGGGCTGCAAAAAATTAAAAACACAGTTTTATCAGTAACTTTATTTTCAAACATGCAAACTTAAACAATGAAACACACTAAGCAAAATTTCTAACCAGACATTTTTTTCTATTTTTTCTACAGTGAAGCTAGATTGTATGATCACATTGGGTAAAAGTCAAAAGTTGTAACTAAAAATGAGCTGTGACTTGACAAACCAACAAAGGGGCATGTGCGCTCAGCAATGACTCAGATCAGCCTGGGTATCTGCCCAGACTGATCAGTCGTCACTGAGCTAGCTTTGACCCTTGGCTACCGCTCAACTAAGACTCTGCTCAGACTGAACAGATGCCCAGGCTGAGCTCAGTCTTCGCCTGGCTAACATGGCTCTTTGTTGCTTTTGTCATGTCGCAGCTCATATGATTGTTTGCATTTGTCAAACTATGTTTTTGAAACAACCAAAAGCAATTGTGATTTTTCATTTCTGGTAAACCATAACACTTTCGCTGCCTGCTCCCTCAAAAAACTAGTAGCTCAGTGCCAAGCATGTTAACTATAAACCCTACCTGTTGTGTTCCTACTTTCGGTTTCGCAACGAAAAAAACACGATAAGCTCCATGTTATATATCCAAATGTAGCTTACGATCTCAACAATCATGTTAGAATAAGCCCAGAGGAGTTGCTCCTCTTGTTATATCAGTATAGCAAATACACAGTAGTGTAATAGGTTTCGACTTTAGTCGTGGGTGGCAGCGAATGGTAAATTCGACTAAAGTCACGCGTGGCAGCAAAAGTGTTAACTCCATTCCCACATGGAAATTAAAACTCAAGCTTCAGTAAATGAATATTTAACCAATTGCATTCTGGGTATTTTTTGTCGTCTTCTGAAATTGTCGTCTGCTTCAAAAATCAAGAATATTTTGACAATATTGATCTAACTAACTCGTGTAGAAATGACGTCTAGGCAGTAAACAGTTTGGATTTCAGATCAGGCCACACGTTTGTGTGGCCTGATCTGTATCCAAACTGTTTGCCCAGATGCCCCTAAAGGGTTATCCCGAATGGAATGGGTTAAAATATGCCAATGCTAATTGACTCGTATATGAGCTGCAACACAACAAAACCAACAGAGCAGAATGTGCCCCCAGCAATGACTCAGATCTGCCTGGACAGCTGCCCAGTCTGATCAGAGTCTTTGCTGTGCACTTAAAGGGTCACTAAGGATCTGACCTAGTTCCATGCGCACAGCCAAAACTCTGATCAGACTGGGTGGATGCCCAGGCTGCTCTGAGCCTTTGTGTGATGTATAAGCCACTTTGTTGGTTTTGTTGTGTTGGGGCCCATGTATGTTATTGTCATAAGTAAAAAGGTTTCAGCTTGGTAAAAGATAAACTGTTTTCACAAATTTTCAGAAAGTGTCATAACCAAAATTTTAGTCTGGCTGGCCGGGCCGGGTAGCGCAATCGGTAGGGCACCTGACTCATAAGTCAGAGGTCCCGGGTTCGAAACCTGGTCTGGCCACATACTTTCGTTCCTCCTTCCGCTGATTCAAGAAGGGCAGTTGTCAGTTACTGGCGAAAGTATGTGCACTTAGTACTGGTTAACCGCTTAGGAGGTCTAAGCCTGCCCAGGAATAGTGTGGTTAGGTTAACTGACCGTCCCGACATGACCATAGTTGTTTTACTGTGGACGTTAAGCAATAAATCAATCAATCAATCATTTAGTCTGGCCAGTTTTAAGAATTTGTGATACCTGCACCGGTTATTTTACTTCAAAGCAAATATTGCTTCATTTTCTGTTCAGACATATGAATATCATTGTTATATTTTGGCCAACTATTTGCAGAACCTTGAATTTTAGATTTCTCGTTGGGAATGGAATTGCACATTGTCAGGCCTGGCCCAGAGGTTATAAAACTTGAGTACATTCTCAAACTCAAAATAAAGCACACTGATTGGCTGCTTCCGAGCATATAAAGCACACTGATTGGCTGCTTCCGAGCATATGCTCGGAAGCAGCCAATCAGTAAGCTTTATTTTGAGTTGGAGATTATTCTCAAGTTTTATAACCTCAAATCTAGATTTGCAGACAACAGCTGACTGTTTACTATATATACTGGGCTATGAGACGAAGATATTTCCCTCCCCAAATTACCCCAAATATGTAAACCAGTCTCTTTTAATTTCAGCTATACGGTGGGGTTTTCTCTTCCAAAACAATCCCAAAAATGTAGCTGGGTCTTATAAAATGGTTCTAGACTCCGATCTTATGACCAAAGAAATACAGCAAAATGCATTGAAAAGTGCATATGGCCAACTGAAATTAACCCATTGCATTCTGGGTATATTTTGTCGTCTGCTGAAATTGTCGTCTGCATCAAAAATCAAGAATATTTTGACAATATTGGTCTAACTAACTCTTGCAGAAATGATGTCTAGACAGCAAACAGTTTGGCCAAACTGTTTGCCCAGATACCCCTAAAGGGGTATCCCGAATAGAATGGGTTAATTGTCATTTATTTAACCTGTCTGATTAGAAAGTTTGACTAGCACAATTTATGTATTGTGTGACCTATTTACAAATGTTGAAAGGCAGGTTCAAAATGGCTTTCCTTTTCTCTTACAATAATCGTACCATATACATAATTCCATAGCCACTGCAGCCTAACAAAAACATACAACAAAGCTCACTCAGACAAAAGGGAACATGAATGAATATTATATAACTTTTACAAGCATTTGTGGGACACTCTGCTCACAAAAAACAGTTAAGCACTATGAAGGACAGATATGTGTCCTAAGAATTGAGGTGTATGGGTACACCTCCATGTCTGTTCATACTATCCATCTGTCACACTTTGTCTGAAGCATATCTCTAAAAGTATGAGAGGGAACTCAGTGAAACTGCACACACTGAAAGAGGGCAATGGAAGAAAGTGCAAAGTGCAAGAACCCTAACCCTATCACAATTAGAAAGTAAGCTCCCTTCATATTTTTTTTACAGTATTTTGATTTCCCGCAGCATATCTCTGAAATTATTAAAGGGAACTAAATGAAACTACACACATTGATGCTCCCCGAAGGACGATAATATAGGGAAGTGCAAAGCACAAGAACCACAACCCTATTACAAGTAATTACAAAGTTAGCTACCTTCCTAGATTTTTCAGTATTTTGCTTGTCCGGAGCATATCTGATTCTATGAAAGTAACAGAGGGAACTCAGTGAAACTTCACATATTGATAGAGGACAATTAAAGTAAGTGCACAGCTCAAGAACCATAACCCTATCACAAGTAATTATGGAGACAGCTCCCTTCCAAGATTTTCTAATATTATTGCTTTTCCAGAGTATATCTCTGCATGTATTGAAGTGAACTAAATGAAACTTCACACATTGATAGAGGGCACTGAGAGGAAGGGTGGAGTTCAAGAGCAATAACCCTATCACAAGTAATTACAGCTAGCTCTCTTCCAAGTTTTTCAAGTCTTTAGCTTGTCTGGAATATATCAACAGTGTTGAAAGAGCTGTAACAAAACATAATTTTGATAGAGGGAAATGAGAGGGAGAGCAGAGCACAAGAACCACAACCCTACTTCAAATTATTTTGAAGTTACTTCCCTTCTATTTTTTCTCACTTGTATGCTTGTCGGGAGATATCTCCAAAAATGGTAAAGAGAATATGTAAATGAAATTTTACACATTAATAGAAGACAATGAGAGGCAGTGCAAAGCACAGAACCATAATCCTGTTGCCAGTAATTTTGGAGTTATTTCCCTTCTACTTATTCACGAGCTTGTCCAGAGCTTATCTCTGAAAGTGTTGAAGGTAACTAAATGAGACCTCACATATTAGTAGAAAGCGATTAGAACAATTGCAGAGTGCAAAAACCATAATGGTACCACAAGTAGTTTTGGAGTATTTCCCATTTTCTTGTTGCACTTGTTTGGAGTATGTGTCTAAAATTGTTCAAGGTAATGGAATGAAATTTAGAAAATTGTTAGCTGGAAATGACAGAAAATGCAGAGCACAAGAACTATTACCCTAACACAAGACGTATTTATGTTTATAATTATCAGCCTTTTTGTAGATTGCATGGATTAGCATTTCACAAACACTGTGATGGCTAATCATCATCATTCTCAATGATTGTTTAGTATAATTTGCCAAAGATGAGCAATCTGTGTTACTGAGTAGATTTGTAGATTTGCATCTTCTCATTCCTTTACCTCTGTTTTTTTTTTTTTTTTTTTTTTACCATTTTAAATTGCATTAAGGTTACACAGAATATCATTCCTTCACCAGGATACCTACTCATTTCACTATTGCACACCCTCAGCGAGCATCCATTGGTTCCACTGATTCTCTTGTTTCAAACGGAGACATCTTCCATGACTTCCTGTTGGCTTCAAATGGAGTCAACTCTTAAAGAAAAGAATTGGCCATTTGAGGAGCAAATTCTTTTAAGAGTTGACCTCATTGAGAAGGGAGGCTTAAAGGAATGGCACAGTTGCTTCCCTTGAAAGTGTACCAATTCACCTTAATAACTTTGTATAGACAGCTCTGGTGTTTCCAGTATGCAAAGTAACCATTTGCAAAAATTTCCTGATTACAGTATTAGAGCAGCCTGCACACTTGTACTTACCGGTACCTCAACAATCAGCACATACGATACAATGACTAAAACAGGGCAACATATCTATGTTCTGAAATGGCACCTTTATTAAACCCTTTTATGTTAATGCAAGTATACACTTCAGATCTGTCTGTGGACATACAATTAGGCCAATTTTCAAAGTCTTTGTATATATGATGATCGAGAAGGTCAACATATGATAAAACTCATTTCTCAAAGCTGTGATTGGCTGGTTATCATGAACTGCACTAACGTAAATGTAATATCATTAGGGTTGCATTTCATTCTTTAGTTTTGGATATTTGCATTTTATCACAACCAAGGAAGATATGGTTCTTTTGTTCTTTTCAAGAGCAAAATCTCATGTTAAATACCATATTAATCATAATAAATGGCCCTGCTCTAATAAATGCCTCCCTGCTTCTTTTCCAAAATAATGTATTAACTGGCATGAACCCCTGTTTGCTTATCTAGAAATAAGGCCTGGTCTACTTTTAAAGAAAAAAATTTGCTCCGCTAATTTTCTTTAAGAGTTGACCCCCATCCCTACTGAGATGAGAGGCATAATTAGCAGAGTTACTGCCACTGAAGGTATACGTTTTCACCTTAATATTGTTTATTAGAGGTATTTTGGCAGTGGCTGATTTACTACAATTAAGGCTTTAAAGAATGCCCCTCCACCCCCTACCCTCCACTCCACCCTTTTGTAAAAAAAATATGGCAGGCAAGAAAAGTGCCTTTAATATATAAAAACAGTGTGTGCTTATTAAAACGTGTGTTTAAAGGTAGGTTCCTGTACTTTGGAATGCATCATAATTTTGATGAACTTTCATCCAAGTTGTTGGAAAGCACTTGTAAAAGGGAATTAATAAGTTTCACTAAAAAGTGTAAATACAAAAAATATTAGAAAAGGTGTTTTGCAAGGGATTTCCTAACTCTGCTTCGCACACCAGTTAGCGCTATTTTTAGTTCGCGCCAAAAATAGATAACTCAGCTGATGTCATGCTGCATTGCATTTTGGGATAGTTTTAACCCATCCGCCATGCCAGGACCTTTAGGAGAGCTCACGTCAAGGGAAAATTGACCTTTGGAGAATGGCATCAGAAATTGCGCACTTATAGACATAATAAACATAGTTATTTTTAGAACTGGAATTCAAACGAAAGAAAATAAATCTTTTTCTAAATCTATTTTCTTCAACATCTGACGAGTTTCTCAGTAGCAACAAATTCAGAAAAATAAGAGAACTCAATACTGCTCAGAAAAAGACGAAATTATTTTGTGGACATAATTGACATCGCTAGCCCAGGAACCTACCTTTAAGGTGTATAAATATACTTTCAGGGGGACAAACTCTACCATTTGATAAACAGAACCTTGCACTCGTGGTCATTTCATGTAAAAATTATGAAAATTCCCAAAGGCTTGTTCGTAAATTTCATATAACATGACATGTAAGATCCTCTATTTACATTTAATGAGGCTTGAAATATACGTGTATGTTATTATATGCATATAACAAAATATGAAGATACATGTATTTACAATATATACATACAGAGGCACTATATATTCATAATGGGTGTTTATCCATATTTTGTAATATACATTTATGTTTTCTTTTTGAAACAAGCTCCTATAGTAAAAACTATAAAACAAAAACAACAAAACAGTAAAAACAAAGGTAAAATATTGCACTACTGTTGACAAACTGAGGTAAACCGAGTTTAACACTATAAAGTCTAGTTAAAAAGCTATGCTACATTATAAAGACCAGTAGAGACAAACAAGAATTCTGCAGAATGCTGTGTCTTGCCTTTCTGTCTGTGTGCTGTTGTGGAAAAAAGAGCCAAACCAGATAAGAGGGCCATGATGGCTCACCTGAGCCAAATCTTATAATTACATTCAATATAAGCCGGGCCACGTAGCGCAATCGGTAGGGCACCTGACTCAAAAGTCAGAGGTCCTGGGTTCGATACCTGGTCTGGCCACATACTTTTGTTTCTCCTTCCGCTGATTCAAGAAGGGCAGTTGTCAGTTACTGGCGAAAGTATATGCACTTAGTACTGGTTAACCGCTTAGGAGGTCTAAGCCTGCCCAGGAGTACTGTGGTTAGGTTAACTGACCGTCCCGTCATGACCTAAGCTGTTTACCGTGAACGTTAAGCAAAAATCAAATCAAATCAAACATTCAATATAAATGTACCCTTACCAAATTTAGTGTGACAGATGCGCATTTCTGTATTTAACTTCTTCAGTGTTGCTAAACCCCAAAAGTTTGAGAGAAAAAGTGATGGGCAGGGGCTGTATTCATAAAGCCGCTTAAGTCGTTGCTATGCGGTTGCTAAGGCAAAATATTTATAAAGGAGATTCCCTACAACTATGAAATTTGCTCTGGAGGAACAGTCTTTGTAAGACTGTTCCTCCAGAGCAAATTTCATAGTTGTAGGGAATCTCCTTCATAGAAATTCAGTCCTAGCAACAGCATAGCAACGACTTAAGTGGCTTTATGAATACAGCCCCTGGTCTCCGCAGGCAACGCTCATCCCTCTTACTGATGTAATCCATGAGGCAAAGCAGGGAAGAGCTGCTACTTACTAACTCATGAGCACAGGGGCCGTATTCATAAAGCCACTTAAGTCGTTGCTATGCGGTTGCTAAGGCTAAATATCTATAAAGGAGAACCCCTAGAAATATGAAATTTGGTCTGGAGGAACAGTCTTTGTAAGACTGTTCCTCCAGAGCAAATTTCATAGTTGTAGGGAATCTCCTTCAAAGAAATTTAGCCATAGCAACAGCATAGCAACCACTTAAGTCGTTTCATGAATACGGCCCCAGGTGCCCACCATGAGCCACCTCAACCCCAATGAGTTTTTGCTAGACAGAACTATATAAATTATGTTGTGGACAAAAAGTAAAGATTATTTTCCTAAAGGGAAGCTAGTTTAGGCTAACAAAACTTAACTATGATATATTGCACTACATTTGGCACATTCACATCAGTATCAGAGAACATGTATAACATGTATAAACCAATCATATATAACAATATGAAGCAAAAATACATTCTAACTGAAAACAACTAATAAATATGTTTGAATATTACATACAATTCAACAAATCATATTACTGCACCACTTCAGTCTCAGTCACATGATAAACCTGTGTTAAAATATGAATGCCCATACCCAGGTCAGCCTGCACATACCCTTTATCTAACCACAGGCGCTTGAAGTTCTATCTTATAAAACATATTTCAATGCCACTAAACATCTAGGCTATATGCCATTTTAAAGAAATGGCCAGGTGTGCAAGCTTGTGTTCGACTCCATTACGGTCTCCAATTTCGGGTGTATCAACGTCCCACAGCAACGTCATCAGGTTCTATTACGGGGAAAATGAAGTGATTCTGCGTGTAACGATCCTCTTAAATGTACAGCTTCCTACTCTGTCCTACCATCAAACAACAAAATCGCCGATCAGACTGTACAGATGTGCAAGCTAATCTGCATCTTTGTTGTTCGGAAAGTCAGTACATGTAGGCCTCAGTCAACATATGAAAATTTTACGCCAACGTTACTGCGTAGTTTTGACGTTGTTGACACGAACGTCATGACCTCATTTTCATCATATTTGTTTCAAGTTTTCACTCGTTAGAAACGTTTTGATCGAAATTAGAACAAACCTAATATTGTAAATACATGGAAACAGTGATATACAACAACATTGGCCATATCTTAGAGTAATTGAATGACTTCGCTGATGTGTGAATTTCAAAACGGACAAGCACATGCTAAACTTTGGCGCAGCACAGTAAGCCGGAAACTGGACACCGTAATGGCGACAAGATTTTCTGGCAAATTTTGAATTCAGGATTACAGCACCGCATTAACCATAACTGAACAAATTTATCATGTTTATAGATATATTTTGAAACGATGTTTACAGATAAGAAGCTTGCTTTTGTTGGGGTGTTTCTAACTGGCAGTTTTAGCAGTCAAAAAAAAATTGTGGCTTTTTTGCTTGCATACCTGGCCATTTCTTACGAAATGGCCTATAGACTGCGTCAAGTATAAAGGGTTTTGAGGGGTTTTTTTTAGCATAGAACTTCAAGCGCCTGTGATCTAACAGAACATGCACAGTCCACCAAGTATGATCAGTGAGCATGTCCACAGGTTGGTCTGCATATGTAATATCTGCATTTGCCATAAGAGTACACAGCTGTTTTTTCACCATTTTTTTCAAAGGGAGACAACCTTTGTGACTTCCTGTAAACTATGCTTCCCAGAAGAACAAACCACTTTCAGAAGGGAGTCTACTCTTAAAAGAAAGAATTTGCTTCAAGGGAAGCAAATTCTTCCCTTTAAGAGTTGACCCCAATTTAGAAGAGATGAAAAAATTAACATAACAGAGTTGCTTCCCCTAGAAACATAACCATCCACCCTTAGACAGGTTTGTTCAAGACATGATTCTGTTACAATCATTCTAATTGAGTTGTATGCATTATGTGGAAACATAACACTTATCAGTTTTAGTGCATAATTATGAAAAACACATTCGTAACAACCCACACAAATTGAATGCTCATGGAAAACACATTAGAGTCACACATTAATGAGCCAATTTAATCGTACATAATTAACACACCCAACTATAATAATGCAATTTGCAACCAGAAGAAAATAATGATGAGCTGTTGAAGAACACCGATCATTGCTTTTGTCAGTTCTTTTGAAGAAGCTTCATAGACATAAAAATATGGAGAGGATAACGACAGAAATTTACTATTCCCTGGCTTTCATGTAAGAAGCTAGGATAAAAAAGGATCACACACAACTTTCAATTGAAAAAGGTATCAATGCAGCCTAATTAACAATTATATCCTTTTAGCAGAAACACTAAATATGGAACATTAAGTATTCCTGTACTGGTTTTCATATTAACACTTTAAGAGCCAGAGACAAAAATAGCTGAATCTGCAAACAGCATAGATCCTGATGAGGTGGCTCAACATGAGCCACCTCATCTAGATCTACACTGTCTGCAGTCTAGTCTTTGAATTCTCAATATCTTAGACAAGTTTTTTTTTAAACTTTGTAGATGTAAATTTTGTCGTCTGCTTTTTGGTGCTTAAAGAGTTGAGCGAGATAAATAAGAATCACAATTCTTTCAATCAGAAACATATCAACGTGGACTGATTTTAACAATTAAATAATTGAATATGGAACACATTCTATCCATAAGTCAAACTTTACATTTAGAACACTTTTCTGACCAGATCTTCCTTCAATATGCACTTAAAGTGTAGGCCAGTGTCTTGTTTTTCTGCCATATTTCAAAGGGAGCCAAATTTTCTGATATTCTGTCTTCTCTCAACTGATGAGCATTAAATGATATTCAAGGCAATCACTTCAGTTTTGCATCAGATCCTTGACCTAGTAAAAAGCGAGTACTGAGCTGAGCTGATATAAGTACTCAAGGATCGATAATTGTAAAAGCTCACAATAACAAAGTCTTTACTCTTGTTACATCTCAATCGATGGCCAGTGCTGATATTTGACCCAGTCCCCTCAGTGCTGCATCAGGCCCTAGACCTAGTAAATAGTGTGTACTGAGCTTTAAAATAATCAAACAAAGGTACTCACTGAGTTCTAATATTTAAGTATTTCAAAAGCTCATAATAATAAGGTCTTTGCTCTTGTATTACCTCTCAACTGCTGGCCAGTATTAATAGTTGACCCAGCTCCCTCAGTGCTGCATCAGGCCCTAGACCTAATAAATAGTGTGTACTGAGCTTTAAAATAATCAAACATAGGTACTCACTGAGTACTTATTTCAAAAGCACACAATATCTTTGCTCTTGTATTACCGCTCAACTGTTGGCCAGTATTGATGCTTGACCCAGCTCCCTCAGTGCTGCATCAGGCCCTAGACCTAATTAATAGGGTGTACTGAACTTTAAAATAATCAAACATACGTACTCACTGAGTACTCATATTTGAGTATTTCAAAAGCTCACAATCAGTAAGGGTCTTTAATCTTATATCTTCTCTCGACCAATGGCGAGCACTGATAGTACTCAAGTTACTGCCTAAGTATTACCACAGGTCCTTGACCTAGTAAACAGTGAGTACTGAGCTTGAAAAATACTCAAATGTAAGTACTCACTGAGTACTTGCATTTGAGTATTTCAAAAGCTCAGTATCAGTATGGGTCTTTGATCTTGTATCTCCTCTCTACTGATGGCGAGTACTGATATTCCAGTATTTCAAAGTCTTCTCTGACAGACTTCCGATGTTGTGTTCTAGGTACAGTACTATATGGTCTGAAGGCACCACCTTTCTCACGAGTGTAGCTAGTGTAGGGCACCTGGAGAAATACGAAAAAAGTTGGAGTAAAACAGCAAAGAAGTATGTACCCAGCAGGCACACGACATTGAAATGATGATGTACTGACGTCATCGCATCGACGTCAGTATGATATTATGACAATGTCATGTGCCCGCTGGGTACTGTACAATACACAATGCTACATGGGGCTTCAATTTCAATACAAGTATTTTCATGATTTCCATGTTTTCCATAAAGACTAAACTTTGGAAATATTGCATTTCTTCTAATAAAATTTGCCCCTCTCTAATAAAAGCCCCACTCATTTTTTTTTAGGAAAAAAAGTGGCCAAATTCCACCAAAGTCGCATTTTCACCACCAAAAGTTCTTACTTTGCCCAAATTTTTGTCTCCTGAATGCTGCTTATAGGACTTGTGAATTGCAACATCCCGTAGGTGTTTATTAGAAGAAATACGGTATCATAAATTTTGTTATCAATGACGTCGCTGTTATTCAGTGGATAACTTTGTGTCATAAACACATGTAATGACCACACATGTAATAACTTTTTGGCACGTACATGTAACACCATCCATGTCAACAACTCATTTTCTTATTGAAATAATGTTCAATTTAAAGGCAATAAAATCCCATTTTAAAGGGTCATATGATAATCAGAATCTTACACGAGTGGTCATAGAATCTTACATGAGTGGTCATTTCATATGGAATTAATGAAACGAGCCATCTGCGAGTTTCATAAATTCCATATGAAATGACCACTCGTGTAATATCCTCTACTGAAGAGACTTAGCATGCCTGGTAAATGTGCTATTCCATTCCATTATCATATTTTGGCTAACTAGTTCAGAAGCTTTAATTTTTAATTTCCATATAAGAATTAATTGATGGCTTACCAGACATGCTTAGGGTAATATTCATAGTAAACATGCATAATTTCCATGTGAAAATAATATTGCACCTTCAGCAGACATGCTTAGGGTAAACTTTATCATAAATATGCATTATATGAACTTGAAGCAAAAACAAATTTTCTGTCAACATACTTTTTACAATTCTCAAGAGAATACAAGAATCAACCCGTATGAACTATATTTTGCCCATGTGAATACTTGTCTAATTGTATCTGCTGTAAACGTATGTTCAGTCTGATCAGGGTTTGCATCATTTATTCAGATATTAAGACAAATCGGTACACTCTCCTGTCTTAATGTGGAAATTAAATTATTTATACTTTTCTCCTATGCCATCTGCGAATTGATTCAGAATTAAGTTTTGTTCTGTTCTGGAAGCCATTTTACAGTTTCTGTCACTTTTTAATTGGGATCAATTAACTCTTAAGAGGAATCATTTGCTCCCCTAGGAGCACTTTCCTTTAAGGATAGACCCATTTAGGAATTGGTGAGTTGCCCTAGGGGCAACAAACAGGAATTCATAGGGTTGTTCCCCTTTGTTAAACGACAGGAAAACACGGAGATGTACCCATTTAACTTAATCTGATGTAGCAAATCTTAGAAAATGGACTGCTTTTAGGCCTGGGTGCAGTTGTTCAAAGCATCGTTAGCCTAAAGAGCTCCTTAAGAGGTCAACTCGTTAGTGTTTTATGACTTTACAACTAAATACACTGATATTTTTTGTTGAAAAAATGTGAGAAGCTTTTGCAATGTGTATTTGAGATATTAAAGTTTGAAATTTTAATGAAATGCTAACTTACGACGTTACTAGTTTTGAACAACCGGGCCCTGGCCTTTTTCCTTCATGAATGCAAGTTTAAGTATGCCCAGTGTGCATGCTTAAACCATGATGTCACTATGTCATGTATGGTCATACCTGTTTGTCTGTGATGAGTGGTGAGTCTGGACTGAAGTCGGGAGTCATTGCCGGAGTGGCACCAGGGGTCATGGCAGTGTTCAGTGGGCGTACCATTGATGATATAGATGCTGTGGACAGTCTAGAGGATACTGACATTGCTCTTCTTCGGAAAGCACGGCGAGGAATATCAAACTCATCATCATCCTCCTGAAATGATTAAAGTCACTCAAAATGATAAAATTCATTAGTAAAACATTAATGAGTCATGCCATGGAAATGGTGTGTCACTGTATATGCATACAGCAAGGACTCATATCAGATTGCTCAAATCAGACTGCACACAAACAGTATTTCTTTGGTTTTAAGATGGGGAATTTTCCCAAAAATCTAGATCCATCTTATAAGATGGATCTAGATTTTCGAGATTGTATAAGATGGATGTAGCTTTTCAGGATTGTTTTGGAATGGAAAAAAAAACACCTTATTGCAGAATGTCATATTAGACTGATTAAGATATTTCGAATCATTCTACAGAGGGGAATACCCTGGGTTCGAGGTTATAAAACTTGAGAATAATCTTCAACTCAAAATAAAACACACTGATTGGCTGCTTCCGAGCATGTGCAACATAAAACACACTGATTGGCTGCTTCCGAGCATGTGCTCGTAAGCAGCCTATCAGTGTGCTTTATTTACAGTTTGAGAATGTACTCAAGTTTTATAACCTCTGGGCCTGTTTTACAGCTGAATAAATATGGTGTATATACAGTCTGATCAGACTCTTCTCTGTTTGCATGGGAAATTTTGGAATCTAAGGAATTTATACTGCAAAAATGAAAGTGAATAGGCATATTTTCAGGGGATGCAACTCTGTCATTTTAATTTTTCCTTCCCTTCTTAATGGGGGTTAACTCTTAAATGAAAGAATTTGCTCACCTTCATAATTTCAAAACAGTAATTGTACAGCTTTCCTTTCAATATTAACCCTTAAAGTAGCAAAAACAGCAGAAGACAAAATTTACATACCGGTATGCAAAATTTGAAAAAAAAAAAAAAAAATGTCTAAGGTTTATCATATATTGAAAATTCTGATCATACATTGAGATGACTATGGATGGACCGCTGAGCCACTTGGGGATCGAACGTTGTTACAAGAATTGCAACAACAACAAGACTAGATGACAGTGTAGATCCAGATGAGGCAGCTCATAATGTGCCACCTCACCTGAATCTACGCTATAATGTGCAAATTCAACTATTTTCATGTATGGCACTTTAAGGGTAAATATTGTTTATCGAAGACATAATGGGCTGCTGGCTGAACCACCACTGACTACTACACAAGGTCATTGTAATAATTATATTGCCAGTTCTTCAAGTAAAATCCTCGCGGAATGGTAAGAATTCATTTTGCTATGCTGCAGTTGTGCTGTGGAACTCTTTTAGAACTTCAACAAATTGTACTTAATTTAAGTCTCTTGTATCCCACTGGAATGGAAAATATTGTGATGACGTTGCATCATCGATGATGCGACGTTGCTTTAATGTTATGTTGCCGCTGGATAAATGATGAAATTCTTATATACTTAAGGCACCATGACTCTTTTACCTTCGACAATATCTTTTTTAATGATATTTCTTGCCTATAGTTCAAAGATTGTAGTGGAAAAGAACTGAGAAATCTGATCAAATACATTCTAGAAATCAAAAGCAGTCAAGGTTTTTATTTTTTTCTTACATAATTTATGAAATTACTTTGTTATGTGTTACACTTGTAAACAGTAGCAGCTGCCAATTCTAACATTTACCACTAACAAATGTATGTTTGCTGAGGTAGAAACAGCTTCCCTTTCTAAATTGTTCATGCAGTATCTCAGACAAGCCATTTTAACCCATTGCATTCTGGGTATTTTTTGCTGTCTGCTGAAATTGTCGTCTCCATCAAAAATCAAGAAAATTCTGACAATATTGGTCTTTTAAAGTAACTCTTGCAGAAATGATGTCTAAGCAACAAACAGTTTGGATCTCAGATCAGGCCCCACCTTTGTGGGGCCTGATCTGGATCCAAACTGTCTGTCCAGATACCCCTAAAGGGGTATCCTGTATGGAATGGGTTAACACCCTTTGAAACATACACACTACATGAATTTTCTGTTACTCAAACCCATTTGGTAGAAATTCCATTATATTTCTCTCCGAAATCTAAAAGTGTCATAGTCACTGCACATTACAATAGGGCGCTTAAAGGGACAAATACGGTATGACAAGAATTGCCTAGCTAGTATGGTTAAAAGACATAGGATGTAAAGTTTGATGTCTGTGTGCACTATAGTTTGATGCAGTTCGGGATGTGAAAAGAGCATGAAATGCAGTCATATATTGCAACATTCCAGGAGAAACTTTACGCCAAGTTTGATCATTGTAGAGACAAATGGGCTAAAACACTAAAGTCAACATTATTGTGGAAAGATGGACATATGGAACAACTGACCGAAGATGTATTGGAAAACCAGACAGCTATCTTACAGGCAGCTTTAGTAGTGGGCACTTGTTGCAAGCAACCTAGCTATGCATAAAAGATATGGTTTGTAGTAGCAGGTACTATCTCTGCAGAAGTGGAATATAAAAAGTTCTTACAGCATGTGGAAAAGTATTTAAAGAGTGGCCACTATCTGCTGATATGTGACGTAGCAAAGTGACAGCATATGCAAAATGGTTAACAACAGCCCAGGTCTCTCTTATGCTGTGAGATGCAGCAGCTAGGTTATTGGAGGTCGATCCAACAGAAAACAAAGCAATAACAATCACTAAGTTGAAAATTTGCAGAAGATACCTAAGTACAATTATAAATAAATCAGCCAAATTCCATCCAAATATAAAAACAGAAAACAATTTTACAAGCAGCCAAATGAACAGGTAGATGAAACAGTTGTTTGATAGTATGTCAAGATAGCTAGAACTTGGCATGAAATAATCAGCTGTCTTGCACAATCAACATCTTAGTGCCACAATTACTGCTGAATATTTTGACAAAAGTGCCTCAGCAATTAATGTAGAACCAGATCAGACTGCTGGATCTACATTATTTGCCATTCTGGCACCACTTTCTGGACACATTTTTTGATGTAGGATAACTAAAGCTAATTGGTAAACGTGTCCCTTTATTTATGGTAAATATGGCACTTTCGTTTACATTCTGAATTTTGATTCACTCTAGTAAATGAAAGCCATCTTTTGTAGTTTTATCTACTCCAGTAAATGAAGAGGCATCTTCAGTAGTTTGATCTACTCCTAGTAAATGAAGAGGCATCTTCTGAAGTTTGATCTACTCCTAGTAAATGAAGAGGCATCTTCTTTAGTTTGATCTACTCTATTTAATGTAGTTTTAACTTCTGAAGTCTGATCTTCTCTAGTAAATGAAGAGGCATCTTCCGTAGACAGATTACCTTAAATAAATGAAGAGGCATATTCTAAAGTCTGATCTACCCAAGAAAATTAAGAGACATCTTCTGAAGTTTGATCTACTCTAGTAAATTAAGAGGCATCTTCTGGAGTCTGATCTACTCTAGAAAATTAAGAGGCATCTTTTGAAGTTTGACCTTCTCTGGGAAATCAAAAGGCATCTTTTGTAGTTTGATCTACTCAAGGAAATTAAGAGGCATCTTCTGAAGTTTGATCTACTATAGTAAATGAAAAGGCATCTACCTTTGGTCTCCTCTAGTAAATATACATTCAACTTCTGAAGTCTGATCTTCTCTGATAAATGAAGAGGCATCTTCTGTAGAAAGATTACCTAAGTAAATGAAGAGGAATATTCTAAAGTCTGATCTACTCAAGAAAATTAAGAGGCATTTGCTGAAGTTTGATCTACTATAGTAAATTAAGAGGCAGCTTTTGAACTATGATCTACTCTAGTAAATGAAGAGCCATCGTCTGAAGTTTGATTTATTCTTGGGAACAAAGAGCATCTCCTGTAGTTTGGTATACTCTAGTAAATGAAGAGGCAATTTCTAAATTTTGATCTACTGAGAAAATGAAGAGGCAACTTTTGATGTTTGGTGTACTCTAGTATATATGAAGAGGCATCTTCAGTAGTTTAATCCGCTCTAGTAAATGAAATGAAAAGGCATATTTAGAAATTAGAACTACTCTAGTATAGGAAGGGGGATTTCCTGAAGTTTAATCTACTCTAGTAAATGAAGGCCATCTCACGAAGTTTGATCTACTCTAGTTAATGAAGAGCATCTATTGTAGTTTTATCTACTCTAGTAAATGACAGACATCTTCTATAATTTATCTGTTCATAGTTGATCTGTACATAGTATATGAAGAGGCATCTTCTGTAGTTTGATCTACTCTAGTAAATGAAGAGGCATATCCTATAGTTAGATCTACTGAAGTAAATGAAGAGGGCTTTTCTGTAGTTTGATCCACTCTAGTAAACAAAGAGACATTTTCCTAAAGTCTAGTTAATGAAGAGGCATCTTCCAAAGTTATATCTACACTTTGCAAATGAAGAGGCATATCTTCTGAAGTTTTACCTTCTCTAGAAAATGTAGAGGCATCCTAGTAGTCTACTCAAGTAAACAAAGAGGAATCTTCTGTGAACTGGGGAGGGGGCAGTGAAGTAAATATAAAAGCTAGAAAATTGTCTCTCTTTGAAAAAATGGTGGTACAACATGCAAGTGTATCCATCTGCACAGAGGCATGACTGATCTGAGTTTTCACTTTTCCTGTGGAGTGACTCAAACAAAGACCACCAACAATTCCAAGATCACAAATCTAAGTCTTTTAAATCTCCAGATCAAAATGCTGAAATTTACAATATTTACAATAACAACAAAGAAACCAAAGTGGGTCTGAGTCACTCTACTGTGAATATATTGGTATGATTGTATATGTATGCAGCTAAGCTTCATGCTACATGAAAAGCTTGCTTCTAAGCATTCAATGCAGTTTAAAGGCACGCATGTAAATCATAAGATACATATTATGCAACTAATTATCAAGTTAATCTACAAAGTTTCAGTCTACTACTCTCCATGGTTGTCTCCATAACCAAATTATAACCAGTATCAAGAAATTCTAAATATTTAAGCCAAGCTGATACAAATTTAAATTTTCTCTTTAGCATTTGTTCCATCTCAAAAGGAAGATCACAAATAAACTTTCACTTGTGAGTGAGTGAACTTGGGTTTAAGGTCCCACCAACACATAAGTAATACAGAGGTGGGACCTTGGCTTAAAGTTTCATTGGAAAGACCGAAGAAGCAGGGATCAAACCTGGGACCCCTGGATTGGTAGTCAAGAGGGTTATCCACTACACTACCACCACTCCATTTTTCATTGGATGCTCCACACAATCACCAATTGTATCAAATTTTGATATTCAGCATTGACAAAATTCAACATTTTAACTATTCCTTCAGCAGGAGGCACACATCATGGCAAGTAGGCAAATGGACATTTCATAAAATTAATTTCATTTCAGAGGTTATGAAAGCGAATGGGCAACTCACGATACAGATTCTGAAATGAATGCCCTTTGGGTGCAACAAACTCACACATACAAATCAACAGCTTCAGGTTCTGTACTCAATGGACCCAGAACCTTAAGGTTAGGTAAGCTAAAATCATGAAATAATGCTGTTTGTTTTTTTCTCTGACAAGTAGTCAGTAAAATTCACTAGCAGATAGTTCTTGACGTAATGCCAATCAGTCTTGTAGTGTTTGCCCATAAATTTTCTTGTAAGTACGCCAGCCGACAAAGCCTCAATCTTATAATTGATGCCTTGAAATAGTTTACCAACTTGCTATGTCTGTGAAGGATTTATATCCCCAAAGCATGCAAAGCTAAAATCAGCAAATGAATCTTTGTCAGCTATGCTCTATCACTGTCTATATACCGGGGTTTCTGAAACCTTTAAGTTTGCCAAAGTACAGGATGATACGTCACACCCACATTTAATTGCTCATGTGTAAGATTCAGTAGTGTCCATTTCACTGTACTTTACAGTTTAAGACTGTTATAATTTTGGTACCTTGACTGCTCTACTTTCATGCCAGAAATCCATCTGGTGGCCAATGTACCTCACAAACATGGCTTATAACAATAAATACCTTACCCACTGGCACTTGACGTCAAAATGACGTCATACTGACGTCGATGCCAATGTAATGTCGAACATCATTTTGACATTGTGTGAATGCTGGGTATGTTTTAGGTAAGCAAATAAGTTACAAGGACGATTTCAATGTCGTAAAAAGCATACTAATGTCATTTGTTAGGAGAAACAGTCATTGTTTTAAGAAACAAAGCCATTTACCATGCCTCTTTTCCGAAAAGGATGTTATATTTTGTATTACGTTTCATGAATTCCTGTAGCTCTTTGAAATGGGTATACTCTTAATGGATAGAATTTGCTCCTCTAGGATAGAATTTGCTCCTAGAGGAGCAAATTCTTTCCAGTGAGAGTTGACCCCTACTAAAAAGGGAGGCAAAAATAGTAGAATTGCTTCCTTTGAAGTGACCCATCACCTTAATATTGCTTATTAGAGGTATTTTGGCAGTGACTGACTTAGTACACTATAGGCTCTAAATATCGCCCCCTTTTGCAAAATGCAACACCCTTGGGGCATTTAATAGGATTAATACGGTTGATGCTTCAGAGGGGGTTGCCTGAATTGTTGGTGATGGAGTTCTGATGCTCATGTACTGTAGTATGCCTGCAAAGACCAGGCCCGGATCCAGATCACCACATAATGGTGGGGCTTTAGATAACTGGCGGGTCTGGGAGATGCCGAGATGTATTTTGGAAGGGAGACAGGCGGGGGAGTGGGGCTTGAAAATATATGGCATACTTAGGAATTAATTTGATGAGAATTTTCGACAATGTCTTTCTTACATTAAAATATATGCTGTGATATCTCATTAGAATCGCCTCAGCTCGCTGAGGCGATTCTAATGAGATGTCACAACATATATTTCAATCTAACCAGACCCATGTGGCGGGGCTGAAGCCCCCAAACCCACCCCCTGATTCCGGGGCTGAAGACTCTTTGGACTGGGTGAGCTAACAAGACAGTTGTAGATAGAAGATATTTTACAAAATAGCTAGAGGGTATTGATGAGCTAGCTGACTAAAGCTCAATGAATAATAAGATCAGAATTTCAATGAAAATGTCTCAGAATTGTAGATTCTTCATTGTGTCTTTTATACAACTTCCTGTAGTTTTGGTCATGATTCAGCTGAGATTTATGAAATATTGGCTTATACTGTAAACAGCTTAACACTTTAAGCAGCAGTGATGAAAATAGCATAATTTGCAAACAGCGCAGATCCTGATGAGGCGGCTCATCTAGATCTACACTGTTTGCCCTCTAGTCTTTGAATTCTCAATATGAAATGTCTTGGACATGGCATTTTTATAATTTTTGCAGACGTAACTTTTGTCGTCTGCTTTTTGGTGCTTTAAGGTAGACGAATAGTGAATAAAAATATTGGTGGGGCATTCATTTCATTATACCAGCTGAATAACCCAAAGGGCTATAAAACATTTGGATAAGAAAAGAAAAATTTTCACCGTTTTGTTTTCCTAAAAAACAAAGTTTTGTATTTATAAATACTTTTTTTTCACATTTTCCATTAAAATTCATGTCTCTAGCAGATGGATGCTCTTTCATTTCTGCAAATCATATAATCTTTAATATAGGGTATTTGAAACAAACTGGTAAGAAAAATTGCAGTTATCTTGATAATAAGTATATTTTTACATTTTTTTAAAAGATGCAAGAAAATTGAATTTCATGAAAAACGTCATGAAAAATATATTCAATTGATGGGGCATGCTTATGCATATTGTTTTAGTAAAACTTACATTGTATGATACAGAATAAAAAAAAAACAAAAAAAAAACTTTTCACCGTTTTGTTTCCTAGAAAAACAATGTTTAAGTTCAAAAATATCCCCAAAAAGGACTGCCCAAATACTGCACCAGCTGCACGCACAGCCGGTCCTTGCCCTGTTATTTATTTTCCTGTTGTTCCGGGTCTACCATAGAGTAATGCCTCAAAAATGCGCAGATGGAATTGAAATTGTAAAGACCTTGATCATTCTGGTTCCAAGGGAACAGTCTGATTATGGTTTCCACTGTTTGTACAGACATATCTGCCCGAAAACTTAGGATCTTTATGGTAGACATTGTAAGTGTGTATATATTCCATAGTTGATTGATTTAACCATGAACAATAACTCTGTATGTGTTTTAACAAGTCAATACAGAGTTATTGTGTATCTAAATACCTTAAGAGTTAACTCGAACCTTGTGCAGAATGGTTAAGTGGTTCTGAGTTTGAATCATGGGGTTGTTGGTTCATGTCCCACTGGAGGTGAGATCCTGTATGGATCTAAACCCTGCTTCATTGTAAAGAGCCTGTCAATCTCCCATCATCCTGATATGGCTGAAATAATGTTGAAAAGGGAGTGAAACTATCGTCCTCTATCCATACAGCTCGTAACCAATAAAGCCCCCAAAAAGGCAGACAACGAAATTTATGTCTGCAAAATTTAAAAAAGGCCCCTTCCACGCTACATCATACACTAGAGGGCAAACAGTGTAGACCAAGAAGAAGCAGCTCATCTATTAAACTATTTTAATTTTTTGGTACTACAAGGCTTAACTCTTTAAACGCCAAAAAGCAGACGACAAAATATACATCTGCTAAATTTAAAAAAAATGCCTTGTTCATGATGTTTCATATTTGGAATTCAAGACTAGAGGGCAAAAAGTATAGATCTAGATGAGGCGCCTCATCATGAGCCGCCTCATCAGGATCTACACTTTTTGCAAATTTAGCTAGTTTCATCTCTGGTGCTACAGTTCATTGCTTTCTGTAAAGGTCAATAATATATAGTCTGCTCTTCTGGGATTTATGGGATATTGGTTAATAAGGCATTTAGTGATGCAAATGACAGACATCATGAGCTTAGCTCCTCTATATCAGCTAATAATTCAATCTGTTTTGATATCTATTATTGTAATAGCTCCAACAGGGATTTACAATCCCTCTGTAATTGCCCCATATACTAAGACATATTAAAGTCCTAAAATTTGAACTGCTGAAGTTGATTTTACTATTGGGCAATGCTCCATAAACTGTTGACATAATCACAAATACTGCAGACCTTTATCAAACTGGAACCTGGCAGGAAAAAATCTTTCTCCCTCAGAGGGAGCAAATTTTTTCCTGTAAGAGTGCCAGCCCAAATCAATGGAACAAAATATTATCCCACAAGTCCATCCCATTCCACTCCATTCCATTCCATGTTTTAAACTATGTCAGTTAATTAAGGGCATTTGAGCCGCGACACGACAAAACCAACAAAGTGGCTGTGCACCCAGGGCAGACTCAAATCAGCCTGGGCATCCGCCCAGTCTGATCAGAGTCTTCGCTGTCCACATGGAGGTAGTTGAGACCCTTAGCTACCCTTTAAGCCCCTGACGAAGAGTCTGATCAGACTTTGTGGATGCCCAGGCTGATCTGAGTCTGCGCTAGGCGCACAACCACTTTGTTGGTTTTCTCGTGTCATGGCTCAATTATTCTAGTATCTCTTCAGACCTGTCTGTAACAAAATCATCACCAAGACAGTCTGCAATACAAATTGCACCCTTATTACATCCTATCTTATGTCCAGAGATAATACAATAAAGTCTGCTTTTATTGCTTGTACCTCTCGCATTTTCTGGTGTAAAATTCAATTTTCTCTGGTTTAAAACAGTCTGGTTCAGACCATTTACTCTTTTTATGAGCAAGATAGACAGGTTTAGTGGCTTCCAACAATCTACTGATTTCCATGGTCAGAATGAATTATTTCTTTCATTTTCTTTCCTTACAGTACCGTATTCACATCACACTTCCTTGTTGCCATTAGGAATAAGTATAAAAATCCAAATTTTGGTTTTATCGAGACTCTTTGTAAAACAAGCCACCTTGGGCAAACTTTTCTGAATTTCCATAAATATCTGATTTGCATGATACGTTGCAATGATTTCATACTAGACACGGTTAACTTGCCTTCAAGCTAAAGGGTTACATAATGTATTCATAATTGTACGTCATTTCGTGGTCATTTTAACTCTGATGGTCAACCATTTATGTTTCGAAGAACTTATTCCTGACAGAGCTCTTGACTTGTCAAACCTAAAACACAAGGACTGGAGCCTGTCTAAATATATGATAAACCTGCTGAGATACTTACAAATGCTAATAAGAAAAAATTTGAAGATCCAAAATCTTGAATCTCCTTCACATTAAGGGGATGTCAAACACAAACTGCTGCACAGATTAATGAACAGTATTAATCCTACTAAATGCCCCAGGGGTACTGCATTTTACGAAAAAGGGGAGTTATTTAGGGCCTAAAGAGTAGTAAATCAGCTGCAGCCAACATATTTCTAATAAAAGCAATTAAGGTGAATGGATATACTTTCAGATGAAGCAGTTCTACTATTTTCCCTTTCTTTGCCTCCCTTCTCAAAAGCGTCACCTCTCTCAGGAAAGAATTTGCACCTCTAGGGGCAAATTCTTTCCTTGAAGAGTGGACCCCATTCGAAGAGCTGCGTCCTCCAGAGAAGGAAACATGAACTCATGCTGTTCCTTTTGTGAAACTGATAAAAATATGGAGGTTAGTGAGTCAGTATATGACACTAACTCTGGAAAAGAAGCAAGGGGCGCTTATAAGAGCAGGAGCATTTATTAGGATTAATACAGTAAGTCGGCCAAGTTGTATACAAATACAGAAACATTGACAGCAAAGATACATACAGTAACAGGTAGATGAAACAGTTGTTTGATGATGTATTAAGATTAACTGAATCTTGGCATCAAATACTGTATTGTCTTGCGCAATCAAATTCTTAATGTTTCATCATATTATATGGTTGAAAAGCTGGAAATACCATCTGAAAATTTACACTTTTATCAGTGAAATATGGAAGTTTTCACTCAAACTGAAAAAACGTTGTTTAAGTTTGGAGTGACATTAGTGCTGTGAAATGTTTTCAATACGAAAGTTTATGCTGCTTGTTTGTATCCTCTCATTGAACCAGAATTGAGCAGAATGCTGGGTCTCAGCTGTCTCCTCTTTGTCACAAAGGCCACTATCAGCGGCGTATCTAGGAGCAATTTCATGATACGCACAATCATGTGTCATACTCTACCCCTTGAAGGAAAAGGTAGTATTTCAGCCACTTTGGCAGTTGGTATAGAAATCTTGTCTAAATTGTAAAATTTCAGCATGCAAATATGCAGGTGCGTTTTGAAATTTTGTCAATTTTGACAAAATTTCAATACGCGCCTGCATATTTGCCATATACGTAGCTACGCCCTTGACTATACTTACAGAGCAAACTAAAAGATCTGACTAAAATTCATCTCAACACTGCTAAGTTCTTTGGGTCACTAAAATTACTGATATTTTTGGCCTTTTTTAGGTATGGATCAATACTTTGGGTTGGCTAAAATAATTATTTTCGAGATTTTCAAGCTTGTCCCAATTCTTTGGGTCCCATTTTTTACGCAAAACACTTGAAGTTCCAAAAATGAAAATAGTTAAATTTGCAAACAGCGTAGAACCAGATGAGGCACCTCATCTGTATATAACTTTAACAAAACATCATTTTTGAAATATTGCAACATCAATTTTTGTCTACTTTTTTTCGGCATGAAAATTATCATTCAAACAGTCCGCATATTGTAGATTTCTGCATAATTTTCAGAATTACTATAGGCAGCTTCTGTCTAGCCATAATACAATAAAATCTGTCTTTATACTTTGTATCTCTAGCATTTTGTGATGTGAAATTCAATTTACTTTGGTTTTAGAATAAAGAAGCTAACAATGTTCATGATCAGAATGAATTACTTGAACAAACACACAAAATAGAAAAGGTGAGCAAGTAAATTCCACCAACATCATTTATTGACTGATCCTCCATGTTTTCTGCCAATTTTACAAAGAGGAACAAGTTTTGTGACTTCCTGCTTGCCTTCCAGGCTGATAAAACCCTTCCAAAAGGTGGTTAACTGCCATGGGAAAGAATTTGTTCCTATAGGAGCAAATCCATTCCTTCGAGAGTTGATTCTTAGTAAGAATGGAGGCAAAATAGAAAATGCTTGAGTTGATAGCTAAAAGTGTACCCATCCACCTTAACTTAGGCTGATTCCTCAGGCTTCATAGACTGACATTGAGAAAAAAGGTCATATTGAACCTGATCAGAGTCTCAAATGTGCAAACATTTGAGACTCTGATCAGGTTCAATATGACCTTTTTTCAATGTCAGTTTAATGTTATGATGTTGCATGGATGCTGATAAAGCAACCGGATTTTGCTGTTGCATGCCTAGTGGGATCAGTAAAAGTAAAAAGTATGCAAAGACCAGGAACTGAAACAATCAAAATCCAAATCCAGCCCTCAAACCATAGTAAGACTTCTTTTCTTAATGCATTGCTCACTGTGTATCTGTCTCTTTCCTGAAATCTATGTAGTCACATCACACGTCTCTGTACAAGCCAATTTGATCCATTCTTTCTCTTTCATGTCAATTTCCATGAACTGATCTGACCTGAGGCCAATGTCAGAACAAAATGCTGAAATAACCGATTTTCACAATCTCTGATTTGCTCTGATATTTCTAAAGAGGGCACTTGAGATGCTGTGAATTGAGAGCTTATTATTGTATTTCCCAGAAAGTGTGACAGAAATTTCAAACTGAAACACATAGGACTTTCTAAACCTACTCTCCTACTGCAGAAGTCATAAAAAATGAAATTAACTTGAGTATTTCATCAGCTGATATAGTGAGCATATTCTAAACCATGCAACATGCAATTTACAATTAATTGCCTGCATCCCATCCCATCTCCCCATCACCCTTACAAATAAAGTTTGGTAGAAATTGCAAAACTGCAATTTCCAAACCATACAACTTGCATTTTACAAGTAATTGCCAAAGAGCTCTGCTAATAGCATCTTACAGCATATTAATAAAAGTAAAGCCTGCAACATCTTTAACTTCCTAAAAGTTTCAGCAATGGGCTAAAGTAACTTTTCCTACAGCAGACAGGAAAAATATTTTTTTCAGCCTTTTTAATACGGTACCTAAGATTTTGAAGATAGTCAGACATGAACTAATCAAATTTTGAGAGTACAGCTTTCTGATGCCCATCTGCAAAATTTTCACTATCACATTCATACTTACAAGTTGAAAAGCAGTGTTATATTTTGGCAATCCAGAAACTTGAATTTTTAAGTTTCAGATGGGAATGGAATAGCAAAGACAATTCTACAGGGCACAGTGAAAGCAAAGGGAAAAAGAGGTGGAAAGACAATATTAAGGAGTGGACAGGGATGGACTTTGCTAGCACAACAAGGGCAGGTGAAGAGAGGACTTATGGTGGAAAGGGATTGCCGTAAAGTCATCTGTTGTGCCCCAACATCTTGCAAGGTTATGGGATAGACTAGAATAGACAGGAATGTATGTCCGTTTGCCATAAAATGAGATCCTGTATAGTGGTAAACAGTGCAGACCCTGACTGTTTTACCTAGGCTGATACTGGTTGCACAGACTATTCTATTCTATTGTAATAGGGCGAAAAACATGTTATTGTTTATGTCCAATAAGGAAAGAACTTGAACTTCGTTATCCCAATACTTAGACAACTTTATCGTAAAGAATTATTAGAATGAAACATCAATACGACTGAAATAGTTTGGAAACATACCATAGACTCAAATTCTCTAAGGAATTCAACAGCCAGAATAGGAAACAATTTTGGCAAAAGAGTTATTGATCAGATTACCCATGATCTCTTTGTAAATTGAAAAGAACAATTAAGCATTGATGCTCTTCCATTCCTTCAACAAGAGACATTTTAGATAGGCAATATGCATTAACTCTTTCACTACCAAAAAGCAGACGACAAAATTTACGTCTGCAAAAATTAAAAAAAATGCCTTGTCCAAGACTTTTTATATTGAGAATTCAAAGACTAGAGGGCAAACAGTGTAGATCTAGATGAGGCGGCTCATTATGAGCCGCATCATCAGGATCTACGCTGTTTGCAAATTTTGCTAATTGCGTCACTGGGGCTTAAAGAGTTAAGAAGAACAGAAAGACTTCACATGTATGTTTCAAACATGGGTCTAAGAATAGGGATGTGATTCATCAAGAATGATAGATGTGGCTGTAAAATGATTCCTTTACAAAACCAAATCAGTCTTGTCCAAATCTGAGGATGGCTCCCTACTGAAAAAGTCAGTGAAATATCAGTGATATTTACCGAAATTTCTGTAAATTTCATTCCTACCCTAAATTTCAGTGAAATTTCACTGCCCAGTGAAATTCCAATGACAAAGACTAGATTTTGATCGATTCATGTGATGCTTAACATCCAGGGTCAACAACTATGGTCATGTCGGGACAGTCAGTTAACCTAACCAAACTATTCCAGGGCAGGCTTAGACCCCCTAAGCGGTTAACCAGTACTAAGTGCACATACTTTTGCCAGTAACTGACAACTGCCCTTCTTGAATCAGCGGAAGGAGAAACGAAAGTATGTGACCAGACCGGTTTTCGAACCCAGGACCTCTGACTTATGAGTCGAGGTGCCCTACCGATTGCGCTACGCGGCCCGGCGACAAAGACTAGATCTTTGAAATTTTAGTGAAACTGCATTTACCAAGGTGGCCATAAATGAATGCATGCAGTATGTGATATGTATATTTTTATACACATGCAAAGCCCCAGAAATGTATGCATCAAAGTAATTATATGCCCTTAAACTAGCAACAAAATGTCAGTGAAATTCTGTGAAATTTCACTGAAATTTCATATCGTGTGACAGTTGATGATGTCATAACCAGATGGATGATGGGAAAAAAACATGCATGGCTGCCAGAAATGGAGGGAAATTGAAGGCTGTGGTAAAAATTAATTGTGAAGCAATTTCTTGATGACAAACATGATAGGAAGTTCGCTTACATAGTGAGTACACCTGAGGCCTCAGTTTCTAAAGTTTTAAAGTAAAATGTTGCTGGGGTTGTGCAGAAATGGAGCAATATGGTGACTGTCATGCACTTTTCCAAAGGCAACAAATATCTGCAAGAGGTTTGTGTAGGTTAACTGATAGTTAAAGTGTTAGTATGTCCTATAATATAAAAAGGATACAGTAGAAACTAGAAAATTGTGTCTGTAAGACACTTATGATGCCCCCGTGCAGCGCCTGTCACGTGACATGTATATCCATACAGCACCCACAAAGAATCCACTGAAAACATTACTCGAACTCCATACCCTACCATGTAAAAAATTGCCCAAAATGACTAAGTTAATTATGTCAAAATTAATTCTAGATCTATCAAAATGCCTCAAGCACATCTTCAAATATGTCCACAATATGTAGACAAGGGTTGAAAAAGATCCACTGAAAACTGTGGGACAAATTAGGTTAACCCTGTGTTCTACTTGAGGAAGCACATGTTTTCTGAGCTCTGAGATTTATATGGGATATTCTTAATAATACACGGATTAAAATTTAAAGTTTTATTCCAAAATGAAGGATTTAAAATGATTTTTCAAAAAATATGAATTTCAATTTCAAAAACTTGTGATAAAAGGAATTATTAATAAAAATGTGTTCAGTATTTTGGATTAATTTTTGGAATTTAAACAAAGACCCCTGTTTTACAATTTCTTTGCAAAAGGGAGATTTCCTGTTCTAATAGCAGTGCCATAAACTTTCAATTACCAGGATAGTCTCTTCTTTTGATGTTCTGAATTCTCAGTGCAATAATTTAGTCAGAGGAGTTCATTAATCCAAAAGTCTAATGGTGTATACCTAATTCATGAAAGCCTGCCTGTGTAACGGCTATCAAGGTCAATCTTTTAAGAAGTCATTAAATGCTGAGAACTATGAGGTGTGATATTGACATATTCTAGCCTATGTGCTGACCTGTAAAATGGATGAAAAAGCTGCAGAAATGGACATTTCTGTCAGTGACTTCTATGTAAATAGCTCATCTGTAAATAAAACATGTACTAGCAGTGACAAATCAAGTATTTTCTCTATACCAAGTTGTCTTTGGCTGCCACAAGGGCCTATCATTAAAAGCCCTTGTATACCCCAACAGACTGCTCAAAATGAGACTCAGACCAATGTTCAAACAAGTCAGTCTGACGGTGACAAAATTACTTTTGAACAAGAACTTTCTGAAAATGCTGCCGAGGAATTCTCGGGTTTCTCAGAATTCTCCACAAATGGCTCAGCAATTGAAAGAGAGCAAAAAGTGAGGGATAAATTCAATGGGATCTTATATCATGTGATTCCCACTTACAATCAGATCAGTATACTGTTTTCTACTCAAGGGTTATTCAGTAAATTTGTCAGTTCTCTGGACAAGGAATTACACTCAAGATCTCCTAATAAGAATAACCCAGTATATCAAACTCATTTGCAAGGGAAAAAATGTACATTAACATGTAAAAAATCTGAATCTTCTATACTTGTAACAGGACCAGGAAAAAGTATTTGGCGAGAAACTACTTTTCTGCGGTTATCAATGGGATTATTTCAGACATTTGCATCTGAAAATGAGGTTGGAAAACAAGTTCAGTGTCACAGTTCTACTCCAGCAGAACCAAGGCATCAGCCTCACAATATATTGCCTTTATCTCCAATAGATTTTGGTAAATCAGTGTCAAGCTATGAACCCCAATCAAGTCAGCCAACACTTACTGACATAAATAGACAATTGAACTTCCTATGTGAAATGACAAAAAATTTACAAGGACAAATTCATAAAATCAATGAAGTAATGTGCCAGCTTATGGAAAAAGCAGATGATGTGCATAAAAATAAAACAGTTCATGAACACGTTATTCTTGAATCAAGTGCAGAGAAACCTTCTGAAGTTGTGACAATTAATGATACAACGAGCGAGGCAAAAACTGTACCTGGAACTAGTACATACAGTGAAGTGCTGAGGAATAATGAACCATCCATTCACAGGGGAAATAAAGAACTTAATCAGCCAAAGGATGCTGATAAAAACCTAAAAAAATCACATTCAAAATCAGCTAAAACTTCCTCTGATAAATCAGTCAAAACTGGGACTAGTCAGAAACAGCCAGTGTCACGGACATTATTCATTGGAGACTCCATTCTCTCGGGAGTAAATCAAAAAGGCTTGAAAGATAAAGTTGACTGTCAAGCTATTCCTGGGGCTACCATTGACATTCTTCTGGAAAAAATCCAAATTTATGATCTGAAGAGTTTCCAGGATATAATAATTTATGTTGCAGGCAATGATGCGTCTCAAAATACTGAAACTGAATATGCTGAAGAAAAATATGAACAACTTATCTGCCTGATCAAAAAGAAAAACCCAGAAATCAAAATTTACTTGTGTAGCATATGCCCACGTGGGGACACATGTGTTAAAGAAGTAAATGACATCATAAAAAGACAAAGTGAAGTGCATGGAGGAATGTTCATTGATGTACATAAGACATTCTTTAACAAGCAAAATCAGTTAAAATCTCATTTCTACCAACTCAGGGACAATATACATTTGTCAGCATCTGGTACACGAGGACTACTTGGATGCATCAATCAGCATATAAATATAGTCGAAAATTTTCAATAGTGTGCCTTTTCTGGGTCAAGGACTCAGACAAGTAGAAGAACGCAATCCCGACAGACAGAGAGCATGCCTCAAACTGTTGCATCTAGGAACAGTAACAGAGAGAGCATGCCTCATGCTTTCTCATCTAGGAACCAGAATAGAAGAAGTGATCAGACTTCTGGGAACATTCCGAGGTGTTTTAAATGTGGCTTAACTAATCATGAAACTTACATGTGTCATCACAAACAACAACTTCAATGTTACAGCTGCAAATTTTGGGGTCACAGAGACTCAGTCTGTTGGAATATTTAGGACAGTGGCAAATATGCCCTGAATTACCAGTGTGAGAATAATGACCCACTTCTGTCAAGAAATAAATACAACTTTTTAGCAAGTATATGTGGTGATTGCAATCTGATTAACTGTGAATGCAATTCCTTAATTACAAATACACATATGGATTCAGTGTTTATTACTGAAAATAGTAATGATGATGATTTGTTAACTTGTTTTGATGAAAATGACTGTGACTATGATTTGTCAATCCTGTTTCAAAAAAACAAATAATGAATATGATAGGTCAACACTTGTTGATCAAAGTATCAGTGACTATGATCTGTCAACCCTGTTTGATGAAAGACATGAAACTAATGAGTTTTATACAGACATCACCATTGAAAACAATGTGCATGTTAATAATGTAGATAATGATGTGCATGATATTAATTTTTCTTCCATGAGAGCCCAGAGCATGATGAATTTAGGTTTACAGAAGAAAGGTTTTAAAATAGGTCATTTAAATATTCAAGGGATTCAAAATAAAATGGAACAAATTGATTTACTGTTAAACAGCTCAGAAAATGACATTCAGCTGTTTGGACTTAGTGAAAGCAAGCTGAATGCTAACCACACTAGTGACTTTTTCAAAATCAAGAATTATCAACTTTTTCGTAAAGATAGAATTGTTTCTGCTGATAGACCTGAGCAAGGTGGAGGAATTATTGTCTATGTTAAAGATGAAATTAAGTGTGAGAGAAGGTATGATTTAGAGAGTGTGAATATTGAATGTGTTTGGCTAGAAATTTTTCAACAAAATAGTAGAAGTTTTTTAGTTGGCATCATGTACAGACATCCTAATGAAACTGTCCGGTGGAATGAATTATTTGACAATCAGTTTGATAAATGTTTAGAATGTGAAAAGGAAATTTACTTGATTGGCGATTTTAATCGTGACTTGCTACAAGAAAATATAAGAAAACCCTGGCTTGAATATATGGAGTCTTTTGGTCTGAAACAAGTTATTGAGTCCCCTACTAGAGTCACTAATTTTTCCAAAACATTAATTGATCATATATATTGTAATACCCAAAGTAATATTCTCTCAATAGATGTGCCCATTTTAGGTCTAAGTGATCATTTTCCTATTTTTGTAACAAGAAAAATTAATTCTAATTCAGTTCACAAAAAGTCTCATTACTCAATTTCATACAGGTCTTTTAAGAATTTTAATGAAGCTGAATTTATCAGTGATTTGGATGCAATACCTTGGGATGTAATCAAAATGTTTGATGACACTAACGATATCGTTGAAACCTGGTCTTCTTTATTTTTGGATGTTGTCGATAAGCATCTTCCTTTAAAACAACATCGTGTAAAACATAAACAGCAACCAAAATGGCTTACTGGTGATATAATTGATGCAATAAAAACAAGAGATAGGTATAAGGCTATTAACAAAAATGAGCAATATAAAATTTGGCGCAATAAAGTATGTAGTATGATTAAACAATCTAAAAAAAAAATCAATATTCAGAAATTTTAAATGAAAATGCCAACAATCCTGCCAGTGTTTGGAAGTTATTCAAGGAAATAGGTGTAAGTAAGCGTATGGATAACAGTAATATATTTTCATTGAAAATACAGGACAACATCATCGAAAATCCTCAAGACATTGTAGAAGAATTCAATAGATTTTTTGTGACAGTGGCATCAAAAATCAAACAGCCAATAGCTTATTCTAATTTTGATAAGCTGAAACAGTTTTGTAATGAGAAAAATCCTGAAAATCATTATTTTTCAATACCACGTATTTCACAGGAAAAAGTGGAAAAATATCTTAAAAACATTGACATTAGTAAAGCTACAGGTTCAGATAACATTGGACCAAGACTTTTAAAACTTGCAGCACCATTTATTTCAGACAGCCTAAAGCATATTTGTAACCACAGTATAAATAACTCAACTTTTCCAGATAAATGGAAAGAGGGTAAAGTAAGACCATTATTTAACAAGAGGTCCATGATGGACCTAAATCGCTCACCTGAGTTATGATGAATTAACATGGAAGATCATCTATTTGATGACGGTTAAACTGGAGCAGTTTTGCACTTTCCAATATATTATTCTGACAAAGTTTCATGAAGATTGGATCAAAACTGTGCCCTCTAGAGTGTACACAATGTTTTTCTAAGATCTGACCTGGCTATCTAGTTTTCGATCAGACAGTATTCAGTTTCAAACTTGGCCTAAATTTCATGAAGATAAACATTCTGACAATGTTTCATGAAGATTCAATGCAAAATAAAACGACAATTGTGTACACAAGGTTTTTCTAAGATTTGACCTAGTGACCTAGTTTTTGACCCGATAAGACAAAGTTTCATGAAGATTGAAGAAAAATCGTGCCCTCTAGAGTGTTCACAAGGTTTTCCTAAGATTTGACCTAGTGGCCTAGTTTTTGACACAACATAACCCTTTTTCGTAGTTTGCCTAGATTTTATGAAGATAAACATTCTGACAAAGTTTCAAGAAGATTAGATCAAAACTGTGCCCTCTTGAGTGTTAACAAGGTATTTCTAAGATCTGACCTAGTGACCTAATTTTTGACCTTATGTAACCCAGTTTTAAAATTCATCTACACTTTATGAAGATTAATATTTTGACAAAGTTTCATGAAAATTGGATCAAAACTGTGCCCTCTAGAGTGTACACAAGGTTTTACTAAGATTTGACCTAGTGACCTAGTTTTTAATTCGACATGACCTCGTTTCAAATTTGGCCTGCATTTCATTTAGATAATCATTCTGACAAAGTTTCATGACGGTTGGATCAAAACTGTGCCCTCTAGAGTGTACACAAGGTTTTACTAAGATTTGACCTAGTGACCTACTTTTTGACCCGACATGACCTAGTTTCAAATTTGGCCTAAAGTTTATCAAGATAATCATTCTGACAAAGGTTCATGAGGGTTGGATCAAAACTGTGCCCTCTATGTCATTTAAAGATTTATTTCTATTTTTAGCTCTGGTGGCCATCTTGTTCAGTGGAGTGGAACCGTTTTAGCAATTTTGGTTCAGGGCCATGAGTCAAACATGTCGGTGAAATTATTTTGAAATCGGTCCACTGGCTTGGGAGAAGATGTCGTTTAAAGGTTTTTCTAATTTTAGCTCTGGCGGCCATTTTGTTCAGCGGAGCGGAACCGTTTTAGCAATTTTGGTTCAGGGCCATGAGTCGAACATTTCTGTGAAATTATTTTGAAATCGGTCCACTGGCTTGGGAGGAGATGTCGTTTAAAGGTTTTTCTATTTTTAGCTCTGGCGGCCATTTTGTTCAGCGGAGCGGAACCGTTTTAGCAATTTTGGTTTGGGGCCATAAGTCGAACATTTCTGTGAAATTATTTTGAAATCGGTCCACTGGCTTGGGAGGAGATGTCGTTTAAAGGTTTTTCTATTTTTAGCTCTGGTGGCCATTTTGTTCAGCGGAGCGGAACCGTTTTAGCAATTTTGGTTCAGGGCCATGAGTCAAACATTTCTGTGAAATTATTTTGAAATCGGTCCACTGGCTTGGGAGGAGATGTCGTTTAAAGGTTTTTCTATTTTTAGCTCTGGCGGCCATTTTGTTCAGCGGAGCGAAACCATTTTAGCAATTTTGGTACAAGGCTATAAGAGGAACATTTGTGTGAAATTATTTTGGAATTGGCCTACTGGTCTAGGAGGAGATGTCGTTTAAAGAAATTGTTGACGACGGACGGACGGACGGACGGAAATTGTTGACGGACGGACGGACGGACGGACGACGGACAAATTTCGATCACAATAGCTCACCTTGAGCACTTCGTGCTCAGGTGAGCTAAAAATGGCTGTAAGGATGACACCAATAATTACAGGCCTATTTCAATTCTGCCTGTCATATCAAAACTGTTGGAAAAGCATGTGCATGATTCTTTAATGACTTTTTTGACCTCTCATAATTTGCTCCATTCCACACAATCTGGTTTTAGACCCAATCATTCTTGTGAGACTGCTTTACTACTAATGATCAATAAATTTCTCGAAGCCATAAATAACAGTCAGATAATTGGTATGGTCATGGTTGATTTTAGGAAGGCCTTTGATTTGGTAGATCATATGCTCTTGCTTAAAAAGCTCAGGTACTATAAACTTTCAGCAGAAGCAGTAAACTGGTTTTCTTCTTACCTGCTGAATAGGAAACAAAAAGTTGTCATCAACAATACTGAATCAGTGGCAGAAAATATTGTATGTGGCGTGCCCCAAGGGTCTATTTTAGGTCCTTTGTTATTTTCATTGTTTATAAATGATTTACCACTTTTTACTAATAATGTTTCAACAGACCTCTATGCTGATGATACCACTCTATTTCAGATTGGTGAGTCTCAAGACTCCATTCAACAAAATTTACAGCTGGCTTTACAAAACCTTTCTGAGTGGTGTAAGTTTAATGGAATGTTGTTAAATACTGCAAAAACCAAGGTTATGTTGATTACCACTGTGCAGAAACGCCTTCATTTAAATAATAACTGTTTACATTTAACTTACAATGATGATACTTTGAACACAGTCGAAACTGAAAAAGTTCTAGGTGTGTATATTGACAACAATTTAACCTGGTCTGTTCATATTGATTTTATTGCTAAAAAGATTTCTTCAAATTTATGGTTGTTATCAAAATTAAAAGAATACCTATCAACTGAACATAGAGTACAATTTTACAAAACATATATACAGCCACACATTGACTACTGTTCTTCAATATGGGGTGGAACATCTCAGCATAGCCTTAATAGAATTTATAGGTTACAAAAAAGGGCTGTAAAAATCATCTTAAATTATGAGTATGATGACATTGCTGTTAGTATGGATAATCTTAAAATTTTAAATGTTTATGAACGTGTATTTCTTAGAAAGGCTAAATTTATGTTTAAAATTTCTAAATCTGTCACACCCTCTTACTTAAACCAGATGTTTACAATTAGATCTATGAATGAAACTCTTCAGTCCCTTAGATCAACAAGTACATTAAACTTTTTAACCCCAAGACCCCAAAAAGAAATTTTCAAACAAAGTTTAATATATTCCGGACCAGTCATTTGGAACAACTTGCCAGATTATTTGAAGAGCTTAGAAACTACTGACTCATTTCATAAACAGTGTATTAGGTGGATGAAATCTAATTTATCTATAAACCATTAATAATTTTTTTTTTTTTTTTTTTTTTCTCATATGAGTTTGTAATTTATGTACACTTTCATGTCAAATATAATTTTTTTTTTTTTCTTTGAATCATATTTCTAGTCAGATGTTTTTGTTTTACATGTGAGAGCTAGTGTGTATGGATATTATAATGTGCATATTTATCTTTTTGTACAGCTCATCTTCATAATTTTTGTTGTTGTCAATAATTGTTAGAAAATTAGTATTAGAGGGCCTCATGGAAGATTAGCTATTGCTAAATGTGTTACCCTCTGAAAATAAAGACTATTATTATTATTATTATTATTATTATTATAAACCAAACTCCATACACTAAAATCGAAAAATTTCCCTAGAATCACTAAGTTCAAAAGGCCGTAATTCTGTAAAAATTAACTCTAGGTTCAACAAAAACCCACATGCATATCTTCAATACATTCACAGCATGTGCAAGGTTTGAAAAAGAACCATTGAAAACTCACACACAGTGAGAGAAGTTGATTACATAAACTCGATCTATACCCTACAATGCAAAAATTTGCCTAAAATGACTAAGTTCAAAAGGCTGTAATTCTGTCAAAATTAATTTTAGGTTCAAAAAAATGCAAATGCACATTTTCAATATGTCCACAACATGTATGCAAAGTTTGAAAAAGATCCATTGAAAACTGTGGGAGGAGTTGATTACACAAATTCCATACCCTACAATGCAAAAATCTGCCTAAACTGACTAAGTTCAAAAGGACGTAATTCTATCAAAATTAATTCTAGCTCCATCAAAACTCCACATGCACATCTTCAATATGTCTACAACATAGATGCAAAGTTTGGAAAAGATGCATTTAAAACTGTGGGAAAAGTTTAAACTCTATACCATAAAGCGTGAGGAACGGACAGATGGACAGACAGACAGACAGACACCAGGGCAAATCTTAATGTCAGGGGGGGGGGGGGGGGGGGGGGGGCATAATAAATACTTTTGTGTTTTGATTTATTTTTCAAGCAAATGTAAGACAATCTTTTTAAATGGATGGGGTAACAGGGTGGCATGTCACCATAAAAAAAGGCGGCATGGATATTTTGCGAAGAGGTTGAGCAGTTGGCATTCATTATGATAAATAACTATGATTTTTGTTTATTCTTAATTGCCAATAGTTCTTTCTAATTTAAACTTTTACCGGTAAATGTCATTTAGATCTTGGAGATTTTTCACAGAAATACCACTGAAATTTCACTGAAATTTCAGAGCAAAATCAGTTAAATTCCAGAGAAATACCACTGAAATTTCAGGGAAAATCAGTGTAATATCACTGATATATCATTGAAATTCCATTGAGATTTTTCACAGAAATACCACTGAAATTTCACTGAAATTTCAGAGCAAAATCAGTTAAATTCCAGAGAAATACCACTGAAATTTCAGTGAAATTTCAGGGAAAATCAGTGAAATATCACTGATATATCATTGAAATTCCACTGAAATCATTGCTGGTAATCATTGCTGATGAAACCATCCATCTATACACCTTTCCTATAATTCAGAGTCTGTTCGAGTTTTGTCCCTTGCAACGCCTATGACGTCATCTATAGGATAGGCTATTGTTTTTCATTGTGTAACCAAGTAAATGCCGGCTTTCCGTATATTCAAAACTAACATTCAACGGTTAAGATTAAGACAAATATTTTGTTCCAACTATATTTAGCTCTTTCTTTGTCGGAAAATAAGCTTTATAACTTATAGCATTTGGGAAGTTGACATAAAACTAAAGGATTTCCCACTAAAATTTCGGGCCAAACTTACCGTAATCGAAAGAGTATGTATCACCAGTACAGTTTCCAAAACATAAAGAAAAGAAAGAAAATCGCGGCAGATATTCAGACCGTTATTACAAAAATTACAAAACGAACGATTAGCTGATTATAAAGCAGACACACGCTAAAAATGACAACAAAGTGTGCTGACACAGAATTCGTTTGTGTTATCACCAAATTGCGCGCATTGCCGCAATAAACAAACACCTATGATTGTGTATTACCTAGACACGTGTTCGGAAGGCAGCTTTAAGAACACCTACCGTGAAATGGAAACGATCAAATAAATAATACCGAAGATAAGTAAGAGATGGAAAAAATAATATAAATTCAACCTCGGGTTCAAACTTACGGCAAACTGTCTGGATGCTGATGCTTTTAGATCGGTGTAGCGCACAAGGAACCATATCAGCGCTATAATCTGACCGGTAATAATACATATTTACTATCTGAATGTCGGAAAAGTGGAAATAACTTTTCAGATTTACGAAACTTATTTATACGAAATGTAACTTTTTTTATATTGAACAAACGTGAATATATTGCCGGGGTGTTAAAACACGGCGTCGATGAATGGGGTCGTGAAATCAAGAGCGACTTGTCGGGATTCTCAATGTGATATTAAAATAAATATATAAAAATATATATAAATAAAAAATGTTACATGAAAACGGGGCAATTATACTTTAATTTGGTCTTTCAATGATTTTTTTTGCAGTTTACATTTACAAAACGTCTGCTTTATGCATGTTATGTGTGCTTGCAGTTGTACTGAATTATATGGGATATCCTATAGATGACGTCACAGTCTACTTGGGTAGATAACTCGTGCGCGACTTAATCGATTTATAGGAAAGGTGTATACCATAATTGAGCCACGACACAAGAAAACCAACAAAGTGGTTGTGCGCACAGTGCAGACTCAGATCAGCCTGGGCATCCACCCAGTCTGAGCAGAGTCTTCTCTGTCCGCATGGAGGTTGCTTAGACCCTTAGCTACCCTTTGAGCACATAACAAAGAGTCTGGTAAAACTGGGCAGATGCCCAGGCTGATCTGAGTATGCATTGGGCGCACAACCACTTTGTTGGTTTTCTCGTGTCGCTCCTCATATCATGATGGCACATCATTATGTTGTCTAACATTGCAATATTATAACCCATATTAATATTGCCTTTCTCAATCATGCTGAGCAGCTTAGCATACCATATTTGAAAGTTTGACATAACTTTGCCAGGATTTGAATCTTTGGCCTGCCATTGACAAATTCTACTAGCTGAACTTTAACAGCAGCCCAAAGAAATAATTATGGTAAGGTCACATTTTTTTTTTAAATCTATTTGTTTCCTATCATTTTAGGCGCTTCAGAGAATATAGAGCTGACTTGAATTTTCATTCAGTCTCCTGGGTAAAAATTTTCTTTATATCATATGACGTTGCTGTTTTTCAGTGGATAACATCGTGTCATAAAAATCGTATGACCACACGTGTAATAACACTTTGGCATGTACAAGTAAGGTCATTGACAATGTCCATGTCAACAATGCATTTTCTTTAAAGGTAGGTTCCTGTACCAGTGATAACAATTATGTCCACAAAATAATTTCGTCTTTTTCTGAGCAGTATTGAATTCTCTTATTTTTCTGAATTTGTTGCTACTGAGAAACTCGTCCGATGTTGAAGAAAATTGTCGTTTTCCCTTTTGGTTTATTTTCTTTCGATGGAATTCCAGTTCTAAAAATAACTATGTTTATTATGTCTATAAGTGCGCGATTTCTGATGCCATTCTCCAAAGGTCAATTTTCCTTTGTCGTGAGCTCTCCTAGAGGTCCTGGCATGGTGGATGGGTTAAAACTATCCCAAAATGCAATGCAGCATGACCTCAGCTGCGTTATCTATTTTTGGCGCGAACTTAAAATAACGCTAACTGGTGTGCGAAGCAGAGTTAGGAAATCCCTTGTCAAACAACTTTTCTAATATTTTTTGATTTACACTTTTTAGTGAAACTTATTCATTCCCTTTTATAAGTGCTTTCCAACAACTTGGATGAAAGATCATCAAAATTATGATGCATTCCAAAGTACAGGAACCTACCTTTAATGAAATAATTTCAGCTTGAAGGCGTTAAAATCCTTTTTTAAAAGGTCATATGATAAACAGAATCTTACACTCATGGCCATTTCATATGAAATTTATGAAACTCGCCAAAGGCACATTTCATAAATTTCATATGAAATGACCACTTGTGTAAGATCCTCTTTATATTTTACATCCACAGAGTGATTTTGCACAAAACTCCTTTTCTTATATCGGCTGAAACTTTCTGTCACCTATTCTTTTATTTCCTCCAGCTGACTCACAATTTTTTTTTTTAATTTCTGTAAACAACTTAATACAAAAACTCCGGATTATAATAATGTGCAGAGCTTACAGTGAGCTTTCAAAATATACTCAGCAAAAAAAGAAACTTGACAGCTGATAGCTTGTCATTGTTTTTGGTATTAGTTCTGGTAAAGTATCAACTGGGGCAACTGAGTAATTGGAAATTCTAAAACTTGTTCTAGAAAGGACAGGGGTCAATTTTCAGACAAAGGCAAAATTGAAAATATAAACAAATTTTGATTTCAAAGGAAACTAAAAGAATTTTATGTAAAAAGCAGTACAATAAATGAAAATATATAGTTTTTATCTCACCTGCAAAGCAGAGGCGAGACATATGTATTGCTTTTCGGGTGTTGTCGTCGGCGACGTCTGCGTAAACTTTTGTCGAGTTTTTGCGTTTAGGTCATTTTCTCAGGAACTATATGGGCTAGAGCCATGAAATTTGATTCATGCATACATCTGGCAGAGTAGATCTCAAAGCCATCATCAATATTGAGTCTTGACCTACGTTTTACGGTTGACTGACTTTGCAATTTTTTGTCGAGTTTTTGTGTTTAGGTCATTTTCTCAGAAACTATAAGGGCTAGAGCCTTGAAACTTGGTCCATGCATACATCTGGAAGAGAAAATCTCAAAGCCATCATCAATATTGAGCCTTGACCTACATTTTATGGCTGACTGACTTTGCAATTTTTTGTCAAGTCTCCGCGTTTAGGTCATTTTCTCAGGAACTATATGGGCTAGAGCCATGAAATTTGATTCATGCATACATCTGGAAGAGTAGATCTCAAAGCCATCATCAATATTGAGTCTTGACCTACATTTTACGGCTGACTGACTTTGCAATTTTTTGTCAAGTCTCCATGTTTAGATCATTTTCTCAGAAACTATAAGGGCTAGAGCCATGAAAATTGGTTCATGCGTACGTCTGGAAGACGAGATTTCAAAGTTATCATCAATATTGAGTCTAGACCTATGTTTTATGGTTGACTGACTCTTTGTCAAGTTTTTGCGTTTAGGTCATTTTCTCAGAAACTATAAGGGCTAGAGCCTTGAAACTTGGGTCATGCATTCATCTAGAAGAGAAGAGCTCAAAGTCATCATCAATATTGAGTATTGACCTACATTTTATGGTTGACTGACTTTGCAATTTTTTGTCAAGTTTTCACATTTAGGTCTGTTTCTCAGAAATTATTAGGGCTAGTGCCAAGAAACTTGGTTCATGCATAAATCTTTGCTGATTGAGCTCTGTTTTTCTGACAAAGCGCTAGCAGGCGAGACACCGCATTCCGCGGAATTCTTGTTATTTCAGCTGTAATGTTGAAGTTTGATTCCTAACTAGTGTTTGATAAACGTACTGCAGGTCAAGGGTCTGTATTCTGAGTTAGGCAGTTTTCAAGCAATGATTCAATGTCTTTGGCTGTCAGATAAGGGTTTCTGAGACGAGAGGTTATCCTGAGACTTCAATAAAATGTCCAACGTACATTGGTGATGTTTACATCAATGCACAGAATTGCAATTTATGGACATTTCAATTTTCAGAAAAGTATAACATTATAATAGTAATGCAGAAATTGAAATTTTATGCAGGAACTTAGTTTTGCTATCAATATAGAGTGGCTACATAACAATGCGCTAGCAAAGTTACTTATGCACAACTGCGCACATGGAAAACATGCAAAAACATGTAACTGTAGCATATACACTGGATTTAACAAGTTCAGTGGAAAATAAGTTCACATGATGCACATATTGACATATATCATATGTCTAATTTCTCAAACCCCAAGAAATGGCAGAAAAATGAACAACCTCAAGTTTCTTTTTCTGCTAAGTATATTTTAAGCTGAACGATTTCTGTAAATGCTCTCCAAAACAACAAAATAGTTGCTTTTTGCCTGCCGCAAACAATTTGTCTTCATGCTCATGCATAATTCATGGGTATCAAAATTAAGACAATATCATTTACAGTGAGACAATATAGTCGGAAATGATGTCAATAATAAGTTACAGCAGACGGCCTTTAATAACGGCTGAGCAGCCATGCCGAAGAAAATCGTGAGACTTATTTGGTGAAAATGGTGTGTGAAAGTAAAACTGCCATTTGTTACCAATTACATCAGCTCCGCTAGACTTGAACGGCTGCATTTTCCCTGAATATTTGGGTAGAAACAATGTAAGCAAACAGCGTAGACCCAGATCTGTCTGCTCAGGGTCTGCAGTGTTTGCCTACACATTTATATAGCATTCCCAGATAGGCGAAACAATTTTGAGCAAATTTGGAGGTGATGGGCCATTACAAAATGGCTGAGATGTCCAAAGAATCATGGAAAATACGGTACCGGTAGCTTAAGTTTCCGAGGGTCCTGTCTGAGAAACGGAGAAATCTTGACAATTTCTCAAGAGAACTGGTTTTAGATTTGTTCTTTTTCAAGACAATCTTAATGATAGGCTAACTAATGGCCTAGCTTACAATATGAGTCTGACAAATTAAAGCCCTCTACAATCCCTAAAGATTTATTCTTTTCAAGACAAACTTAAAGGAAGTTATAAATAATACTTTGACACTTACAGTGCCAAAAATGAAAATAGATAAATTTGAAACTGTCCCTGTTTGCCTTCTCAAGGTGATATAGCTCGGAAGAATTTTGCAGATGAAAAGGTGTCTCCTGTTTTGGCGCTTTAAGTGTTAGCACTGAGTGTTAAGGATGTGGGTCCTCTATGATACTTATGTGATCCTTTTTGTATATATTAAATGTGAGTTTTGGTCCAAAACTTGCGGGGACATGACAAAACCAACATAGTGGCATGTGCACCCAGTGAAGACTCAGATCAGCCTGGGCATCAGCCCAGTCTGATCAGAGTCTTCACTGTCTGCATGGAGCTAGCTTGGAAACTTAGTTACTCTTTAAGCACAAAGCAAAGGTTCTGATCAGACTGGGCGGATGCCCAGGCTGATCCGAGTCTTTGCTGAGCTCACATGCCAATTTGTCGTGTCACGGCTCAAATATGTTGTGGTCTATCAACAGAATCTTGCTGAGGCTGTTCTAACAAAGCCATGTTTTTCTACATAAAAGTTATTTTGTGCCCCATACAGCTGAACCATCTCTCTGAAATAGTTCTAGTGAAAAGGCCATCACATATATGTTATGTTGAACTGCTTTCATTGCTATGTTGTTATACTTCAGCAGAAACTGCCTCATTGGGGCAAATCTAATGAGGCACAGTTCTAATGAGGAACTCTACTAAATGCTTTTTAATGGAAAATAAGGATGTACATGTCCCAGAAATATCAGTACCCCACCTTAAGAGAGGCTGACTGTAAGCATCTAGCATTAGCCCATAATAACATGGAAAGTCGAAAATTACAGATTTAGCCCATATTTTGGGAAATTGATATATGCCATGCTTGTTTGTGTTTCACAAGTTTTTAGCGGTCAGCGTTCGGCCATTTCCATGGTAACCAGGAGTCCATTTTGAAAATGTCAATATTCAGACCTGACTGTAATATTTCCTCCCTAAAAATTGAACAACAAATATTATCCTATTCTTTTTTGTTTGTGTAGTTTGACAATACATAACTGTGTAATAGGATTACATAATATTGACGTTTTCTGTCCCATACTATCGATGGAAGAGCTTTTACTGGAAAAAATAGACCAAATTTTGAGTGAAAAATATGGGTTTTATTTGCCTGATATCTGAAAATGGCAGTCGCGTCTGAAACTAAGGCCATATTTACATGACAGAGCAAGGTTCGAAGTTTAAGAATGTCCAAAAATTAGGTGTAAACTCGCAAAGTTTCAAATTTTATTAATCTTTGAAATGCGTCTATGTTGTAAAATAGTAGCTAGGGAGTTAAGTCAATCTGGGATTATCTTACCTCCCTTGACTATTACAAATGTGCTAACACTACATGAAGTATCCATGATCTTTCAAAATAAAAGATAGTATCCTTAAAAGAATTAGATAACTGTCAACAACGATCACCATGACCTTTTAAAATCTATGATATAGGTCCATTCACCAAGACTGCAGTTGCAGATATATTTGACAACAAGAGTTGTCCCGAGCAAAACGTCTGCAGAAATCACCGAATAGAAAGACGGAGTAAAAACATTTTATTTGCAGCAATATGTTTGCTTTTTCTTTATTTTATGTTGAAATTGATAAATTTACTAGTTTTTCTTGAACAAGTAGGTAAAACACAAAAAGAGACATTTTCATGACAGAAAGTGGTGTAGGCCTACTCGAGTACAGTGTCTATTCACCGGAGGACAGGCTGAAATTTTAGCAATGTTCTGTGACCTATGATCGTAATACTACATGGAACAGCAAAGAATTGATGCATGAACGACTTACAGTTTTACATCCTTTTAACAGTACTTCAGTCCTATCTTGGCGACTGGAGGAAAAATTGGGGTGGGGGAGGGGGCTATGAAGGGCTGTGTGTGTGCAATGGAGACCCATTGGCGGTTGGAAAAATTTACGCCTCCAGTGTGTCTCGAGCCTCGAATTACTAGATCAGCAGGCCAGGGCTTAACCTACTGTGCTACCGGGGCTTCTGGAGCAGCCATGAAAGTCTTGTAATTTAGGTAATCCTGATAGGGTGCCATCTAAAGTATACCTGTACACGAGTGATTTATTCATCCCATCCACTTCCCTTATTTCATCCACTTTTCTGTAGCTTAACGAGTGAAGCGCTGGCCCGCTAAGCTAGCAGTCCTTGTTCGAATCTCAATTTCTGAAGGCAGAGTTCTTTTTTCATAAACGTGGTGCCATTGCACACAGTCTTTCAAAATCATCTATGCCTTGCCGCATGACTAAAGTACTGTTTAAATGGCCATAAAACTACAAACCTGCCATTAACCGTCTTCGTTTTACAGTCTGCCACCTAAATTTTAATTTTTGGTGCAATATAAATATTTATGCCCATTTTGTGATGACATTACTATTGGTTTTGGCATGCAATTTTTGAACCATAAAAAATTGAGCAAAATGATGCTCAATGCTTACAGTCAGCTTTTCTTAACTCACGCCGGCTTCACTGTCAAGAATTAATATTTAGCGATTTGCCCTACAACAGCATGTATCAACCAGCGATTTCTCACTGGTAAAGAAAAAATATATATCTTAACTAGTACTAAATCACACAGTTTTTCACATATGTACACTCTTTCTCTTCCCAAAATGGTGATATTGCTAATGTATAAGAAATTAGTGGGTGGGGTATCTTAGCAGCACTTTAAATCTATTTATTAGAAAAAAAAGATACAGAAAACTAGTACATTGTATAGGCCATTTGCTGTCTATAAAACAGGTCATTTTGCTAAATATCTCTAAAACTACCACAACTAACACTGTGATGTAAAGTGCATCTTTAATGTCTATCTTATACATAACTAATCTATAATTTTCCTCAAAATTATGTTTGGAAATTCTTAAAGAGTTAAGATGTATGGGTTCACTTCCATGTTTTACTGCCATATTTACAAAGGAAAACAACATTTTTGACTTTCTACATGTTTGCTTCCCTGTTAGATGAAAGCCTTTCAAAAAAAGGAGTCTACCCTTGGAGGCAAAAATTTGCTCCTGCTTTTTTTGTTGAACATATTATTTCTGCTGTAAATAATAGAGGGCCTCATGGAAGATTAGCTAAATCAATTTACCCCAAGAAAACAATTAAAATTTTCATTTTTATTACAGGAGCAAATTCTTTTGTTTAACATTTAACCTGAATTGAGTAGGGAGACAAAAAAGAAAGTAGAGTTGCAACCCCTTACCGTACTATCATCCTCTGACATTGCTATGGCCATTTCAGTCTGAGCAGCTTTTCTTTTTCTCATTTCAACAAGATATTCTCGGAACTGTTCCTTTAAGTTTTCTATTTTCTTCATAATTTTCAGGTCATGCTCCCCACTGCGATATTTGCCGGCATCCAGTTGATGTTTCAAGTTCTGTAACTCTTGATGGATCAATGACATCTTCACCTGGATCTGCCAAGAGAAAATGGGAAAAGGTTATGTACAGCAAGCCAGAAGTGAAGACTGATCAGTCTAAGCTGTTGGCTCATGTCTTAATTAAGGTGGTGCTTTGTGGTGAATACAAAATTCTGAGCAAAAATGCATCCTTCAAAAACTTAAGAGGCTCCTTCTCTTTGTTGTTCTCCACAATATAGAATATAAAAACGAGTGGTATGTTAATGACAAAAGGGTTCATACAATTTGCAGTGCTCCAGATAATTTTTTTTTTCAATCAATGATTATTTCTCAGATTTTTGTGCCACAAATTATTTGTGGCACAAAAATCTGAGAAATAATCATTACTACTGAAAAGGCATTTGGGTTTGAAGGGTACTTCAATGCAATGAGAGTAATGTCATATCATCTGCTTTTTCCATCTCTTTCACAAATTATCAGGTTGTTCAAAATGAACAAGTTGCTCATACCATGTACAGATGTATCAAGTATCACTGACAGAATCACAGACAGTGCAGTCCCTGATCAGACTGCTCTGAGACTGCTCATTTAGGAGCAGTCTGACCTATGTCTGCACTGTTTGCTAAGGCACATCCATCTCAATATTTACAATAATTATGGCAGCTGAATATGAAAGTACATGCCTACCACATGTAGATTATCATTCCATGGAGTTGGTTTTGTTCTGGTGCCAACATTGCAGAGCAAGTGTCATACCAGCAACAGACTTTCATAATTATTCTTCATGATTTTGGAATAACTGAACATGTTCACAGGAAAATCCACGAGTTGGCAGACATGCACCCGTACATGACATAATGTAAAACATGGGATGGAATGGTGTATAACAGACTGGTGGGGATAATCTCATCTTTATTCCATTGATTCAAGTTGAAAATCTTACAGAAAGAATTTGCTCCCACTCAGGAGCAAATTCTTTCCTGAAAGAGTACCATCCAGGCATCTGCAAGCAAATTGTATTCACTGGAACTCTTCATTCAGTACAGCCCATTTTACTCCAGGTTTTAAACTATGCCCTTGGTCGTAGCCCAGTCTGAATGTTGTCTTTTGGACATTCATTATCCCAAACATTGGAAGCGATCACACTGCATGTGCATATGAGCCGCGACACGAAAAAAAACAACAAAGTGATTGTGTGCCCAGCGCAGACTCAGATCAGCCTGGGCATCTGCCCAGTCTGACCAGAGTTTTCGCTGTCCGCATGGTGGTAGCTTAGGTCCTAAGTTATCCTTTAGCACTTAGCGAAGAGTCTGATTGGACTGGACAGATGCCCAGGCTGAGGTGAGTCTGCACTGGGCCCACAACCTTTTTGTTGATTTTCTCGTGTCGCGGCTCATATAAAGAAAATTCTGATCCCTGTTTGCAACAGCAATCAAAGGCTCTTGATCCTTGTGATAACGCACAGGAGAGGGAGACACCCAAGGGATGAATGGGACGAAATCTCACAGTCAAGATCTGGGACATTTCTTTCTTTATCATTTGAAATATCCAGTTCTTATGAAAAATTAAGCCTTAAGGGTCTCCAGGTCCATATTTATAAAAGAAAATCTTCCTTTTAGCCCTTAAATGGAGAAGATAGAGTGTGCTAATATGCTGCTGATGCTGCTGTTTAACACTGATGGCAAATCCCAGATATTTCACTTTGCAGAGATGGTGGGTGGGTCAATACACTTTCCAACTTGTTCCCTCCGTCTCTACACCATTTTCTGATACCTGCAGCTACTTCATTTTAAGGATTGCCCTTGGAAACAAAGAACACATACAAGAACCAAAATCAGAGTCTCGGTTTTACTGTATCCAACTTGGCTGAGGCAAGAACTGGACTTTCTAAGTAACAAGATTCCAGAGTATCTGCATTAAGATGGAGTATAATGGGGAGACTTTTTACAGCCACCACCCTGCACTTAATGCCAGCTGTGATGAAGTAATGCTTAAATAGCTAACATACATAATAAGACTAGCCAGATCAATTGCAGACAAAATGCAGTGATATTATCACATCTGTTGAATTAAGCTGGAAATGCAGAATATATTTCGGTATAATTTCTGAAATTTTGATGACATGATTATGCATATTAGCTATTTAAAGAATAAATTATTAGAAGCATAATGGAAGCATCATCACTTGGTGCTAAATTTGGAGCTATGCCATGTGAAAATAAACAGTGAGAGCCATGCATAAAGATCCATTCAGTCATTTTGGAGCTCCAGTGTATCACTATTTGCACATATATAGAATCTACCCTGCCGGCAACAGTGAAGACTTTAGTCAGACTACCACGGCAGAAAACTATAGGATGCTGTTTTACTATTTATTCCCTATTTTTGGATATCCATAATCCATGTTGAAATATTTTTTCCTTACCCTTGAGGTATTGCTGAATTACACATTGCTGGAGGGCAGATCATGAAATATAAATGGAAATTAACTCTACAGGAGGTGCGGGGGTAACGTCGATATGAGAATTGAATATGATGATGAGGAAAGAATTCCCAACCCCACCCCATATACCCCCTCCTCCCAAGAGCAGTAGACTCCTTATTGGAAAGATTTCAATGCTCAGAGAAGCTAGGATTTAAGTCACAAATACTCCTCTGCATAGACTGTAAAAGGTTTTCAATTTTTACTTCAAAGAGTCCAGAGGGCCTATAGAATGTTAAAAGGAGAATCAGACTGGATGGAAGCACAGACTGATCAGAGTCTTTCCTGTTTGCCCATGCTGTAGTAGGCACCTTTTCACATGATGCTGTTCAAATCTTATATACCTTATGTGCTTAGATATTGGGACACCCAATATCATTAATTTTCCATTTGGGACAAATGGAAAATAATGGGTTTAGGTGTCCCAATACTTAAGGACTAAAGGTATGAATATTCTATCGAGTAGCTATATATATGTCATCACACTTTCTATTCTATTCTATCCCATAACCTTACAAGGTCGTTGGGGCACCACAGATGACTTTGAAACAATCACATTCCACCTTGTCCTGATTTCAGCTGCCCTCGTTGAACTGGCAAAGTCCATCCCTATCCACTCTTTAATATTGTCTTCTTCTGTCTACCTCTTCTTCTTTTTCCTTCCACTGTACCCTGTAGAATCGTCTTTCCTAAACCAGAAGATCTTAAGAAGTGCCCTAAACCACCTTAGTTTCCATTTCTTAACCAGGGTCAGGAGTTCATCATATTCTTCAGTGGCTGCTTGGATCTTTCTGTGAACATCCTCAATGGTTTATATACTGTCCTTGTACGAAATGTTCATAAACCTTTGATAGCATCTCATCTTAAAGGCCTGCGTTCTTTTCTCTAACTCTGCTGTCAAGATCCACAATTCACAGGCATACAGAAATATGGAAATTAACAAGGGAGTGCATAAGTTTTACCTTTGCAAGAGCTGAAGTGGCTTGTGCAATCCTTGAGAGAAACTCCTGTACTGAGCCATCATCTGAGACAACTTTTACTGCTCCAAGATATTTAAAGCATGTTAGGGTACCCAGCTTCTGATGCCAACAGTGTACACTCATACCAGCTTACACATATGCATTCTCATCACAGCATACACTGTAACACAGTCAGTAGTAAGACTGACCTCAATGAGTAAATTTGAAAAAAAAAAGGAACTGCGTGACTGCAAGCTTATACTTATTAAGAGAATACACATTTTACATCATGTCCCACAACCGAATTTCTCTTAACACAGCTCCAATATCATCAGAATATTCTTTCACATAAATATCATAATTTACTAGTATTTTCTGACACTGTTTTCTCTGTCTAGGTGTATGGAGCCACCATTTTTTCAAGGGAGACAACTTAAAATGATTTCTGTATCTTGGGCCCAGTATGTGAAAAGTGGACCCATCCCTCTCGTTCTTCCCTAATTCGAAAAATGTACCCATTTACTCCTGGCTTGACAGAGAGTTTTTCAGTCACCAGCTGGCTGAAGGGTGATTCAAACAAGCAATCTTCTGCACATACCACAGAGTTTCTAACCATTGAAACATATGCTTCTGTATTAAATGACGAGCAAATACTTCCATTTCAGAGTGATCTCCCATGGAGGTATATCCATTCACCTTAATATCATAATTTACTAGTATTTACTGCCTCTATTTTCTCATCTAATGCCTTCATTAATTCAGCTTTGATGTCCCCTAACTTGTGTTTAGCTGATTAGTACATAAATGATGTACTGTTTCATTGATATAATAAGACCTTAATTTCCATGACCTTATATTTGCAATATTAGGTAATAACCATGATTATTCGAACAGAAACTCCTGGGCAAACAGTGCAGAGCCAAACAATTTGATCAGGGACTGCACTGTCTGATGGTTTATAGAACATCCAGTAAGGTAAAACAGGGGCTATGACCCTATGACCTCCCCTCCCCTTCCCACTGCATCTCCCCTCCCCCGACTCCCCAGCCACCCTTCTAATCAAAACACTCATTGAGAAGAGAGGTAAAGATGGAAATGGAAGAATTGCTTTCCCTGAAATAGTATTTTCATTCACCTTAAAAGGTCAAAACAGACACGGAAAACTGTAAAAGATGAGAATGGAACAATGATAATAGTGATTCAGATGTACAAGTTGGGGTAAACATTACATGCCACTGCCAAGTCCCTTATAATGCAGTCTTATCTTATTTCATTTGCCCTACTACATTCACTTTATTCAAGATTTTAAGTGATTAGTTCACATACCACTATCACCAAAAACATTACTGAAATCTTTAAACCTATTACATGTACTTTTCATTTTTGTTTATATATCATGGATGGGTGATAGTGGAGGGGGTAAGGGTGGAGGGGATTGGGGAGAGGGAGGATAAAGAAGAAGAACAGTAGTAGGGGGTTCAGATGACGTTACGTCATCGCGTAATTTGCTTGTTGCGCGCTAAAAATACCCCCTTTTTACCATGTTGTATTGCTATAGTTTAAAAGAATTTTGTCATGATTTTTCTGAAGAATAATGAAAACACCCTTCTTTTTTTAATTATATGGCATTTTCAGTGCCAAAAATTCTATTTTACACGTAAAATAACGTTTGATAACCACTGACCACCGTCGATTTCCTTTAACGTCATTATGACGTGGCCGCATTTTTCCGATTGTTTACAACATAGTGGGGTGCCTTGAAACGGTTTCCGCGGCAACGTGTAAGCGTGATTAGTCAGACTGACCAATCAAATAAATTCTGAGATAGTGACCTTTACGAGGTTGATTGCCTCGGTAAAATCCGATCGTTAACAAAAAAACTAGAGCAATTTGACTGAAATAAGCCGAATTTTAACAGGTAAATAACTGGTTTACAAAACTGAGGCACTCATATTTGAATTCTATGACCTATAATCCACAAAAAACATTCCACCTCTGTGCCATGAGCTATTTTATATGCCGCGGAAATCATTGATTGGAGAGATGGTATCGGCGATATTAATGACGTTTCTCCACCCGCCGTTACGCTAAATTTGACGTCAGGATTTTTCATCACTTGATCGAGGACTCCCCCGAAACTACAATTATGCAGTCGTTATTTTATTGTGTTAAGCAAATTTAATCGAGTCAGTTTTGATCTAAATTATTGTGTTTTGCTATTTTCCATATATTTTTATATACAAAGCAAAGGAAAGCGAAAGTGAAAGTACCTTGAACATTTATTATTTACCGTAAATTAACTTTGGTCGGCATTAATCAGAATTATTTGGCATTCTCCATGCATGAAAATTATGTAAACACATACATATAAACATAAATTCAATTGTCATAAAACTCATATTCTCATATCACTTTCTGTCACAATTCAAAAGATTTCATTCCAAGTATTGCAGTCGACAATTAAAGATCAGCATACATTTAAGGAGTACTCGTAGCTCAATGGATTTAGCACTGAGCTAGCGGTTCAATTCTCGCTGTAGGCAAAACTCTTTTCACCCGTAAATAGGGTTTCATTGCACACATCCTTTCATTTTTCTCTTGTCGTCCTCATATGACCGAATGCTCTTGAAAAGGTCGTAAAATGCGTCACTTCATCTATTTCGTCTGCCCCCTCCCATATCATAAAACACCACAGAAATATCAAGGAATGCCCACATAATAGTGCCTTTGTGTTGGTCAAACAGTGCAAAGCCAAGATGAATATCAACTTGGAGTTTTTTTTCTTTTGTCAGTCCTGAATGAAGTTGTTATTTAAATTTGTATGTTTATTTTAGGACGATGTATATTTTGGTACCATCAATTTCTGTTATCGCACTAGTCTCAAGGGGTGCAACGTATTACGGTTTTTACGGTCAATAGGTCGAAAATATATCGCCACAGGTCAAAGATGGCGTCATAACGCATAAAACATTTGCATTTTCTCGGACAAAAATACACAGTAAGTATGTTTGCTGCCTCTGAAATATTTCATCACCTAGCGCAGGATGTGAAGAAATTATGCAGTGTCTCTGGAAAATTGGCCGTATCTTCTGATCTTTCCTCAAACTGTAGTGATGTCCGGTCAGCTGGAAGCTCGAATCGACGAGAAAATCGGAACCGATTTTGACCTGTATAAAATCACGCTTAGCAGCGAAAATCAGGTTATTTTGGATTTAATTTTAGTGTCTATATCACTAAAATGATAAGCCCCACATTCTGGTCCTAATTTTACTCTAAGAGCACCCTTCCATCACGAGGAATCAAGGTGTAAGCCATTTAATGTTGCTTCTGGTCACCTATATGACACTTATGTTGTTTACTGGTCAAAACGTAATATTGTAATAAGCACTTCTAGCTAGCCTCACTTTCGGTTCAGTATCAAGATTTCTTATCATTATTGCTGTAGAAACTGAGGTACACTTAATAACCATATTATGAGGTTTAGAAGACGTGTTCAGCCAGTCGTACAAATTCATTTACTATAAACATATCTACATACATTGGGATATGCCACCATCATGCTATCATTAGAAATGACAAAGAAGAAAGTTACTTCATAAGTACACCACGCCTTCGCGCTGGAGACCCCGGTAAACACCACTTTATATATAAAAAAGTAGGTTTGCAGCAAATTGCAGGGCATGCATTATTTTCTGATTTCTTCTCTAAAAGAGATTGTTGACCGCCTCTACTCACAATCTATGTTTTAAGCAGAAATAGGATTTTTTCCGAATTTATTTAATTTTTACAGCTATAAAACTTCATTAAATTAAAAAGGCGTGTTTTTATGATTATAGTCCTACTGAAACTTGAGAATGGCAACTCCATAGATAACATTGGATCAGTATTCTTATCACTTTTGGTAACGGTGACAACACATACAATAGGACATTCATTGACCGGCGCGAAGAGTCACTTCATATGAGCCGCGACACGAGAAAACCAACAAAGTGGTTGTGGCACAGCACAGACTCGGGTCAGCCTGGGCATGTGCCTAGTTTGAGCAGAGTCTTTCCTAAGCGATTAAAAGGTAGCTAAGGATCAAAGCTACCTTCTTGCGGAAAGCGAAGATTCTGATCAGACTGGGCGGATGCCCAGGCTGATCTGAGTCTGGGCTGGACGCACAACCACTTTGTTGGTTTTCTCGCGTCGCGGCTCATATATTTATTACTCAACTTTGCTATGTACCAAGACTTTATATGTAATAATGTTGGGCGTGGTTTCCTGGTTAACTAACACCCTATATCTTGCACTAAATATTTTAAATTTGATAGATTCTTCGGAAGAGTTTACTGTGTAGTTTCGTGCAAACTGATAAAGAAACCAAATTTTCGTTTGCAGTGGTTCGGGTACCTGTTTTGTAATGGGAATTTGCGTTGCAGTTTCAGTTGTTTATATGCGTTGATATTTAGCCACTGAGGAGCCGGAAACATGTTAGCCGCTTTTAAATATTAAAATCGCATTAATCCTCTCTGCCAACTTACTTACAGTTCCATGTATTAGTAGAAAAACAAAATAAGCTTACAATCGCTTGTTCTAATCCATATCGTCTTATGTCATTTTAAGGTTGTACATGTGTTAAATTGGATAAAAGTATATTTAAGCCAAAATGTTAATAGCCGGAAATCGGTTAGTTGTGTTCTGTTATAAAAAGTAAAAGTAAAAAGTATGCAAAGACCAGGAACTGAAACAATCAAAATCCAAATCCAGACACCAGATTTCAAATTTCATCAGGAGACATTTATTAATAAGTACCCCCCCCCCCCCCAACAATGATTACTCTCCAATGTGTTCTCTTCAGGGTGAAAACTCTCCAGTGTGTTCTCTCCAGGATAAAAACTCGCCAGTGTGTTCTGTCCAGGATGAAAACTCTCCAATGAGTTCTCTCCAGGATGAAAACTCCCCAGTGAGTTATCTCCAGTATGAAAACTCTCCAGTGAGTTCTCTCCAGTATGAAAACTCTCCAGTATGAAAACTTTCAAGTGTGTCTTCTCCAGAATGATTACTCCCCAGTGTGTCTTCTCCAGGGTGATTACTCCCCAGTGTGTTCTCTTCAGAAAGAAAACTCTCTGGCTTTTGCACTTACAACTTTTTCGCTCCAACCTTTTTGTTAAGCATTTTTCTATTACAGGAAGTAAATTAAAGGCACTGGAAATCTAATATGTTATATGTTATAGCTTCTGATTGGTACTAATTCTCATATTTTGCTATATAAAGCAGCAGGATTTAATATTTTAAAGTTTTTTAAACTTTTGCGTAAATAGGATGTAAGCGCATTTACACCTTTTGTGCAAAACAATTTAGTTCAGAAATGCAATTACTGACAAAAATTGCACAAAAGCTACAGTAACTGTGAAAATGCTGAAATAATTCAAGATGTAGACATAATCCATCTATAATTCTTGTTTTCTAAATGTGTTGTGTTCTTAGGCACCGAATTATGCAAAAAAAGCTTTTTGACCACAATTTTAGTTACAGCCTTTTTGCGCCAAGGGAACTGATGGTTGCAACTTATATTACAGGTTTTGATATATATTCCTTTATAAACGAGACATTAAGTCGAAAATAGTCACATGTATTTTGGGACATTCAGTAATCTTGATTCTGAAACGAAAGTGAGGCTAGCTAGAAGTGCTTATTGCAATTACGTTTTGACCAGTAAACAACATAAGTGTCCTACAGGTGACCAGAAGCAACATTAAATGGTTTACACCTTGATTCCTCGTGATGGAAGGGTGCTCTTAGAGTAAAATTAGGACCAGAATGTGGGGCTTATCATTTTAGTGATATAGACACTAAAATTAAATCCAAAATAACCTAATTTTCGCTGCTAAGCGTGATTTTATGTAGGTCAAAATCGGTTCCGATTTTCTCGTCGATTCGAGCTTCGCAGCTGACCGGACATCACTACAGTTTGAGGAAAGATCAGAAGATACGGCCAATTTTCCAGAGACACTGCATAATTTCTTCACATCCTGCGCTAGGTGATGAAATATTTCAGAGCCAGCAAACATACTTACTGTGTATTTTTGTCCAACAAAATTCACAAATGTAATGCGTTATGACGCCATCTTTGACCTGTGGCGATATATTTTGGACCTATTGACCGTAAAAACCGTTATACGTTGCACCCCTTGAGTCTGCTGCGGCCGCTGCTGATGTTGGACTATGCACCTTAAAGTCTCCATAGTACTTTCTACCCACAGTGATAGAACGTCTAATCAACCTAAATGAGAATGTGGGTTAATGAGCATATATATTGAATTACATAACTGTTGCAAAGAGTACGGGAAACAAATTAATGTGTTTGGATAACCAAATTTAGTGCTACAGATGCGGATTTCCATATTCAACTTTTTCAATGTCTCTAATCCTCATAAAGGCTGAAATAATAATAATAAAAATGATGGGAAAATAGCTCCACAAAGTACTAGTTCCTTTCCTGGTTCCCCGTCGAACCATGCAATATTATGAAAAAGCGCGCCAGGTTTGTACGCTGTATTTTTACCGTTTATTGGAAGAAGCTCATTTTAGTTGCCAATTTATAGTACCCGAACGGTTTAAAGTGAAACTTATCGATGTTCTTTTTGTTTAAACTATATCAGGGTCATTTACAATAATGAATCTTTAGTAAGAAGCTTGCAGCGATAACTCAAAATATAAGATTATACAAATAAAGGGTCTTTAAGTTACTTACTGATCAGCTGACAAACATTGTCAACTGTTCAGCCAAAATAAATCATGAAAGGAACGTTCTATGGTCCGTGAAAATATTTCAAGGATTTGTATCAGGTCTTTTTTACTAAGAATAAATTTTGAAATATCTTCTGGAAGCAAGGCAGACAGTAAAGAAACAGGTACAAGAGTCTTGGTTTCATTGAGCCAGTTCAAGTGCAGTAATTTTGTGTTGCAACACTGCCAATGTCCCCCAGCACCACGGCTTCGGCGGAACTATTTTCGAACTGACTCAGAATGAGCCCAATGGGCCTATTATGTAATCTTCACTATGGTGAAGTATGGGAACACTTTTTATATGGCTGCCACATTACACTTAACATTAGTTACATTGAATCGACTTCAATTTAACTGTTTTCTAACTGTCAAATGACCACCCTAAAGGAATGGTAAAAATATAATCTGCATTATTATAATAAACCCGGGGATACGTTTCTAAGTACGGTGGTTGTGGGAAGGGGGTTGAGGGGGATGCAGTCATGGTTGCGTCCGGGCGATGGTGCCTGGTAAATTTCAGTGCCGAGGCGTCCAACTAATTTAAATGGATAATAGAAGAGTAAGGGTCTACTATGTTTGCAGTAGTTGTGGGTGGGGTAATTTGGATATTTCTTCTCTTATTTCTCTCCCTCTCTGGGAGACAGCTCGACACAAATTGAAATACTGTTTCAAAGAGTTTTTAAACCCCATACTACCAACCAATTATCCAAGTACGGGGAGACTGATGAAATAAATGTTATCTGCTATTTATTATGGTCCCGAATGATCAAAGAACATATGTTCTTTACTCATGTATGAAAACAAATAGACACGCTTGGATGAGCTATTTATTTTACAAGAATATGTTATATTTACTAACCAGATGTGCATATTTTGCAATATAAGCATATCTTACAGATGAATGAGATAGTGACTTGTATCTGTTGCGAGAAGTGGTAAGCGAGACGTGCATTTCGGCTTTACCTTCTTTTTTCATGGAAATGCAGATTTTACAGAAAGTTTGACCAACAAAAAAGCCACAAAGTTACCTTGGAAACAAGTGAACCACTTAAAAATGCGCGCAAATGTTCCAGCTTTAATTAGGTATTGAGGCACACACTAGATCATTTGTGAATTTGCTTTATCCCCTTTTCTCGTAATATCATCTCTTTCAGTTTGGCCGGCAAACACTGTTTTCGTGGCCATTTTGGGCAAGTAAATGGCATCCTGGCTACCATGGAAACTGCTGAACCACTAAATAATGCTTGCAAATTGTAAAACTTGTATAACTGAATTGCGTTTAAGTACCTGTAGGATTTGTGACTGTTTCTAATCTTTTTTTATTTTGCATTTGATGTCTTTTTATCATGGAAACTCTGTGTTATCGGCCATTTTGAACAAGAAAATGGCCGCCATATTACCATGGAAACAAACTCACAAATAAAAAATGCTAGCATCTGGTGCAGCTTTTATAATTGCTTCATACATTGTATCATTTATGGGTGTTCTTTATCATATTCTGTCGTTTTGTCATTATTCTCTTCATATAAAACTCTGATTTCGCTGCCATTTTGAACCAGAAAATGGCAGCCTGGTTACCATGGAAACGAGCGAACCACTCAAAAATATTTGCTGAAGGTGCCGCCCATATTTCTGCATTTTACAGTGTATATGAATTAGACTATAAGTAGAAGACTTAAATCCCTGCCGCAATTTATGCTTAATGAATGAGAAATTCGGTGCCATCAGCCCGTATACTGAATACATTGGAGCATGATTACAAAATTGGTCGCAATGGCTTGTCGAAAACATGTCATAACTTTTGAACCAAGCACCCTATCCTAATAATGTACGTATCATTTTAGAGGAAATTGGATATGCTTTCTTATAAAATAGGTAAACATAAGTATATTTGCATTCTTAAAAAGCACCTGAACCCCCTAACAGTAGTGTGAAAATAGTTTTGCAAAAAAAAAAAAAAAAAAAAAAATGAAATTCTCAGTCAAAAGTGCTGCTCTGTTTGTTCTAGATTAAACAAACTGCTGTTTCATTCATAGATTTATTATAGAAATTGCTATTCTGATTAATGCTAGATATTCTGTTATCTTTATAGATCCAAAATTTTGGAACCAGCTGTGCATCATATTACATGAAATTTTTGATTTTATATTTTGGAAGTTTAATTTTAAAATTTACAGTTTGGAAGCATTTAACTTCAGAATCATACAAATACCAGTGTAGCCACTTTCAGGAGTTCTGTGAAAACTCTGCCAGTTTTTTAGCTCACCTGAGCCGAAGGCTCACAGGTGAGCTTATAGTATAGGCAGGCATCCGTCGTCCGTCCGTCCGTCCGTCCGTCAGTCCGTCCGTCCGTCAACATTTTCAAACGACATCTCCTCTGAAACTACAAGGCCCATTGTAACCAAATTTCATATATAGCATCTATGGGCAGGGGGAACCAATAATACTGTTTTTTATCCAAATCGCTTCATTACTTTGGTTGCTATGGCAACTTAAAGTTTCCATTGACTTGTATGGGAAAAATTGAAAATTTGCATTTATTGTAATGTCACTGCAGATATTTTGACAAAACTTTTGCAGAAATGTTCCTTGAGTAGTTCTCTATCAACCGAATGAAATTCATGTAAATTACACAATTTGGCTGGTTGCCATGGCAACCGAATGGTTAAAAATAGAAAAAATATTCAAAAATCATCTCCTCAGAAACTATTCAACCAATAAAGCTCAAACTTCACAGGAAGGATCTTAGTACTAGCCTCTATAAAAGTACTGTTTTTCTTGGCTATTGCTCCAGCAGTTTGGTTGCTATGGGAACTGAAAGTTGCCATTGACTTATAATGGCAAAATGGAAAATTTGCATTTATTGCTATGCCACTACAGATATTTTGACAAAACTTTCATAGAAATGTACCTTGAGTAGTCTTTAACCAGCCATGTTAAATTTATGCAAATTGCGCAATTCGAATGGTTGCCATTGCAACCGAATAGTTAAAAATAGAAAAATATTAAAAAATCATCTCCGCAGAAACTGTGTGGCCAATAAAGCTCAAACTTTACGTAAAGAACCTTAGTACTAGCCTCTATAGAATTACTGTTTTTCATGGGAACTGCTCCAGCAGTTTGGTTGCTATGGCAACTAAGAGTTTCCATTATATTATAATGGGGAAAATGAAAATTGGCAATTTTTGCTGTCTAACTGCAGTTATTTAGATTTTTTTTCTACAGAAATGTTTCTTGAGTAGTCCTCTATGATTTATATGAATTTTCTCCAAATCGCTGAATTTGATTGGTTGCCATGGCAAAATATAGGGTAAATTTTCGAAAAAAAAAAAAAAAAATCTTCTGCTCAGAAGCCATATGGGGGATGAAGCTGATATTGTGCAGATGTGTTGATGACAGTAGCCTCTACATAAATTTTATTCTTTTTCTTCCAATCCCATAAGAACTTTGGTTGCTATGGCAACTTATAGTTTCCATTGACTTATTATGGGAAAAATGAAGCCATGAGGGGGGATGAAGCTGATACTTAGCATACATATAGATAACATTAGCCTCTACCTAAAGTATGTTTTATATTATCATTGCCCGTGTGAATTCGTTGCTATGGCAACTTAAAGTTTCCATAGACTTATAATGGGGAAAGTGGACATCTGCTATTTATTTCTGTGTTACTGCAGATATTTTGACAAAAGCTTTACAGAAATGTTCCTGGAGTAGTCCTCTACCAGCCATATGAATATTTCCCAAATACCTGATTTTGATTGGTTGCCATTGCAGCCAAAGATCTTCTTCTGAGAAGCCATTACGGGGGGATAAAGCTTTTTTTCATAAATATTTGTGATATATCCTCCACATAAATGGTGCTTTTTATTGCTGTTGTGCATGGTGTTTTGTTGCTGTAACCTCAGTGCTCAGGTGAGCGATATAGGGCCATTGGCCCTCTGGTTTTCTTTTTTCAAAGCGAAATTGAAAAAAGATTTGCCTGATATTATATATGAGTATGGGCATTGATATATATTTTGTCTAACTATTCACAGAAGTTTGGATTTTTAATTTATGGCCAAGCACCCGGAATTCGACCACACTCGGTTTTCGACGGTGTGAGCAGTTCCGAGATAAGCCCAGGAGTTGTTATGGCATAATGCTACTAAAATGTAAACCATCTAAAATCAAACTCGTCAGTAGATGCATTCGACCAATACAAATAGAGTAATAAACTTAGGCCCTGCCCACTTGTGCAATGCCTCCTTTTCACAATGAACAAAACATTTTAGGAGTAGGTCACGTAAACTCAATGCACTGCATATTTTCGGAGGAGCAAGAAAATTATAAACCCATCTGCTAAAATCAGAAACACTCTGCAATAACATAACCACATTCTCTAACTGTTCCTTATCAATTCATGATGAATATTACAATACCAATTTTCTATCGTCGAAAACTGGGAGGTGTGGTTACCAAAAATTGACAGGTCATGTGATCAAATATGGCCTCCTCTGTCAACTCGCCACAAGTGTCTATGGAAAAGAATGCTCTTGTGTTGAAAAAGAATAGACTGTTTGGTCATTTAGAATGATAAGTTGGGTTCTGGATATTCAGTGTACTTTGAAATCACAACGGACACAATTTGATCGTCGAAAACCGGGAGTGGCGGCATACATGTGGAATGGAACTAGGCATTAACAGATCCCTTAAATTTGATGGTTAAGACTAACAAATGTCCAAATCTTAAGACAGTAGGAATGATTACAATAAACAGAAGGACCAAAATTAAGGTGTCCTAAGGTAGACCTTAGTTTACGGTTTAACATTGCCTTGAGTAAGAGTATTGCTTTGGTATTACCAAGGCAATATTCTTACGCCTAATGTT